>JAJHZJ010000143.1:1282500-1882500 GCA_023548195.1 Bettongia penicillata ogilbyi
ATAAATGTAAAGCGTTTTGCAAAATGTTAGTGTGTTGTATGCATGTAAACTATTATTATTGTTTAAACTTCATACACTCATGAAATGCTAACAACATCATAGCACTATGAATTAGGTAATAAACATCTGATTATCCCCATTTTACAGGTGAGGAAACTGAAGTTCAGTGAGATTAAATAACTTGCCCCACAACAGCCAGCAGTTAAGTGGAGACCCCCGAATTTTGCCCTGTCACACTAATTCAGATGCTCTTTTCCCTGTGCCATACTGCAAATGGTAGTAGCAGTCATTGCTTATCCGCTTTTCCACAATGCTAAATGGATGAATTATAAATTCACTTTCTTGCTGTCTAATATTAGTTTCTCTATAACCAATTTTTTTTGGTCTGGATCTGTGATTTTATTCATGTTAGGAACTCCCCTGGTAGGAAATAGCTCCAGAATAACAGAATTTTAAAGTTGGAAGAAACTTCAGTGATCATCTAGTTCAAGCCCATAAATGGTCATTTAATCTTTGCTTAGAGTCCTAGTGAAAGGGAGCATATCATGCCCACAGGCAGCCTCTTCCATGCTGGGACTGTTCTCGTTTGCCTTATTGCTACTTCCATTCCTTGTTCCTGGTTCTGCCCTTTGAGGCCAAACCAAACAAATCCAATAATTCCTCTTCTTTATGACAGCCTTTCACTGATTCATATGGGCCACTCCTCTCTAATTCATAGTTTGTAGGGCATAGAGAGCAGTGAGAGGGAAAATGATTTGTTCATGGTCACATAACTAGTCTGTGTCAAGGGCAGGACTTGAACCCAGATCTTCCCTGCTCTGGGGTCTGTAGTCTGTCCACTGCATTACTCTACCTCTTAGCAGAAACTTAGAGGAGGAGAAACTGCTTTCAGAGGTCCCATCGTATTTTAACCTCAGTTTCAGCAAGCTACGTGCATATAGCTTTACTCTCATTCTTACATCTCATCCCATCTGAATGAAGAAATGCTTTTCTTCAGCAGAAATTCAAAAAATAATGTCCCATGTGAGACCCGTACAGCTTTGTTTATGGCAAATCCTTTCAAAGAGGATATAATGTGTTTATTTTAATGATTCACCATGAACAGCACTGAGCAAAAACAGAACACAAAATACACACAACAAAAGAAGGGCAGACGGCATAATCTTGACTCTTGTACATACTCTCTTGTTGCCATATGGATGATAATTCATGAAGAATACCTCATTACCTAGGATATCAGTGATGCAGAAAGAAAGGTTCTGCAAAAAAGATATCAATTATCAAATAATAAAGACAGAGGACTGTTAAATATTTTGCCTAAAAGATCTTGAGCCCAGATTTTGTTTGTGCAGGAGAAAGGACTGGATGATCTCAAAACATCCCCTCTGGTCTTTTAGGTTAAGAAATAGTCATTAGGACAGCTGTCAAAGTAACCAGGGAAAAAAAAAGTGAGATTCCGTTGTTCATGTTGTAATTTGCAAGTTAACAACTGTGCCAACGTAGATAGGTCTTACCTGAAAGGCTCTATATAAATTTTTGTGTAATTCAACCACACTGAGGAACAGTATGGTATAGCATAGGCCAAAGTCAGATGATCTGATTTTAAAACTTTGCTTCTGACATGTATTAGGTTACACATGTGACCTTGGGCAAGTCACCAGTCGGAATCACAGAATCTCACAGTTGGAGGGGACCTTGGGGTTCAATCTGCAGCTAACCAAGCATCTCTACAGCATTCCCAGGGAGTGGCTGTTCAGCTTCTTAAAGAACAGTGGTGGAGGGGAGCCTGCTACCTCCTGGAGAGCCCCAAACTTTTTTTTGGCTATCTCAGAGAAGTTTTTCCTCATGTTGTACCTACATCTGCCTCTCTGCCACTTACATCAATTCTCCTGGTCCTACCCTCTAGAGACAAATGAAACAAACCTTCTCTGTCCCACATGATGGTCCTTCAAATACTTCAACACATGTCCCACCTAAGTCTTTTTTTTCTCCAGGTTAAACACCACTGGTTCCTCCAGCTGACCTGTATATGACCTTGTGGAGATGGCTGTAGAGGACAGAATGAGACTAGTGACTTTGCACAGCCCTGCCTCACTTAAATCTGATTCACTGTAAGTCATGACCTTACTTTCCCCATGCCATGCCATTCTCTTGAGAATAAAGGATAAACAGCAGTCAACCATCTGTGAGGAGCGGTGGTAGCTACTCCACTGGAGACCCAACTGATGGTTCTAGTTGGGCAATGCAGCTTCTTCTTTCCTTCCTTCCTTCCTTCCTTCCTTCCTTCCTTCCTTCCTTCCTTCCTTCCTTCCTTCCTTCCTTCCTTCCTTCCTTCCTTCCTTCCTTCCTTCCTCCTTCTCTCCTTTTCTCCCTCCCTCCCTCCCTTCCTCCCTTCCTCCCTCCCTTCCTTCTGTCTCTCCCTCCGCTCCCTGTGTCCACATAGGGAATCATACTTTACCTGTAGGTGCTCTGCCCAAAGGGATATCAATTTGGATCATTGAAACCTCACAAAATATCTTGGAATTTGTGGGCTAAATTTCTATTTTAAAGCAATATGTCCTAAACCCAAATCACCCTGACTCTCTTCGATTGGCTAACAATAGGTCCCAGCCCAAGCCTGATTTGGCCATTGTTTGGACTCTGATGGCTCAGTGTTATTGTAAATAGCAATTGTTTCTGTTTGACCAGAAACCCTGAGAGTCTTCCCCTCCCAGATTTTTTTTTTGACTAGTTAAAGAGGTCATTTTTTTTGCCTCATTTCTTACCTAACCTTAATCATTGAATGGGTATTGCCTCAGTCAAACTGAGATCTGTTTAAAATCTCAGCTTAAAAATACCAAAGTCTCCCACTGCATCTAGGGTCATCTCCAGTCATCCTGATGAATGTCATGTCACTGGACCCAGATGGTTCTGGAGGAGAAAGTGAGAATGGTGACTTTGCACAGCACTCTCTCACTTAAATCCAATTCACTTATGAGTCATGGCATCACTTTCCTGATGTCATGGTCATCTTCAAGAATGAAGGATGAAGCCACAACAAAAGCAAGCTGTCATCCTTTTTTGGGCAGTTTTGATTCTTCTGTCTCCTCCTCTGAGGTCAGTTGCCTCCTCTCAGTTTGTTGATTTTTATCAATCCTTTTTTATTTTATCAATCCTATTCAGTTGTGTAGTATAAACCGCACCCCCCCCAAAGAATTAAGCATACCAGATAACTTATCTTGTTACCAATTCAATATGAAATCTATGCACAAGCCATTTATTCTGGTGTGAAGTCCTGCAAGTTCCTTTCTGTAATAAGAGACTCAATGAATTCTCAGCGAGGAGGTGGCTCGTTCAAAGAGAACAAACCTTAAGTCCTCAGACTCTGAATTCAGTATTCTTTTCTAGGATAACATATTTCTTCTTGAGCTCATTGTGTGTATATGTGTATATGTATAATTTTATTTTGCACTAGACAGACCTATGATTTCATTGTTATAATATCCTTATAAAGAGAGAACTCTCTTTACCAATGTAAATGCACCTCCTCTGGTATTTATTGCCTTAAAAAATTTCCTGAGGCATTTAGAAACTAAATGACTTGGTCAAACTGTGTGTTTGTCGCAACCTGGACTTGTTCCAATCTCTCACCCCCTAAGCCAGTAATCTATCCATTATGCCATACTACCTTTTATATTTTTATATCTGTACTTTATTTTGTACTCTGAATACATATTTCAGTGATCAGAAACAGATTTTAAAACTTATTATAGTTTTTCCTTCTCATGAGTAAGAACAGACAATCATGTATCTGGTAAGTTTTTTTTGTTTCCAATAATTTTTCATTTTTGTATTCATCTTGATGATCATTTACTATACAGTGGAACTATTTGCTATACACTGGAAACCATTAAAATAGATGAATACTATACTTGTATCTCACCTTTATAGAGGAAATGAGTTTCTGCACTGTGATATGTAAATCATGTTTCTATAAATGATCATTTTCATTCTCATATTCCCATGTGGGAAATGTCACACTTAAGAATATAGGAAATTAGAAATCACATTATACCAGAAGCTGTGATGATTGCCATTAAAATATATAGATATATCTAAATACATTCATTTCTCTATATCTTTATAGCTCTATCCATCTAACTTACCTATGAAGTCCTTCTAACCCCATTCTAAGCAATTTCAAGGTTAGCTTCTTCTCTGCAGAGTTCTCTCTAGCTTTCTTTTCAACTTACTGGCCTTTCCCCTCCCACCTCTCCACACTCTGAGTAATTCTTAGTGCATATAATTCTGTGGTAGAAATCCAACATCAGAGTCTTGAACTTATGATAAATGTATATTGTCTCTGAATTGCACATTTTTCCCCCATTCTGTGTTCCTACCTGGCTTCAAGATTTACTTACCACTTGGTATGAAAAAAGACAAGGAAGGTATGCATAATGGTAATTTAAATAAGAAGATCTTTCCCATTCATTCATAGACCCATATGACCTACTTAAATCACATGGAAGCCTAAGTCACATGTGATAGGAGGAGCTTGCTGAATGGGTGGAACAGGAAGGGTAGAACAGACCTGAGAGGAAGTTATTAAGAGCAGTTAGGGCAGAGGGAGAGAGAGGACACAGGCTAGCAGGCACAGTTAGACTTATGAGTGTTTGGATGTGGGAAGGCCTGGGGTGGGGGGGGTGGGGAGAGAGGAGGCTTGGGAATGGCTTTGTCTCCTGCAGTGATAATGTGTGTTGACTTCTTGGTTACTATGACAGATTTAGCTTTCTGGTGTTGGGATTTGGCTTTCTGACATCTGAATAAATGTTTTTCTTCTGCCTTCTGTATGGAGAGTCTCTTATACTTTGTGACTCTGAAATTCACAGGCATATTTATAGTTGCCCTTAGTGCTGTGAATATTGCCTGGGCAATGCAGCATACCAAGGAAAATGGTAGAAAATAGTAGAAAGTACTATTGTACCAGGTAAGGCAAAACCACATAAAATAAGAGAAGTCTCAAGGAAGAAAGTTTATTTTAGCCAAATGACTAGTGGAAAGGAAGATTGTTTAAGCAACATGGGGAAGATAGATCCTATCATTAGTAACTGGTGTAATTATGTAACATGGAGTTACCTTTGACTCCTCTCTATATGTCCCACATATTTAATCATTTACCAAGCCATGTGTATTATGTCTTTATGTTATCTTTTAGGGACATAGATTTAGTGTTAAAAAGGACTGTAGAGATCAGCTAGAAGATAGTGTGCTAGGATTATTGACAAGAAGAATTGTGTTCAAATCCTGCCTCAAATACTCAATAGCTATGTGATTCTGGGAAAATCATTTAGCCTTTCTGAGCCTCAGTTTCCTCATATGTAAAATAAGGTTGTTGGTCTTCATGGCCTCAAAATTCCCATCCAACTCTAAAGTTATGATCCTATGATCCCAGTGAAACTCCCGCTTTTTTTTAGCTGTAGAAATTGAGGCCCGGGGAAGTAAAATGATTTGGCCACGGTCATTCAGGTAATAAACAACAGTGCTGGCATCTGAATGTAGGTCAGCACCTACTGGTGTAATGCACTCTGAAACTGGAGTCAGTTAGAGTTAAATGCAAAGGTGGCCTCTAAAACTGACTGGCTGTGTGACCTGGCTCAATCACATAATCCTTCTGTCTTAACTATAAAATGGAAATAATAATGTCATCTACATTGCAATATTGTTTTGACAATAAAATGAGATAATATTTCTGTACAAAGTGCTTAGCACAGTTCCTGGTACATAATAGGTGCTATAAGAACACTTATTCCTTTCCTTCCTCCTTTTCCTCTTTGCAAGAAATCTCTTACATTCATACCTTTCTTATTATTCCTAAACACTGTAGGCTATCTTAGCGGGGGTGTTGCAATAATTTCCCTGATTCCAATCTCTCTCCTATCTACTCTGTCTTCCTTATAGCTGCCGAATATTTTTCCTAAGGCATAGGGCTAACCATGTCACTCACTGATCAAAGTCTTTTAGTGATTCCTGATTATTTCCTCGATAAAATACAAATGATGTAGCCTAACTTTTAAAAAATTTTTCAATTTTTACTGATAGTTTCTATTTTTATATCACCTTTATTCCTTAGTCTATCCCTAGTCCCTGCCCTATATAACAAGCCATTCCTTATAACAAAAACTTATTTATTAAAGACAAGAAAAAAATTAATTTAAAAAAACTAACCAGCGTGTCAACTGAGTTTGACCGAATGTGCAGTATTCAGCATTTACAGTCACCTGTCCAGTGAAAGGAAGGAAGTGCATTTTTCATCTCTTCATTGTGGGTAAGATTGATTATTATAATTATATAGTGTTGTTTCATTTTTTGTTTGTTATTTTAATTTATATTTTTAGAGTTACTGTATATGTTGTTCCCCTCATCCTGCTTATTGCAGCTTTATTTCCAGACATATTTCTTATGAAGAAATCAAGTGAGGGCCATTTGCACAATAGAGCTGGTTTGATGTGAGAATTGAGAAAACCAAATGGATTCCATCCTATCAACACTGTCTTCATCTTGTGCTGCCACATGTATTATTCTCCATTTTGTTGTTTTTCAGTAAATCATAGGAAAACACATGGTATAAGCCATTTATATTTTGTAAAATATAAGTGGATGCAATTAATCATCACCTCCCATTTCTGGGAAAGAGAAGACCTTGAAACCTACTCACCCCCTTCCAACTTGACTGAAACAAGAAGATTGATGTAAGGAATTTTCTCACAGTTTTATATCACAAGAAACTCATATGTCTTATCTGAAAACTGACCCAGTAGTGGTCAATCAATTACTATACCCTTGTCCCTTTGGTCAAATATAGATACTTGGACGGAAGGAGAGTGGGACAATTTTTTTCGCATTTCAGGGAATTACACCAGTTCTCTCTCTTCTTCTCCCAACTTGGAAAGTCCCTAATCTTTCCTCCAGTCAGAAATCATATTACCTAATCTTGCATCCTGTTTTATATCCTGGTAATTTTTTCTTTTAGTGAATAAAAATTTGCCTCCCCCTGGATTCAGGGTCCAGTGCCAAGCTGAGGAGGGTTGGTCCCTATTTGTTACACAATTGGTCTGCATTGCTTAATAAATTGATATGTTCAGAAGTTCAAACCTTTGTTTCTTCAGTTATTTCAGATTTTGCCTGTCACGCTTTCTAAACTTCTCTAAAGTCTTCTTATTCATTTTCTCAAACAATGAATATTTCATATATACAGCAAAACTCAAAAACAGGATTGTGTATAAAATGGTGAACTTTTCCATACCACTTATTTATAAAAAGTACATAATAAATACCAAGCATTGCTTGAAGTCTAAAAGGGGCATATGCTTATATCTCATTATCTTTATTACCTGTTCCCCACATTCCATAATTTTATCAAGTGCACAGGGAGGTAGGAAGATTCAAATGACAGATTTCCCCTGATCAATCTTACCTTTTGCCACATGATAATTTACTAACTGATAATTTGATGTTATATTTTTCTCCAAGACTGCTTGCATGACATTGATGTGATTTAATTTTTATGGTTTTTGCTATTAATATATTACATGGGTTATTTTCCTTATATTGAACTATCATTACATTCATGGTACAAATTCTCTTTGATCCTTTTATCTGTGCCCTTGATGCTGCAGCCTGCTCATATTTACCATGTAACTCCCTCTTATTCTCTACTTGACCCTCAACTTTAGTTTTCTGGAGATTGTATTATTCCATGGCGATTATTTCAGGTATATGCCATCATGCGAAGAATAAAAAGAATGACCTTTGTTTCTGGGAGAAGTGTGAGGTCGTTAAAATCATTGAACAAATTCGCAAAGACAAACCACTTTCCTGTTGTTCAACACTGGACCTAACTCATCCATTTGTTATTCCCAAAAATATATGCCAGTGGACCAGTTCTATGAGTTGTCCATTCAGTTGTATATTGAACTTTGTACAATAACCATTCTTTAACCAGTTGGTTTTTTCTTTAGGAATATCTAGGCTGAATATTCCTGAGCAATTATGGATGTCATTTTAGGAGGCTCTGCAGTGTCTAGGGCTTGCTGGAAACAGCACAATCTCATTTGCAAGTGAACATTTAGAGGACCTTGCATTTATAAAAAAATCCTTTTCCATTTGGACTTTGTGCTGGGAATTCTCAGAGAGGGCAGCATATACCTTGGATGAGCATATGTTTTCTTATTTCTTATTAATTGATATTAATTGTATTGATATTAATGATCAAAGAGTCATCAAACATATCTATGTCTTTTCTGTCATTTGAGGTATTTTGTAAAGGAAGAGAGCCTTTAAGGTAGAATTTTGTTTAACTAACTTAGTTGTTTTTATAGTCTACAAATAGCAAGCACACTGGGATCCTGGATTCTTTCTACCTTGCAGTCAATTGTTTATCTGTAAAGATGTTGGATATTGTAGGATATAATCTGTGAAAAACTGCCTGTTGCTCTCATATTTTCATCAAAGATGGGAGTGTATACAGTTCTTATAAATATTTCATAGAGGTTGGAATTTTATACATAGTTTTATGACTGTCAATATTTTTAGTCACCTTTTATAAATCATAATAGCTGAGATTTTTTCCCAAAAGGATGGTATCCTCCCCTGAGAAATCATCTCTCTTTATTCCACCAAGAGGAAAATTAACCCAACTAAAATGACACTAGTTTTGAATTGGTAATATTTCTTTGAATTTGCAAATTTTTTCTTATAATAAAAAGGAAAATTGACCAAATCTTCCCACCCATTTTAAGTTTGGTACCTGGCAGTAAATGCCCCTCCAAATGATTAATTCTGATCATATTCCCATAATAGGAAGGGTAAAGTAAAAAATACATAAAATTTGCATATCTATGAGATTTATTGAAAGATATTTTGTCAGCTGACTGAGGCCTCAGGAGGACTGGAGATGCATATGAGAGGGTTGCTGCAAGTCTCCAAGTCTTCACTTAATGAAATAATGAAATTCATCAGGGATTAGGAATAGCAGTTACCCTAAAATGGCTTCCAAGTTTTCCCCTTTTGTGCAGGTAAAGTTCTATCTCTGAGGTATTAAAGTTGTTCCCTTGTTTCCTCAGAGCAGTGATTGATGGAGAAGCAAAGCATTATCTGTTACTTTTGTACCCAGATCTATTCTTTGGGATCTTTGAACACTGTAATTGGTGAAAACTTGAAATTGGCACAGAAATGGAATTTAACTTCCCCCACTATTCAAGGACATTTAGCAGGGGATATGAGAATATGTATTATCTATCATCCCAGGTGCTATTAAGGCCTTAGGACCCAGTTGGACACTTATCTATGAAGATTGTAGAGGCAGGAGGGGGACCTTCTCTGATGGTTTTAGAGGCTTAAAAAAAAGAGCTAAGGAAAAACAATTAAGACTATATAAGTACGCTGGATAACAAATAGGCACAGCATTCCCTGGAAGCTCTCAATCTCTAAATTGCTAGGCCAGTTCTCTGAGAATGGCCTTGAGCTATTTTCTCAAATAGGAGGACAAAGGCTCTTTGATAGAGGGTTTACAGCTTTTTCTCTGGATTCTGTTTGTGAATTCTAGCCTAGGTTCTTTGAGGGGAAAGAAGCCTCTAACTGAGAAATTATTAACATATCTTTTTGAGAATTATTAATATATCTATGTGTAAATGTTTGTGCATCTACTTTCTCTAGCAAGCAATAGCAATTTATTTGAATTCCTATGGGAAGGATGGTATATATAGTGAAAAACTCCAAAAGGCAAAGGTGCCTTCATAACCGTGTAGGAATGGTCAGAGCTACCACATTATGCATTGAGTTGTAGCAGTCAAAGTTTAGTGGGCTCCACACAGGAAAAGTTTTACTCAGTTACCTTAATCTTTTTTAATGACGAGGACCTGCACGCTGGCAATTCTATGCTCACTTTGAAGTTGTACATTCCATTATACACATATAAATATAGACACATAAGTAGATATATAGACACATAAATACACATATGCACATACATGTATGTACACATACACACATATCTATTTGTCTATCTATCCATCTATCTGATTCCACCCTATACTACCTCTTTCCCCAACTTGCCTCATTATTCTAGGGTATGTGGTTCATCAATTCTTCCCTAGAGGTCTTCAGGCAAAGTCTGAAGGACTACCCCCTACATTATTGTATGGGTAATTTTTAGGCAGATATAGGTGGGGCTATAACGCTTCTAAGGCCATTCCCAACTCTTAGGGTTCTATAATTTGTGATTCTGCTATGGGAAATAATATCAAGAAGGACTCTAAAAACAGAACTTCCCAAAGGGAACTTATTTGCTATATCAGATTTTAAATTATGGAACATGAACCATTTAATGAAGCAGCTAGATATACAGAGATCTACAAGAAGGTAAATCAATACAGTTATGTTGGCCTCAGTTTCCTTATCTGTAACATGGGGATAATAGTAGCATTTACCCCACAGGATTCTTGTGAGGGTAAAATAATATATGTAAAGTACTTTGCAAATCTTAAAGCATCATATAAATTCTACCTTACTACCTTACTATTACTATTAGTAAAATTGCATTGGAGAAGAAAAAGAATGTCATAGGAAAATTGTATGCCTGGAAAAAAGATGAGCTAGTCATGTAACTAGAGCCAAAAGGGGATGAAAGACTGAATGAAAGGATGTCTGAGCATTAAGTGATTATTATGTACAAAGTACTGTGCTTAGATAACCAGTGGCTAGCCCTAATACCTAGCTCCTATTCACACAACATCAAAAGAATCAGTTAAATACCCCCAGAATGGTAAGTAGTTCCCTATGGAGGATTATGGGAGGAAATTGATGAGAATCTTTCAGGATGTGAAAGCATGATTGAAATCTGCATCATTGTCAGGAGAACCCATATGGATGATATTGCAGATCCATCCAAGTATCAAAACATTCATTAATTATATCAATTGAGTTTTTTCTTGCCTTATGTTTATCAGGTTTACATATGAGAGCTATATCTCTTTTAGAGAGAAAAAATAGACAAAATTATACATTTAAAAATAGTTTATTATATGAAGAGGGATAATTTGTTCTTTGAATATTTATGAATCTGGTCTTAAATCATTAATTGTCTGTTTAATTTCACCTTCTGAGATTGGTTTACTTAGGTTATCTATTTCCTGTTTTGTGAATTTGAAGTGTCTTTTATTTTTGTAATTACATGCTTATAAGCCTGAATCTTTTGACCATTGTTAATAGCTTTTTTTTTTTTATTCAATGACATTTAATGGTGATAATAGGAGATTTTTATCGACTCGGTTTTGTTTTTTCTGTAGCTATGAATGCTATATCTTTGATAACTTTATATCTTTTGCATTCATTGTGATCTCCTTTTATAAATTTAGAATCGGAAGGAAGCTTAGAGGACCTCTAGTATAGGATTATTATTTCCTAGGTGTTGAAACTGAGACCCAGAGAGGTCATATGACTTAATAACAGGTAGAAGTTGTATAACACTTTAAGGTTTACAAAGCCCTTTTCATATATTACCTCATTTCATCCTCAAAACAATCCCGTGAGGCAATTATTGTCCCTACTTTATAGATGAGAAGACTGAATCCAAAAAAAGCAAATTAACTTGCCCAGCATCAGATACCTAAGTTAGCATCCAAGGTTTTACCCTAATTTCAAGTCCAGCACTCCACCCACTGTGCCACCTGGCTGCCATAGAATCACTTGCCCAGAGTCAGTTCTCTAACTTCAAAATTCATGTTCTTTTGATTACACCACACCATTTATAGTTTTGGTAAATTGAGTTTTTCTCCCTTCTTTTTGATTAAATTGTCTAATGGCTTACCAATTTTATTGGTGTTTTCAAGAGCCATTCCCCAATGCATAAGTAGTCAAAGAATATGAATAAAATTTTCAAAAGAATTGCAAATTATTAATAGCCATAGGAAAGATAGCTCCAAGTCACTAATAATAAAAGAAATGCAAATCAAAGCAATTCCAAGGCAAATTAGCAAAGATGACAAAAGATGAGAGCAGTCAAAATTAGAGAGGCCACAGAAAGACAGACATACCAACACATTTTTACTAAAATTCTAAACTGGTGGAACCATTCTGGAAAGCCACCTGAAGTTAGGTAACAGGGATGGGCCTGCGCCTTTCATCTCAATGGGAAAGATTGTTCCTGATAAGGACCTTTCTCTACCAATACGGATTTGGCACACTCTCAAAAACCTAGAGAATTGCCTAGAGCAGAAGTAGTAAACTAAAAAAAAAGCCTGCCAAGTGCCACTAGAACCAGATAAAAATATAACTGGGAAAATACATAACAAAATAAGTAAAAACACTTATATAATGTAAATGATGCTAAAATGTGGTTTTCTAAGTCATTATGTGGCATAAGTATGAATGAATGAATGAGTGAATATGTGAATAAATGAACGAAAAGATTTATCAAGTATTTTCTAGGAGCTAGTGACTGCCAAGTGTTAGGGACACAAATATAAGTGAGCATCACAGCTGTTCTCAAAATGCTTCCATTCTAATAGTGGAGGACCACTCAGGAAAGAGGAAACTAGAAAGGACAGTGGAGTATGATCTGGAAGTGGTTAGGAAGTGAAATGGGGGCTGGACTCTGGGCAAAATAATGTGAGAAGTCACCTATCACATTCCAATGTCCAAGATGTACAGGTGGGAGGGTTTAAGTGACTTATCCAGGGTCACAAAGTCATTATGTGTCAAGAGGCAGAATGTGAACTGACTAATCTAACCCTTTGATCTCATCCCCTCCCATATCCTCTAGCAGTTTGCTCCCACAGTCATCCTCTCTCTCATCTTTAGTCTTTTCTTATTTACTGGTTCATTCTCTACTACCTGTAAATAATCCCAGGTCTTCAATTCCTTAAAAACAAAACCCTTACTTCACCCTGTGATCCCCTCAAGTTGTGATCCTACATCTCTCCTCTCTTTCACAGCCAGTTTCTAGAAAAATATTCACACTTGTTTCTTCCATTTCCTTTTTTTAATTCATATCTGCCTTTCAACCTTATCACTCAACTGCAACTGCTCTTCAAAGTTACCAATGATCTTGAAATTGCCAAATCTAATGACTTTTTCTGCTTCATTCTTTCTCTACAACATTTGACATTGTTCATCACCCTGTTCTCCTGATTCCCTAGTTTTCATGACATTACTCTCTCCTGTTTTGTCTCCTATCATCTTTTTAAGCCACCTGGATCTTATTCCAGGTTATCAAATATAAACCTCTCATACACACTGGATTCTATTTCTGGATTTCACTGATTAATTTACTAGCAGACAGTATTTATTCATTCATTCAACAAACATTTATTAAGTGGTAAGGTCAGAGAGGAACTGGACTTGTGAATTCATTGGTTTAGGAAAATCTTGAATGAGGAAATAGTCACTACCGAGATAAGATGGCACCTTCTACACAGTCTTAGTTGCCTAAAGCCCTGAAAGGTTAAATCACCTGCTTAGGGTCATAAGCCAACATGTGTCAGAGAAAGGCTTAAAGCACAGATCTTCCTGTTTTCAAGACTGGATTTCTACCTATTATGTATACTGTGCTCTCTGTCTCAATAAGTAATTATTCTTCCATAATGTAATTTGAAATATGAGACAGCAAATACATCCTCCTTGGCCAGTTCTGCTTTTAGAATTTTTCTTGATAGTCTTTCCTATGTCAGAGTCACAGAATTATAGAATCTCAGGAACTGGGAATGACCTCAAAGGTGTTACAGCCTAAGCTGTATCTGAATGAGAATTCTTTGTACGTCACACCCAGCAAGTAGTGACCCAGGCTTTTCTTGAAGCCTCTAGTGAAGAAGGAGAAGGGAAGGATGTTAAGAGGAGTCTTCCATAGTAAACTTTTCTTCTTTTTTGGAGAGGTCAAATTTTTAGGGAGTTTTTTCTTCCATAAATATAAAATCTGTCTCTCTTTAACATCCACCAGTGGCTCTTAGTTCTGCTTTTCTGGAGCCAAGAAGAATAAATCCCTACTCTGCATGACAACAAGAATCCTTACAGATGGTCTTGTCCAACTTCTTCATTTTATGGCTAAGGAAACTGAGAATTCAGGCGGTTAAGGGACTTGCCCAGGGTTCATACAAAGAATGTCAAAAGTGAGATTTGAACCCAGGACCTCTGCCTTTCCATTGTACCAAAAGCACCCAGCATGTCTCCTTTAAGTGTTCTCTTATTTAAGCTAACTATCCCCAGTTCCACTGACTACCATATGATCTTAAGGATCTTCTCCATCCTGACATCCTGACTTCTCTCCAATTTTTCAATGTGATTCCTGAAATGTGGGCCCAGAAATGAAAATAATAGTACAGATGTAGAATGTCCAGGTCAGAGAATATCGTGGTACTGTCACCTGCCTGGTCCTGAACATTATGCTTGTCATAATGGCTTCCATATGATGCTCTGAATATGGAGAATTTGAATCTTCTGGAGTTTGCAGTAATCTTCTATACTCTGCCTATACTACCTTGCCCCACTAGATTCTTTTCAGATAAACTGCTGTCTAGCCATACTTTCCTCATCTTTTACTTGTGAAATTAATTTTTTAAACCCAAGTGATTTCACATCTATCAATGTTATTAAATTTAGCCCAAGGTTCTGACTTGTTGAAATCCCCTTTAGATATCATCCTGCATTTTAACGGTCTGTTTTGATTCGTGTCATTTGAAAATCTGATAAGCCATTTATGCCAGAATCCAAGCAGCAATTCATCCCTGAGGCACTGTGCTAGACTTTTAAATTGACATCATACCATTAACAGACCTGTGGTTGGATTGTTTATTCAACCAGATCAGAATCCATATCCTTCTCTATGTTTTGAATCAATCTTCATAGCATAGGAATAATGCGTTCTTTACAAGCTTGGCAGAACTGCTTGTGGATCTGACTGGACCCATTGTTTTTTTGGGGGTTAGCAGGATAGCTTCTCAACAGTCTTTTTGATTTCTCCTTCTGAAATGGATCCTTTTAGGTTAAGTTGTTCTTGATTTGTTACTTTGAGTGTTCTTCACTTTTGGAAAAATTGTCTCAACTTCATCACCATAGAAATGTCTGAGGTCATTCACTTCTGACATTATTCTTGATTTATTTTGCCTTTGCTATACTCTTATTATTCTTTCGTCTTTCTCATTCTGATGATTTGGATTTGCTTTCATTTTTATTTGTTAGATTTCCTAATTATTTATTCATGTTTGTCTTTAAAAATACCCTGTGGATTTAAAAAATTTCAAATTTCTTATTTTCAATAATATTAATCTAGGCATTGTTCCAGGTTATCTGTCCCTCATTATCTTATGCCTATGTTGGCAATAGCATGCTGGTTGGTCTCTACCTTCTAGTCCTTCTTCCATACAGATTTCAAATTGATCTTCCTAAAGCAAAGGTTTGACCATGTCACCCTCCGTGCATCCTTATCCCATCCCCATTCAGTAACTATGAGCATCAAACAGAGAGTTCTCTGTTGGGCTTTCAAAGCTTTTCATAACTGAGGTCTTTCTCCCCTTATTCCCTTCCACCATACTCCAGGATCCACAGATACTGATCTTCTTTCTATTCCTTGCAAAAAGGTAATCAGTGTTCCAGTTCTAGGCATTTTCACTGTTGTCCCCTACGCCTGGAACTCTCTCTCTTCATATTGACTTCCTGGCTTCCTTGACTTCTTTCAAGACTCAGCTAACACTCCTACTTTCGCAAGAAGCCTTTGCCAGTCCTCAGCCTCAGTGCCTCTTAATCTTAGAGTCTCCCCTTTGAGACCATCTCTCATTAATTCTGTGTGTTTCTTGTTTGCACATAATTGTGTGTTATCTCTTCCATTATACTATTAGCACCTTGAGAATAGAAACTGTTTTCTGCCTTTCTTTGTATCCCCAGTATTTGGCACATAGTAGATGCTCAATAAAATGATTGTTGACTCAATTTTCCACTTTCTGTTGTTGTGTCGCTTTGTTCTTTTTCTAGGTTTTTAGAGTAAGATTGAATTCATTAAGTTTCTCTCTTGCTTTTTTATTGATATAGACAATTAGTGTTATCAATTTCCCTCTGAACATTCTTTGGCTACATGTCATAGATTTTGATAGATCATATCTCTTTTGCTATTATATTTTATTCAATCTTCCATTGTTTTTATCATTTCATCTCACCTAGGTATTATTAAATATTTCTTTTTACACTCCATATATGCCTTTTATTCAGTCTCACTATTTACAGGCAATCTCACTCCATTGTTATGAATTCAATATCCATAGTTCCAATTTGAATCCATCCCCTTCTCTCCACTCATATAACTGCTTCTCTAGATCAGACCCTAGTGTAAGAATCCTCAAAGTGGACTTATCTTAAATGAAGTCATCAAAATAATCTTCCTAAAACACAGGTCTGACCTTCCACCTGCTTCTTAGGCAAAACACATGCTCCTCAGCCTGGCATTGAAGGCCTTTCATGGTCTGGTATAAGTCTACATTTTTTAGTATTACTGTGCAGTGTTTACCTTCATTCATTCTTACATTTCAGTCAAATCAGCCTCCTTGCCCTCCATCCCTGTTGGTGTGCATTTGTACAAGTCATCTGCCTTCCATGCTTAAAATGCGCCTGTTGTTCTAAAAGGCAGAGAATCCTTGGCTTCCTCCAAGACTCAGCTCAACTGCTGGCTCCTAGGAGAAGTCTTTCTTGATACCTCTCCTCCTCCTCTTCAAATGTTCAAATGCCTATTGATCGGTTGACAGGTTGTTTCAGACCTCTTTGTATCCTTTGGTATTAAGGATATTGCATCCTTCACAATGCAAGGGTGCAAAGTAGATACCTCCTAAATGCTTGTCTTAGAGTATTAGGTTTTGATTTGCAAACATAATGAATAAAACTCTACTTTTTTATATTAAACTGTATCATTTTGTGTACATTCCATGTGCATTCAAAATGCCCTTTCTTCAGTTGGACTCTACATGAAATTATGAGATCTAGTTTCTTTCATAGTATGTTTATTTCTATAATTTTAATTTATCTCTTTTTTGATTTATTACATTCTGATAGTGTGGTATTAAGATTGTTATTATTTTTTTCACTGTTTCCTAAAGAAAGCTTATAAGCCTTTCCTTCAGGAATTTTATTGCAGAATTATATGTCTATGCATTTAGGATGGGTTTGCTCTCATGAATTTATATACTTTGATGCTTTTTGGCTTCACCTTTACTTTGTCTGATATAATTGATGTAGCTATCACTTGTTATGATTTGGCAGTTGCATGGTAAATTTGAGAACACTTTTTTCTATAAATCTGTTTGAATTATTTTGTTTCTTTGTGTTTCTTCTAGCTATTATAGACTTGAATTTAATAGAAATGCATTTTGCAACTTTTTTTAAATTGAGGAATTAAGTTTATTTATATTTAGCTATAAATGTGTTGACTTTTCTTCTAGAATTTCTTTCAAATTTTTATTCAATTTATTATCGAGGAACATAATTTTTTTATTCTTACTACTTGTATTATTAATCTGAACTGAAAAACTACTCCTAAAATTCTTTTAATACTAGTGTGTGGGTTTCTTTAAATTTTGTTTAAATTTTCTTTAAATTTTGATTTCTTGTTATTCAGTCATGTCTGACCCTTTATGAACCAATTTAGGGTTTTCTTGGCAAAGATACTGGAGGGGTTTTCTATTTCTTTCTCCATCTCATTTCACAGATGAAGAAACTAAGGTGAACAGGGTTAAGTGACTTGCCCAGGGTCACACAGCTAGCAAGTGTCTAATCAAATTTGAATTCAGGTCTTCCTGACTCCAGATCTAGAGTCTGTACCACCCCGCTTCCCTAACTTGGATTTATCTTTTGTCAAAGATAGGTACTTTGATTTTGAATTACCTTGTTCTTATTCCCTGCAATATCTTTGCTTTTCTTTGTTTATCTTAATCTTTCTCTAAAACATAACAGTGTTTTAGCCAATATAATATTCTGAGAGTTATCAGATTTTGTTGGGTACTGCTTTTTCTTGCTTGAGAAGTGTGAGCTGTTTATACATATACATATATGTATTTTTTCCCCTTGGGGGCTTTATTGCTTTTTTAAATACTTCATCGAAGTGCATATGTCTCTCTGCAAACTTTAAATCAGACAGAGCCTCAAAGTCTGATTGTTCATCTATCTATTCTGGCCTTCATACAGCTCAAATTCTGTTTTCTGTAAGAGGTCTTACCAAGTCCTTCCAGCTACTTGAATCTTCTTTAAAATTACCTTTCTATTCTGTATGTTTCTTTAATGCACTTATTTATTTACATATAAACTGTCCTACTCGGATATCTGCCCTTGAGGGCAGGATTGTTTACACCTTTCTTTTTTATCATTGCTTAGCACAGTGCCTGGCACATATTAAATGTTTCTTGTTGATTGGTTGATAGGTCGAGAATTCTTTTCTCCTCCCCAGTGCTTCTTAATTATGTATGTTATTTTCCAGTTCTTTCAATTGTTCCTTGTCTTCTTTGAGAAGTTAATTTTCATCTTGATTATGCATTTGGGTAAGCTATTTTTGTGGGTTTTTCCCCACCTTATGGATTTTTTTTCCCCTTATCCTCTTATTGTTGGAGTTTAGCTATAATGTGTCTGGAAGAATTGAATTGGAATCTATGATCTCATTATTGTGCCCTCCTTTCAGGCACTGCAGCCTAGCCATGCTTTCTCTTCCTGTCTAAATCTTCCTGTATATATCTTTGTCTGATCTTTGTCTGTATCTTTTCCTAATTTATCTTCCATAAAGGATCTAGCCAATGTGATGCAGATCTTTCTCTGGGTTTTTTAATATGAAAGACTAGGGTTGTGAAGGATAGGTCAGTGACCAAAAAACTGGAAGACTAGATATTTTCTCCAATCTTCATGACCTTTCTAATTTTTTATATTATTATAATAATATTCTGTTATTATAGATAAGAGGAATTATCTATCAGTGATAAAGAAATTTCAATTCTCTTCATGATCTAGGACACAAGATTAAAAAAAAATTTGATGAGCAGTAGAAAAAATCAGTTTATTCCCTAACTCCCAATGAGTGCTCATCCAGCACCCATGTCCTGATTACCCACCTTCCTGGAGGGAGCATCAGGACTTCACAAGTTGACCTACAGGTTCACATCAGAATTGACCTACCGCCTGTCTCTTCCAGTGCCACAGAGATCTAAAGTACTAATGGTAGAAATGCTTCTATAATTTAACTTTGCATCATTATACCTCTCCCTTCCCTGTCCCCTATGCTCCGCAGTGCTGAGGAGATCCAAATTCTATACCACAAAAATTTGCTCAGGCCAAGATCTTCAAATAAAAAAGGCAAGGAAGTTCAAATAATACAAGACTATTCTGTATCTACCAGAAAACGCCAAAAGGAATATTATCATGTGTTCTGAAGAGCAGTGGAGCTCAAAATGCAACCCAAGGTAACTTACTGTGCAAATCTGAGCCTAATAATCATTGAAAAATCTGAATGTTCAATAATAAAGAAGTGTTTGAAACATTTTTAGACAGAAAAGCAGACATGAAGAGATTGTTTGCCCCTCAGACACCCCAGACAGCAGAAATACAAGAAGAATAAACAAGTAAATACAGAAAGCAAGGATAGAAACCACAAAAAAAAACAGAAAAACCACCAACACATTAAAGAATACAAAGTAACAATTGATACATTAACGTAGTAATGTTTTTATTTATTTATTTATTTAGCTTTTTACATTCATTTTCACAAATTTTTGGGTTCCAAATTTTCTCCCCTTTTCTCCCCTCCCCCCCACCCCAATACCCCAAGCAATCTAATTTTCCCTATCTCCAATCTGTCCTCTCTTCTGTCATCCCTCCCTTCCCTTGTCTCTATCTTCTCTTTTCTCCTGTAGGGCCAGATGACTTTCTATTCCTCATTAACTGTATGTCTTCTTTCCTAGTTGCAACAACAATACTAAACAATTGTTCCTAAAACTTTGAGTTCCAAATTCTCCCCATCCCTCCCTCCCCACCCATTCCCTTTGGTACGGCAGGCAATTCATTATAGGCCATATCTGTGTAGCTTTGCAAATGACCTTCCTGATAGTCGTGTTGTGTAAGACTAACTGGATTACCATCCCTCCTAACCTGCCCCTCATTGTTTCTCTTCTGTCCTTTGATCCTGTCCCTCCCCAAGTGTTGACTTTCAATTACTCCCTCCTCCCTTTGCCCTCCCTTCCATCATCCCCCCCCAATAACTCCTTGTCCCCCACTTTCTTATACTGTAAAATAGGTTTTCATACCAAAATGAGTGTGCATTTCACTCCTTCGTTTAGTCAAATGTGATGAGGGTAAACTTTTGTTTGTTTGTTTGTTTGTTTTTTTTCCTCAGCTCTCCTCTTTTTCCCTCCACTAAAAACATCTCCTACGTGCCTCTTAAATGACATATAGTTACCCCCTTCCATTTCTCCCTCTTTCCTCTCACTACATTTCTCTCTCACCATTTACCTTAATTTCTTTTAAGGTATGGTCCCATCCTATTCAGTTCAATCTGTGCTCTCTGTCTCTGCATGTGAATGCATGTGTGTATGTGTGTGCATGCGTGTACATGTGTATGTGTGGTCCCACCAACCACCCAGATACTGAAAAGTTTTAAGAGTTAGAAATATTGTCCTTCCCTGTATGAATGCAAACAGTTCATTTCTGGTAAGTCCCTTAATACTTCTCCTTGCTGTTTACTTTTGCATGCTTCCTCTCATTCTTGTGTTTGAAAGTCAAATTTTCTTTTCAGCTCTGGTCTTTTCATTAAGAATGATTGAAAGTCCTCTGTTTCATTGAAAGACCATATTTTCCCTTGAAGTATTATACTCAGTTTAGCTGAGTAGGTGATTCTTGGTTTCAGTCCTAGTTCCTTTGCCTTCTGGAATATCCTATTCCACGCCCTTCGATCCCTTAATGTAGAAGCTGCTAGATCTTGGGTTATCCTGATTGTATTTCCACAGTACTGGAATTGTTTCTTTCTAGCTGCTTGCAAGATTTTTTCCTTGAGCTGGGAGTTCTGGAATTTGGCCACAATGTTCCTAGGAGTTTCTCTTTTTGGATCTCTTTCAGGTGGTGATCGATGGATTCTTTCAATACTTATTTTGCCCTCTGGTCCTAGAATGTCAGGGCAGTTTTCCTTGATAATTTCATGCAAGACGATGTCTAGGCTCTTTTTTTGATCATGGCTTTCAGGTAGTCCCATAATTTTTAAGTTGTCTCTCCTTGATCTATTTTCCAGGTCAGTTGTTTTTCCCATGAGATATTTCACATTCTCTTCCATTTTATCGTTCTTTTGGTTTTGTTTGGTGATTTCTTGGTTTCTCATAAAATCATTAGACTCCATCTGTTCCATTCTAATTTTGAGAGAACTATTAAATTCAGTGAGCTTTTGAGCCTCTTTTTCCATTTGGCTCATTCTGCTTTTGAATGCATTCTTCTCCTCATTGGCTTTTTGAACCTCTTTTGCCAATTGAGTGAGCCTATTTTTCAAGGTGTTAATTTCCTCAGCATTTTTTTGGGTCTCCTTTACCAAGATATTGACCTTTTTTTCCATACTCTTCTTGCATCTTTGTCATTTCTCTTCCCAGTCTTTCCTCCACCTGTCTAACTTGCTTTTCAAAATCCTTTTTAAGCTCTTCCAAGGCCTGAGCCCACCTAACACCCCCCTGGGGTGTCTGGGGTACTGAGGCCCCAGCCTCCACCTCTTTCCCTGGTGGGAAAAATACGTTCTCGTCCTCCCCATCAGATCCGAAGGTCGGGATCATTTGCATTTGTTGGAAAAAACTCTCTAAAGTCTTATTTTTCTTCCCCTTTCTAGGCATTTTCCCAGCCAGTTACTTGGCTTCTGAGATTCCTTTCCTCCTCCACCTGGATCCGCCCAGCTAGTGTTTGGCCTCTGAAATTCAAATGCGCTTTCCCGAGGCAAGCTTTAGTTCTGGCGCAGGGGTTGGGGCAGGGCCGCCTCCTAAGCTTGGGCCCTCAGGGGCTTTCTGCAGAGACTTTCAGGAACGGAGCAGGTGGGGTGGGGGGCCCCCGCCTGCTGTGCTCAGCTCCCTTGGGGGTTTTATTCAGAGGCTTTCAGCAGTAGAGCAGGGTGGGGGCAGGGCCGTCGCCCCTGCTCGGCTCCCTCAGGTTGGAAAGACCTTCAGTATTGAAGATCCTACCTGCTGCTGGGGGATTCCTGAGTCCCGGGCCGTTGCCGCCTCAGCCACCGCCCACGCCTCTGCCTCTGCCGCTTCCTGCCCCCGTCTCTTTCACCGCCGCTTCCTCCCGAGGGGGCCCGAGTCACGGAGACGCTCCACTTCCCTCCCCTAGTCCAGCCCTCCTTCTCACTGACCTGTAACTTCTGTGGGCGGAGGGACTTTCCCGGCTGCCGGAGCTTCCCCCGGAGCTTTCCTCTCTGAAGTCTGCTCGGGTCAGCTTCTCTGGGGCCGCGGCCAGGGGTGGGGGTGGGGTCCGCTTTCCGGAGTGCGATGGACCCCGGGGACGGCTCTCCAGGGTTCAATGGAACGGAAATCTCTTCCCCTATGTTTATGCACCCCCTGCAGAGATTCAGAATTTATGGGGATTTCCTTTTACCTCAATTCCATGGGTTGTGGGCTCGGAGCTCGTAAATGTGCGTCCTTCTACTCCGCCATCTTGGCTCCGCCCCCATTAACGTAGTAATGTACATGAGAGGGTAAAAACAGACTGAAACATCACGGACTTAACCTCACCCATGCTGCCTATGGATGAATCTATGTTTTTTGTGGGACTCAGAGAATAAGAGGATGCATGGAAAGGGGAAGGGGAGAAAAAAGGTAGAAGGCAATGTGTAATGTACCCTAATCAAGTTAAAGGCATATAATGAAGAGAAAATAACATATTTTCTGTGGAAGAAGGGAGTTTGCAGGAAAATGGATAATGAGACAAAGGGACTAAAAATGAGGGAAAGAGGAAACTTTGTTTCAGTAGTGAGAGAGGGTACCACTGATGAGTACTTCTGTGGGAGCAGAGAAAAAAGATAGTCTATAAAGGGAAATAGGGACCTAATGTTCATTATTACCTTCAGGGAGTTGGTGCTAAGAGAGGCCACTCATTCTGCCTCAGGAGGAGAATTAGAGCTCCTAGGGGGCTGCTGACACCCAGAAAAGTGGGAGGGCATGGACCCAGGGAAGGTATTTTGAGGCAATTGTAAAAAAAATGACCAAGGAGGGGGCTCAAAGGACAATAATCCACTGCACAATCATGGAGGGACATAGGAAGAATCCATGGAGGCAATACCCTCTCTGTCACCTACAGGAATTAATATTTCTAAGAGTGAAGAACTACAGGCAAGCTTAACAGGATAATAATAGAAACTAACAGAAGAGAGAAGCCAAAATAAGAACCTTAAACATTTTAGTTCCATGAGAAAAACAGAGAATAAAGGACTAAATGAGTAGATGACTATGGATCAAAAAATGAAAGTCTGAGATAGAAAGGGAAGAAAAGGAATGAAGAAAACAAGGGGAAGAAATCCTTTCTAGAAAAAGGTGCAAAAAATTAATCAATGAGATTTTCTTTGCAACCTTTATACAGTTTTGACAGCTAAAGCTAATTCAGTTTAATGGCATCACTGTTAATGCCTTTTATAATGTTTTTAATAGCTGACCTTTACACCCTGACATTAAACTTGGGTACTAGTATTAAGAACTAAACATGTTTTGAAGATTTAAACCTTAATGACTGACTCAAATGTCACTGGTGGAATGACTTACACTCCCGTTGTCAATTTCTTTGTAATATGTAACCTCCTTAAGAACCTATCTCTGCAAGAGAGTCGCTGCTGGTACAGTTCACAATTCAGATGAATTCCATCTCATGCTGTATTCTAAACAATAGCCCCACTGATTTCTTCTGAATAACTTGCAAATTGTTTATAATCAGAATGAGCTATTTTCCTAAGCTGATACTTCCTAACCAAAAATATGCAAAAAGTATTAAATATGTGATATTTGAAGACTACCCCCCTTTTTTTAAACCAGGGATTCATGATGAGGTTATAATTTTTGACACATAATTTTGAAGGATTGTCATTCATTTGTTAGGTTTACTGCAGGGGTGGGGAATCTGTAGCCTCGAGGCCACATGTGGCCCTCTAGGTCCTCAAGTGTGGCCTTAATGGAAGGATTTGTTCTGTAAAATTTGGACTCAGTCAGAACCTGGAATGCCACATGATGTCGGGGCCACAGGTTCCCCACCCCTGGTAGATAGCATTTTAAACTGACTACTTCATAGTATAATAAAACATAAGGTTAATAGTATAATAAATTAGTTTTATAATGCAATTATAATTTAATCTGTTTATTGCAGGAAACTTTACATCCTGTACATTGTTTATAGTTTATTAAAACTGAGGTTTTCTTTAAATAAAAAAATAGAGTAGGACTGTCAATCTCATATCCTTCCATCTTCTGTTCTATTCAGTCTACTAACTTTCCCAATAGTATGTATATTTGATGACTTTTGAGAAGCCAGGATGACACCTTGGATAGAGTGCTATATTTGGAATTAGGAAGACCTGGGTTTGATTCCTGGCTCAGATACTCATTAGCTGGATGACCTGGGCAAGTCACTTAGTTTCTCCCACTCTCTATTTCCTCATCTTTAAAATGAGAGGATTGGACTTGATGATTTCTAAGGTCTTTTTCAGTTCCTCCTCTGTGGTCCTATGTCTTTGATGCTTGATGCTAAAGCAAAGATGTTACGTATGGCACTAGGGATGTTTTCCTGAGCTGATGCTACCTAATGAAAATTATGTAAAATCACCAGATGTATGAAATTTAGAGTCTATCCATCAATCATCTATCTATCTATCTATCTATCTATCTATCTATCTATCTATCTATCTATCTATCTATCTGTCATCTATCAATTTTAATTTTTTAACCAGGACATTTAGACTCATGATGAAGTAGGTTAGAATTATTTATAATATATTTGACAGGTCTTTGAAATTTTGGGGATAATATTTGTACTACCTACCTCACAGGGTTGTGGTGAGGAAAGTGCTCTACAAATGCTAAAATGCTGTGTAAATATTACTATCATGTTATTATTGAATTATACATAAAATTATTTAATAAATAATCATACTAATTACTATTTATAAAGTACTTTCCTCAAAAGAACTTTATTGAGACCTACTAATCTACCTCAGTGTAGTAGGATTATTGTCCCCAATATTCAAATAAGGAAAATGAGCACCAGAGAGGTGAATTGACATGCTTATTGTTAAAAAACTAGTTAGTGTCATGATTTGAACCCAGGTTTCTCAACTCCTGACCTAGTGTTCTTTCCATTACATTATGCTGCCTCTCAAAATTATAAACATCTTCTATTTCTGTATTTGCTTAGTCGTTTCAGTCATGTCCAACTCTTTGTCACCCCATTTGGGGTTTTCTTGGGAAATATACTGGAGTGGTTTGCCATTTCTTTCTCCAACTCATTTTACCCATAAGGAAACTGAAGCAAACAGTGTGAAGTGACTTGCCCAGATTTAAACTCAGGAAGATAAGTCTTCCTGACTCCAGTCCCAGAACTCTATCCACTGTGCCACCCAGGTACCCTTCTCCATTTGCGTAAAACTTCACAATAACATGGAATCAAAAGATGTGTGTTCAGTTTCTGAATTACATGTTTACTACCTGCATGACCATGGGCAGGTCACTCACACATTCTGGGTTTCAGTTTCTTCAACTATGAAATAGTAATAGCTTTCATTCACAGAGTGCTTTATGGTTTATGAAATTATTTCCTCCTAATAACACTGTGAGGTAGGTAGTATAAATGAAGGGCATGGAATATTTTCTAGCTCTAAAATTTTTATGATTGTTTCCTCCCTACCCTCTTCCTTCCACCATCAAACTCTTTTACATTCTTAACTGATTTAATCCACACAGTATAAATAAGGTGCAGGAACAGAGATATAAACCTAAGTCTTCTGGATGGCAAAGAAAGCACACAGGAAATTATAGTCCTATTTCCATGCTTTAATATAATAACAATATCTAGCATTTATATGGCACTTTAAATTTTTCAAAACACTTTACAAATATTATCTTATTTTATCATCACAACAACCCTGGGAGGTAGGTGCTATTTTTAATCCCCATTTTACCGATGAGAAAACTAAGTCAAACAGAAGTTAAATGACTTCCCCAGAGTCATACAGCTAGTATCTGAGACCTGATTTGAACTTGAACTTTTTGACTCCAGGCTGGTGAACCATGCAATACCTCAAAATTAAGAATCTATCTACTAAATCATAGTAGCTAATGATCTTTCCCAGTTCACACACTAAAATCAGATCACTGAAGTATTGATATCTCCATGGCACTTTAAGTTTTGCTAAGTGCTTTCCATATGAGCCTCACAAAAGCCCTTTGAAGTGAACAGTATAAGTTAGGTAGCAGTGCAGCACAGTAGTACCTGGGTCCCCCATTCTGCCTCTGACACTAACATGGGTTGCTCAGTCAGTCTGTCAGCAAGCATTTGTTAAAGGTTAACTATGGGCCAGACTTTGTGCTGGAGATACTGAGAAAAGCAAAAGACAGTTCCTACTCTGAAGAAGCCAACACTTAGATGACTAAGTACATATGAGATATATCCAGAGTTGATGGTATTCCTAGAGGGGAAGTAGAAGTAGAAGCTGGTGGGACCAAGAAAGTCTCTTGCATAATGTGGGGTTTGAACTGAGTCTTGAATGAAGCCAGGTAGACACAAGGAGGGAGAGAATTCCAGGCATGGAGGTCAGCAGAGAAATGGGAGATGGAGTGTCATGGTGGAAGAAGAACAAATTTCTTCATCTGCAAGATGAAAGAAAGGATTGGACTAAAATTCCTCTGATGTTACTTCCAGTCCTACATCTATGATCCAATGAAGATGAGCAAACTTAGTCTCAGAGAGATTATGTTGCTTGCTTAGTCACATAGCTAATAAGCGACAGAACCAGGATTCCCACTCTGGTCTTCTGATTACAAGACCAATGTTCTTTTCTCTTTATCAAGCTTATAATACTGAGCTAAGTTAACTTACCCATGCATGAACTCTCATGTGACATTTGACTAGTAACAAGTATAAGAAATAATTCTTACAGGAAGAATTGTTAGAAACCATTTTAGTAGTTAACATGAGAAAATACATATAAATTCCATCTTTATGTAGGTATAGCTCAACGTATAATACATTGCTACCACTCATTCATTACACTTAGAGCATACTATGCATTAGCTAGATGCATGAATGCGCATATAAAGAGAGACCATCTTTTACTATAAAGATAAAAAGCTTTTTCATTGCTGCTTTTCATATAAAATTCTTACAAATAGCGAGTAATCAATAATAAATTGAGAAAACATTGTCCCGAAATGTTCTAAATGACCAATTATTCACACCAGACCAATAAAATGACAAATGCTTATTTCAGCAATTCCTTCATATCTCAGCAAAAAAGGAATTGCACCTTCATAAATGATATTTCAAGAACTGAAGGAGTTGGCAGCATGATGGAAGATGATGACATGGAACTATTACATGAAAAAGAGATGGAGGAAGCAGAGAAGAAAGCAGACATTGATATTTACATTTGAGAAACCACTCTTGTGCGGGCGATTCCCTCCGACAACTTCTCATGGTGTGTTGAGTGCCAGTTTATTGGGAATATATCTTGGACAGAGCATCTGCATAGTAACATCCGATGGCTTATAAATAAGATTCAAACTGATGGAATGCTTTCCATATAACTCAAGACATTTATTTTGTGCCCTCCATGTCCATGGGTTCTAGGTGCTGGAGATACCATGATGAAAAAGCAGTAGGATTCTTGACCTCAAGAAGCTTCGATTTGAGGAGGAAGCGGCTCACATCTGTTCTTTTGTACCGCTTTGTATTCCACTACCCTCTAGTCACCAGAACCTCCGAGATTACCTTCTATCTTGTATGGATCTATTTCTTTACATGTTATCTCCCCATTAGTATGTTGAAGAGGGAAGTGACTGTTGTAACCTTTTTTTATATCCACTTCATTTAGCACAGTTCATGATCCATAGTAATCACGTAATAAGTTCTTGTGAAATGACTTCAGAATTCCCCAATACGACTTTTTGAGAGGAGGAACCGTTTCCTTTTTGTCCTTGCAGCCCCATTACTACCACAGTACTTAGCACTGATAATGTTTAATGTAAAATTTTGGGATAATCCCTTTGCTCTCTCTGACGCAAACTCAGAGAATGCCTCTTCCTATGTCAACAAAAGCCAGCTGGGGCTGACTTAACATTCTTTAAGAGACCTTTAACCTAAGATACTATCTTGAATAATGGGACGTTTTCCATATCTTAATATTTGTAGACATATACTATGTTATGGCATGTTAATGGTAAAGAAAATATAGACATCTTAGGTTGTAATTTCTATTTGAAACTTTGTCAAATTTTACAGCCTATGCAATTAAGAAATTCCTTTCTAATGGTCTAGTTAATCACTTATGGAGATCATAAATCTGAAGGACACAGAACACTTCTTTGTCTAAAACAGATTTAAGGCTGCCCAATTCTTTGTATCGGTAGCCAGAATATTTTTCTGGCTCCATAATGCATTATGTAACCGTTTTCTTTAATAGGGAATTGATTAATTAATTAATGAAATCATAAAATGTATGCATTTAGCCTGTTGCCTTTTCCTTAACCAAGTTTTCAGGTCAACAGCACACAGTGAGTACTTCATGCTTATTGACTGAATAATGAACATTGATAAAGCAATCAATCTAATTTAAATGGTAGCTGGACAGCAATTGGCTTTGGTGTTCAATTGTTTTGCATGATCATTTGGGATTTTACTGGCAAAAATCCTGGAGTTATTTGCCATTTTCTTCTCTGACTCATTTTACAGAGGAGGAAACTAAAGTAGTCAGGGTTAAATGACTTGCCCAGGGTCACATAGCTAGCAAGTGTCTGAGGCCAGATTTGAACTCAGAAAGATGAATCTTGCTGACTCCAGGCCAGGCACTCTATTCACTGCTCCTTTGGCTTTGGCTTCAGGTTAAAATCTAAGCCCCCAGCCAAAATGTAGGCTCTTTTCCAGCAGCTGTGCCTGCCTCAGAGCTCTTCCTCCTGGATTGTTATGTTTGTCCATCATTCTCAAAGAGGACCATGACATCAAGATGATGACCTGACTTGTAGTACTCAAGTACTAAAGGATCAGTTAACAAGCGCCATGCAGCTCTAGACCTAGTGCTTTAGTGAGAACTCGATGGCAAGTTCCTGTAAAGGCTTAAAGGCTGCATGTCAAAGATTAGTCCTAGCCGGGTTAATGTGTCCTTCCTTACTCTAATTTGAAGATGCAAGCAGAATTAGGCAGATTTTACAGATGCATGTATTCATAGCTGGAAATAGGCAAAATTGTTCAGTAATCTGCTAGAGTCCATCCCAGCCCTTTCTTTCATCTCTTCTGGGGACACTAGACTAATCTAGTGGAGAGAGGGGTCTTGCCTCATTTGTCTTTGCACCCCTCCACTGTGCCAAGCATAGCAGGTGCTAAATGAATACCTGATGAACGAACAAATTAATTAACCTACTATCCTTTCTCTCAGTTAGGAATCAATCTGCACAAAACTTAAAGTATTACTTATATCAGGTCCATTTGAATTTTAATAAAGGACCACTACAGTCTTAACTCAAAGTCTTTCAGACTGAAAGGACCCAGAATTGGAGTCAAAACAACAGAACCTTCTCAGACTTGCAGATGACACAAAGTTAGGAGGCATGATGATAATAACTAGTATTTACATAGGCTTTAGGTTTTGCAAAGTGCTTAACCAAGAGTAATTTATTTGATTCTCACAACAGTTCTGTAGGGTTGGTGCTGTTATTATCTTCCTTTTGCAGGATGAGCATACTGAGACATTAAGAGATGCTGCATGTTTGCATAAGGGTCATTTACATAAGACTTTCCTCATTGGTGGAGATGGGGTTACTCAATACTACTGACCTGCCTGAGGGAACCAGAACGGCTCTTTTCTCTAGCTCTCATCAACTTAACTCTTCGCATAGGCAGGGAGCATTGAATGACTAATCTCCACCAATGAGGAAAGTCTTGTGCAAATAAACATTTTAGTCAGTGGTTACTTATAATTATTGCATGTCTGGGAAGGGGAGGAAATGGAAGAAGACTGGAACTAGCGGGGATACAAAGAATGAAAAACAGCAGTAATAGGTTGGGGACCAAACTCTGTATTGGTGATTGGACTTTTATTCTGCTACGTTATTTCAATTAATAACTTGTATTTCTAAGATCCATAAGAGATCAAAGAAAGAAATCCACTTGGACTATGTGGCTTGATATTTAGCTCATTGTTCAATCAGAGTGGCTGCTCAAGCTTCAGGGGTTCTCAGACCAAATGCTAACCCCCAGTGGAAGAGAAGGTATAGGAATCGAAGATGTCCCTTTACGGGTTATAACAGGGTGACCCAGACATATGGGAAAGGACAGAATGAAGCTAACTTTGCTCTACAGCAACACCTAGTGGTGACATAACCATATTCACTCTGTTCCCCTGATTCCTTGGATGCTTATATCCGAAACATAGCTTTATGATATGATAAACATAATTTGGGTGGAAACCTATGTCAGTAGTTAAAAGGTTAGGAAGAAAGACTGTATAATATTCCACTAAAGCTTTTTTCTACTTGCACCATTTTTTGGCTATCATACCTGTCAAACTGTCTTTCACAAGTCCTTTCTGGTATCAGAGCATTCATGCCTATGTGTGCTGGACAAAAATTGCTTGTGAGTTCATGGTAGCATGTTTGACTATTGATGCAGGGCTCTGTAAGTCCAGCTGCCATAGTCAGCAATTATATTACACACTCCCACTGGGAAGCACAGGTCCTCTGCCAAGTCTCCTGGGATGTTCTAGAGAGCACCAGGTGTGTTACTGCTCAATTGTGTCTCCTGGGAAGAGGTTTGGATTGGAGAAAAGCAGAGGTGATCCTAAAATAAAATACCAATCTCTTTTGGGTTATGTTTGGACAGAGAAGAGAGATTGATTGGTGTATAGGGTATTGATTTTTATACATCAGTTTAAACACACACAGCACTTTGTTAGCTCCCAAAAGGAAATAACTATAATAAAATATTTGGCTGCGTTTCCTTGGTATTACTTTAGAAATGTTTATACTTCTATGGCTAAAGTATATGTTCCTCAAACTTATCCTTCAATGAAGCTCCACAGAGCTACTCAGGGAGACCTGAGTTTGAATGCTTAATAAATGCTTGTTTCCCTCCTTCCTTCCATGATCTCACTTAGGAATGATGGTGTCTAATTCTTCCTGTTTTACTTTTTTCTTTATGTTCCTCATTTTTGTCTAACTCAACTACATTGTAATATTTCCTTACAAAAATGTATGACAATTTAACCATTCCCCAACTTTTGGAAATTTAAGTTGTTTCCAGTATTTTTAAAAAATTGCAAATAATGTCGATATATGATCTTTAAATAGTTTTTTTTTTCTTTTTAAATAACACTCATATGGAATATTACCAACAATGGAATGATTATGCTTAATTATTTTTCAAACTTTAATCTGGACTAGCAGATTGTATTCCAAAAAGATTCTACAAGTTTGCAATTCCACCAACAATGAATGAGTATACCCATTTCTACAAAACTCTGGCAGCAATGAATTGACTTTTCAGCTGGTTATTTAAAAAAAAAACCATACAACTGCTTAAACACAGCATTTGATCACTTTTAGGGAATAGATTTTATTCTTGCATATCTATGCCAATTTCATTTGGCAGAGGTTTGGACTGGCAGATTTTTATTAGAAATTTTTATGGCAAAGTTTTTCCCCCTGATTTTTTTTATCTGGATACATTTCATTGTTGTTTAAAAACTTTTTAAAAAAAATGTAAAGTTCATCTACTTTTGCTTCTATAGTTATTTTTAATTTGATAAGCATTTCCCTTCTCTTTATATTTGTAGGATATATGTCAGAAGTAGCAAGGTGGTAGAGTAAGTAAATTGTTAAACCTGAAGTCAGTAGCACCTGAATTCAAGTTAGTCTACAGATATTTAATATAGGTGTGTGATCTTGGGCAAGTTACATAATTTTTGTCTATTTCAGTTTCCTCATCTTTAATATGAGGACAATAATGGCACCTATTTCCTAGGGTTGTTGTCAGGATAAAATGAGATAATATTTATAAAGTGTTTTGCAAATCTTAAGATGCTATATAAATGTTTTATTGTATAAACTTCCATTTTCTTAAATTTCTATTATATTTTATGTTTAGATTAATAATTCACTCAGAATTTATTATAGTGTATGATGTAAAATATGGATCCAAACCTTTTTTTTTTGCAATCTAATTTTCTAAATAGTTTTTATTGAATAATGATTCCTTTCCAAATGTTTTATTATCTTGGATTTACTGAACAGTATTCTATTATTTACCAATTCTGAATCATCTGGTCTGTTCCATTGATTTTTTTTCCTATTCTTTATTTACTAAAATATAAAGTAATATTATAAATGCAAATTCTCCTTCCTCCTTTCCCCATAATGATATTTTTCTTCTACAAGAATTTGTCAATACTTTATTTTTTTTGAAGCTAGCCTTTAGCATTTTGCATGGCATTATATTAAATCTATAAATTAGCTTGAGTAGCATTGACATCTTTACTATATTGGTTTGATAAATTCACTGAGGTAGCTAAGTGACCCAGTGGATAGAATGCTGGTCCTGGGGTCAATGAGACTGGAGTTCAAGTCTGTGTCAGATACTAGCTCTGTGATGGTGGACAAGACACTAAATCTCTACTTCAGTTTCCCTATCTATAAAATGGGGGTAATAGTAGACAGCCTTCCAGGGTTGTTGTGAAAATCACCTGGGATATTTGTAAAGTACCTGGCACGTAGTGGTCACTCAATAAATGTTCATTCTACCAGTTTATTTTGACAGGATTTCATAATTATTTATTTTGTTTCTTTTAAAATTTTCATAGATATGTTTTTATACATTTTTTGTGTATGTTGATAAGTTTATACCCAAATATTTGTTATGATGCCATTTTCCATGATTCATAGCCACTTAGAATCGCCAGATTCAATGGATTCAAGCTTTAGTGGATTTGTGATCTCATCTCTGTGGCAATGACATCCAGTAATTACATCTCATGGATGCCTGGTCATCTTATATGACTTGTCCATATCCTCCCCAGAGAGCCTCCCTCAAGGTCTTGGATGGTCGTGTAGATTCTTCGTGAAGTGCTCTACCCACTTGGATGATGGATCTGTTACTCTTGGTTTCTCTTATGTGACTAGCTCACTTCCTTTTCGGGTCACACATCACTTCGGTGATACCTTTTAAGCCACTCTTTGTGTTTGATCGTTTGTTAGTAATATGTTTATAATCTACTCCCACACAACTCCCACCATTTTCCTTTGTGTGACCTGCCATTTTGATCCTTCTGAGATTAGACTAGTCTATTTCATAATTTACAACCAGATAGCATCAAAAGGTGAACATTTGTTATGCAGACTGATCTTTTTCAGGGAGGAGTTTGCACTGCATAATTTCCCAAAGGAAATCTAGCCAGGCCCTCTTCCTTCTACTCAGTTCTGGGCCCAGCTCATTGTCCATTTGTACTCTCTAGCCAACATGTGCTGATGGACAAATTCTATCTACAGGGAAATGTTAATCTGTTGTCCCTGGAAGACGTTAGTTATGTTATGAGGGTCTTGACTTTATTTGTAACTTGGAGGAAACCACCTTAGTCAGTGCCTCATTCTCCTCTGCAAAATTGACATCATGAAAAATGCCAAACCCATAAAACTGATATATAAACACAAGACATTATTTTAAAGTCTGATGAATTCTGAAGACAGATGTATGAAATGTTGTGAGGCTTATTGCATTCAATATTTTAATCCATGACTTGAATGAAAATGGAGGTGGCATTCCTATCAAATTTGCAGATGATACAAAGCTGGGAGGGATAACTGGGACACACCAGAAAGAAGGGCTGAATCTAATAATATGAAATGTTATAGGTATAAATGTACAATGGCTCAACTTGGATTAAGAAAATTGACTGTGTAGCTATTGGATTGGGGGAGATAGCAAATCATTCATATGAAATAGATCTGAGAGTTTTAGTGGATAAGAAATTCAGTATGAATCCAAAGTGTGATGTGACAGTCAAGAGAGCTAATGCTCTCATAGGTTGGATTAATAAAAACATGAAGTAGAAAAGGGAGCAAGCATTTATTAAGCATCAACAGAATACCAGGTCTTATGCTAAGTGCTTTACAAATGATCCTCCCAACAACTCTGGAGGTAGATAATGTTGTTACCCGCTTTTTTATAGTTGAGGAAACTAAGGTAGACAGAGGTTAAGTGACTTAGCTACAATTACACAGCCAGGAAGTGTTTGAGGCTAGATTTGAACTCAGATCTCTTTATTCTACATGAAGTACTCTACCCACTGTGCCAGCTAACTGTTTCTTAAAGATGCCTTGACAACCTTAGCAAAGGCTCTTAACCTTGGGTCAACTTGTTTATTTGCCTTAAAGCACTTTAAAAATATAAGTTATTAATATCTAAGAAGTGGGAAGTTAGACTGTATGAGACATTCCTTGGTAAGACCATGGCTAGAATATTATTTTCACTTTTTTTGCTTTTTTTTCTTGTGGTTTTTCCTGTTTGTTTTTATTCCTATTTTACAATATGACTAATGTAGAAATATGATTAATATTATTGTACATGTATGACCTATATTAGATTGCACGCCATCTTGGGAAGGGGTAGGAGAGAGGGAGAAAGAAAAATTTGGAAAGCAAAATCTTATAAAAGTGAATGTTGCAAACTAATAAAAAAAGAAACCGCAGCAAGAGTCCCACATTTTTGTGAGAACATGGACAAGCTGTATGCACATCCAGAGGAAGGTGACCAGAACATTGAGGGGGCACAAAATCACACCCTGTAAGGCCTGACTGAAGGAACTGGGGTTAACCTGGAGAGAAGAATGTTGTCTTCAAATATCTGAAAGAGACCCTTCATGTGGAAGGGGGATTAAAATTATTTTGCTTGGCCACTGATTAAAGAACTTGGAGGGAAAGGTTTAAGTTACAGAGGAACAAGCTTTGATTTGATTCTGGAAAACATTCCCAACAACTGGAGATATACAAAAGTGGAATGGGTTTTTCAATAGATCATCCCCAGAGAGAGGTCTTTAATTTATTGTCTCAACCTTTTTGACCCCATTTGGGATTTACTTGGCAAAGATACTGGAGAGGTTTGCCATTTCCTTCTGCAACCTGCTGCCTGGCTGCCCCTATTGACCTAGGCATGTCTCTAACACACTGAAATTGCAAAGATGGTACCAATTTGCATTGGGAGAGGAATTTACTCTCCAGGAGTTCTCAATGCCAAAGATGTCAAAGCTCCAGTCTAAAAAATTTTTTAAAGGAAAGAATAAAGATAGGATACTGGAACCAGATGAAAGAAATCACTAACGAAGTAAACTATGCTTGGCAAAAGAAAATGAAAAGCACAGTTATACTTCATCTTCTACATCAGCTTCAGGGTTTTAGAGATTTAATCTCCTCTCTCTGGGCTCAAAGTTATTACCAAGGCATTTGGGAGACATTGAGAACATAATTGAAATTAAAAGGAAAGTGAATAACAAAAAAGGACATTGACAGCACAATAACTTCAGTTTAATTTAAGAGGAATTCAAGTGTATTTTGTTGTTTTCCCTAGATTGTATATTGTGGATGGTGTATGCCATATCCTCCTTGGTATCTGGGAAAGGACTAAGCAGATTATGAATTATTTCTGTTATCATTTTAAATATAGGTAAAAAAATCACGTGTGGATATATGTGTGTGATAGGAATTGAGCATTGTTGAGTACTGCCAGTATTTTATACGACAAAATATGTATACTCTTGCTAAATACAACTTTATTCTTTTAATGATACCTTACATCTCCCTATTCATTACTACAAGAAAAAAGAGTTGTGAGTGGCTCTGTAATTTTCTATTATGGATAGCAGTGTACCATGTTAATGCTTTCAAACAATGTCCTGCATGTGACGATCAAGGAAGCATTATCACTAAATGTAAATACCAGCATACATCCCTTTATATGGTAGATGGGCTCTTAAATAGTTGTGTGTAATTCAGTTTTTGAAAATTGAATCATTTAAAGTACATTAGGGCATTCCATTACTTAAAAGAATTCCATGGTGAATCTTCTGTGAAAATTGGACTCCTTTTATTAAACTTATTTTTTTTCAATGAACACAACTCATTTTTTTTCTCTCCTTCTTGCATCCTTCTAATTACAGGAGTTTGAGGGGGAGGGGGAGAATTAAAAAAAAAAAGCACATGTAGTGAAGAAAAAAAATTCCTTCATTGACTGTCCAAAAAAATATACATTTCAATGTGTACCTAGGGTCCATCACCTCTTTGCTTTATCTTGTGATCACTGGAATTGTAACTCGTGAAGACTCTTCTTAAAGTGAAAAAATATCTACTTACCATTTTATATTAGGATTAAAAAATATGATGGCTTTTCTTAAAATGGAGTATGTATTGTATAGCAAATTAAGAGAACCCAAGGCTGCCACCTTCAGCCAACCTTAATTTTCAAGATGAATCAAATCAGGAAAGAGAACACCAAACAACTCCGTGATTTATTTAGTTATTTATTTTTAAGTAAGGAAGTGGGAAGAAGGCTTCTAAGAAATAAAAGGAGCAAGAACATATTTTCTCCACTGATGTCTAGCTTAGGGTTTTCAAGGCCATGCCATATATGGTCCCTTTGGCGTTCCTTCCTTATTTGTTTACTGTGTGGACATAATGAGATGGCAGAAAGGTGAAATATACAGGGCATATGGGTGCCCTTCACAATAGCAGGTAGAGTTAAATGCAGCAGATATAGGCAAATGTTTAACAACCATGGGTGTGTGTGTGTAGAAAACACAATATACACATGACATACTTTTAAGTTAAATCTTCATTATTAACATTTTCTCCATCACTTTCTCAAGTCTATACAATTAGCCAAATAATCAATCAATCAAGCCCCGATTTGTAGCATTGGTTACAAGGTGTAAATGAAATTACAATGAAATTTGACAATTGGCTCTCCCAGGTGTTGAAGTGGCTTCAACACACTACTGATTTAAGTCTCTGAGCCCCATCTTTTGAGTAACTTGCTTGGACTACTACGGTCCACACAGCTTATGGGACAATGTTTGTTCAACAGACAGTCAGAAATTCCTACAGTGTCAATGACATCAATTTAATGGATATGAATGAAGTATAACCTGTTGATTATTCAGAATCTGTTGGCTACTCAAAAGCAGCCTCATGAGCAGTTTAATCAACTTTTGTACAAAAGTGCATGGTTGTAGATCTAGTGCTAGTTATTGATCAATTATGGTTAATTAAGCCAATAAGAATTCCATTATTAAAGTTGGAATTCTTAAGAATTATGGGGTTTATTTTGTCATGGAACATCACAACTGGGACTCCTGGTTCTAGTTCAACAAGCTCACAGATAATTCTCACCTTCCATTTAAGCGGTTTAATGAAAGAGAACCTACTTTTCACAGAACTGGGGAGATGTGAACCAGTTTGATATGCATTGCCTAGTGATGGAACACCAAGTCAAAAATTCCATTCAGGTGTTTAGGCCTTTATAGCTCACTAGTTCATATCCAATAGCTAGCTAACTGGATAATGTTTTAAAATTTATAATAATAACAAACTGGTTGGGGGAAGAGGGACGGTAGGCTGAATGACATCTGGGAAGTATGCAGTACTTTTAATAACCCCAAACTTCTCCCTGAAACAAAATTCATCTTTTTAGCACCAGTATTATTCTAGGGATGTTATTTGGCTTTGAAGAATGGAATACCACAACTTCCAACAATCCAAAATTGAAGGTGGTCCATGAGGCAATGGAGAGATGGCCTGAAGCACATTTGCCAGTGATGGCATAAAATGCATGATCAGAAAAGGTAGTGGATGCGCCATGTAATAAAAGCATGGCATGACAAATGGGGGACCTATGTGCCTTGCTGGCATCCACATAAAAATCTCACTGAAGGCCACCCACACTTTGCAGGATTTGTGGAAATGCATGAGAAAGTATGGATAAGTTGTGATATGCACTGCTGGAGGGAGCATTCATAAACAATGAAATCACAAATCCTATTTTGTACTGAAGAATAATAATCGACTGAAGAATAATAATGGAGACAACACTTGGCATTTATAAAACACATTTGTACAACGCTTCAAGGTTTACAGATTGATTTGTAGCAGCTCTCTGAAGCTGAAACTGAGTGGTATGACGCTCAGGGTTACACAGCTAACAGATACCTGAGCCCAAATCTGAACTCGTTCTCTCTGAATACAAGTCCAGTGCTTTTCTTACTATAGTAGAATGCTAAAAATCTCCTAGAAGCCACACAGGTGCTTTGGCCAAACAGCTTGCATGTAGTCTAAGGGAGTGTTCAGCAGCTGCTCTACAGCATTCCACAGTAGTTGGTGGACATTCTTCTTACAGATGTTTCTGAGAGGTGGGGAGAAGAGGAGGAGCAGTACTCACTCTTGATCCATTTATTTTCTCTAATGGTAAATTTGGTGTCCTGTGAACACTGGTAAAGAGATCAAAGAAATTATGAACTACTTCTCAGGAAGGATTATGTCTTCAGGTTTCTTTGTATTTCTCACAATCTCTTGTAGGATATTAGAGGACAATTCTACAGTCATAATGCTAGGTTTTAGATCTCATAAAACTAATTTCATTTTTTTTTAGGTTGTAGGATTTATTTTAATATAATTAATTTATTTTAGTTTTCAACATTCACTTCCATAAGATTTTGAATTTTAATTTTTCTCCACCTTTCTCTGATAGGGGCTCTATTTATACATTCATATCAAACATATTTCCATATTTGTCATGATATAAAGAAGAATGAGAACTAAGGGGAGGAACCACAAGAAAGGAGAAGTAAAACAACACAACAGATGAAAAGAAGAGTAAGCTGTATGGTTCCGTCTGCATTCAGCCTCAAAAGTTCTTCCTCTGGACAGCATTTTCCATTGTGGGGCTTTTGGGGTTGCCTTAGAACCTTTCATTGCTGAGAAGAGCTAAGTCTATCAAGTTAGCCACCGGACAATGTGGCTGTAACTGTGTACAATGTTCTCCAGGTTCTGTTCACTTCGCTCAGCATCAGTTCATAGAAGTCTTTCCAGGTTTTTCTGAAGTCTGCCAGCTAATCATTTCTTATAGCACAATAGTATTCCATTATATTTGTATACCACAATGTGTTCAGTCACTCCCCAATTAATGGGCATCCCATCAATTTCCAATTCTTGGACTCCACAAAAAGAGCTGCTATAAATATTTTTGTACATGTGGGTCCTTCTCCCGTTTTTATGTTTTCTTTGGGATATAGACCTAGATGTAGTATTGTTGGGTCAAAGGGTATACACAAGTTTTATAGCCCTTTGGGCATAGTTCCAAATAGCTCTCCAGAATGGTTGGATCAGTTCACATAGGTTGTAGGATTTAGAGCTAGGTGCTTAGAAATCTTCCAGTGCAGAGGTTCTTAATCAATGGTCCATGAATGTGTTTATATATCCCCCTTTGCCCTTGAGTAGTATTTCAACTTCCTGGTTTCTCTGGCTTCTTTCAAATCTCAGCTAAAATCTCACCTTCTGCAAGAAGTTCCCAAAACTTCTTAATCTTAGTGCCCTCCCTCTGAGATTGTATCCAATTTATCCTGCATATATGTTGTTTGTACATGATTGTTTTCATGTTGTCTCTTCCAATGATTATGAATTTCCTAAGAACAGATACTGTTATTATTTACCTTTGTATCCCCAGACTTAGTACAATGCCTAATACATGTCAAACACTTAAATACTAGTTGACTTACTTGAGCCATCTTTTGTAACAAAAAATGAAAAAAAAAGAGGGACACATCAAATGAGTCTGACAGCAACACAATGTTCCACATCCATGGTTCCCCACCTCTGAAAGAAGGGAGAGAGGTGCATTTTCTCATCTCTTCTATAAACAGTAGTCTTGAGAGTGGCTTGGTGGCACAGAGGACAGAGGCCAAAACCAGCGGGGAGTATGAAAAATGAGTTCAAATTCCACCCAGACACTTAATAGCTATGTGACCCTGGACAAGTCATTTGCCATGGTTTTCAAATCTGTAAAATGGGGATAATAGTATACACCTCCCAGGGTTGTTGTGAAGACCAAATGAAATAACAATTGTAAAGCACTTAGCACAGTCCAAGTGCTATATAAATGTTTGCTATTATTATTGCTAAAGTTTAGTTCAATTTAATAGATATTTATCAAAAGTCAACTTGGCAAAGTGCTAAACACCGGCATTACAAAAAGAGGCAAAAGACGGTTGCTGCCCTCAAGGAGCTTACGATCTAATGGTGACTAAGCGATTTGCCTATGATCGCACAGTTACTATATGTCCGAGGTAGGTTCTATACCCATGGAATGCTTTCCATTTCTTCCTTGACCGGACCATTCTGAAAGTACATTTTCTCATCTCCTTTTGCCAGCCTCTTGGGTGTGCATGGCACTACAGATGCCAAAGTGCACAACTCCTCCTCTAACCTTTCCCCAAGTGGCCGAGCTGCTGCTGGCCCTTGGGGACAGGCAGTTCTGGGCATCGTGGCGTCCACGCAGGTGCGCACACAACAGCCAACTTCCCCACCCCGCCCCCAGTTGCCGTGGAGACGAAAAGACTCTGCGCGGAGACCAAGGGGTTCCCTAGCCAGTCTGAGAGGGGAGGAGGGCAACGAAAGAACACCCTAGTCAGGGCCCCCACTCCTGACCAGAAACAAGCCATGGCGTCCCCCAGCAGCTGCGGGTACTTGGAGCTGGGACCCCCAGATATCCTGGAGCGCACAGGCTCCCTCACTCTCCGCTCCCACCACAAGAAGTACTCGAAGCCGGTCTTGGTGTATCGCTGGTAAGGACCCCTTGGCCCTAACCCGCTAGCCTCCGGAGATGGGGACAAAGACTGTCCGAGAGGGAGCTGCTCCCCCTTTCCTCAGCCTGGATGGTCGCCCCACCTGTAGTCGCCTCGCACCCTCTGCAGGGCGTTTGTAGAATCACAGAACCTCAGAATTGAAAGGGACTTCTAGGGTCAATTCAATTCAGTTTTACCTCCTCCACTCCCCCGGACCTTCCTCTTTTCCTTTCCCTCTTTTCCCCTTTCCTATTGAGACCTCCAAAGGATAGGTAGGATAGAACAGTGGAAGGAGTTCTAGATTTGGTGTCGAAGAACTTAGTTTCGATTCGCAGGTTCCCCTTATTACCTTTGCGACTTTGGGCAACTCAGTCTCTTTTTTGGTGTCATCCCTAAAATGAGGTGGACTTGGGCGGGATCGCCTCTTAGGTCCCTTCCAGTTCTCATCCTCATTGGTTCAGAGACTTTCAGGGTTGAAGGAAACCTTCATGGATATTCCTTCAGTGGTTTCACTCAACAAGCGTATATGAAGCTCCTTACCTGAGACAAGTACAATAATAATAGCACATTTTATAGACTTTGAGGATATAGGACAAATTCCTGTGAGCCCTTTCTTCATATCCTTGTGTCCCAAGGCATGTTCCTTAACTTCTCAGTACTTTAGGGCAGTCCTCTAAGACCATGAATTTCAAGAAGATGCACACTTGCATTGGGAGAAGGGGTTTCCTCACCCAGGAATTTCCCTGTGCCAAGTGAAATCACAGGTCTAATGCCTATGCCCTATTCATTCCTCATAGCAACCCTGTCTAGGCAACTGACTTGAAGGAGAAGGTGTTTACCTTTATAAGAGACAGTTTCCTCTTAGGGAATTCCCTTGTATCAGTAAAATCACTGATCCAGTTTTAATGCCCAATCCATTCTTCATAGCAAGAGTCAAGAAGAGAATGGTGCCAGTATTATCATCTTTATTTGTCTAGAAGAAGAATATGAGTCATTTGCTGAAGCTTATACACCTAGTAAGTGACATTGCTGGGATCTGAATCTGGGTTTCTGGACTCTAGCTCTACAGCTCTATTGACATAGTTCCTAGTCTCAAGGAGTTTACAGCCTAGGGTGAGAGTTCAGAGATAAAACAAAGCATGATAAAAGACAAAATGAGATGGGGACAAAGGAATGATCCAAAGTGACCTAAAAAATCCAGGAAAGGAGTGGTCCTTTCAGATGGGGATGGGGGAGAGGTGGAGGGATGTCAAGGTGTCAAGGAGAATGTAACTAATGAAATAGCCAGTGTTTATGCAGTATTTTAAGGTCTGCAAAGAGCTTTACAAATATCTCATTTTATCCTCACAAGAACCCTGATAAGTAGGTGCTATTACTATCTCCATTTTGGGGGTGTTTATTTGATATTTTATTTTCTCCCAGTTATATGCAAAAACACTTTTTTTTAATATTTGTTTTTAAAACTTTGAGTTCCAAATCCCCTTCCTTCCTCCCTCCCCAACTCCTCGCCCTCCCCCCCCCATTGAGAAGGCAAGCAATTCCATATGTTGTATATGCGTAGTCAGGTATAACACATCCATAATAGTTATGTTGTGAAAGAAAACATAGACAAAAAAATACAAGAAAAATAAAGAAAAAGCCTCCAATATTTGCTTCAGTCTGTATTCAGACACTATCAATTCTTTCCATAGGGATGGAGAGCATTTTTCTCCCTAAGTCCTTCAGAGTTGTCATGGATCGCTGTATTATTGAGAATAGCTAGGTCATTCACTTACACTATTGCTGTTACTTTATACCCAGTACATATTTCACTTTGCATCAACCCATCTAAGTCTTTCTAGGTTTTTCTGAGGCCACCATGCTCATCATTTCCTATACTACAATGATATCCCATCATAATTACATACCACAACTTAGCTACTCCCCAATGCATGTGCATCCCCCAGTTTCTAATTCTTTACCCCCAGAAAAGAGCTGCTATAAATATTTTTGTACATATAGGTTCTTCATCTTTTTTGTTAAATCTCTTTTGGGATACTACCTCTAATTTAAAGATAAGGAAACTGAGACAGACAAAAGATTAAGTGACTTGTCCAGATCACACAACTGGTATCTGAGGTTGGATTTGAACTCAGGTCTGCCTGTCTCCAGCTACAACATACTTCCTTAACCTTAATGCTTTCCTCTATGATTATCTCCACTTTATTTTGTACAACTTTTTGTACATAGTTTTTTGCCTGTTTTGGTTACTGTAAGTTCCTTGGGAGGAGGGAGTGTTTTTGCCTTTCTTTGTATCCGTAGAGCTTCACCCAGTACCTGACCCATACTAGGTGCTTAATAAATGCTTGTTGACTTGATTTGAGTGAACTATCTCCTACAAAAATGATTTTTTTAAAAAAATAAAGAGGTGGAAAAAGCAGTCCAGCAAAATAAACCATCACACCAATTGGGTCTCTCTGATTCCATATCCATTTCTGCTACTGAGCTACCTAGCTTGTGCCTGAGGTAAGCTTTAGCAGAAAGAATGTCAACAGACAAAAATGCAGAAGGAAATAGATTCCAGTTACAGACATGTCAGTAAACAGATATAGGAGGCTGCTAGATATGTAGTCTGGTTTGCTTGGAATATAGCATACATGAAGGAGAACAGAGTGGAATGAGACTGGAAAGATAGATTTGAGCCAGATTGTAGTCTCTATTTTCAGAGTTTACAATCTAATACAATGGAAAAAAGACATGCACAAATAACTATGATGCTTGCAAGGGAGATTTATCTTAAATAGATAAATATGAAGAAGGGCTTCTGATAAGCAAATAGTCACCAGCTAAAGGAATAAGGCCTTTTAAGGTTGCTTGAAATAAATGATCTCCAACATCATTGAATTTAACCCCCTAATTTTGCAGATGAGGGAACTAAAGCCCCTACTGTTCAAATGACCCAAGACTGTGTGATTCGTCTCAGAACAAGGTGGCTGTTTCCCTGAACCATATTATTTTTTCGCTACCTCAAACCATTAATATGGAACAGGTGAGAGCAAGGTGAATGACAAATGTTCACAATCTTGAGTGGATAGAAGCCATGTGAGGGACCAGGCAGAAGCCTCCAACATTTTCCATAGAATACTGTGTGTTGATCTGTCCCGAGGTCATCAGGCCCTTATTTCCAGAGGCTTGCTGGCCTCCTTAGATAATCAGATCATAGATTTAGAATTGGGAGATAACTTAGAGATCCTAGTCCAATCTTTTCATTTTTTGCAGAAGAGGAAATCTAGAAGATCAAAGTGAAATGGCTTGCCTAAGGTCCATACAAAATAGAGTCTGAACCCAGAACCTCAGACTCGAAATCCAGTAGTCTTTCAACTTATTATGACACGGCTACCAAAATAATCTACCTACCATCCAGATGTAACTGCTTCACCCCACCACCCTGCTCCCAAACCTTCAATTCTTTTCCCTTCCACCCTACTTTTACTTGCTTAATAAAATATAAACTCCTTAGACTGGAACCACAGACCTACACCAGTGACCTTTTCCAGGTTTGTTATTCAACTCTACTTTTTGTATTCTATATTTCAGCCAAACTGGACTACTAATTATTTCCTGATCATGTCGTGCCTTTCCTGTATCCCACTGCCCTGTGTCTTAAACACAAAGCCCAGACTAGTTGCTGGAAGACCTTTGTTCATCCTCCCAGTTGTTAGGGCTTTCGCCTTCCTCAGAGTATGTTCTGTAGTATTTTACCTGTGGTATCCCCCACTTGAATGCAAATTCTTTGAAGGATTTTTTTTTAGTTTGTATTTTCTAACTATTGCATTTAGTTTATATTTTCAGCATCTTGAACAGTGTCTTGCCTATAGGGCTCTATTAAACAAATCTTTGTTGAACTAGACACTCCCTCTGTTTGTCTTTCAACATGTGAAGTCTTTCTTGACCTTTAAGGTTCAATTCAGATATTAACTCCTTCAGAAAACCTTTCCTGATGCTCCAAGTGAAAGTGATTTCTCTCCATCTCCAGGTTTCTTAAAATACTTTGATTAGATCGATCTTCTACCTTTAGGATGATAGGATTTATCATTCAAGACTTTAAAGATCACCTTTGATTTTTGACTTAGATGTTAGGGATCATCTGGTCCAACCTGTTTAATTTATCAAGGCCAGTGAATTGTGACCTAAAATCATACAGAACTAGGATTTGAATCCAGGACCTCTGATCCAAACCCAGTTCTTTTTATTTTGCTTTGTTTCATTATTTGTGTGTGTGTGTGTGTGTGCATACACATTTATACAAGGTATGTGTGTGTGTTCTTCCTTCATGGCCGAAGAAGACCATGCCATCAGAGAAATAATGACATGACTTGTACTTGACTTTGTTTTGAGTGAGGGTATACATATATAGGCATATGTACATTTATATACTACATATATATGAATGTGTTTACACATGTTTCCATATATGTATGTATAAATAAAAGTGGTATATATCTATATTTATATCTAGATATTTAGATTGTAAGTATCTTGAAGGCAAGGACTGTGTTAGTTTTTTTATCTTTGTATCTCCAGCATTTAGCAAAATCTTTTTCATGTAGTAGGTATTTGAGGTTTATCAGAACTGAATTTGTTGAATCCTAAATCTTTTCCCAATGCTACCATCCTCTTTTATCTTGTAGGCTATTTACCACTTTCCCTTTTTACTCTTCTCCCTATAAAAACAAATAATTCTAAAGATAAGCAAAAAAAGAAAAAGTCACTGTTTGCTTTGCTCCTTGTACTGAAGCAGAGCTCAGACATAGTTTATCCTTAGTGCTTTGGTTTCTGTCTTGTCTGTTTCTTATCCTTTTTCCCTTGCTTCACTTTACGCTCATTTTCCAGATGGAGCTTTCTTTCCCCTTTCCAAATCTGTACTCATGAAAGCATGTTTAAATTGATTTACAAGGAGGTTAATGACAACCAGTTATGTATTACATATGTGTTACATGTGTTACATATTCCTGGGGCATTTATACTTTAGTAGAGGACGAAGAAATTAATCTCAAGATTTGGAATTTCAGGCATCAGGAGTTATGTGGGATAGGATTTTTGGGGGGGCAATTAACTTGTTGTGCAGTCATTTTCAGCTGTGTCTGACTTTTAATGACCCCATTTTGGGGTTTTCTCGACAAAGGTACTGGTGTGGTTTGCCATTTCATTTTCTACATCATTTTACAGATGAGGAAACTGAGTCAAACAGATCAAGTGACTTGCCCAGTTTCTTACAGCTCGTAAGTATCTGAGGCCAGATTTGAACCCAGGAAGTTGAGTCTTCCTGATTTCAGCCCAGCGCGCTGTTCAGTAATCCACCTAGCAACCCTAGATCCCTCAACTCATACTTTGTAGGATATTGCCTCTTCGTAAAATTAGCCCTTGATAAGAGGTTGGAAATGTAGTTATTTTGAAGAGGAAGTAGAGGTCAACTCAACTTTCAGGGTGCCTATTACCTTGAGGTAGATTATGTAGTTGCCTTTGGGTACAGGTGGGAAAGACATAACTCAAACTACTTCCTTCACGGATGAGATTACAATACTTGAAGAAGCTCCATTAGAAATTTCTTTCTTTGGCTTAATGATACCTTTAGCAATAAAATTGTTGCTAATTGAAAATAGATTTTTTTCTCTTTGGTGCATTATATCTAATGAAAGTATAAGAAAGTAAAAGCAGCTCAGACAGTCCAGAGCACAAGGAGAAACTTTCTTTTGTGCTTAAGTGCCCTCCTATAGATAAAATAATCTTCTTTAAGACTGATTGGACTTGTCTTTGAAGGGAATTCCTCCCATTAAAACTCATAGGCACATTAAATCCATCAGAGGAGTGGACCATTTCTGGAGTTCCCTGTTAAAGTGTCAAAACCATTAAACGGGGAGGTGTTAGTATTAATATCAAATCTGAGGCGGGGAGTAGAAGGAGAAATAAGGAAACCCAGCTTGAGACATCCTAAGTCCCTGGCAGAAGGAAAAAAGAAAAATAGTGAAGAAAGGGAAGGTGAGAGGGCAAAAAGGATCTATTTCATCTATTTTATAACTATAGCCCTAGGTCCTGCTCACCTTTTAAAAACTGATTTAGTTTAAAAATTTTTCATAAGTCTCCATCTAATTCTACTTACCTTCTGTCTCCAAATCCTCATTTCTAGTTTGATAATATAAAATAAAACACCTCTGTTTTTATAGCAGGAACATTGCTACCACTTTTCATTGTATTATTCCACATTACTTAGATTATGTCAATAGATGAGAAGTGAGGTGGTCCACTGAAGTAGTTGTCCAGATTGTTTATGCCATAACAAAAGGTTTTTTAGTTTCGTTATCTGGAAATTTTAATTGAAAAAGTGTTTTATCTCGATTTCTCTGAGTCTCATTGTGCATATAGGCACTACTACTACTAAATAGTTTAGGAAGTGAAATGGTTGAAAAGATTATTTTTGTTTTAGAAGAAAAGTTCATAAGTATTCAGAAGTAGTCTTTTCTCAGCCCTTGCTACTGACCGTTTTCTGGTTGGGAATTAAAAGAAAACAGGATTTTGAATACAGTACAGTAATAGGAGAAAGAACATGTCTTATTTTAAGTACCAAGAGTGACTCACTGCATGACCTCAAGCAGGTTATTCAAAGTCTTTTGGTGACTCATTTATTTTCAAAAAATTGAGATAATAGAAATATTACTGTTGGGCCATATAATTAAAGCTTACTGGGGGAAATAAAATTATGGCATGGTTCTATTTCATCATTATTTTTTTCCTTTTTCATTTTTAACACAGTTCATATCACATATCACAATTCCAACTTTTGGTCAGGTGATATTTCTTTTATAGCATTTACAATATAGACCACAAATGAATTTTTTTAAAACATTAACCAACTGAGACACAAATAATAACTATGTATGCTAGCTTCATAAGCCCTTGACCTAATTGTCTCCACATTGTTACTAAGAATTAAAGGACCCTAACTTATTGTTGCTGATCTAAAGTCCTTAGCCTAATAGCTTAATTTTAGACTTGACCTCGGATGTTCCCCTACCAACAATCTATAATTTAACAGATCTGGTATTAAACTTACAAACCTTTTGACTATAGAAAATGGTCACTAAGAGTAGGTACATTCAGGGAAACAATATCTCCCCAACTTCATGTCAGTTCCAAGCAGGAGTAGATTGTCAGCTTGCATTCAGTGAGGCTTAGAGTCTGCCAGGTGTCAGTGGAGAAATTGAGTCAGGAGAATCCTACCTCAGCCCAGGCTGAACAGTCACTCTCCCACCCTTCCCATGAGATCACCTTTTTCAGTTCAGTTCATGAGTTATAGCCTGCCCCATTCCATTTCTCCCTTTCTCCTCCCAGTATTTTCCTCCCTCCCCCTTAATTTTTATTTTATATATATTTTTTGTGGATATCATCTTTTCTGATTCAGCACAACCTGTACTCTCTGTCTCATACTCATATGAACTGTTCATATTCATTCATAAGCATCTCATGTTCATATCCGTTCATAAGCATCTCACGGGCTTACTGGCATCATGGATTGGAGGCTCAGACCACCTTTGTTGCTATCCATACCTGGAGTTAGAGTCAGGAGAGCAATTACTTAATAGTCCCATAGCATCTTAAAATAGCAAATTCCAATAACCAGGTTTCAGATATGACTTTAATTTCACATTGGCTAAGGAACATCTTTTGAGGCAAGTCTTAAGTGGCTTACATGCCTTTCTATACCTGTTCCAGTTCTTGCTTAAATAATAATCATAAAATCAAATTTACTACTAAAACTTTAACTTTTTCATCAATGCCAAATTTTCCTGAAGTTACCTGCCTCTAGGAGACTTAGACTAAAATTCATTTCCCCAAACTAAAGATGTCTCTGATTTAGTCTCAGTAATTAATTCAGTCAATTGTTTTAATACTAATTGCTTTTTTTATCACTTTGAGACATGTTCAATTTTTTTCCCCATCTCCCCCCCACCCCCTAATACCTTGCATTTTGATTACCCCTTCCCTCAATGAGCCCTCCCTTCTATCACACCCCACCCTTCCCCTATCTCCATCTTCTCTCTTTTCTTGTAGGGCAAGATAAATTTCTATACCCCATTGCCTGTGTTTAATAATTCTCAACATTTGTTTCTTATACTTTGAATTCCACCTTCTTTCCCTCCCTCCCTCCCTACCCATCCCCACTGAGAAGACAAGCAATTCAATACAGGCTATCTATGCATTGTTTTGCAAAAGACTTCCATAATAATCATGCTGTGTAATACTAACTATATTACCCTTTATCCTACTCTATCCCCCCTTATTTTTTTATTCCCTCATTTGACCTTGTCCCTTCCCTAAAGTGTTTATTTCTGGTTACTCTCTTCTCCCATTTGCTCTGCCTTCTATCGTTCCCCTCACCCCACTTGTCACCTCCTCCCCTACTTTCCTGTAATATAAGATAGATTTTCATACCAAATTTAGTGAGCATGTTTTTCCCTCTCTAAGCCATATGGAGAGAGTAGTTTCACTTTTTCCCTCTGCCCTTCTCCCTTTTCTCCTCCATTGAACAAGATTTTTATTTATCTCTTTTATGAGTTATAGTCTACCCCATTCCATTTCTCCCTTTCTCCTCCCAGTATTTTCCTCCCTCCCCCCTTAATTTTTGTTTTATATATATTTTTTTGTGGATATCATCTCTTCTGATTCAACACAGCCTGTGTCTCTGTCCGTGTGTGTGTGTGTGTGTGTGTGTGTGTGTATGCATGTACAATCCCTCCACCTGCCCAAATACTGAGAAGAGTCTCAAGAGTTATAAATATTTTCTTTCTATGTAGGAAGATAAACAGTTCAGCTTTAGAAAGTCTTTTATGATTTCTCTTTCCTGTTTACCTTTTCAATCTTCTTTTGATTCTTGTGTTTAAAAGTCAAATTTTCTATACAGTTCTGGTCTTGAATGCTTGAAAGTCATCTATATTATTGAATGACCATTTATTCCCTTGAAGTTTTGCTGGGTAGGTGATTCTTGGTTTTAATTCCAGTTCCTTTGACTTCTAGAATATCCTTTGATCCCTTAATGTTGAAGCTGCCAGATCCTGTGTTATCCTGATTGTATTTCCACAATACTTGAATTGTTTCTTTCTAGCATCTTGCAGTATTTTCTCCTTGACCTTGGAACTCTGAAATTTTGTCACAATATTTCTAGGAGTTTCTCTTTTTGGGTCTCTGTCAGGAGGCGATTGGTGGATTCTTTCAATATTTATTTTGCTCTCTGGTTCTAGAATATCAGGACAGTTTTCCTTGATAATTTCATGGAAGATAATGTCTAGGCTGTTTTTTTGATCATAACTTTCAGGTATTCCCATAATTTTTAAATTATCTCTCCTGGATCTATTTCCCAGGTCAGTTGTTTTTCCATTGAGATATTTGACATTATATTCTATTTTTTCAAACTTTTAGTTTTGTTTTCTAACTGCTTGGTTTATCTCGTGGTCATTCATTTCCCTGAACTCAATTCTCTCTTTCAGAGAACTATTTTGTTCAGTGAACTTTTGAACCTTCTCCTCCATTTGGCTAATTCTGTTTTTTTGATGCCTCCTTTTCCTCATTGGACCTCTTTTCCTAATTGAGTTAGCCTCCTGTTGATGGTGTTATTTTCCTCAACATTTTTTGGTTCTTCTTTGGCAAGCTGCTAACTTGCTTTCCAAGCTCTTCCATTGCCTGAGTCCAATTTAAGTTCCCTTTGGAGGCCCTGGAGGGAGGGCCTGTGACATTAAGTTCCTGTGACAATAAGCCTTGTTCTTGCTCATCAGAAAGGATGGGAGGAGACACCTGTTCACCAAGAAAGTAACCTTCTGTGGTCTTATTTTTTCTCCCTTTTTTAGGCATTTTCCTAGTCAGTTACTTGACTTCTGAATCCTTTGTCAAGAGATTAGACTCAGCTGCTTGGTTCCCCAGCACTTTAGGTGGGGGTGGGGCCTTCACTCAGAGCTGGGGTTAAGATGAGCTCCTACTGCCAGAGGCTTTAAGCTGAGCTGCCTGAACAATGGATCCAAGTTGTTTCCCAGCCTCTGTAGTTGCCTACAGTCTGCTGACTTGGCCTCTGCCATTGCCTGAGGCTATTGCTGGAGAAACCTTGTTCCCTCTTGCCCAGCTGGGAAAGCCCTCCCCCACTGACCTTTGGAACTTTCTTTGTCGCTTGTGGGTATCTGGGACTTTTTCCTGCTAGGAACTCTCCCCAGAGTTCTGTTCAGGTCTTGTTCCTCCCAGTGCCTCATGGACAGGGCTGGACTCTGCTCCACTCAGCATCTCATGAGATAGACCTTTCCTGTCAGCCTTCCAGGTTACCTTTGGCTGGAAACCTCTTTCACTCTGTTGTTCTGTGGCTTCTGCTGCTCTAGACTTTGTTGAGAGTCATTTTTACAGGTATTTTGTGGGCTGTGGGGGAGGCTCTAGAGTATATGTGTCTTTCTACCTATTTCATCATTATTATTACCATTAACCTCATTTATAGTACCATGCTTATTTTCTTTTGTCTTCTATGTTCAAATTTTGGTGCTATCTTTGCCTCTTACCTCTCAGTTACTTCTGATAGCCCATCAATTAACAAGCTTATTCATTCTACCTCCACAGTATCTTTCATATATGTCCCTCTTATATGTCCACTGTTACTTCCTTTGTTTAGCCCTTTGTTACCAGTCTCTTGGCCTTTTGCAGTGAGTAGCTTTCTAACATATCATTAAGCCTCCAGTCTTGCCTATCACCAAAACATCCTTTATATAGATGCCAGACTTATCTTCCTTATGCATGCCTCTCTTCTGGTCAAAATTTTCAGTGGCTCCCATTTGTGAAACAAGTATAGTTTACATTGGATTCTGTAATCTGGTACTATCCAACCTTTCCAAACTTATTTCATATTATTCCCAAACTGGACCACTCACTGTCCCCAGAACATGCCCCATGTTATCCCACCTCTATGCATTTGCTAATGCTATTCTCTATACCAGTAGAATTCCTAGTTATTTTTTAAAGCTGCCTTCTTGAGGAGCAGAAGTTCTTCACCTGGATGCCATGAATTTGTTTTTTTCCCTCTTGTATTTTGATAACTGTATTTCAACAGAATTGGTTTACTTTATTAATATTATGTGTTTTATATTTAAAAACATTATGCTGATAAGGGATCCATAGGCTTCACTAGACTGCCAAAATGGTTTATGACCCCAAAAAGTCTTTTAGGATATCTTTATCTTCTTGGTTAATGATGACTTTTCTTTGTGAATAAACTCTTCATAGATTTTAATACCTTTCATCATGTATTATTTTGTACTGTGGTGATTTTGTGTGTCATATCTCCCTACTAGACTCTAAATTCCATGAGGGCAGAGGCTGTGTTTTATCTAAACTTTATATTTCTCACTGCTCCTAATGTACTGCTAGGGTACTGTGCTAGGGTACTGTGATTACTTGATGAACATTTATTGAATCAAGTATGTTACAAAACACTCAATGTGAATGGAAAATCCTCTAGGAAAATTGTGATTACATGATTAGGAGAGAGAGAGAGAGAGAGAGAGAGAGAGAGAGAGAGAGAGAGAGAGAGAGAGAATGAGAGAGAAAGAGAGAGTCTTGAAACTTGAACATTTGGGATTCCCAGTGGTAGGGAAAGAAGTGTCAGTATTAAGAGAATTTTATAAAGACATTAAGTTATAAAAGTCTTATGTTTGTAAATACTTAGAATCCCTCTTTTTCATGTGGACCTTTCCAAAGCCATGTGGTCCCCCAGATGCTACATGAAGGTAGCCATCATTTTGGGATGGCTTCAGAATGACAGAGAAAAGCAAGAAAAGGGAAAATGGGCAGAATGGTAGAAATAGCTCCTGTCTTCCCATTCTGCTGTTCAGTCAGCTCTTTTTTGACCCCCATCCCCCACCCCTTGCATCCTATTACCATACAGCATTAACAAAAGAGTGTAATTGGCATAGACTTGTCTGTTTCTTTTTATTCATCTCCCCAAAAGTAAACTCATCATTCTTTCCAAGAATCTTCTGATTATTTTAGATTTTTAGACATTTCAAGTGTTTTACAATATTGTTTTCCTTCAATATCACATAAAAGAAGATCACAACAATTTTATATTTCTGTATAAATTTAATATTTCTATAAATTTATAATTTATATCTATACAGTTAATACATTTATATTTCTGTATAAAGAAGAAGACTGAGTTAGAAAGGTCAAGTGACTGATTCTGCAGACATAACTATGGCTGAATGTGAATTTAATTTAAGTAATTTAAGTTATGGGTCCTCTCTATTTAATCCATAAGACTACATGACATCTCTCATATCTGGTTTTCACAAATAGATTCTAGGCCCACCATCTCAGTCCCTCCACCAACACAGATCTCCCTCCATATCTGCAAAGTTGTAAATTTGGTGAGATAATAGAACAGTAATACAGCAGTTGCATTGGGAAAAAATGAGGAAATCTGTTTCTAAGCAGCTGGTGGCAAGATGTCATTTTGGCAATAAGACAGAGCCAATAATATGGGTATATCCTTCTCAGTAGAATTGGTTATTTTTATGTTGGCAAAATGGAATATTATCCCTATTTAGAATTTGTAAAGAGCTACTAGGAAACTGAACATAAATAATACAAATAGTCCAGATATGCTCATGGAAAATTAGAGAGCAGAGAAAGAAGATACTCTATCATACTAATGCTGTGATTCACTAACTGTTACTGCTTTTCTTTTTTTCCCCTAGTAAAAAACATGGTTTCTTTTTATACAGGGTATCCAAAAAGTCTTAATTTTAATCTTGTATTCAAAAGTATGAATGTTACAAACTTAGAAAAAAAGCAATATCTAAACAGTAAATTATTTAAAATTTAAAAATGCTGATATACTTAGTTGTTATTTTTCCTTTGTTAAAACTTTTTTTAGCTGCTGCTCAGTGACTGAAAGGATTGCATTTGTAACCCTAGCCTTAAAATCATCCAAAGAATGAAGTTTTGGCTAAAAATTTGGATCTGATGACTAAGGTGGCCAAGCAAGAGAACTTTCTCTACTGATCTACCTGACTATCCAGAAACTGTCACACATGCAGTAGATAATGATAAGGTGTCTTGTCTTCTTAAAATTAAAAATTTATCATTGAAAATTCTCAAAGCTGACCAAAGTATCAGAATAGTGGTAGGAAATCAACTGAACTTTCCCAACATTCTTCTCTGAATAACTTTAAAATAGTCCCTCACATCAAATTCTTGAGCAGCAGATCCAAAAAAAGGCTGGAGGTTGGAGAAAGAGACATTTTTCTAGAGTGGGACAACTTAGGCGGTCAGCAGGAAAGGTCTGTGACACTGGGATGGTGGTTAGTCCACAGTGCAATGTACACTGCTACAATATGAGTAGCAAGCCTTGGAGGAAGCTGCAACAGGCCACTTGGGAACTCTCAGCCCATAGATAGTAAGAATGTCAGACAACTGGTTAGAAAGAGATTATAGGGGACCCTTTGCTGATGCTGAGTTGAGGACCCTGTTGCATTGCCCATAAGCTGTTCTGAGATATAGTTCCCTGGTGAATAGGTACACTAATGTTTGTGGCTAGAGGTGATCAGGGGTCCTTGCCACAATTCCAGAGTGAAGAAGAGTACTTGTGGTCACTCACAAGGGTGCAGTGCCTGCAATTGAAGGAGAGCAGTTCCAGGGCCAAGAAGAGCACTAGCACTTGCAGCTACAGTGGAACAAGGTCCCTTCTTATGACTAAGGAAACAGTGACCACACCTCTTTCCTGATCATGCCACATTGGAAGCACTGAAAACTTGTAGAACCCCAGAACTAGCTTTGAAAATAACAGGAGGAAAAACCTAAAGCTTGGGATAGTGTCCACTCAGCCCTGGAAGCAGAGCCCCAATTTAACAAAGAGTTGAAAGTCAAGAAATAGGCTGGAAAAAAATGAACAAACAACAAAAACAGAACCTGACCCTAAAAAGTTACTATGGTGACAGGGGAAAACATGACACAATCTCACAAGACAACAACAAATCAGCTACAGGCAATGTTCCAGAGAGAAGAACATGTGAGTTAGATACAAGTCTAGCAAGAGTTCCTAGGAGCTCAAAAAGGATTTTAAAAATCAAATGAGGTATAGAAAAAATTGGAAAGAGAAATGAGAATAATACAAGAAAATTATAAAAAGAGAGTCAATAGCTTGGTAAAAGAGACATAAAAAGTACTGAAGAAAATAAGACCTTAAAAACCAGAATTGGCCAAATGATAAAAGAGGCCATAAAAATGCACTGAAGAGATTTCCTTCAAAAGCAGGATTGACCAAATGGAAAAAGAGGTATAAAATCCACTGCAGAAAAGGACTCCTTAAAAAGTAGAAGTGGTCTAATGGAAAAAGAGGCACAAAAGCTCACAGAATCCACCAATCACCTCCTGAAAGAGAATGAAAATTCCAGGAATATTATAGCCAAATTCCATAGATCCCAGGTCAAGGAGAAAATATTGCAAGTAGCCAGAAAGAAACAATTTAAATATCATGGAACCACAGTCAGGATCACATAAGATTTAGCAGTTTCCATGTTAAAGGAGCATAGCACTTGGAATGTGATATTCCAGAGAGCAAAGGAGCTAGGATTACAAACAAGAATATACTCAGAAAAATTGAGTATAATCCTTCAGGAGAAAAAAAGAGAAATTTAATATAAAGTTCATAGAGGACTTTCAAGCATTCCTGATGAAAAGACCAGAGCTGAATAAAAAATTTGACTTACAAATAGATTCAAAAGAAGTATAAAATGGTAAACATGAAAGAGAAATCATAAAGGACTCAATAAAGTTAAACTGTTTGTTTCTTATGTGACAAGTTGCTACTTGGAACTCTAAGAACTTTATCATTATTATACAAGTTAAAGGGAATATACATATAGGGCATGGGTGTGAATTGACCATAATGGGATGGTTTTTAAAAAATAAAATTAAGGGGTAAGAGAGGGATACATTAGGAGAAGGGGCAAGGGAGATCAAGAATGGGGAAAATTATCTTACATGAAAGAGGTGCAAAAGGAAGAGATTTTACATGGAAGGAAAAAATGACAGGGGCAATGTTTGAACCTTACTCGCATCAAATTTGGCTGAGAGAGAGAATAACATATGTACTCAATTGGATTTAGAAATTTACTCAGCAGAGAAGTAGGAGAAGAAGGGGATAAGGGGTGGGGCTGATAGAAGGGAGAACTGACTGTAGGAGGTAGTGGTCAGAGCAAAATAGACTTTTGAGTAGGGATAGGGTAAAAGAAGAGAGATAGAAGGATAGAGGAAAAATAGGATGGAGGAAAATATACACCAAATTGGAAATCCTAAAAATCAAAGGAGAGATTAATAAAATTGAAATTAAGAAAACCATTAAACTAATAAATAAAAGTAGGAGCTAATTTTGTGAAAAAAACCTCCCAATAAAATAGACAAACCATTGGTTAATTTGATTTTTTAAAAAAAGAATGATAATATCCAAATTACCACTCTCCAAAATGAAAAGGATGAATATACTATCAATGAAAATAAAATTAAATCAATTATTGGAAGCTATTTTGCCTAATTATGTGCCAATAAATCTCACACTCAAAGTGAAATAGATGAATATTTACAAAAATATAAATTGCATAGATCAATAGAAGAGGAAATAGAATACTTAGATAATCCTGTTTTAGAAAAAGAAATTGAACAAACCATCAGTGAGCTCCCTAAGAAAGCATTCCCAGGACCAGATGGATTCACAAATGAATTCTAACAAACATTTAAAGAACAATTAATTCTGATATTATATAAACTATTTGGAAAAACAGACAAAGAAGTCCCATCAATTTTTTTTAATGATACAGATATAAAGAAAAGTATAGACCAATTTCCATAATTAATATTGATGAAAATTTTAAAATAAAATCCTGGCAAGGATATAATAGCAATAAATTACAGAGATCATTCATTCTGACAAAGTAGTATTTATACTAAGAATGCAGGGCTGGTTCAATATTGGGAAATTATCAGCATAATTGACTAACAAAAATTATATGATTATGTCAATGGAAGCAGAAAAAATTTTTGACAAAATACAATACTCATTCCTATTAAAAACACTGAAAAACATAGAAAGAAATGGAACTTAACATGATGAGTGTACCTATTTAAAAACATCAGCAAGAATTATCTGTATATACGTTTTCAATAAGGTCAGGAATGAGCAAGGAAACCTATTATCATCACTATTATTTAATATTGTACTAGAAATGCTAGCTATAGTGGTTAGATAAGAAAAAGAAATTGAAGAAATTAGAATAGGTAAACAAAACCAAGACTCTTTGAAGATGATATGATGGTATACTAAGCAAACCCTAGAGAATCAGCTAAAAGCTAGTTGAAACAACGAATGACTTCAACAAAGTTACAGGACATAAAATAAACGTATATGTCATCAGCACTTCTACATATTACCAACAAAGTCCAGTAGGAAGATGTAGAGAGAGAAATTCCTTTTAAAAATAACTGCAGACAATATAAAATACTTTGGAAGTTTATGTGCCAAGAAAACCTCAGAAACCATATGAATACAATTACAAAACACTTTTCACACAAATGAAAAGAGATCTAAACAACTGGAGAAAAATTAGTTACTCATGGATAGGCTGAGCCAATATAATAAAAATGACAATTCTACCCAACTGAATTTATTTATTCAGTGCCATAGCAATCAAGATACAAAAATTATTTTATAGAGCTAGAAAAAAATTCATCTGGATAAACAAAGGGTCAAGAATATCAAGAGAATCAATGAAAAAATGTGAAGGAAAGTGGACTAGCAATAACAGATTTCAAACTATGTTTCAAAGCAGTAAATATTATTAAAATAATCTGATATTGGCTAAGAAACAGAGTGGTAGATCAGTGGAATAGATTAGGTTTACGATACACATTAGTAGTCATAGTAATCTAGTGTTTGATAAACCTAAAGACCCAAGATTTTGGGACAAAAATTGCTGGGAAATCATATCATGCCATATATCAAGATGAGGTCAGAAGGAGTATATGATTTAGAACCAAAGGTCTAAATTTAGGGGAACATGAATAATTCTATCTGTCATATTTGTGAATAATGGAAGCATTCATGACCAAACAAGAAATAGAATTGGTTAGGGGATATAAAATAGATAGTTTGATTGCATCAAATGGAAAAGTTTTTTTTACACAAGCAAAGCTAGTGCAAACATGTTGGAAAGAAAAAAAATTCATCAAGTTTCTTTGAGAAAATCTTCATTTCTTAAGTATATAGAGAACTGAGTCAAATTTGTAAGTATATAAGTTATTCCTCAGTTGAGAAGATGAAATCAAAGCTATCTACAAATCACTGTTGATTATAGAAATGCAAATTAAAACAACTTTGAGGAAACAACTATCAGACTGGCTAACATAACAGAAGAGGAAGATGACAAATGTTGGAAGGGATGTGGAAAAATTGGGACACTAATGCACTGTTGGTGAAGTTGTGAATTGATCCAAACATTCTGGAAAGCCATTTGGAAATGCCCAAAGGGCTATAAAACTTTGGCCCAGTAGTGCTGCTGTATCCTAAAGAGATCAGAGAAAAAAGAAAAGGAGCTGTATATACAAAAATATTTATAGCGGTTCTTTTTGTGGTGGCCAAGAATTGGAAATTGAGGGGATATCATCAATTGGGGAATGGTTGAAGAAATTGTGCTTTATGATTGTGATTGAATACTATTGTGCTATAAGAAATGACAGGATGATTTCAGAAAAATCTGGGAAGACATATGAACTCACTTGCAAAGCAAGGTGAGCAGAACCAGGAGTACATAGTAAGAGCAATATTATATGGTGATCAGCTGTGAATGACTTAATTATTCTCATCGATACAATGATCCAAGACAATTCCAAAGGACTTCTGATGAAAAATGCTATCCAGTTCCAGAGAAAGATCTGATGGAATCTGTATGCAGGTTGAACCATAATTTTTTCACTTTATTTTTTTGGCAACATGTCAAATATGGAAAAACTTTTAGCATGATTTCAGATGTATAATTGAGATCATATTTCTTGCCTTCACAATGGGTGGGGGAGAAATGGAAGGAGAGAATTTGGAAGTCAAAAATTTAAAAAATAAATGCTAGTAAATAAACAAAATCTATACATTCTAGAATTTTACCAGGAAAAAAAATTCCAAAGCTAAATAATTGTATGGAAATTTAACTAACTTTCAAATTATCTTTTTTATGTTTGCAGCATTTAAAACACATACGAATCATTAAAGGTTAAATCATTAATGGTTAAAACCATGCTAAAATTTTTGAGACACTCTTTGTGTTCTTTGATCTATATCATTTCCCTATTTTAAGATTCTTTATTTTCCATATCTGTTCTTTCGCCTGCCCCTTTAACTTTAATTAATCATGTACAGATTTTATCTTTTTATTAGATATTCCTAATCAGGAAAAAAATTTCCCCTAACCTAAGTACATGAACAAATTTTATTCTGAATTTAATGCAGGACAATAGTAGCACATGCCCCCAGACTGTCAAGTCCTTTACCCTGCAGCTGGAGTAATCTTCCTAACTCTTAGTCTCATTGCTTCACTGCTCAAAAACCTTTATTAAATCCCCACTGCTTACCAAATAAAATACTTCTTAGCCTGGCATTGAAGGACCTTCCCTGTCTTTCTCCAGTCTACCTTTCTAGCTTTGTCAAAAACCAGTCACATAATGCTTAGCACATAGTAAGTGCTTAATAAAATCTTATTCATTCATTCATTCATTCATTCATTCATTCATTCATTCATTCATTCATTCATTCATATACTCTTGAATTCTAGTCAATCCAGTTGTTTGTTCTTTCCTGATCTTGTACTGCTGCCCTTTTCTGATTTTGTGTATTTATGTGTGCTGCTTCCCTTGACTGGATTGGCTTATTTTTGGTATCTCTCCCTATTGAAATCCACTCTTCTCTCAATGCTTACCTCATGAGCTTCTTGTTGCATGTTATTTTTAGGCAACTTGATTCTTTATGACACCATTTGGGGTTTTCTTGGCAATGATACTGGAGTGGTTTGTTATTTCCTTCTCCAGTTTGTCTTACAGATGAAGAAACTGAGGCAAACAGGGTGAAGTGACTTGCACAAATATATGAGGGTACATTTGAACTCAGAAAGGTGAGTCTTCCTGACTTAGTTTGTATTGACTGCACCATCTAGCTGCCCAACTGTTTTCATGAGGCCTTTTCTGTCCAGTTACAAATTATTTCTTCCTACATGAGGATGTATTGATTCCCTGGTACTATAAGAGTCCTGCCCACCAAATTACCTCACCTTTATTTTCTCTATACTTACACATTTTCTCATTGTATCACCTAATAGAAGACACATTCCTTGAGGGCAGGGAATATTTCACTTTTGTCTTTGTAGGTATACACATGAACAGAGAGCTGAGAGTGAAGACTTTTTTTCACATTAATGTTATTTTTTAGCAGCTGTTGCTTCTTTTCTTTTATAGAAGGCATATTATCAGCACCTAACAGAAGCACAATAAATGCTTTTTAATTGATGCATAACTTGTTTCTTGCATCTCTCCCACCATTCTGTTTGACTTTCTCCAGGCCACTGAGGATCATTGATTTAGAAGCAGATTTGTATTTGTGGTGTTGAAATATTTGTCTTCTTCTTAGTAATTCTTACTTATATAGCTCTTTGAGACATAAAATTCCTTCTTCAAAACAACCTGGTAAGATAAGCATCATACGTATTAATATTCCTATTTAGAAAACTGGTACAATAGATTAAGTAATTTGTTCATGGTTACATAGCTGGTGAATGGCAAAGTCAGGATTCAAACTATGGACCTTGATTCCTGTACTCTTCACTAGATCAAGAACTGTGACGTTTCATTTTTGTGTTCTCAATGCCTCATATAGTACACTGGCATCCTGGGCCATCTCCAGTCATCCAGATGAATATCTGGTTGCTGGGTCCAGATGGCTCAGGAGGAGAAAGTGAGGCTGGTGACCTTACACAGTCCTCCTTCACTCAAAGTCAAGTGCAAGTCATGTCATCATTTCTCTGTTGACATGGTCTTCTTCAAGTACGAAAGACAAAGACAACATTGAGTGTAGTAGGAATTCATGAATGTTTATTGAATCTAATAAAATGTTATTCCTCTGCATTCATTAAGTATATTTAAAGAAAACACATGTGAACACACATAACTGACTTATGTAGATCAGTTACCAAGTTATTATGCCAGGATGGTTGTTTAGATTGACTTTAAGTAAATGAGAAGGCTTTTCTGGAGAGCTATCTGACTGATCACTAACATAGAGAAGAGGATGCCATCTCATCAGAATTGGTCTACTGATTCTCACGCTAATAGACTCTATGTTGCAAAGTTGTTGTAAGGATCAGATGAGATATTTATGAAAAAGCACTTAGCACCATGCCAGGCACATCTGTGGGTGCTATATAAATACCTTACTCCTCTTCCAATATCTGATGACTTTATTAAGCATCTTTCTCACAAACTGTTGTTGTGGTAAATATAATCATCACTGTGTTTCTTCTTTTTTTGTAGCCTTGAGTGAGGAAGAACCTTTCCTAAAGGCTTTCTTCCTATTTATTCTGATAATGGAATGATAACATTCAGGAGTGTTTGGGTTTTATCTCTTGAAGGATCACATGTCCATATTTTTCCTGTTCCTTTCCATGGTTAAACTTATACCTGATTATGTGTGATGATAATTTTAAGTAGAAAGATCTCATGTGGATCTCCATGGAGACAATTCATACCCTAGTCTCCATGGTGACATTTACAGCATCTTACAGATCAAATTTAATTTTATGTATTTGAGATTTTATATGATTTTGTTTTCCCTACCTAAGCCTAGTTTAACAGCCTGAGTATCATAATATTTTCTATAACGTACAGGAAATGGAAAGGTAAAGGGGAAGGAGGAAAAGAAATAAAGTATAGTGATATTTACATCATGCCTTTTATTTTTTCTAGTTTTTTCACATGAAATTATCTGTAAGGTGGTAGTGGATTAGATTCAAAGGAGAAAGGTCACATTTTATGTTGCTTCTAGACGTCTGTCATACCTTATTATGAGTCATACTCATTTATTGTTGCATTACACTCATAGTGAAATCAAAGATGTGAGGAATATATCCAAGATGCCAGTGACTCAGACCACGAGGGTACCATTTACTGCTCTGCAGGACCTTGCATTTTTATATGTGTAGGTTCATTTTGTCTATATTAAGCCAGTTTTCTCTAGAGATTATGATCTCTAGTATTAAATGGAAATATTTTGACTCATTTAGGTCACATTTAGCTAAAAAACTTATATGTCAGGCACTATGCTTAGAGTTAGCGATACAAATGCAAGTGAACAAGAGAGTCCTTACCATAAAAGAGGAAGCATGACTAGTGCCCTCCTGAAAATTATGTGATACTAGTCAGGAGATTGGGCCCATAAGGGCAGAGAATTCTCCAGGTCATGAGGCAATTGTTGTAGAGGAGGAGAGGTAGTATATGGTATAGTAACACCTAACTTACTCAGAACTCAGATATTTGTATACCTAACTCATACTCAGACCTTAAATGAAAAGGCCTTCAAATGATCAAATTTGGTATGAGAAAATTCATACACTTACATATTTTGTACATAGGCCAGAACTTCAGAACCTATGTCTCCTTATGTTTACAAACATAGTTCTAACAAGCTTAACTATCTGATTTCCATGCCCATAACAGCATATTAGAAGCAACACAGTAAGAAAAAGGAGTAACTGCACACACACACACACGCGCACACACATACACACACAAACAGAAAAACCTAAGTCACAGTCAATATTGAGTTAATAGTCCCATGGTAAGAGAAGGGACAGAAAACCTATAAAAAGCAGATACAAGAATCGAAAATCAGAGTAGCCTGGAATCATTTTCTACATAGCTCAGTAGACTCTGAGTATATAACATCAGAATAGATTAATCACAATTTTAAAAATTGTTAAGCACCTACTGTATACAGAGCTCGATATGAGATGCTGGGAGAAATATAAACTTCAGATCAGATATAATTTCTGTACTTAATGGAGTTTATATATAGACTGGAGGAGAGGAATTAGGTATAGAAAATAATAAGTATGGCTCTGAAATCATCAAGAAATGGCTAAATTATATTCTTTATATTCTACTTATGAAGGCAGAGAACCACAGAATATATATTTGGGGAAATATTTCAAGACAGTTAAAAATTTTTTAGTGTTTACTCTTCAGCTATTTGGAACAACTGATCCATCCTCCACTGAAGTACTATTTGGATACTTCCTCTCAGTGTGGCTGTTTTCTCAAAGCCTAGTAGAGACCTGGCAGATTCTACCAAGATGAAAAACCTTTAAATATGGGCCCAGTGACAGTTTATACCTATTGTCTAAAGATGAAGGAAGGAAGGAAAGAAGGAAGGAAGGAAGAAAGGAAAGAAGGAAGGAAGGAAGGAAGAAAGGAAGGAAGGAAGGAAGGAAGGAAGGAAGGAAGGAAGGAAGGAAGGAAGGAAGGAAAGAAGGAAGGAAGGAAAGAAGGAAGGAAACAAGTATTTATTAAGTATCGACTGTGTGCCAAACACTTAACAAATCTCATTTGATTCTGCAACCCTGGGAAGTAGATGCTACTTTTATCCTTATTTTGCAGCTGAGTAAAGATTTAAGCAAACAGAGCTTAAATAACTTGCCCAAAGTTACATCTGAGGCCAGATTTGAACTCAAGTTTTCCATATTCCAGGCTCAGCTTTCACTATGCCACCTAGCTGCTCCTAAGATTGAATCTGGGATGTTCATTTTCCTCTTGGCTATGTTCTTCAGTATAGAATGCTAGTCTGATTTTTTTTTTTTAAATCTAACCTTGTTTTCTTATTCTTTGTCACACATATCCTCACAAATGCTGTTAATTGCAGTAATTTTATTTTAAGGCCCTTAAATGTTTCATAAACAAACACAAGACTTTATGATCATTCTTCCATGACAATGTTTCCCTCTCCATGTGGTTTTCTTTTAAGATATACACATCAAAAGCTTTTCTGAAAACAAATGACGAAAGGATCCCTAGCTCTTTGATTTTTATATGAACATTTTCTTAATTTAAATGAAATGAGCTGAAGTAAAATTCTCAGATTTTTATTTGAGAACTGAGATCCTTAAAGATGAGAATATTCTTTTTTTCTCTCTAATAAATTTTATTTTTATTTTTTGAATTCTTTTTAAAATTTTATTATTATTATTTTTTAATGTTCTACACTCACTACCATAAAATTAAGATTTTATCCCTCCCACACCTACCCACCGCTACCCCCCTCCCTCCCCATGACAGCATACAATTCTATATAGGTTCTACATATACTTTCCTATTGAGTACGTTTTCACTATAGTCATGCTATGTAGTTGAAGTAAAATAAATGGAAGAAATCATATAACAAATCAAAACATAATACACTAGAACACACCCACTCAAACATGATCTGCTACATTCTGCGAATGACTTCCATATTTCTTTCTCTGAGTGTGGAAGGCATTTTGCCTTAGAAAACCACCATTGGGATTTTTTAAAAATAAGTTACTGCATTATTACGAAGTTCCAAGTCTACCAGAAAAAAACCCTCGCACACTGTGGTCGTTGCTGTGCACAAAGTTCTCCTGGTTCTGCTCCTTTTGCTCAGCATCAGATCATATAAGTCCTTCCAGGCCTCCCTGAAGGTGAGAATATTCTATAAAAATCAATGATTTACAATCAAACCATACGTTTGAATAGCTCTTTTCACTTCAATCTCCTATTTTTAGGGCCTTTTCCTACAGTGGATATTGCCTTTAATTATGACATAGGCTAACATAGATCCTATGACGTACCTTTACTCTCTGTTGACCCTCTTCTTTTCTGCAAACTTTTCACCTCCATTGCTGTGGTGGTCAGGGGAAACCTTGCCCATCTACTTCCCTCATCCCTTTGACGCCTCCATCAGAGCCACCACTGCAACTCCATCCCTTGTTCCAAACTCAGTGCCCCTTTGGGATTAGAAATGTATTATAAATAAGCTTTTGTGGACTTGCGTATAAAGCTGAGCAGTTCATTCATTCCACAAACCTTTACTCAGTCAGAGAAGTTTTACTAGTTTCCCTAGCTTCTCAGGGGTCCTATGTCAGAGATTGGTGGAGAAACAAAGATATAATCTGTCACTTCCCCTCCCATGTCTGTGTTTTGTGATTTTGAGCATTATAATTGTTGGAGGACTGAAGGAGGAGAAAAAGGGAAGGAGGGAGAGAACATTATCCCATGAGTATCTTTGTAATTTTATTGGACCTGTTTTCAAAGAAATAAGGGCTGACTTTCATAGTCCTGGCTGGACTCTGAAAGATGAATCTGTAAAGTCCCCAGAACCCAGGCTTCTACCCTGATGGCCCTGAGCTCATCATAGACCTCAGGGCAAAACAAAGAACAGAAGTCTCATCAAGGTTGTTCATGGCCTGAATTTTTCTGGAAAAAAAATTGCATCTTTATTTTCACTAAGCTCTAACTGAAATTTAGCAATTTTTCTTATTATTTTAAAACAGTTCTGAGAAAGGGTCTACAAAGCAAAAAAGGTTCAAAATTACTGCTATAAAGCATGCTGTAGGTGTAGTCAATAGGTTAAGATTCATTCAGGACTTAAGTCTTTTACATTTTGAGGTTTCTTGAATCTATGAGATAGGCCAGGAGGCAAATATTGGGGAGGGTGAGAACTGCCCCTAACACAACTGGTAAGAAAACAGTCAAGTAAAATTAAAAAAAAAACTTTTAAGAAAATAAAAATCATGCAAAAAAAAATCAAGCTAGAATTTAAAGATATTTAAAAAGAAGATCAAGAAGAAATATCACTGAGAATAACCAACTTGGAGAGAATATAGTAGAAAACCTGAAAGAGTAGTCAACCAACAGCACACTTAATACTATACAAAACAGAATTATAACCAACATAGATCCATTAGAGGAAATGTAGGCCCTGAAAATTATTATCTTCCAAACTGGAATCCAGTGGTGGTTTGGAGAATGAGTTACAACACAAAAACTATAGCATTGTTTTCATCCTCCAAACAGGAAAAAAAATAACAATAGCAAAAGAATTTGAATGTGACATTCTAGAAAATCGGTCAAGAAAATGTCTCAGACATAGCTAAATCAAGTTACGATATACAAATAGAATCCCCTGATAAAGATAAAGATGAATCTAAGATTGAATAGTTCTCAACATATTACAGTTAAACTCCAACATTGTAACGAGAAGAAAAAGTGCTTCAAGCTGTCAAAGATAGAAAAAGAATGCTAGTAGTGAAAAACATTGAGTGATATGAAATCCTGAATATTTTTATTATTTTAATTCTTACTTAAGGGCTGTATCACAGCTCCCCTGGGCTATTGCACTTTCTGATTGGTCTTCTGTCTCTAATCCAGAATAGCCAAATGCTCTTGGGAAAAAAGATTTAGGGGTTTACTGGGCTGCAAGCTGAAGGGGGGCCAATGGTGTGATGTGTTTGCTGAAGACATTAATGTGATTTGAAATTACATAATAGAGCTAGACATGGAAGGGATCTCGAATGCCACATTTGTCCAATTCTTTGGTTTTACTGATGGGGAACCTGAGACCCAGGGAGTTGAAATGAGATTTTGTCACATAGATACTAATTATTGGAGAAGATAGGATTTGAACTCGGGTCCTCTGATTCTAGTCAAGGCTCTTTCAATAGTACCTCACTGCATAATGACAGGCAAATACCTGAAATCAATGAATTTTGGCATAAGCCACATTTAGAGTTTTTCAGTTATAGGAGCCAAATTTTGTGAAGGACACTGACAAGCTAAAAGTGTGTGCATGTTACTTAAAAAGCTTGAGAGACAGTTTCTGGGTGATTAATAATTTTATTAATTATTGCTAACAGGTAATTAATAAAAATGGTACTCTTGAGTGCCAAAGACCTCTCATGGAACCCACTCAACATTTATATGCCCTTGGAATAGTGAGTGTTCCAGAGGGTAGAAAACAACTCTGATTGGTTAACAATGAGAAAATGAACATTATAATGAGAAGTGGACTTATTCTAATGAGGATCTCATTAGAGGAGGGGACTTTGGTCACTAATCTTGGTCAAAGAGATTTACCTTTTCCCAGACCACCCCATTTTAGGGCAATCTAGACAAAAGGGGAAATTCATTTCTATTCAGAGATGTCCAATTAAAACAATGGACTGGAATGCACCAGGTCACCTAACCTGGTTTTCCTGGTTGGGTGGGGTCTGAACAAGATTGAGGAGAATGTTAGAGAATAATGAAATAGGAAGGGAAAAAAGCCTGGATCTCCCCAATAGTAAACGGTTATTAATATAAAAGAGATAAATTTCTCTCACGCAGAAAAGGGCTCCAGGGATGATGAGGGTACTGAAGATTGTGACATACAAGTGATGGGGTTATGGGAGCAGGGATCTGGGCTATGGAAATGTATGGGCTTTTAGGAGTCCAAGTACTAAAGAAATGGTCTTTTCCTTTTAGGGGTCCAGTGTGAATCCCATAACCCCCCATCACCATAACCCTATCACAAGGACTGGTTGAACAAACTATGGGTGTGGGGTATGATAGCTGTTTTCACATATTTAAGGAGTTATTATAAAGAAAGATTATGAAAAAAGGAAAGAGGGATCATTGTTGAAAAGATCTAAGACAAGGTGTGAAAGTTGTAGAAAGGCAGATTTCAGCTCAGTACAGGGAAAAAGAAATCTGAATTATCAGAGGTGTCCAAAAGTGGAATGGGCAGTGGAGTTCTCATTTCCAATGGAATTTTAATGGAAATTGTCTTAGTTACTTTAGGGGCGATTCCATGGTTTAGAGTAAACAATCTCTGAGGTCTTTCCTAACTCTGAGAACATTAATCTGTTTGTCATAAGCAGTATGTGCATTTATATCTCAAAGAAAATTATCTTTTCATACTGAATTAATGCAAAGTGATTTTGAAGGATGAGTGGGAATTAGGTGAAGAGAAAAAAGAAAAGACTTGTGAGCATAGGTAATAGCCTGAGCAAAGCAAAAAAGTGAGAAGGTGCTGAGCAAATGTGAAGTGTGAGAGGGGGGATAAGCAGGGATGTCATTTGAGATAAGGCTGGAAAAGTAAGGTAGTAGGGTAGTAGTAGTAGTGTGTTAGTCCTTTGTTGCCGAAGAAGACCATGCCATCAGAGAAATAATGATATAACTTGCACTTGACTTTGTTTTGAGTGAGTAGGGTAGTATCTTGATCTTGAATACCAGAGATAGAAGTTGGATTTTTGCTCAATAGAGTCATTTGCTGAAGACTTTTGAGAAGATCTCATGGTCTGTATAAGCAGAATTGTCCTGGCATCAGTATGAAAGATGGATTGAAGTGGGAAGAGGGTATTGATGGGAAGACTAGGAGGCTTTGACAAGAATACAGTTAGAAGGTTATGAAGGTCTCCTTTAGGGTAATGACAATTGGACCAAAGAGGAGGCAATAGGTATGAGAGATATTGCAGAGATGTCATTTATATGACAATTAATGGATTGGATATGATAGGTAAGAGTGAGGAAAGAGTTAAAGGTAACCTCAAGAAATCAGTCATTAAACATTTATTAAGCTCTTATACTATGCTAAACTCTATGCTGGGAATCCAAAAAAAAAGAAAGAAAGAAAAAAGGAAAGGTAAAAGACAATCCCTCCTATCAAGGAGCTCCCAGTCTAATATTATTATTTTTTTATTTTTATTTATTTAACTTTTTACATTCATTTTCACAAAATTTTGGGTTCCAATTTTTTCTCCCCTTTTTCTCCCCTCCCCCCACCCCAATACCCCAAGCAATCTAATTTTCCCTATCTCCAATCTGCCCTCTCTGTCATCCCTCCCTTCTTTTGTCCCCATCTTCTCTTTTGTCCTGTAGGGCCAGATGACTTTCTATTCCTCATTAACTGTATGTCTTATTTCCTAGTAGCAACAACAATACTAAACAGTTGTTCCTAAAACTTGAGTTCCAAATTTTTCCCATCCCTCCCTCCCCCACCCATTCCCTTTGGGAAGGCACGCAATTCAATATAGGCCCTATCTGTGTAGCTTTGCAAATGACTTCCATAATAGTCGTGTTGTATAAGACTAACTGAATTACCCTCCATCCTATCCTGCCCCTCATTGTTTCTCCTCTGTCTTTTGATCCTGTCCGTCCCTGAGTGTTGACTTCAAATTGCTCCCTCCTCCCATTGCCTTCCCTTCCATCATCCCCCCCGCCTTGCTTATCTCCTTCTCCCCCACTTTCCTGTACTGTAAGATAGGTTTTCATACCAAAATGAGTGTGCATTTTATTCCTTCCTTTAGTCAAATGTGATGAGGGTAAACTTCTTATTTTTTTTTCTCAGCTCTCCTCTTTTTCCCTCCATTAAAAAGTCTCCTGCTTGCCTCTTAAATGACATATAATTTACCCCATTCCATTTCACCCTCTTTCTTCCCCCTACCTTTCTCTCTCACCATTTACCTTAATTTCTTTTAAGATATGGTCCCATCCTATTCAATTCACTCTGTGCTCTCTGTCTCTGTATGTGCGTGCATGTGTGTATGTGTGTGTGCGTGCGTGCGTGTACATGTGTGTGTGGTCCCACCAACTACCCAGATACTGAAAAGTTTTAAGAGTTACAAATATTGTCTTTCCATGTAGAAATGTAAACAGTTCACTTTTGGTAAGTCCCTTATGACTTCTCTTTGCTGTTTACTTTTTCATACTTCTTCTCATTCTTGTGTTTGAAAGTCAAATTTTCTTTTCAGCTCTGGTCTTTTCATCAAGAATGCTTGAATGTCCTCTGTTTCATTGAAAGACCATATTTTCCCCTGAAGTATTATACTCAGTTTTGCTGGGTAGGTGATTCTTGGTTTGAGTCCTAATTTCTTTGACTTCTGGAATATCCTATTCCAGGCCCTTCGATCCCTTAATGTAGAAGCTGCTAGATCTTGAGTTATCCTGATTGTATTTCCACAGTACTGGAATTGTTTCTTTCTAGCTGCTTGCAAGATTTTCTCCTTGAGCTGGGAGTTCTGGAATTTGGCCACAATGTTCCTAGGAGTTTCTCTTTTTGGATCTCTTTCAGGTGGTGATCGATGGATTCTTTCAAAACTTATTTTGCCCTCGGGTTGTAGAATGTCAGGGAAGTTTTTCTTGATAATTTCATGGAAGATGATGTCTAGGCTCTTTTTTTGATCATGACTTTCAGGTAGTCCCATAATTTTTAAATTGTCTCTCCTGGATCTATTTTCCAGGTCAGTTGTTTTTCCCATGAGATATTTCACATTCTCTTCCATTTTTTCATCTTTTGGTTTTGTTTTGTGATTTCTTGGTTTCTCAGAAAGTCATTAGACTCCATCTATTCCATTCTAATTTTGAGAGAACTATTTTCTTCAGTGAGCTTTTGAACCTCTTTTTCCATTTGGCTAATTCTGCTTTTGAAAGCATTCTTCTCCTCATTGGCTTTTTGAACCTCTTTTGCCAATTGAGTGAGCCTATTCTTCAAGGTGTTATTTTCTTCAGCATTTTTTGGGGTCTCCTTTACCAAGGTATTGACCCGTTTTTCATACTTTTCTTGCATCTCTCTCATTTCTCTTCCCAGCTTTTCCTCCACCTGTCTAACTTGCTTTTCAAAATCCTTTTTGAGCTCTTCCAAGGCCTGAGCCCACCTGACAACCCCCTGGGATGTCTGGGATACAGAGGCCCCACCCTCCACGTCTTTCCCTGATGGCAAGAATATTTCCTCGTAGTCATCAGATCCGAAAGTCGGGATCATTTGCATCTGTTCAAAAAAACTCTCTATAGTCTTATTTTTCTTCCCTTTTCTAGGCATTTTCCCAGCCAGTTACTTGACTTCTGAGATTCCTGTTCACCCCCGCCTAGATCTGCCCGGCTAGTGCTTGGGGTCTGAGATTCAAATGGGCTTTCCTCGGCAGGTGCGGCTGCTATTCAATGTGAGCTTTAGTTCTGTTGCTGGGGTGGGGGCAGGGCCACTTCCCAGGCTCAGCTCCCTCAGGGGCTTTATGCAGAGACCTTTAGTGATGGAGCGGGTGGGGCAGGGCCGTCTCCCAGGCTCAGCTCCCTCAGGGGCTTTATGCAGAGACTTTCAGTAATGAAGATTCTGCCTGCCTGCTCGGGGAGTCCTGGGGGGCCGCCGCTGCTGCCTCTGCCTCCGCAGCTTCCTGCCCCTGCCTCTGCCTTCGCTGCTTCCTCCCGAGGGGCCCCAAGTCACGGAGACACCCCGCTCCCCTCTCGGCCAGCCCAGACGTGTCTCTCACTGACCTGTAGAGTCTGTGGGCGGAGGGACCTTCCTGGCCGCTGGAGCTTCCGTCCCTGAAGCCTGCTCGGATCAGCTTCTCTGGGGCTGCGGCCAGGGCAGTGCTGGGGTGGAGTCTGCTTTCCAGGGCGCGACGGACCCTGGGGATGCTCTCCAGGGCTCTCTGGAACGGAAATCTCTTCCACTGTGTTTCTGCACACCCTGCAGCGATCCAGAACTTGTGGGGAGCTCTTCTTACATTAAATGCATGGGCTGTGGGTTCAGAGCTAGTATATAGTGAGTCTTTCTACTCTGCCATCTTGACTCCACCCCTCCCAGTCTAATATTAGAGGGAGACAACATGTAAACAACTATGTACAAACAAGAAGAATTAGAGATAATCAACTGAGTGAAGGCACAAGAATTAAGGGGAATCAGTAAAGGCTTCCCATAGAAAGTAGAATTTTATCTGGGACTTGAAAGAAGTCAGAGAAGTCAGGAGGCACAGATGAGGAGGGGCAGAATTCCAGGCATGGGGCACAAACCGTGAAAATGCTTTGAGTCAGGAGCAATAAGAAGGCCAGTGTCAATGGATTAAAGAGTAAGTGGTGGGATGGCCGGTGTGAGAAGACTGGTGAGGTTATGGAGGACTTTGAATGCCACCGGATTTTATATTTGATTTTGGTGATGATAGGGAACCACTGATGGTTGTTCTTTATGCTGGAAGAGGACAAAAATGACATCATTATGATAAAATCAAGTTTAAGTGTGTCCAACAGTGGCTGATCAGACCAATATGAGCTTGGAAAGTTCTACCACAGGTTGGGCACAGATAGTCCACGTGAACATTTGGGGTGCATACTCTAAATTTGCACACTCTACGTTTCCTTTGAGCTGTTTCAATTCTATTTTGTTCATAGAGTACAACATCTTCTCTGATGTGGGCACACCATGTTGAGAGGTTCTGTGTCAGTGTCTCCCATGTCACATAATCATTTCCAAAGTTCTTGAGAGAGACCTTGAGAGTGTCCTTGTATTGCTTTGTCTGACCACCATGTGATCTCCTGCCCCATGCGAGTTCTCCATAAAATAGGGAGCCACTAGAGTTCATTGAATAGGAGGATGACTTAGACTGGTGCTTTAGGAAGGCAACTGAGTGGGTGGTGGATAGACTGCACTGGGGAGAGATTTGAGGTGGGGAGATCAACCAGCGGGCTGGTGCAGTAGTCCAGGTTTGAGGTAAGGAGGGCCTGCTCTAGGGTGGTGACAGTATCAGAGGAGAAAAGAAGACAGGTTTGGAATTCTGTTGGCTATGGGGTGATGAGAGAGAGTGAGGATTGTCTGCCTAGGTCATCGGGAGGTAACATTGCCTTTGATAGTAACAGAGAAGTTAGGAAGAAAGGAGCATTTGGGGAAGGAAAGATAATGAGTTCAGTTTTGGACAAGTTGAGTTTAGATAACTACGGGACATCCTATTCTATATGTCAAATATGCAGTTGGAGGTGTGAGACTAAAGGTCAGCAGAGAATTCAGGGCTGGGTAAATAGATCAACATAGAGATGATAATTGGGTCCTTGAGATTACTAAATGAAATAGTATACAGGGAGAAAAGAAGCCCAGGACAGAACCTTATGGAACATCCACGTAATTCCAGCAAAGGACACTGAGAAAGAGTGGTCAGATCCTGTAACTGCTCCGATCATATTAGATCTCTGTTGTCTTCCCCAAAACAACTGCCCCTTCCCTGATGCACATACATGTCCAGAGTGGCTACTTAGTACGATCCTAATAGCATTTATAATAAACATGGAGATCTGTCAGCCCCAGAAACTCACTGGTACTTTCATGGAGTTTGGAAATGACTTGTTTAAATCATCTTAATATTTCTAACATGTCAGGAGAATACACCAGATGTTATCCCTCTTTCTTAGAGATAATATGCTTTAGTGATATTCACAAAATGGGGAGAGTCCTAGATGAAAGCTTCTAATACATTGATCCTTTTGGGATAATCTCTGGGGAGACATGGAGAAGAGTCACAAAAGATGAGGAGGTGTAGATAGTTTATGATTTCTATTAATGGAGGGAATACCCCCACTAATGAAATTATTGATCCTTGAAAATAATGAAGTAAAGATCAGATGATTTTATGGTCTCCTTTAATCTTACTTTTCCGGTTCCATGAGCTCTGCAAATTTATTTAATAAGAAATGACCTTGAGTTCCTAAGCAATCAGTAACTTTCATAATCAGTATAATTTACTTTCAGAAAAAATATAAATTTTTCTCTATAGGAATAGAAACTGAAAGTAAAATCTCCTTTAATGAAAAATGCAGATGGGTAAGCATAATAAGTTGAATTTCATGTTAATTTTACAGATAACTAAATAACTTCTTGCACCTTAGGTGAGCATTTTAAAAGAAACAATTCAAGCAATTAACATACTGATATTAAACATTCTGTGAATGCATTCTAGTAACTCTAATTTATGTAGAGCTTTAAATATTGACCTCACAATCACCCTATGAGGTGAGTAGAACAAACTTCCACTTTTATAGTAAATAGAAGTCAAATTTTGGAATTCTGAAAATTTAAATTAAAAAAAAAATCACAACTGTGAACAAATCACAATGGGGAAAGGGCTGAATTAAATCACCCACCTGAAAAAGTGAGACGCAGAACAACTGAGACCATTCCTGCTGCAGTGTTTCATCTCCTTGTCAACTCAAAACTTCTGTATGTCTTCACCCATTCTTTTCTTCTTCTCGCCAATCTCAGAGGATAAACAGCCCTTTTTTTGCCAAAGTTAACCTTTGCACTTGTATCAGTGATCCCTCCTCCTCTGTCTTCTAGGACCCTATCCCAGGCCTCATTTTTAATATCTTTTCCAGCCTTTCAGTACCTATGCATTCTGTTGCTGGCAGTGTAGGAGGGTGATGTTGCTTCTTTTCTCCTAGTGCCCTTTTGTACCACCCAGACATTGTGCTGGTTGCTGGCACCATGAAGATTTGGACATTTTCAAACACCCATGGCAAATAGTTCCAACAGCTGCTGTGCATAAATATCCAAATCCTATGAATCCAAGAGTGGTTGGAGTTGAGGTGTTAGACAGACATATCTATATCTGTATATTCCTGAAAAATTGCATAGCCATAGTCTTCTCAGCACAGAATGTTATCAGCACAGACTTCTATTGTAAGATAGTTTACCAGTGCAACAAGAACCAACACAAATGTGCAGGAATATTCTGCAGCTGATCCTACAGAGAAAACAATGGAGCTTAAATCCATTAATATTTCACATCCAACTATGATTTTGGTGGATGAGAGACATGTATAAACCACATCCTCAGAAACTAGGAAAGACCATAATCACTGTGAAAGGAGTGAACCTTAGCAGTTATCTAGGACTGATGGAAAGTACAATATCATCTAAAGCTAATAAAGACTGAGAAGCAATGAAGTGAGTAACTGACAAATTAAATGCTGAGACTGAAGAGTTGACTGTCTCAGCAAGAGAAAGCATGAAGACATTCATGGCAGCAGCACCATTTGTAGGGAAATGATAATGACTGTTTATATGAAACATTAATAGGTTCGCCAGCATCTCTCCAAGCAGTAACATATTTACTGATATTTGTTATTTAAGAGTCATTCTATATTTTAGATAGGTATTCAATTAGCTTGGAGAAAGGCTAAAACTTTTGATGGAAAAAGGCAGAAGGTTCAGGGCTTCCAAACACATGGAATCAACTGAAATTAACAGTACCCTAAAATACCATGCCATATCAAGTTTCCAATATTTGAAGATTTAAGGATATTTCAAATGGATGCCTTGACCAGAAAATGGCATATTGAATCTCTATAAGGTTGAATTTTATAGCATTTAATTCATGAGACTCTACTTGATTTTGAACCAACTCTAAAATGAAGCAGAGCTACCTTTTCTAGCATGATTGCCCTGCTAACATTTGACTTGGACAGTTTTCATGTTATAATAACTTCCTTTGGAAAGAAGGAAAGTATGTTACTTGAAGTTGAAATACAAGCTTTTTATTTGTACAAAATTAACTGACTTTCAATCTCTTTTCTATGGCATGACATAGTGAAGTAGAGGGCTGATTTGGAGTCAGAGAGATGTGGGTTTGAATACTATATTTAACATATACTACCTGTGCAACTTTGGAAAAGTTACTTAAATTCTCTGAGCTTCAGTTTTCTCAGCTGTAAAACGAGGATGAGGAGGTAGCATGGGTTTGTAGACAGAATCTAGATCTTAAGAGTCTGAAAGACCTGAATTCAAGCCCTACCTCTATTGTATACATGGTCAAATCATTTAGCCACTCAGTACCCTAGGCAACGTTCTAAGATTATAAGCTGCAGACAAATTGTAGATGAGCATCTATTGAAGAATTTCCATACTGAGAATTTCCTATATAGGCTTGAACAACAGTAACAGGAAAAATGGGGATTGCATGACTTGTAATCCCTATCTCAAAGGCCTTATGTGAGATTCGAATGAGAGAATGCATGCAAAATACTTTCCAGATGTTAAAGTAACATATATGTATATATACATATGTATGTATATGTGTGTGTGTGCGTATGTGTGTAGGCATACCTCAGAGGTACTGTAGGTTCAATTCCAGACCACCGCAATAAAGAGAATATCACAAAAGCAAGTCACATGAATTTATTTTAGTTTCCCAGTGCATATAAAAGTTATATTTAGGGGCAGCTAGGTGGCACAGTGGATAGAGCATCAGCCCTGGAGTCAGGAGGATCTAAGTTCAAATCTGGCCTCAGACACTTGGCACTTACTAGCTGTGTAACCTTGGGTAACTCAACCCCAACTGCCTCACCTTCCCCCCTCAAAAAAGTTATGTTTATACTATAGTCTAGTAAGTGTGCAATAGCATTATGTTTATAAAAAAACCTAATGTACATGCATTAGTTTAAAATACTTTATTGCTTAAAACCATTATCTGAGCCTTCAGCAAATAATAATCCTTTCGCTGGTGGAAGGTCTTGCCTTAATGTCGATGGCTGCTGAGTGATCAGGGTAGTGGTTGCTGAAGGCTGGGGCATCTGTGGCAATTTCTTAAAATAAGACAAGAAGTTTACCACATCGATTGACTTCCTTTCATGAAAGATTTCTCTGTAGCATGTGATGCTACATTTGTCCACAGTAAAATTTTTTTCAAAATTGGAGTCAGTCCTCTCAAATTCTGCCACTACTTTGTCAAGTAAGTTCATGAACTATCCTTCAATATTGTTGTGTCTCAGGGAATAGGGAGACCCAAGGGAAAGGAGAGGAATAGAAGAACAGCCTGTCAGTGGAACAGTCGGAACCCACACAACGTTTCTTGATTAAGTTCTCTGTCTTACAGGGGTATTGCTTGTGGCACCCCAAAACAATAACAGTAACATCAAAGATCATTGATCATAGATCACCATAACAGATATAATAATTATGAAAAAGTTTGGAATATTGCAAGAATTACCAGATGTAACACAGGCACGCGATGTGACCACATGCTATTGGAAAAATAGCACCAAAGGTTTCTTTGAAGCCAAGTTGTCACAAAACCTTCAATTTGTAAAAAAAAAAATTTGAACGGTCTGGATCAGGAATTGGGAGAGTTGGATCCTAGCCCCTGCTCTGACGGGAACTCTGAGTCTGCATTTCTTCTTTTCTAAAATGAATGGGTTGGACAGAGTTTCTGTGGTCCCTTCTAGGTCCAACAAAGTAGTCTATTGGTCTGTGATCTGGGTTTCATTTGATGCCATCTCAATTTAGTTTAAACTTTGGTATGTCTTCCTTTGTGACCTTGAGATAGTCATTTCATTATATACAGCTTCACTTTCTTCCTCTGTATGATCAACTGGACTCAACTACCTTCTAACTCCAACATTCTGATTTTCTGTGTGTGGTGGGCAGTTGGGCCATTGGCTTCAAGGCAATGTTAGTCTCTTCCCCTGAAACATCTATCAGTTTGCTAGAGATGGTTATAATCCCTCCTTTCCTCACCCAAGAAATTAGATGCTAAATGTAAAGAAATAAGTGACCTTAGCACCTAGTTATCAAGGGTAATTAAGTAAGCGCCCACCTTTTCCCAGGAGTAGTTTCTCCAGCAACAACTTCATGATGTTCAGGGGTCTTTGTCTCCTCCCAGGCAGTGGCATCTGCCCTTCATACCTCAGCCCCTGTATGGTACATAGGGTGTTCAGGGAGAACTAGCACTTCTGATGCGAGAGCTTGCTGAGTCCTTTTCAGGGCTGCTCATCCACCTTTGGTGTCCACCTGCCACACAACTCTTGAACCTGTGGCTCCAAGAAGGTGCAGCATGCGCAAAGAGCACACCCCGGTAAAACCTTCTCTGGAGATAGGCTAAACCAGGTTGAGGGTAACTGACCACCTCAAACTGGTAGGGGAGTTAGGGGGATGTCTTCTAATAGTAAAGACTTCCTTTGGTGGAATGGGCAGATAAGATTAATTTGTTCCAACAGTCATGAAGGCAACTGAAGCAGGTGCCATGGACCCAGGCATCAAAGATGCCAAGGTCAGCCACGGCATCCCTGGCCACACTCGTCATCCTGACTTTTTGTTTTGCTGCTAGACTTTGATGACTGGAAGAGAGAATGAGGCTTATAACTTTGTGCAATTCTGCCTCCCTTAAATTCCATTCATAGGCAAGTCAAGGTATCACCCTGTGGTGTTGTTGGTCCTGTTCAAAATTGCCCACTGAGAACACCTCTCATGCCAGTTTTCACAGGTATTGTTATTCATGCTTGCCCCAGATGCAAAAATTCCCAGTTATAGCTCTGTTCCAGTCATGAGAGAGGATATCATTTGACTCAGTGAGATTTATTTTTGTTTTTACCAACCTGGAAGTCTGATGGATTTTTCTTTTCAATTTGACCTAATCTGCTTTTGCTATTTGTGCTTAGTTTAGGCATTTTGATACTGCCTTTTCTGGCTTATTTTTGTGACTTCAGTTTATTCACAGGATGCAATTCACATTTATCACTTGGGATACATAGAAAAATAAAGCCTTTAAAAGAATTTGAAAATGAGAAGGCTTCCCCTTCCCCATACATAGTTTAACTTTTTTTTTATGGCAGAGCCTTTGTTGACTTGATGAATCTGTCATTGAAATAAAAATCCTGACATCTGCTTCATTTGTTTGTGATACTTTTTAAAGATGACAGTGAAAAGCGGATTCTGCTTCTTTGGTTTGTATTTGTTTGGGATTTCGAATATGTTTGGGAATTGTTCACTCTCCAGAGTAATTTTTCTGAAGCCTTGGATAGCAGATGCCTAAAAGCATCATTCTCATCTCATTTGGAGGCAGTTTAGAACAGAAAGTGAAATATAGATAAATCTTAATCTCAATTAATAATTCTAAAATGTGAAATCACAGATACTGTGGTGTTAGACTATAAATTGTAATGCATCTAAAAAAACCTGCTCAGAAGAACTAGAGATTCTAATGCTCAGTTTTCATTCTTCTAATATCAAAGATCCTGTTTAGAACATCAGAGTTATGCATATTTATGCTGAAAGTTTCTCCATTCATCAGGAAGATGTAAATTCTTCTTAAGAAAAAAAGCCTTTATTATAAAGAACTAGAATATAAATATTAATAAAGTCTTCCTTGTTTATGACTTCTTTGACAGTGAGCACAGTTACTTTTTAAGTTTATAGGTAAATTTGAAAGCTTCAGTTTTCAGCATTTGAATGGGAATATCTATATCTATCTATATACATATATACATACATATATGTATATATACATACATACATATATATATATATATATATATATATATATATATAAATTTACATTGTGTGAATCGCTTTGGGACAAGGACATTGTCAAGGCAAGAATGAGACCTGTCCTCTGGGAGAATGCCAAGACAGTCTTATTATTCACAGTTGTTTAATTGTGAAACACTTCAGGTCAAATTCAAGTCAAGAAATATTTATTAAGCTCCTCTATGTAAGGCATTCTCCTAGGTGCTAGGGATACAAGAATAAAAATTAAATAGTCTTTGCTTTTAAGGAACTTAGATTTAAGTAGGTATTGTAACATGTGTACAAGTAAGTAAATACCAAGTACAGTCATTGTAATGCAAAATAATTTCAAGAGAGAGAAGATGAACAAGTTGGGGGTGGGGAGAATCAGAAGAACATCTGTATAGAAGATGGTTACAGGGAAAGACTTATGTGATGGTGTTCAAGAAAGATCAGCACCTCAGGTCATCCACCTTTGGTGTGCATCTGTCACCCAACTCTCAGGCGTCAGGAAACTGTGGCATGTATGGCAGCCATATCCCAGTAAAATCATCTTGGCAGACAGACTAAACCAGGTTAACAGACCAGCCTCAAACTGGTAGGTGAGTTAGAGGATATCTATCCCAAGCATATGAAGGCTTTCCATGGTAGAATGGGTGGATGAGAATAATGTGTTCCTACAGCCACAAAGGTGACTGAAGCAGGTGCTGGGGAGCTCTTAGACCTTAGTTGGACATCAAAGATGCCAACTTATCCGCTGCATCCCCGGTCATTACCAACTGTCCTGACTTTTCTCTTGCTACCGGAGTTGGACAACTCTGGAAGAGAGAGTGAAACTGATGGCTTTGTGCCATTGTGCCTCCTGTAAATCCAGTTCACCAGCAAGTTAAGACATCAGTTTGTGATGTCACTGCTTCTCTTCAAAAACAAAGGACAAACATATTATGGGAAAGATTGAAAGGGAAAAAGCATTTGTCAACCATTCATTGTGCTAAGTGCTTTAGAAATATGTTCTCATTATAAAAAGTTTCTTATGTATATGTGTATATCTATACATGTGTATCTGTACTTATATACACATGCATATATGTCCCCTCATATATATGTGTAGCACATGATCATCAAACAGTATAACATTATGTATATTATAAATATACCCACATGTATGCATACAAATTGGCTCAAACTAACCATAGAAAATTCTATGTTCGTATAACAAAAATACTATAGCAAATTAAAATATTTCACAAATCATATATGCACATGTAATTTTTTATACATACATATATGTATATACAATTTGATATATTGCTTGATTATCACATACTGTTTTATATTTCTATATACTTAGAGTATATATAATTTTATATACTTTTTATATAATTGTATGTACACATATTAATACAAAACATATATTATTTGGTTATAATTTGCTATGATTATGCATATATATATCACTATTTGATTATTGTGTTCCAAGCTGAGTTCAAATCTCACCTCAGACACTTGGCACTCACTAGTTGTGTGACCTTAAGCAAGTCACTTAACCCTAATTGCCTCATCCTGAGTCATCTCTAGTCATCCTGATCAATATCTGGTCACAGAGTCATATGGCTCTGAAGGAGAAGTGAGGCTGGTGACCTGCACAGGGCTCCTTCACTCAAAAAAACAAAATCAAGTGCAAGTCATGTCATTATTTCTCTGATGGCATGGTCTTTGGCAACAAAGGATGAACACACACATTTATCTGTCTGTCTCTCTATCTGTCTATTTTCTCAATACCTGGGAAGATCTGGGCCCTACCCTGTCCTGACTGGCAGTTGCCAATCAGTCCCCCTTCACTCCTATCCCCAAGGTAAACTCTTGGGAATCTCTGCTAATACTGGCAGTTTCTAGCTGCTCCTGTTCCCTGGTAGAGACAGCTCTAAGGATGCTTCTGCAAACCTTTCCTCCCTGAAGTTAAGCTATTCCGTTGATCCTACAGGTGATCTTAGCTTGGGGCCCAGTCAAATGCCTGCCTCTGTTGGCTAGAAGTGCCTTAAACTGATCCTGTGGTCTTTCCAGGAAGCTGCTATCACTCTGCAATAAATAACTTATGAGCCACCTGCTGTTCCATCTATCTACCTAGCTGCCACTCCTGAAAGTATATAACCCCTGTTGTAACTCCCCTCCCTGCGAACCCCTGTCTAAAAAGCTGGCATGCTGGATTGACCCTGAATAAGATGCCCCATTATTATTTATTATCATTTTATTGGTCTAAGTTTTTGTGCTTGACAATTCATACTGTTCGTCCTGTGGTACAGAGCAACTTTCTTTTCTACTCTGATATGTCTCTGATACACAGATACATCTCTGATGATATCCTTTATGCGTTTTCTCCTGAATAAGTTTTGATGATTTTTTATGCAGCCTATTCATTTTCTCCAAGCTCCTTTCTATCTCTTTTTGGGTGACCTGAAACTTTAATTCTTTGAAAATGGTACTATTGTATTATTTATAGTTATACAACATTATTTGAAAAGTATAAATAATAAAAAGATGGGCTTTTGTGAGAGAAACTTGATGTTTTGTGTTTTTTTAAAGAACTCGATTAGGACCAGGAAAACAATCTATACTCTCAGTACAATTATGCGAATGGAAAGAAAAACTGAAAAATGAAGGCTGTGAAATTATGACTATTGAGAAGGGTGATCTCAGGGAAGAGCTGGACAGAGTGCACATCCCCGCCTTCTTTGCTGGGTGGAAGAACTATTGGTGTGGAACATTACATATGACTGTCAGACTTGGTTAATTTCTGAACTGCCTATTTTCTTTTCAAACTGTATTTTATGAGGTCTGACTTTCTAAGTCACATTGTGACTTATTTGGGTAGATTTGAAGACAGTCTGTTCTGACTACACAGTCACTGGAAAGAGGCTTTTTCCACCCACTTTGTTGGTCTGCACAAAATGTCTTCTCCCAGAAGTAGGTCCCTAGTGTCTCCTACAGAGGTGCCTTGATTTTAGGCAATCTGGGCATGTACCAAATCCTCATTTTCTATTGCTGGAAATGACATTAAAAAAGGCGTTACCCTCTGCTTTGTCACTATACCCTAAAGACCAGAGGACATTTCCATGTAATTGGAAGCTGAAAGCTTCCATGTGTGTTGTCAACCCCATTAGAATGTGAATAATTTAAGTGCAAGGACTAGTTGTTTTCTATGTGTATATCCCACATTTAGCACAGTACTTTGCACATAGTAAACACTTAATAAATACTTTTATAATAAATACTTTAATAAATTCATTCATTCATTCATTCATTCATACATACTACTGTTTTCTCCATTGATAGATGCAGGAACTGAGGACCAAAAGGGTAAATGACTTGTCCAAAATTGTGTGACTGATAAAAATCTGAGGCAGGATTTGAATCTGGTTCTTCCCAGTTCCAAGTCCAGTACTATAGTATGCTTCTTTTTAACCTAATTCTCTTTGATTCCTCCCATGCTACTATTTCTGTTCTTAATTACCTAAACTGTTCCACTGATATACTCTTGTGATTTTATCCAGTAACATATAATTTTTATTATTACTGCTTTATACTATATCAATGCTAGGATATTTCATTTATTTCCCTTGAGACCCTTGACCTTATGCTCCTCCATAGAATTTTTATTATTTCTTTATGGGGTTCTATAAAATAACATCATTGGCAATTTGATTGATATGGCACTAACTGTAAATTAATTTAGGTAATAAACTGTTTATATTATATTAGCATGGCCCAACCATGAACAATTAAGAGCTCTTTGCTTATTTGCCTTCCATTATTTGGGTAAGGAGTGTTATTTCATTGGGTAAGTAGTGGTATTCATATGTCCAAAGTATTGTTGGTCGATAAGTTACCTCCCACTTCCTTGATATATTTTAGTTATTTTAAAGGGATTTCCACCCATATCCTCCTGCAGGAGATTGTCAACTATATGCAGAAAGGCTGCTGCTGATTTTTGTGGGTTAATTTTATATCCTGCTACTATCCTGGTCTATTTTAGTTAATTTTGTAGTTGCGTCTCTGTGGAATTCTCTAAGTAAAACATCATATCGTCTGCAAATATTGAAAATTTGGTGGACTTTTTGTCTGTGTGTATTCTTTCACTTTCCTTTTCTTTTCTTGCTGTTATAGCTAGCATTTCTAGAACTATATCTGATAATAGTAATGACATTAAGTCTGATCTTATATTCAGTTACTTGTTCATGTGTATATAGGTGGCCTGAAATCTTTTGGATAATTATAGATCTAACATAGCAGACCTTCCTGTGTGGCAGAATTTGGCATAATCCTTACAATTATATCCACAAACAGGAATGTCTAGAGTATTTTGCCCATCACCAGGGAATCCATCTTCCATTTGAACCTTGCTCTGGATCATGTTTATGACTGACTAACACTTTCTGCAAGCATATGGCTGCTTGTTTTATTCCTTGAGTGATGTTAAAAATCTGAGGGCTGACCAACATTATCACATCTTTAAAGGACTATTGCATAGTCTTGACATAAGCATAGAAGATATCTTGTTGGAAAATTACCCTTCAGACGACATTTGGCCCTACCAAATCCTATGCTTTTTTTAATAGTCAACAATAGATAAGCACAGCTACAGCTTTTATTTTTGCCCTTTTCAGTAGTTTGTGTGACTAAAGATATGCTCTTCTGTAGATATTATTTGTGAATGTCTGCCTTTTCCCTTATTGTATCTTTATGAAGGATGCTCTCGGTGTGTGTATAAATTATTTTCATAAAGATTTTGTAGATATAGGAAAATAAATAGTTGGGTTGGTAGTTACTGATTTTTCTTGGTTGTCATTTTTATTTAACAATTAAGGTCTGGAACTTTTTAAAAATGAAACTGAATTTGTGTTTCACATTGCTTATTTTTATTTTTTTAAGCAAATTTTAAATTTACTACAGCAATATCAGAACTGTCAGCATGTCCGTATTCCCTTCTGAACTTGTTTCTGCTCTCTTCTGTGGATTTTAAAAGTCTTAGTGTGACAGGGCATTTGGAGATGAGTTCATAAGATCTCTGTGAGCAAGCCTCTGGAAAAAGTGAGATTGTCATTGCCTCAGGAAAAGACAGGCTGCCCTTGCCTTGTCCTGAAGGAAGGGGAGAGGGAGCACTTCAGGAAAAAGAGCAAGAAGTGAACAGGTGAGCAGTTACCTGGTGTGCTGAGCAGAGAGCTGAGTGCTAGTGAGATAGAGCAAACTGGTCAAGTGGAAGTTTGGTTTGTGAACTGAGCGGGGGAGATGCTCTCTGATTTGAGTGATGAAGGGTTGAAAGACTTTGAAATTATGGGAGTGAGATGTAGAGGTGGCTGCTAAGGTTCTGGGGAGTCACCTTCTCCCACTGTAATCATATGGGACATACCTGGTGCTTAGATCAGAGGCAAGAGAGTGTAGGGGGATGGCAGAGTGGTTGTTCTCTCCCTCTTTTTGTCAAAGAGAGTAGAGTTTGATTCCAAAGTTTTCCTTTTCTTTAAAGTTTGTTTTGTGGGAAACAAAAAGAAGGAGTTCTGTTTCCACAGGGTTAAAACTCCTCCCAGCTTTAAGTGATAGCAGTTCATCAGAGCTGTGACCTAGCATGTTCAGGTAAAAAGTCAGAAATTTGTAGACAGTCTTGATGAGCTATTTGAGGGAAAGCTTATCAGAGAGGAGAACATGAAGTCATGTGGTCAGGAGACCTCACCTGGCCATTAGATGGTGTGGCGGGAAGTTCAAACTTGGAACCATACAAAGGGCTTGCATTGGTCTAAACAAATTGTAATCCTCCTGTGGCTTTCCTTGGGAGGGGGAATGAACATAAAAATTAATAAAAGCTTTCCTGATTTCACAAGTATTTTTCTTTGTTTAAGGTGAGCATGTTTCTTACAGCTGGGGGCTTGTTGGGCTCATTTCTCACAGTTTATATTTTCTGTTTTTATTAATACCATGACTGCCTTGGAAAAAGACATCTTGATCACAATTGCCTTGGTCTGAGCATTTCATTATTTGGGATTGGGGAGTTCCAAAAGAGTGAGAAATAGTGACTGACATGTGATGCACAAAAGAGAGAAGAGACTGAATTACCAGGATGGAAGGAGTTGTCCCACCCCCGCCATACTTTCCTATGGCTAGGATTTCAAGACCTGTATGAGAAAGAATCTTTTTGATATTAATTTATCTTCTTAAACATCCCCAAGTGCAGTAAACATGGATTTGGGTCTTCTCTCCTAGGAGCTAAAAATCTCCATGACTCTCTGTTTGGTAAACTGGGCTGTCAGGTCACACTCTTTTCTCCATGGATTTCCTTTACACATGACTCTAAGATAAATTTTTCAGGAGAGGAAAGGGTTTCACAGAAGAAAGGAAAGGAGAGAAGATTTGGTGGTCAGCAGTATCAAAAGCTATAGAGAGGTCAAGGAGGATGAATAAAGAGAAAAGGTCCTTAGATCTAGGAACTAACAGATCATTGGTAACTCTTAAAGATAACTTACAGTGTTCTAAAAAAGGATCAATGGGATGATTTCAGGGAAACCTAGGAAGACTTGCAAAAATAATGGAGAGTGAAGTAAGAAAAATCCGGAGAACCATGTATACAACAATCTTATTGTAAAGACAAACAACTTTGCAAGACCTAAAAACTGTGATCAATGATCAGCCATGACTCCAGAGGATTCATGATGCAGCTTGCTACCTATATCCTGATGGAGAGCTGATGGATGTAGAATTCTTCAAACATGGTCAATATGGGAATTTGTTTTATTTGACTATTCATGTTTGTAACAGGGATTCTTTTTCTTAATATTCGGGGAGGTGATAAGGATAGAAGATGGATATTTTCTTGAGAATTTTTTTTTTAAGTTTAAGATGGACAATTTTGTGATAACAGGAAATTTCAGAGGATACAGTGGAATAGGCTAGAGATGGATTAACCAGTTGAAGTAGAGATGATCAGTATAGGAATGAAACCTTGTGAGGAGATGACCTTATTGTTTGGGTTTGGAGATTTGATACAGTAGGAGGTGAATTGGTTTGGTATCACTGCTAGCCGTTACTCTACCACAAAATTTGAAATAGAGTCAGTTGATGTTTTGGAATGTGTCCCTCTAAAACCTTCCTTGGGAAGAACCTACTGGTTCCCTTCAATGGTAAGAGCTGTGTTGTATCAGGAGGTCAGGAAGGTGAGAGAAATGGCCAATCTCCTTGGGGAAGCTCATGAGGATCACAAATTCAGATCTACATCCCTCTTATCTCTGCCTGTGCCAAATGTCCTGCTCTTCCCATTCCTGTTTCTCCTTTGCACAATTCCAGGCATCTAGTAAACTCTTAATAAGAAGTTTGTTGCCTTGGTTGTTACCTCTTCTTTTAAATCTGTTTTGAAGTTGTGGAGGGCCTAGAAGAACAGAAATTAGATTTTTATGATCAGTCCACAATATGATTTATACTGGAAGACACTGATCTTGAGGATCCTTAGAAGACTTGACTTGGTTCTGGAGTTAGTCTAGTGTTCCTGTGTGCTCCAGTCAGTACCTACAGATTTGGTTTACAGAAAGAGCCTGAGGTTCCAATGAGCTCTTGAAATAAACTTAGTCTTTTAGGAGTTCTCTTGTAAAGGATCGACTTAGGTCTGTCTGATCATTTCATGCTAGTGCTAGACCAGGAAGGAGACAGAACAGTAAATAGAAAGGGCAGGAAATGTTGGTTGCATAATGATGGATATGACCTAGAAATCTCAAGTATTTTGTGAAGTTCTAGGCCTTATAACTCTTAGTTTCTTAATCACTTCATACGGATGTTGCTGTCTTAATTTCTGATGACACAGATCCCTGTGTACTTAGCCAGATTCTGAATGACACCTTTAGAGCTCTGAGATGGACTTTTGGTAATTTTTTTAGTAAAGTTGAGGTAGCCTGATTTATTAAACTGATTTTTTCTTGCTGGAGAAACAGCAACCACGGCAAAAAACGAATCTGATTTCTTTTTGGTGTATGGTTTCCTGTTACTATCGAGACTGAGAGACAGTGGTTGGGGAAAGCTTTGTGGGAATTTTTTTAGGGCAATCTATTATTCTGATGGATTCATCTTTTTGCTATTAAGAATTATATACTTATATATGTATATGTGTATGTATATATACATACATCTATACATACATACTTACATGTAGAGAGAAAGAGAAAGAGGAGAAAGAACTTCGATGCATTTCTGCCTCTGAATTTATTTTTATCATTGAACTTAATAGAGGAAAGCTCTTTATTGTTTAAATTGCCAATCTTGCTTCATTCTTCTGCTTTCAGAATTTAGTTCCAGGGTCCAATCTATATTACTTAGTAATTAAAATTTCATTCCAGAAATGTAATTATAATGGCTCAATTACCATATTGCAGCTGCATGGTATGAAAAAGGCTCTGGATTTGGAATTGGAAAGAGGGAGTTTAAGTGTTCCAATACTACTAGTTGTATGACCTAAGACAAATCATTGAACCTCTCAGTCTCAGTTTCCTCATCTGTAAAATCTATAAAATGAGATTACTCCTCACACTAATTACATCATAGAGCTATTTTGAGGAAACTACTTTTTTGTTGTCGTCAGTAATTTATTTAAAAAGGGGTGGAAGAATCTTGACCCAGTTGTGTTTTCTTCCGTTGTCAAAATGGGGAGGGAGTTTTGGCACCATTAGAGAAGGGAAGCTGTTGCCTGCCAGCTGCACATTCAATGTGGTGTTCAGCTTGTCCTTCTACATGTAAGATGTGCTACAGCTTTTAGAACTTTTCAGAATACCTTAACGTTTGTTACCTCACTTAATAATCATAACCCCATTATGGCCTCCAGGACAAATATCATCTCAGCTTCCCCATGAGATAAGTAAAACAGCTTTGTTCAGAAAATTGTTCTGTTTAGTTGTGTTAGTTTTTGAAAGAACTTGTCTCCTTGCGCCGTTGACCCTTAATGATTTAGTGTCTAGAATGAAGGTGACATCCCACTTTCTTTATTCCTGACCAGATCACTCATTTGGAGTTATGATTGCATCACATCTCTGGGAAGGACATTGACAAGAGGGAACAAATTGAGAATCCTATCAACCTTAGGGTTTTGGGGGTGAAAGAAAGTTCTAGGTGTCAGATATGTGACATGGGAAACATTTACATGTTCCACTTGGTTGTAAAGTCCAGATTTCAGTTGAATGCAAACCCTTAGGGCTGTTCCAGTGTGCAATGGGCAGCCTTACCGAAGTGGGAAGTTCCTTATTCATGGAGGTCTTTAGGGGAAGGCTAGGTATATCACAAATAGCATATGGAGCATGATTTAGAGGAGACTTCCTTGGCCTCCAGTCCATCCATACCCAACCTGGCCTCTACCTGAATGTTGTAATGGATGCTGGATCAGATGTCCTAGTTCCCTTACAATGCTAAAAGAGCCTATGAAGAAACTGAGTTATCCAAAAGTTAAGGGAAGTTAAGAAGTTAAGTTAAAGTCAAGCAGCTAGTTAGTCCTAGAGTCACACATTTGACACATGTCAGTGTCTAGAAGCAGTGGAGTTTGGAGGTGTCTGTCTCAAGCATCTCAATGCCGGAACTCCCCAGCTCGGGAGACAGCTGGGAGCTGATGGCAAACAGAGAGTGGAATACGGAGGCCAATATCAGCTTCTCACTGGATGTGAGATGGGGTTGTCCAAAGCGAATGGACACATCCTTCTCATCCACAGTGTACTTGCCAGTCACGTCCACATCATTGATGGAGAGAACCACATGGCCCACCTGGATGCCATCTTGCTGGCCAAAGACAATGAGAACATGCTTGTCTGTACCTTGAGTAAGAGGTCCAGTGGGTAGCTGAAGGTTTTCTCAGCTTTGGCTTGAGGGGCATAGTTGTCCAGCTGGTAGATTAGGTTGCTGGCCTTATTCACCACATAAACACTAAAGGTCTCCATTATTCCGTTCACTGCTGGTTCCAGTTTCCAGTCCTGCTCTGGTCCTAAAAGCTTTCCTTCCCCGCCCTCCTCCCAATTGCTCTACCCAGCAAGGAAAGTACTTTTTAAACATTAAAGCATTATATAAATATGAAGTATATTTTCTTCTCCTTCCTTTGCCAAAGTCTTACCCCTCCACCACATCAATGGAAGGTAGTTGGGTTATTGGGTTATTGTAGGCTATGCTAGAAAAGCATAAAATGCTGGCAGTTTCTCTATAGTGGGAAGTCTAAATATGGGAATGAGCTATGTGACTTTCATCTAAGGATCAGCCTAATTAACTTTGTAGAAGCTCATCACCAGGTTGGAATGGAGCAATTAATTTTTTTGGCCATAGAAAATTATGAATTACATCTGTTAAGCCATAGGATTATGATATACATTGGTAGCGGAAGTACCTTCCATTGATTAATATTTCAAAAATATTAAGTTCTTATTTAATGAAAAAAGGCATTTTTAAAAATGAAAATAATAGAGCTATGATATTCAATATTTTGAGTAACTTTAAGACACTTCAGAAGAAAGAGTGGTAAACAGGATTTGTCTCTTAACATATTCATCCTTTTTTCTCAAGGCATGTAGACAGAGAAGGATATCCCAAAGATTATGATTTGGATAAACTTCCTGTGGGCTCAAGAAAACTATGTAATTCAAGTTATTGGAGGTTTGGAACAAAGGATGGCATGGTAAGTAATTTTTATTTTTTTTTTTAAATTTTGTAAATATTTAATTATCAAGCATTTATTTTTTATCCCTTCTGAAAACAATAACAAATATAAAACCCTTGTAACAAATGAGCGTTGTTAAACAAAACAAACTCCCACACTGGCCATATCCAAAAAAGTTGTCTCATTTTGCATGTTAATTCACTATTTCTATACCTGAGGTGAGCAACATTCTTCATCATTGTTATTACCACTATTTGCCATAGTCCTAGAAATTCTAGCTAAAGCAATAAGGCAAGAAAAAAATTGAAGGAATATGCATAGGCAAAGAAGTAATTTTTAAAAAATTTGTTTTGAGAATCTTCAGTGTGGAAATAAAAAGTAAGAATCTTATTATATCACAATTTATTATTCATGCATCTATACACATTGGGGATCAAATAATGGTATCCTCAAGCATAATTACCACATAAAAGGGATGTCTTATGGAGGAAAGACTTCATTAACTGGAATGCTAGAGAAATTGGATATTCTGGTGAATTTAATTTTCTTACGAACTCAGAACCCTAATGGGACCAAAAAGCCATGTGAACCAAGAACCCCACAAGAAGACTAGAACTTGACATATATCTTAGCATATCTTTAGCTGTAGTGCCTACTTAATGAGAAAGTTTTGTTCTGATATTGTTGTCACTGTTGAGCATTCTGATAAAAATGAATAGCTGACATTCCCCTTTTAGTAAGACTATATAGAATATAATGTTTCTTGTGTGATTAAATTTCATGGTGGAGGAATAAAGAAATGCAGAATTAGTGTAGAATTATAAGAGTTAGAGGTTGAAAACCAAAATAAATTAATAAAAATATGTTTAATGTGAATGTGTGTCCAGAGCCTATATCAGATTGTACTCTGTCTTGGTCGGGGGGGAAGGAAGACAGGGGGAGAAAATTTAGAAGTCAAAATTTTATGGAAGTGAATGTTGAAAACTAAAAAGAAATAAATTAATAAGAAAGAAGTATAGGAGCTGGGAGAGGATGTATAATTCTTCTAAAACATATTTGGAAGTTTGTACTCCACTTATTTATTCACTTGTTCAACTTCCATTCATTCATTCAATCGACAAATGTTTTTTGAATATCTATTCTGTGCATTGTTCTAGGGACCAGGAGAATATAAAGATGAATAAGATATAATTTCTGTCCTCAAGGTGAATACAATCTAGGAGCAACAACAGTACGAACAATAGTAATGTCTCTTATTTCTAGGGCAAATACAAAAATGGCTGTAATTCACAACAAATCATTATTAATGCTGTCTTTGGTGACATTACCATAGTAATACTGTTGGGGATTTGGAAAATGATGGCTTTTCTATATTCTGCTCTGGTCAGACTATATCTAGGCAGGAAGGACATTGATAAGGTAAAGGTTGCCTGAGTTGGGCAACCAGAATGGTGAAGGATCCATAGATTATACCATAGAAGAAGTGGTTCTTCTTTAGGTGTGAGCTGAATGAGATGGACCTTTAGGTCTTGTCCAGCCCTGACACTGTATGATTCTGTGTTTTTATTCTATAGGCAATGAAGGGCAGCTAAGGATTTTTTAGTAGGAGGTTCTGTGAGGTAAATTCCTGATATTAAATTATTTCTTAGGATTTGCCTTTCTTTATAGAGGGAAATAACAGAATCTTAATTGAATGCTCAGACAGAGATCTGGGGTAATATTGGCTTGGATGTTTCCCCAATGATGTAGTTGGCAATCTAACTATGCCTACCTACCCTCTATGTCTCTTGTCTTTAAGTTCCCCTTAGAGGAACAATGTCCTGGCAGCCTTCTTCATTTTCTGCTGATATCATAAGGAAATACTACTTGTCATCTCTCACTTTTGCCTTGTGACCAGCCCATCTTCTCTTCCCAGATTTCTTCTAGGAGACTCTGTAGTATTTTGGTACTTAATGTAGCTTGTATAAGGTAATCCCTAAACAAGAGTCTCCAGAGCCTCTCACCCTTTACAGGGAATCCAACTTGAACTTTGTGCTAGGTTTCTTCCACTTTTGTATAGCATGTCTATATATCATATGTCTTGCTTGATGCTTATGATCTAAAGATTATTGAAAAAGGCTATCTTGTTATTGTCTTTCAAGAAATTTTGAATTACTTTGAGGTATGGATGGCAAAAACTTTGTTGGAAGAAAAACTCTAAGGCAACATTTTGCTCCACTGAATCAAATACTTTTTCATAACCCACAAAGAATAAGCATCATAGGACCCATATGGCTTCGGCAACTTTCAGTCAGTTGAAAGATAGTAAAGATGTGGTCGTCCATGATAGGATATCACTTAAGACGTTCTTTCTATTCTCTACTAATGCCTTTATCAAGGATGTCTCTCAATGTGTCTATAGATGAGTCTCATGAAAATTTTGTGTAGATAAAAGAGTAGGCATATAGGTCAATAGCTGTTGATATTTGCTTGGATGCTTATGAAAAATTATTAAGAGAGTCCAAATTTTTTTCCATACCTTTGGTGTCTTTCCCTCCTTCTGTACTCTCTGTATTCCTTCCATTTAATACCTCCTAACCTCCTGTCTAGCCTCCAACTACAGTAAGTTAGATGGATAACCTCTGCCATGGCCTTGATTGCTCTGGGAAAAGAAATCTCATAGATACAGTGTTTGACACAGAGTTAGGAAGACCTGAGTTTGAATCTTGTCTCAGACACTAGTTTAGGACCCTAGACAAGTCATTTAGCTTCTGTCAACCTCAGCGTCCTCATTTGTAAAAAAGGAGATAATTATAGCCATTATATTCTAGGGTTGTTGTAAGAATCAAATAAAATAATATTTTTCAAGAAGGTATTATAGGAAAGATAAACAGAAAAATTTTGTGTGTAAACAAGTGACAGCATATTACCAATGATGATTAGTATCAGAGAAGTGGGGATAAAATATATGATCAAGAAAATGTGTGTGAAGAATATGAGATGAGATTGAGAGACATTAGATGGATGGATACACTTGAGATAGTTGTGAAAAACAGAGGAAGGCCTCAGTGCATTGGGTGCCTCCTCTGTGGAGGCTCCATATGAAGAGAAGTCTAAGAATCACACATGAGCTATAGAGAAGTTGCTATCCATGCTAGTGGATGGACAGTTAATACTGATAAACTCTCAAGTCAAGTTTGTAAGTGGAGTTTGAAATCACAGAATCTAAGAGTGTTGGCTGAAAGAGACCTTAGAAATCATCTAGTCTAATGCTTTTATCGAGTCTGGTTTAATTTAATTGAGGAAACTGAGACATTAAGTGACTTGCCTAAGGTCACACTATTAGGGTAGCCTAGCTGGAATTCAGATAAAGGTCCATTGACCTTTCACTGTGCTATATACCTTGATACTGTTTGGTTTTCTTGTTTAGTAATTCATTTATTATTTATTTATTTGTTCATTAATTTATTTAGAGTTCCAAATTCTCTACCCTACCTATTGAAAAGGAAATAAGGTGATATCCATTATATATATATATATATATATATATATATATATATATATATATATAATATTTCAATATTAGGCATATTGCAAAAATAAAAAAAAAAAAACAAGAAAAATAGAGTGAAAAAATATACTTCAATCTGTACACCAGAATTCACCAGTTACCTTTCTCTGGAGGTAGATGACATTTTTCATCGTGAGGCCTTTGGAATTGTCTTGGATCATTGTATTGATTTGAGTTCTTTCCCCAGTAGATCACCATTACAATATTCTGCTATTACAAACAATTTTTTCCTGGTTCTATTCACTTAACTTTGGATCAATTTATATAAGTCTGCTCATATCTGGAAGAGTTGGAGACTGAGTACAGAGCCACAACTATTTGGGATGGGGCTGATGCCCAACTGTACCTGCTACTTTCAAAAGAGTCCAGCACAGATTTCCTTAGTCACAACATATTGAACACTGATCTAATGTGGAGGTTTTGCTGAGAATGGGGAAAAAAACCTTAATTTTTTTTTTTTTTTTTTTTTTTTTTTTTTTTTTTTTACCACAAACCATACCCAGTCCTTATGAAAAGCATGAGATGAGGGGAAAAGGAGAGGACCGAACTTCTTGATTTGGCGCCTTACTGAACTGTTGGAGGTGTCTGTAGTGTATGATACAGCACATAAGGAGGAGTGCATGGGCTATAGAATGTGATGGCAAGCAAAATAGGATCTTTTGCTGTTTTTATTTTCGTATAAGCAAGTGCCTCTGATTGCATCTTGCCTTTATCAATCAAGATTCTTTACTAGGATTAAAGTACAAAAACAAGAGTTTCTTTAAGTAGAAATAGTATATTTATTTGTTTTGTTAATGTGATTAAAGATCTTCCTCACCCACTAATGGGGCCCATTAAGTTGGTTAGGGAAGATCTGTAGGAATGCCCACACTTTTTGTTAATGAGGCACTGGTTCTCAAAAGTTAGGAGGCCCTCTGGCTCTACAAAAGGTATAAATACTCTCAGGGTGAGGTTTTACTTTAGGGCTTACTTGTAGTGTTTGTTTGGCCAGACAAGGACTCTGGGAAGCCACTAAGGAGCCCCCCACTCCCACTTTGGAAAAATCAGATGTCACTACTTCCCTCTCTGATAACTGGTCAGACAGTTGGACCTGTCTGTTGATGGTCGGGCAGAGGAAGCCATGTCTGTTGATCTTTGATTTGTCTGTATTTTCTTTGAAGTTCAAGGACCTGAATCCCCTTAACTAGGTTGAATGATATATGTGCTTGGTTAAAGGAATGATACATGTGTTTGATTAAAGTGATTGTTAACACCTCAAAAGTTGCCTTTCCTTTTATGAATGCAGATCTAAGAACCTGTGATAGCAGCCACTCTCTGTATGTTGGGGTGCTCACTGTTACAAATGTGTGGGCTGATAATATCGATGTTGTTTGCATTTATTGATTTCTGTTTAAAGAGCTATATACAAGAATTCCTGTGGAAGAACTTTAAGGAAAGAGCAGTGGAAACAAAGGGAAATAATGTATTAAAGAAGGATAGAGCTCAATCTGTGCTTTGGTAGAATAATCTATGACAACCCTCTAGACTAAGGAGAAAAATGATGCGCTACTCTCCAAGGGGTAGAACCAGTGGATGAGTGACAACCAATTCTGAGGGCCTCATAGAGATAATGGGAGCCCCTGAGTATATTGGTGTTGGATAGTATACATGACAGTGGAGCAGAACATTTATTTATGGAACTTTTTCTAATCATATAACCGAATTAAAATCAGCCTTGAGCATCATTTTCAATGTCAGGTAATAAACATCAGCTAATTTCAATGAATAAATAAATGAAATAATGTAATAACATTTAAGTTTCATGATTCTAAATGAGATAGAATTTAGACTTGAAGAGGTGTGTGAAATAGTGGATAGAGATGAATTTGGAGTCAGGAACACGAGTTCAAATATTACCTCAGACATATACTAGGAAAATAAGTTAGTTAACTTTTATATGCCTATTTCCTCATCTGTAAAATTGCTTCGGTGGCATCTAAGGTCCCTTCCATCACTGTGATCTACAGTGAATAAATATTTATTTAATAGGTATAGTTTTCCATAATTGCAAAATATCACTTTGACCACTGTAATCCCAAACCTGTATATCTTCCAGTATAAGATGATCTTAAATGCATTATATAAATTTGTTATTTAAAGCAGAAGTGATCTAAAAGAAAAAAAAATCAGTAGCCTTGTGAATTTAAAAAGCAATTTAATTCAAAAGAATTTTTTGAGAGATTTGTTTTTTAATCTGATATTGGGAACTCCTAGCATGGAAACTTTTTCCACTGATGTGCACATGCACATGCATGCATGCATGTACACACACAAGCACACACATGCACATGCACACACGTACACGCACACACACACATGCAATTTCCCCTTTTCTTCCTTAAATACCCATGACTACAAGGATTGAGTTTACATGGAACAAGTTCAGTCTTGGCAATGTTCTCCCAAACCATATTTCTTTTGATTTGACTGGGTTGAAAAGTCTTCTAGACCCAGAAAATATTTTTTAACCTTCTCGTCAAAGTGCCAATGGGCTTGTCCACACTTCATAGAAAGGTATTTTTGTTGTTGAGTCATTTAATTTGTGTCCAACCCATTTGGAATTTTCTTGGCAAAGATGCTGGAGTGGTTTGCCATTTCTTTCTCTAGCTTATTTTACAGATGATTAAATTGAGACAAACAGGGTTAAGTGACTTGCTCAGGTTCGCGCAACTAGTAAATGTCTGAGGTCAGATGTGAACTCAGGAAGATTAGTTTTCTGACCACTGCACCACCTAGCTGCCCTAGGAGAATATAATCCAAGTCTAAAACAATATGTCCCTTCTCTTTTCCCTCTATCAAAGATCCCTCTACTTAGTTTTACTGAGTCCAACTTTTTAAAGCCTTCCTTCCCCTTCCACATCCCACAGAAGTGATTTGTTTAAGGAGTACCCCATCCTTCCCAGGTTTTTTTTATCAACTTAATCTTCATCAGGGCCTACAAACAAGATAAAATAATCTTTCCCTTTTCAATCTTATTCACTCTCCCCTACCCAGTCCCCCCTCAAAATTATTAGCTTTATTTTGATTTCCTTTATTGAGTTTTGCACAAAAACTCCTAATCACTGTTTTTCTTTGTCTCTTAGGAGAAAAGACACTTTTGCTCCATACAGAATGTAAATTCTTAAAGTTTCCTATTTATTCATTATTTTAAAAATGTCATCTTGTTAAAAAGATGCTTTGTGCCAGTTTGTATTTAGGTAGCTTAGTGAATCAAGTTCAGATTTCTCCTTACTGGTGTCCTATGTATTTTCTCTGCTTGTAGAGGTTTGTCTGTTCTATGGAAAAATTTCTCCTATCAGGTCCTCATCCTATCAATTCCCAAATGCCTAGGTTTTTTTCTTTTTAGTACTTTTTGAGGTTCAGACTTATCCCATGTTTATACTTCTTGCTATGTCTTCCAAATATGTTCTTTTGCACTGTATATCTTAGTTGTTTTTTTCAAGTATACCACTTGGTTTGTTCTTCAATTTGATTCTTATTTTCTGTTGACCTTTCACCAGTTTTCTTGGTTTTATTATTTATCACTTTCATAGATGTTTTTAGACCTTGGAGAGTGTTGTGCAGATCTTTTAGTTATTGCTTGTCTTTTGATATTTTAAAAAAATTGCTTTCAAGTCCTACTTTAATTTATTTAATGTACTTTGATTTCTCCATGGAAACTTCTTCCAACCTGACCATTAATTGTTCAGTTTGGGTTTTACTGCAGAAGTTCTTTATTGAGTTGTAGATTTTCTTTTTTTCTCCTCATTTTTCTATTCTGGGGTGGAAACAGTGAAAATGGCCTTAGAGTGAGCTGAAGATGCTCTTCCAGGAGGAAATCTTGTCTGATTTAGGAATGAGGGACAGGTTATACTTTCTCTATGGTCTGGTACTAACTACTAAAGGAAGGAGGAGGGAGCATAGGGAATCTCAGATATTTTTGGAAAAGAATTGTCAATGCTTTTTAGTCATTTCAAGTCAATTTATCCATAAATTGAACTCTCTCCTATGACAAAGAAAAACATATGAGCAAAAATATGCATTTGACAAGATAGGCACTATTTTGCTACAGTTATCTCCCAGTTTTCTATCATGAGAGAAGAGAGATATATTTGATTTTTGTTCTCTTGGATCTTTATTGGTTTTACTATTACTCAGAGTTTGAATTCCTCTTTATGACTTTTTCATTTACTGTGTTGCATTATGTATATTATCTTCTTGGTTCTCTTTATTTTGTTTCACAGTCAGTTCACATAAATCTTCCCATGTTTCACTGAATTTTTCATATTTGTCATTGCTATTGCACAATAATATTTCTTTACATTCATAATCACAGTAGAAAGATCATTGGCTTTAGGGAGTCAAGGGACCTGGCTCTGGTGCTTCTTGCTTATCGAACCCTAGACAGGACACTTAAACACCTTTGACCTCAGTTTCCTCATCTGTAAATTGAAAACTTTGAACTAGTTGACCTCTGAGGTCCCTTGCAGCTCTAGAATATGATCCTGTTTGTCTCTGGAGGTATAACAGTATTTAAAGATCATTCCTCAATCCATGAGCCCCTACTTTGTCTCCAGTTCTTTGCTATCACCAAGTGCTGCTTCAGTCTTTGTTTCTGTCTTTTACTTCTGTGGGGAATATTCATAGTAAGATTTCTGAATCAAAGGATATGAATGATTCAGTCACTTTTGTCACATAATTTGAAACTGAAAATCCAGAAATTCTGGGTCATTTCACAGCTTTTTTAGCATTGCGGTTATCTTAACTACAGTACTTCCATTGATTGTTATCTTGTGTTATCACGGTTAATTATTATGGTGTAAGATGAAACCTCAAACATGTTTTAATTTGTATTTGCCTTACAGTTAACAATTTGGAGTGTGTTTTCATGGGGTCCTTTATAGTTTGGAATTCTTTTGAGAATTTGGACTGTTTACCTAAAGATGGTTCTTGGCATATATATTTTTGTTGGCGTTTTGATTATTTCTCTTCATCTTTTGGGGTCAATAAAAATAATAGCAGCTAATACATCACATTTATATATCACTTTAAGATTTGCAAAGCACTTTGCAAATATTAATTCTCATTTGATCCGCATAACAACCCTGGGAAGTAGGTGCTACTATTATCTCCTTTTTACACCTGAAGATGACAGTGGTTTGTCCAGGGTAATATAACTAGTAAGTGTCTGAAGTTGTGTTTGAACTCAGGTCTGTCTAATTTTAGATCCAACCCTATATCTACTCTTCCACCTAGATGTCTCTAAACAATACTGGGGAGGTAGGCTTTTTTTTTTTTTTTTTTTTTTTTTTTAGGATACAGAGAATGGACTGGGATGGAAGCAAATCAAGAATGACTTGAGTCTCTTCATATCACCAAGGAAGGCAGGTTTGGGTCACAGATTAGGTCTTAGCCCTCTTCTCCTGGACTGTGGAACTTCCCTTATCTCTTCTGAATTTTCTTTAGTGTCTTGTCTCTGCCTATCTTTCCTCTTTTTTTTTTTATTGACTTCCAATTCCAGTTCTAGAGATGTCATATATTCTTTATCTTATTAAGTCACTGTGGAGAGTCTTGAAATGGATTCATTTTCAGTTCAGGGATTTTTACCTTTCTGATGACCACGCTTCATTTCCTTACAACATAATGTTTATTTGTCTTGTTGGAAATTTTTTTTTGACTTAATTATTACTTCAAGTTGACTTATTTTCTCTGAGATAATTTTCCTTGTGAGTATTTTTTAAAAATAGGATATGGTTGTTCTTTTATTTTGTTTGAGGGCATCTGGTTCCTCTTCACTGAAGAGGACTTTTCAAGAAAGGAATGGGATTTTTCTGAAATATGATTCCTATGACAGATCACAAATACTTTTAGATCTAGTGTTTTCATCAGAAGATAGTAATCACTATTGCTGCCATTTGATGGTGATTGACCAAAATGACATCCATTTTATCTTGACCTGTCTGCATTTTGTTTATGTTTGTTTCTTCCTTTTCAACATAACTTGACCAAATAGTTTGTTAATGATGGGTATCAACATACACCTGACTTTAATTTGTGGGGCAGTGTGCCATCTTAAATTTCTAGCTGGTAAATTTTTTCAAAAGGATATTTTCTTTTCTTATTTGAGAATAAAATAAACAGCCCAATACCATATCCTATAATTCTAGGATAAAAGCTCAGATAGTCAGTGTCTGGGCAACTAGAGATAAAAGTGGCCAGATTAGAGACTGAGGGGAAAGATCAGAAAGTCTAGACTTCAGGAAATCTCAGACCTATGAGGAACCTCATGGTTCCAGTTTCCAGAATTGAATACAAAGAACCAGGTTCAAGAGAATGGTGTCATAGAAACAAGGACAGAATCCAAAAGAATGCTTAGGGTGGTATAGGCATAAATGCTATTTATGTGTTGCCTGGCTTTGAGTAAATGGGAAGCTTTTATAATTCTACTGTGAATGCTGTCTCCACCTTTCCTTATGGTTAGGGGCTCCAAGCATTTCAATAAGTGGATATTTTCCATTTTTAGTTAGAAACATGGACAATACTAGGCATACAGGTGTTCATCCAATGGTTGAGGGCTCTATCTCATTCCTAGATTGGGGTAGATGATTTGCCATTGGAGGTGGAAGGGAAGGTTCTCCATCACATATATGTGTACCTCAGGATCATGGTCTTCTAGGATCTCTTATTGGGGCCAGTGTTGAGATCTAAAGGTCATCTGTTTCAATGCTATTTCATAGAGTAATGAAATAAAAATGAATGAATGGAATTTACTTTCCCTTTGAGAAAAGAAAAAGGGAAACAAAACAGGCAAAAGAAATGATTGTTTTTCATTGTTATTAAAATAACATTTTCCATCGTTATTAAAAATAAGTTTAGTTTTCTCTTTTTTTTCAGCCACCCATTGGATCTAAATTAAGTAATTTTGTAGGGGGGGTATCAGAGGATGTTTGCTAACTGTTATAAAGAAATCAGTGTAGTGTATACTTTAATAGAAATGTTTCCTGACCTTTTTGCTATATCCTCCTGTTTTTCCAGCCTTGGAAATCAGAAGCACATGAACAGATGGAGCAACCTTACGTGAACAAAGAATTTGTGGAAAGACGTAGTTTACCCATGCTGAATAATGACACATTTGACTCAGGAATTGTTGAACGGTATTCTTAATATTTGTATTTATTTGTATTTAAGCCTGAACCTTAAAAGTAGGACATGTTCAAGGGGTCAGTAAAGTTGTGCTCAGGTCTTTTTCTTTTGTACACACCTGTGATTTCAGTAGTGTAAGGAACTTCCTGTGTGAAAATTCCTCCACAGATGAGGATCAGCAGTTTATAGTTTCATGGAGTTGCTTCTGGTAGGCCTTAAATAATATAGAAAATGAACATAATTGTCTAAATCGTATCCCCTGAGACTCTCTGTGATTGAACAAATAACTACTTCCCCTTACTTTAACCTGGTGATGAATCTTTGTAAATTTAGCTGGACTAGTCACTCCTTGGACAACAGGTTCCATTCATAACCAGTCCGCCATCTTTAACCTTTGAAGCCTGCTGTGTTGGCATGGTGTTCAAGACCTTGGAGTTATCTCCCAACCATGATGAAACATCAGAAGAGTATTTTCGAGTGAAAGTGAAAAAGGAAATATAGAAAAATATGAAAATTATGTTCATGCCATATAATATGTAAATATCACACTAATTTGCACGATACCTTAATAACAACAACAGAGGGATCAAACATATATTGGGTATCTACTGAGTATAGAGCATTACATGTTTGTAGAGGGAAAATATATTTAGTTAAGATAAGAACTTCATGCACTTCATAGTTTACTAGGCAGACACAGCACATAGATAATTATAATACACAATAACATATAACAAGCATATTCTAGAGGAGGGGATGGATGTGTGAGGTGCTATGTAGTCAGAATCAGTAGAACTTAGCAAACTTTTTGGGCATGAAAGTATCTTCTTCTCCATTGTTATTCAGTCATTTCAGTCATGTCTGACTCTTTGTGACTCCATTTAGGGTTTTCTTGGTAAAGACACTGGTGTGGTTTGCCTTTTTCTTCTCCAGCTCATTTTACAGAGAAGGAACTGAGGCAAAAGAGGTTAAGTGACTTGTCCAGGGTCACACAGGTCAGATTTGAACTCGGGTCATCCCAACTCCATACCCTATTCTCTATCTACTATGCCATGTAGTTGTCTCATTTTCCTCTCTAGAAAGGTATGTCATTTTCTTCAATATAGTCGTTTAAAAAACAATTATTAAATTCTCTTCAAATGAGATTTTTATGTTTTGATATTTTAAAAGTGACAGTCTAACTTGTTTTCTGGAAATTGTCCTCTTGTTTTTAGGGACACTGGATTGCCCAGAAGAGGTTTTGGAGCTGCCTTTTCTCGACACCCACCAGATCACGATAAAATGTTAGTAATTTACTAAAAATGTCAATAATATCACTAATAATATCACATAATGAATCAGGGAAATTTGATTTCCTGAAGTAAGTACAATGGATCCAAGAATGAAAAAGATTCTTTAGTACCCTTTGTTATACTTGCCAGTCTTATGTTCTTTAATATAAGGTTATTTTGCCCATTAGTAAGTATGACACATTTCAATGTAGTTAATATTACATGACAATTACTATATAATATTACACTGATTAAATTAATATGCTTTTTCCTGTTCTTAAAGGAAAAAAATATTGTGAAAATAATGTATCTTTGGTAACTAAAAGTGTCTTGAGGCAATCTAATTTAGTAAGTGTAGTCCCTAGTGAAGTTTAAAAAAAATCCACAATGATATCAGTGATGTAGAAGAAAATGAAGGACATCAAAAACTAAGGCACCCGGAGCAGTGCATTATGAAGGAACTTCATAGACATGCATTACTAAGCTAAAGATTTTACTTCAAGGGCAGTAGTGGTCTGTGAACTATGCAATAAGATGACTTGATCTGACTGAGACCTTATCTGATAATACTAAGTTATCAGTAACAAGTCATTTAATCTCTTCTTAGTTTCTTTATCTGTAAAGGGAAGGTAGCAATGACCTGTGCTGACTCACAGGGCTGTTGTGATTAAAACATTTTTTTAAGTACTGTATAGGAATTGTTCTGTAAAACTTAGACTCAGCCAAAAGGCTGCACTCAAGGACCGAGAAGGCCACATGTGGCCTTGAGGCTGCAAGTTCCTCAGTCTTGTTAGATATGTTATAATCCAGTGCTAAGGATGTGGATAGTAGGGATTATAGCCCCATTAGGTCTACTGAGGCCCTGTACAGTCTCCGTAAGTATGTTGGCATTCATTGTTGTTCAGTTGTTTCAGCTGCCTTCGACTCTTCATGACTCCATTTGGGATTTTCTTGGCAAAGGTGCTGGAACAGTTTGTCTAACTCTAGCTCAATTTACAGATAAGGAAACTGAGGCAAACAAGGTTAAGTGTCTTGCCCAGGGTCACACAACTAGTAAGTGTCTGAGGCAGGATTTGAACTCTTGAAGATGAGTCTGTCTGATTCCAAGTTCAATGCTCTATCCATTACACCACCTAGCTGCCCTTCCATAAGTAAAATACTTATATATCTTAATATAGTTAATATTACATGACAATTATTACATAATGATACATTGACTAAATTAATCTATTTTTTAGGTACAGTTTTGATTGTGGCATACATAGCCCAAATAAACCAAATCCAATCACCAACAGACAATTGATGCCCCCAGATATGAGCTAATACCATACCAGTTTATCTCCAGTTCATATTCTATAGACCACAGATAATCTAGGATTATTTCATTCCTCCATTTGATATCCTATAGGCAGAAAAGGATTATTTGAATGAATTGGGGGTGTTCATTAAGGAGAATAAGAATCTCTCTAGAGAAAGGTTGGCTGTCTTCAAATATTTGAAGACTTATGATTTAGGATTAAATTTGTTCTGTTTGACCTCCTAGGGGAGGACCAGGAGAAAAGAGTAGACATTGTCAAATGGCAAACTGATGCTTCATGTCAAGGAGGGAAAATAACTCCCTAAACATTGGAGGTCCTTAAAGGTAGAATGGGCTGTTTCTAAGAAGAATCAAAATGACTACTTCTTAGGGATATTACAGCGAGTATAGGTTGAACTAGATGGCCCAGGAAGTCCTTTTTATCTCTGAAATTCTGTGATTCTGATGTGACTAGTGCAAAAATACTTCAGAGATAGTGGGTGATTGGTGCGGTTAATTTTTATATTTGACATAACAACTGAAAGGACGTAGTTATAAAAGTCGTTCCTAATTCCACCTTGTTGGATGAACATAAGAATATGTATATGGTCCATTAGGAAATATGACTTTATTAATTTAAATGGTGGGTTAGAAGCATTTGTTTATTTAATTTCATTCATGCATGTAAACAAGATGTTAAAGACACTCTGTTTTAGTCAGAATACATATAAGCATGTTTTTTGGAAAACTGAAATATGCTATTTTAGAATGTTCTCTCTTCAATATCAACTATTCTTTCGCCTCTTACCAACTGTACAGCAGCTAAACCTAAATGTCACCAGGAAAAAGGCAATGAATGAAAATGAGTTTGTTCAATAGACCAGAATGATGTGCTGGAAAATTATAATGTGACCATAATCCTTATGTGAACTTTTTTGATGCAACAATATGAATTTATAACTTGTCATAATGGAGACCTTTATCAGAGGATATTTGACTTGAATTTCAAGATCCATTTAATTAATTATAATTACATTTGGTAATTTGTTTCATTTTCTCTGTACTATAACCTTGGGCTTATTCAATTTTGGACTATTTCTATGAAGACAGTGCTTCTTTTCCATATAAATAGGCATCAAAAATTCATAGAGGAAAAAAAATCTTAATGAAAAACTTTTGTAATCAGAGACCTGGGTCTGTTGGCTGTGTTTGAGCCACGCATTCATGATTCACCTTAAAGTTGTCATTCTTGTCACTTAACTAACAGAGAAATAGTTCAATACCTAGAGCTTTTTACAGTTTTGCAGAGAGCTTTCACAGATGCCTTTAGTTCATTCTGTAGTTAGAAGAATTCACCTGAATTGTTATAGTAAATGACTGTTTATCTAGAACTGAGCCTTATATGATATACTCCCTGTCCTGCTCTTTTCTCTGGACGCAGCCCAGTTGTGGGAACACACTACTTCAGATGTGATCCAACCAGGACGGGATATAGAGGACAGTTACTGTGCAGCCTACATACTATACAGACTATGATCATATAATCCTTCAACACTGTTATGCTGTTGACTCATTGAGCCAACAGTCTAGATCTTTTTCAGATAACCCTAATCCAAGTATATTTATCCCATGCTGTACTTGTATAGGAAGTGTTTTGAACCCAAGAATAGGACATTACATTAAATTTCATTCTATAAGATTTGGCCCATTACTCTAGTCTGTTGAGATTTTTGAACACTGCCTTCTCAGCCAGCATTTTCCCTTCAGGTCATTTGAATATCTGCAATTTATATCATTTTTGCCTTCATCCAAATATGCATTTATAATACCTCTGTCAAATCATGAAAAAAATACTGAGCCAGTTCCAGAAATGTTTTGTAAACAATGGCATCTTTTCCATTTCAAAGAAATGGATGCCAAGAATTAAAAAAATGCCATTATTAATTCCATTATTATTTTCTCAAACGTATGGTTTGAGTGTAGCGATACACTGAGTTTCTAGTCAAGGCTAAACCTCAACATTAAAATCAGGAGATGAAGAAATTGAGTTACTCACTTTTCAGCATTTCGTTGAAAACTTCAGGCACTCCATTTGAGACTTACCTCTAAGTTTAATATGTCTCTATAAGTAAGAGTAACATGACTTTCTCTTTAGATTTCTTCATTTAACTGGTTCTGAATAGCCCTAAGTCTAATATTATCCAGCCTACATCTTGCCATCTCCATAAACATAGCATGAAACCCTGGTAAATGCTAAAATTGTAGCTTATGTGTTTGCATTTCCTCTGTCTCTAAGTCTAGTTGTTTTGTTCACAAAGGAAACTAGCTTAATTTGGAAAAAACCATGCTGAATCCCAGAGACCCTTTGTTTTGCTCTTTAAAAGCTTGTGTACCTTTCCTCTAATAATGTATTCTAGAACTTTACCAGGATTTTAAGTCAAGCTCAGTGGCTTAGAACTTTGTATACTTTTTACCTTTCTTGAAAACAAAGATGTTTTCCCTTTTCTAACTTTCTGGCATCTCTACTATTTGCCATAATTTTTCAAGGATCACTGAAAGTGGCTCATCAATCAATTACTTTAGTAGCCTGGGATGTAATGCTTCCTGAAGCACTACCTTGAATTTGCCTTGGGCAGCTAGATTCTCTCTTGTGACCTCTTCACTTACTTTTTTAGGGCTTCCTAACAATAATTTTTATTCTATCTTTTCTAATCTACAGATAATTTTCTTTAGGAAATCACAAAAAACCAAAAATAAAGGTTGAGTAGTTCTGCCTTCTCACCATAATCTGTTTTTATCATTTCTCTGTCTAGATCAGGGGAATCACAGAACCTAAAAGCTGGAAAGGACCTCAAAGACATCAGTCCTATTACCTTTTTTTATAAAGCCTTCTTTGCAGCAACATAGCCCCTCCTCTCCAAAATCTCCTTTTGGCGAATATTTATCACCAGCTTAAGTGGATTCTGAGCTTTATTACCTTTATCTGCAAATATTTATCCTTTCTTCCATCTTCAGTGATGATGATGATAGACAAAATGACACACGGAACACTTTAAGGTTTTCCAATAGCATTCCTCACGTATCTCTGAAGATAAATAATGCAGGTTTTATTATTTTCATATTATAGATGAGTAGACTGAGGTTCGGGGAGGGGTGGTTAAGGAACCTGCCCATAGTCACACAGATAGTAAACATCTGATGAAGAATTTGTTACGTGTCATTAAAGATTAAGTTGGTCATTGAGTTCCCTATATATTCATATTCATCTGTTTAGATGGCATCCTGTTCTCTTCCTCATTGGTATCATTGGTGTTTGCAATTTTAGAATGTCATTCTTAAGAGCTTCCCATCTCTATTGGGATGAAATCCCCCATACATTTTATGTCATGAATTGCATCAGAAAATGCTTATGATAATGTGCTTATGATATTGAGGAGACTATTTTTATAAGGATAAGAACTTTCCAGAACTGAAAATTTTTATGTCATTGCCTTTTTAATATCATACAGTGTATCTATTTGGCATTTATAGCTCAAATATCACCAAAGCACCTATGCTTCACATCGATCAATCTTTCCAATAGTTTGAAGAGATCAATAACCATGATGAAGGTTCATTTGGCCCCCGCACTTTTGTTATCTCTTCCCCTGTTACTGTACTACAGCAGTGCTTAAGAGTGAAAAGAACACTAGAATTGACTTGGTGAAATCTCTGTTTAAATCTCAACTGAACCTGTAACTAGCTATGTGTTCACAGGCAAATCACAGCCATCCTGAGTCTCAGTTTCCTTTTCTTTAAAATGGCAGTAATATTATTTGTAATAACTACCTCACAAGGCTGTCATAAGGATCCCGTGAGATCATATATGGAGAGCATTTTGCAAACTTGAATATTTTCCATAGATGTTAGCTACTGGGTACAGACATCAGTATGAGTTTACATTTGCTGAACATTTCAGATTATTCAAAGTTCTTCCATGTGCATTCTTTTCTCATCCTCACAATTGTGGAAGGGAAATAAAGCAGGTACTATTTTCCTCATGTTAACATATAAAGCAACTGAGGCACACATACAGATACTAACTCCTTTTATTCAAAAGTATTGAAGTACCACATGGGTACAGATAATTTATTAAACCAATTAGCTGTCAAGTATTAGAGAGTGAATCTTGAAAGGGTGGGATACAGGAGATATAAGTTTTAATGGAGGAAAAGGTGTTAAAACCTTGACATGAATGGCATTTAAACACTGGAATAAACATAGGAAGCAAGGGATAGCATGAGAATGGTGTAAGGAATATAGTGGGTATTTATTAAGTTCCTGTTTGGTTGAATGATAATAAGGGCTTTCTTATAGAAGTAGGTTAAATTCTGTACCATAGGGGGATATTACTGGGGAGATGGAAATGGAGATCAATTTTTGCCTATTTCACGGTTTTGTTTAGTATCAGCCTTTAGTGATGCTGCTGCTGCTACTGCTGGTGAGATACAATGTGAACCTTTGGTGATACTGCTGTGGCTTCATTCAAGAGTTAGGGAACTCTGAGAAAACTCTCTCAACCAATGCAGATCAACTACCATTCTTTGACTTAATAATCTTAGAGAGATCTGAAGTAGTCACAGTTTAATGGACTTATCCCAAAGTGACCTTAAAACAAACAGGAAAAAATCCATTTTTTGTTTATTGCATCTTTTTCACAAATATTGATTTATCCTTTGTAGGGAATATTTGTCAACATATCGTGAAGATTATGTTCCTCCCTGTGATTACAGTAAAGTTGTAAGTATGAGAAAAAAGAGCTCTGTTAAGTGGGTTTTAAAAATATATTTAAAATATATATTCTTATCTAAACTAAATAATCAAATTTTGAAAGTAAGAATAAACTGCTAGAAATGCTATATTTGCGTAGTGCTATTAGCAATATGTCTATGGAAGTTATTAATAATTTTGAGTATTTTACAGACTGCAAGGAGAAAAAGATGTCAGTGCCTTAAATGAATCAGCCACTCTTTCTTTCTTTCTTTCTTTCTTTCTTTCTTTCTTTCTTTCTTTCTTTCTTTCTTTCTTTCTTTCTTTCTTTCTTTCTTTCTTTCTTTCTTTCTTTCTTTCTTTCTTCCTTCCTTCCTTCCTTCTTTCTTTCTTTCTTTCTTTCTCTTTCCTTCTTTTTCTTTCTTTCTTTCCTTAGCTTTATTAATGTTTTTGTCTCTATAATCTATACTACATAAAAAAGAAAGTTGCTATATGTAGTTTGGGGAAATATGGATTTTAAAGGCTAACAACACTTGAAAACTTTGTGTACTTTGTATTTTTGAAAATACATATTTATGGAAAGGGAATTTCAGTATTTGTTATTTCAACTTGCAATATGAGCAATGAGGCTGTTTATTTTCTTGATCTTTAAGGTATTTGACTTCTCTATGAAGTAAGGTTTATTTTATTATAAATTAAACTCATCCCCAGGCACCTTATCTCCCTGAACTATATTAGCTACCATGTAATGGTTGGAGTGCAACAAATTCAGTTGGTAAATGGAGAATGCATAAAGTAGTATGGAAATCCAAAATTTGGTTAGGCAGCTTAGGATTTAGACAGGTCACAGTTGTATTGAGGACTCAGGCAGGATTTGTTCTAGTGGGCAAAAATCAAGACACATTGCTCAGGCAAGAGAGATTTCATCCAGGGATACAGGAGCACCAGAGGGAGCTCCCAGTGAGTTTGTTGCTCTAACAGGGCATAAACTCATCTGCTGTTCTTTCGTCCCTGGCATTCTTTTCAAACTGATCATATCCCTGAAAATAAACCATATAGACCATGAAAATACAAGGTCCTTAGGGAAGCCCTAAGGTCTACTTCCTTGGCCGAGAGGAGGAGATAATAGAAGGTTTGAAAGGGGAAGTTTTGGAAGAGTCTCTATGGGGAGTGGGATAGGGAGTAAAAGAATTGTGTGGCTGAAGTGGGGGTCCACTTGAAGATAGATAATATAAATTTGCATTGGTTCCATTTGACAGCAAATAAAAAAATAGAAGTATAAGCTGCTGGAGTTCTATCTTCTGAAAGGAACAGCTAATAATTTTGTGACCTGTCTCTTTAAATTCAGTTTTATTTTCAGTTTCAAATTATCTCCCTTCTCTTCCCCCCTCCCACTCATTAAGAAAGTGAGAAAAACAAAACCCATTACAAATACGTATCATCATGAAAAACAAATTTCCTCATTAGCCACATTAAAAAAAAAACAACAAGAAAAAGAAAGAGAAAAAGAATAAAATATATACATTAGTCTGCACTGAGTTAATCAGTTCACTGTCTGGAGGTGGATAGCGTGTTACCCATGAGTCCTTTGGAATTGTATAGGGTCAGAATTACTACCTCTTTCAAAGTTAATTATCTTTAAAATATTGCTTTTACTGTATACATTGTTCTCCTGGTTCTGTTCACTTCACTTTGCACTGGTTCATCCAAGTCTTCCTAGGTTTTTCTGAAACAATCTCCTTTATAATTTCTTATAGCACAATAGTATTCCATCACATTCATATACCATAACTTGCTCAGCCATTCCTCAAACTGATGGGCATCCCCTCAGCTTCCAGTTCTTTGCCACTATAAAAAGAACTGTCATAAATATTTTCGCACACATGAGACCTTTTCCTCTTTTTTGAATCTCTTTCACATACAAACCTAAAAGCTGTGTTCTTGGGTCAAAGGGTATACACGGTTTGATAGCTTTAGGGGCACGGTTCCAAATTACTTTCCAGAATGGCTGGGTTGGTTCACAGCTTGTGGCCTATTTTAGTGACAACTTCATCTTTCAGAAAGTGGAGGAGGCCATGAGAGGAATCATTATTTGGGATCTAGTTCTGACCAGCAAAGATGAACTGGATGCTGGGTTGAAAATGAGGGAAAGTGGCAACTCAATTTCAGAACTCTGAGAGGAGTAAAAGAGAGAGACAAAGACAGAGACAGAAATACAGAGACAGAGAGAGAATTTAATTTACAAAATACTATATATATATATATATATATATATATATGTGCCTTTGAACCTCACATCAACCTTTTGAAGTTATTTCTATTACTATCCTAATTTTATAGATGAGGAAACTGGGATTTATAAGGGTTAAATTACTTGCCTAGGGTTATACAGAAATTATCAGATGCAGAATTCAGACCTGGAGCTTAGTGACATTTTAAAACATATTTTGAAAACTATATTTATTTTATTCTGAACTTAAGAAATAAAACTAGCATTTCCATAATATAGTAGAATAGAAAAAAGATGATTATCCATGAAACTGCAAATCTATTATGTACAACTTACTATTCTTTCTAAATATATAATAAATTTATCATGTAATATTTTTTCCTTTTTTTCTTTTCCTTCTTTTATAATATGTGAATGTATAAATGCTTATAATAATAAAATAATGTGTCAGGAGTGCTCAGAATGAGCTGAGGATAATGGGGAATGCTAAGGAAAATAACCAGAAAAGGCTTTTATGAGTATTTTCAAAGCAATATTGGGGAAAAATAGAATAAAAAAGAATAGGACTGCTGCTTAAGGTAGATGGGATGAGGATAATGGATGATGGAGAGGAGGCAGAACTATTCAACTCTTACTTTAGCTATTTTCTCTGCCAAGTGAATGACTATTTTTTTTCTGGAAAATTTTAGAGAGTATTCTTTTTAAGGTATGGGTTGTACTAAACAATCTCTGAACTCTCCTAGTTCACCTCACTCCCTCATCACCCCTGATCTGGGATAATGCCTTCAAACTGATATCTCTATCTTCAGTCTTTCCCCTCTTCCAGGTGGCTGCCAGATTAATATTCCTAAAGAACCATGCCTCTTTTCAGTAGCTTCCCATTGAAGTAGCACAGAAGCAATATGACATGTGCAGATTTAGAGAATCCACCACAAATGTTCCTATGGACTGTTTGTGTCCAATCTGTGGTAAAGCATTCTGAGCCCATACTGGTCTGAACAGCCACAGCTGGATACACTATAACTTGACCCTAACATAACTGTGGTCCTCTTTGAGAACAAAGAGCAACAACCAGCTTACAATTACTTTTAGGATAAAGTCCCTCGCAATCTGGTTCCAACCTGTTTTTCCATACTGACTTCATGTTCCTCTCCATTATGCATGCTAAGTTCTAGCCAAATCAGCTGACTTGCTATATTCACTGTATACAGTGTTCCATCTTTCACCTGTGGTCCTTTGCTTCTCGTGCTTAGAGTACTGTCTTTTTCCATCTGACTCCAAATCCCTAGTTCCATTCAAATACCACCACATGAGGCCTATTCTCCCTCTCCCATTTGTCAATACTCCTCCATGAAATCACTTTCTATTTTTCTGCATACGCATTCTTTCCCCTCAGAATGTAAACTCCTGGGAAGCAGGTGCCATTTCATTTTTGTTTTTATATTCTCAGCACCTAGGACAGCATCTAGCACATAGTAGATACTTAATAAAGGCCTATTGAAATGAAGTCCACCTGTGAGCATAGATTTGCTAATTCTTTTTTAGCCTGGATCAACAAATGTAGTAAATTTAGAGTAAAGTAATTTAGAGTGGAACATCAATTACGTATGGGAAAATGACTGTATCCTTTCCTTCCATCTACATGCCCAGTTCTACTCTGAGGGTTTTGAGTACATAGATACTAGAAACCAATCTTTTTCTTAGAGTTTTCAATGCCAATAGTCTTAGTTGTTAGCAATGGAGCATGAGAAAAAAATCTGTGGGCTAGGATTGCATATCAAAGATGTATGTCAAGGTTTCTGTCCATTCCTAGTAGGAAGATAATAGTTATTTATGTCTGTCTTATACTACTGCATTTAAAATTGTTGGGGTACCCTTGTCAAGTCATTTCCACCTTGTTAGAATTACAGTTGCATGTGTGGGGATATAGTAGTAGGCAGATATCAGGAAAGCTTGCTGCAGCTCAGTTGTGATAATCCTGTCCTTTCCTCAGTGATGTTGGATTGAGCTAGCTGTTGTACACCCATAGAAGACAGACAGAAAATGCCGCAAGAGAATTGACTCTCCCTATCCCCCTCCAATCCCAATATTTTGTACATTTTCATGGTTAAGCCTGATACTGCTTGGGAACCAGGACACAGGATGCATCTGGGAAGGGGGAAGGAGGTACAGTGCAGATGCAGCCTTAGATAAGTCTATCTAATTCATCAAAATTGAGCTTAGTCCTTGTTAGAAGGGCAGTTATCAGGGTAGTAGGCATCTTTATGACAGATTGTGATGTCAACTGAATTAGTCAAGTGTGATTTCTGAATGCCACCACCACACCATCTCTCACAAAAGCTATTATCTTTCTACCTTGTGCGAGTCAGCAACATTATTCAATTCATATTAATAAATAGATATAAAGTGCCTACTGTATATCAGGCACTGTGGTTACTGCTTGGATACCAAGAAAAATAAATGAGACGGTGCTCAGGGATTGTCCTCAAGGATCTTATGTTCTTTTATCTTTTCTCTCCTTTGTTCCTGCCCAGTGGGGAAAAGACTAGTTATCAGTCTTATGCCTCTTCTGAAAGGTTATTCATACCTTTTCTAGGCCCTGCTTGCCTTTTTATCCAGATAAAAAGGAGTCCAGGTGTCAGAGTCTCTTCTATTACAATCCCTGCTCTGGGGTAAGAAAACTGGATTATGGAGAAAGAACAATCTTCTGAGGATTAAAGGGCAGCATTTTCTTCTGACCTTTGTTGAAGCAGTAAGCTCACTGGGATCTATTAAGGAGACTTTTTTTTCTTTTTTAATTTTATATTTGCATTCTTTAACAAAGAGCCTCCTCACATCTTTTACTTATGTTCTAAGAGTCTCATGAACTTATCATCTTTTATTTTTAGCAGTGGTTTTATCTTGGCAGATCATACTCAGAAGTTCACAGTCTTATGGGTCTGCTGAAAGCAAGAGGGTAATTTATTAAGCATACAGAATTAAATCATACATTAATCACATAAGGGAAATTTTAACTCAAAGACAAATACGCAAATCATTGTTCATCAAAATAGCAATTAGTTCAATTAGAGAACTACTTTGCATAGGGAGCTTAGCTTTAACAACTTCTGATAGTGACTCAGGACCCAGAAAGGAGAAAAAACAGGGTTAAAGTTCATGAGTGGGAGAAGATATATGTGCACACGTATGATATTGAGAATAGAAATCTCCCTTATTACTTTGTAAGTTCCTTGGGGACAAAGACAGTTTGCCTTTTGCTATATCTCCCCTTACATAGTAGGTGCTTAATAAATTCTTGTTGCCTAGGAAGGGAGGCCACCAGGTTCAGAAATGACCTTTGATAAAATAGAGCAGAGCCCTAAACATACCTTTCTGGGGTTCTTTTGGGCAATTCTTACTGCACAACCTTGAAGTATCTTAGACAGAAGAAAATGAAAGAAGCTTTGAAGCTCCTAGCACTCAGAAAGAATAAGAATTGTAGAGAGTAGGGAGGGGGAGAGAGGAAAAATGCCCTCTATAGTGTTCTCCAGCCAGACCCAAAAACCCCACAAACAAAGTCACCCTTATCATGTGACTCTGTCCCTCATTTTTCAAACTATCAAAATACATAGATATTTTTGATTCTCCATTCTTTCCTAGAATTGGATTGGATAGCAATGTTTTTTGTCCTACATAGCTATTAATAGTAATTGTTTCTCTTTTACCCAGGAACTCTGAGGGTCTTCCCCTTCCAGTTCAGTTTTTTTTTTTTTTTATTAAAGGGGCCATCCCTTGAGTAACTTAAAGAAGCCTATTCATTGACTGGGTATATCTCACTCAAAGTGAGAATGTGATAAGACTTTAACCTGAAAAGGGTCAAGGTCTCACATTACATACTGGGCCATCTCTAGTCATCCTGATGAGTACCAGACCACTGGACCCAGATGGCTCAGGAGGAGAAAGTGAGGTTGGTGACCTTGCACAGCCCTCCCTCACTCAAATCAAAGTCAACCGTATGTCATGTCATCATCTTGAGGTCATGGTCCTCTTCAAGAAGGACAAACACAGCAATCACCACCTTAGCCTCGCAAACGTTGTTTTTCTATATAAGCAAGATGTAGAAAAGATCATCGCAGATGCTGTGCACTTATACGGTGACCTCTACATGTTAAGTGTTCAAAGGTAAGAAGAGCTACCATCAGGAAATAAAGAAGAGGATCTGTGTTGTAGAGACCTTGCCAGATTCTGGAAAGCATGGAACTAGTGGTCGGTGCCAGTTTCACTTGTCAAGGAGCAAAAAAAAACCAAACCCCTAAAGCATTAGCATGTCCAAAGAAAACTGAACATAGTCAATGGAGCAACATCTGATTGTAGCTTACGCTTCAGTGGTTTATCTTGGTATCAAAGACTTTTCATCTCACTCACCTTGGAGCATGTCTTTTTGCTCACTTCTTTTTCCATTGCTTTAACTCCCAGCAGCCTCTCAGTTCACCATTCTATAGGTTAGTTACCAACTCTGTCTTATAGCACAATGCTTCTGGCCCCAAATTGCAAGAGAATTTCACTTCAGCATTGTTTTGTGAAATTGGTTCATTCTCAACCTATAATGAGTCCTAGCCCTAGCCCTAGGAAAAAGCATGTTGACAAAATCGGAAAGCTTGACCTTCACTATACTGGTAGGTAGAGAAAAGTTGACGTGAAGCTTGGATACAAATATCAGTGACCTAGCACTTGATGTATATATAAATTGAGGGATATCTTGCAGCGTTTCTTAAACTATAGGTTGTGACCCCATTGGGGTCCTGAATAATTTGGCAATAGTAAAATATTTCTGAACACACAATGACCAAAAATTAATTAAAAATCAATGCATAATGAATCTGATGTGTTTCTGACAGCGCTTACCTGTGTTGCATCATGCAACTTCACAGCAGCCTTGGTTCTGAATATATATACAGCATTAGCACTTTGCACTGTGCATGCCCTCAGGCTACACAACACCAATGAATGCTGCTGAAATGCGAAAATGGGCCTTGAATGAAAGTTTAAGAAGTCTAGAACAGAGGATTATTATGTTATCAATCATGCAGTCAACAAACTTTTGTTAAGTACTTACTGTGTGCCAGGTATACAGAGCAAGGAAAAAGCAATCTTTGCTCTTACTGAACCTGAATTCTAAACGGCAAGACAACATGCAAGTACCTATGTGCATACAAGAAACAAGATACAAGATAGTGTAAATGGAAGGTAATCTCTAAAGGGAAACACTAACAAGTTGGGAAAACTGGTAGGAGGTTGGATTTGAACTCTGCTGAAGGAATCCAGAAAAGTCAAGAGGTGGGAATGAGGGACAGCATTCCAAGACTGAGAGGACAACCAGTGACAAGCCATAGAGTGAAGAGTTGGGAGATGGTATCATGTTCTTGGAATAGCAAGAAGGCTTCAGTTCTCTGTATTGCTGTATATATATGAAGCAGAGTAAAGGGGAAAGACTGGAAAAGTGGGGACCACGTTGTGAAAGGGTTTACATACTGGAGGATTTTTATATTTTGGCCTGGAGATGATAAGAAAACCCCTGGAGTTTATTGAGTAGGGGCATGACATGGTCAGTCCAGCACTTTAGGAAAATCAGAGTTGGGAGAGACTTGAGGCAGGGAGGTCAATCAGAAGACTTTCACATTTATTACTCTATTCATTTGTTGGTAACCTTCTTGCTAAGTTCCTAATATAGCTATCAAATAAACTAGTACTTTAAGGCATTCTAGATATTAGTAGAGTACAGAAAACTCAAAACAGCTATTTACCTCATTCAGAGGTATTCTATTATTTGTTTCTGCCTTTAGGACTCAGGTTAGCTCTACTGGGATTAAAGTCAGATGTATATAACTGACAGAAATCTAGATCTATAGTCCAAGAAAGGAAGCTACCTCAGTTACCAAAGTCTGTCTTGTTTGTGCCTTCATATATATGTTGAGATACATACATATATGTCTTCTGTTAACATATATGTTGACTATTGCATTTTAAATTTAAAAATCCACATTTAGTTTTTATTTTATTTTTCTCAATTGCATGTAAACAAATATTATTAACATTCATTTTTGAAAAATTTTGAGTTCCAAATTCTCCCTCCTCCTTGAGAAGGAAAGCAATCGGATTTAGATTGTACATGTGCAATCATGCAAAACATATTTTCATATTAGCCATTGCAAAAATAAACCACCAAAAATAAACTACCCACCAAAACCCCCAAATCCCACCAAGAATAATAAAAGTGATAAAAAGTAAGCTTCAATATGCATTCAGACTCTATCAGGTCTTTTTCAACAGGCAGGTAACCTTTTTCATGAGTCCTTCAGAATTTTGACGATTACTTTAGAGTTTGACCACTAGCGTTGTTCTGTCCACCAGTGCTCTTACCCTTTAGATTTTTTATTGTAAATTTGATCTTCCTGCCACTTATCCTATTTTGAAGTCTGCTTCTCTGGCCCCCTCACCTTGTTTTTATTCATTAGGTAGTATTTGACCTGCTGCATACCCTTATTCCAGCTTGCCTACTTCTTCCTGACCTTTTACTACTTGAATTCTCGTCTACTTACCTGATTACAGAAGTCCAACTTTGCTTTGGTTACTCATTAGATGGTGCAGGGCCTGGAGTCAGGAAGACTGATCTTGAGTTCAAATCTAGCCTCAAACATTTACTAGTTATATGACCTCGATTTTTACCCTATATTTACCCTGTTTGCTTGCCTCAGTTTCCTCATCTGGAAAATGATCTGGAGAAGGAAATGGCAAACCATTCTAGTGTCTTTGCTAAGAAATCCCAAATGGGTGACAGAAAGTTAGAGACGACTGAAAAGCAACTGATCTTGGGATACAAAGGAAAAGCAAAAACATTTCATGACCTCAAGGAGTTATCATCGTTATTTTAGTCAACACATACGTTGCTAATAGACCAACATTTTAACCTGCTGATCAGGCAGGGTTGTGGTATAAATGGACACTAGGGGGCAGTGGAGAGTCAGGTGTGGTACAAATTATGTGCATTGTAATACAAGTCAATTATCAGATCTGAGGATACCTATAATGGAGAGCTTTCAAGTATAGTTACAATTTATTTAATTCATAGGCAGTATAAAGTGACATCCTGGAGGCAGAAAGGGTTAGCCTGGTGAATACATTTTGACAGAAATCAAGGAAGAGAGTAAGTAGGTAACTGTAGAATTGCCAAGCTCTCCCTTCTATATGGATGGAAAACTAGAAACAAGTGCAGTTAGTAAAATTAAGATGATGATGATGATGAAAACCCAACAATTTACATTTAGATGAAGCTTTGAGGTAGGTATTGAGATCAGAGCTGACTATAATTCTCATCATCACTTGCTTCCACAGCATCGCAGGGCAGGAGCCCAGGAACCCCAAACTTTGTCCTACTCACCCCAACACCATAATGATGTCACAAGGGAATGAGTTTTACCTGTCATTACTCCTATGCCTCTTAGCTTCTACTGTTCATTCCCTAAATACTTATCTATAGATTTTTTTTTCTTATTACATTTGGGCTAGTCTCTGCTTACTACAAAAACTGCCCACATGTGAAAGATTTTCTTATTTTCTAAATCACTATTCTCACGTAAATGCCAGTGTAGTCAACCCCAGAGCAGGGAAAGAGGTACCTTCTCTTCCCTAGCCCCCAGTATATACACAATTTTGTACTGCTTTCTCTCTGTCTCTTTCTCTATCTCTCTGTCTCCCCACTCTCTCCTCCACATAGAACTCTGTACTCTAGGTAATAAGAAAGTAGGCATCCAATTAATCCAGATTCTCTAGACATTTAACTCACTATAAGATCACTGTAGGAAAGGGGTCTAGACTAGATGCTATTTTAGAGACCCTTCTTACACCATCTCTTATGATGCTATAAAAAAGCAGTCAAGTGAGTAGATAAGGTAGTGAACTGCAATTTAAAAATGAGGCTATAATTCAGATTGCTAAACTTCTCAAGAGATTTCTTTTGCCTAAAATGATTTTTGGATGACAGATCTCCAACCCAAGGATTATTTATTATTCAAGAAAGAATAAAACAGGCATGATTGAGCTGGTCTTATGAAGTCCACCAAGGCCAAATGGTCTTCGTAATTTGAAAAAAAAAACTTTTCAATTAATTTATGTAGTGCAAGAGAAGCCAGGAACTAAATAAAATTTGGAAAGATGTGTGGCTTTTCACTTTGAGAGTGACTTTTCTTTTTCTTGATGCCAGGGGAAAGGCAGGTAGCCAATCCAGTGATTCACTTCATGGACGAGAAGTCATTTTTTGATGGCCTTTTGCTTTGTTTCACAGGTTGAGATTTAGTTGTTTACTTTTAGGATCCTTTTTTTAGTTTAAAATTGGTAGTAAATGAAACACTCAAAAGATCTAGTATAATCCAGGTTGCTGTCAGCAGCAACGTTATGAGAAACTTCTATACCACTGATGTTTCCTTTGGGATTTGGTCAATCATATGATGTCTTGACAAATAAAATCTTAGATATAGTATAGGCTGTGGGGAATTATCCAGACAACAGTCTTTGTTTTGCTAAGACAAATTCCCAGGAGAAATAGCAATATTGCCTTTTCTCTGGGGCTTGGAATTTACCATTGTCCTGGGAAACATGATTTCATTGCTCCAAGGAATAAAGGCAGACCAGAAACATGGCTCTGGGGAATGTGCTCAACGTGTATGAATAACAATGCTGAACAGTGGCTAAATAGTAATTTATCCTGAGCTGATTCTTAGAGCCATGATTTATATTTTTTCAATTAGTTTTACCCCCAATTACATGTAAAAACCATTTTTAACATATGTTTTAAAAATTTTGAGTTCCAAATTATCTTCCCCCCCATTCCCTCCCTGCTCTCTGAGAAGGCAGGCAATTTGATATAGACTATACATGCGCAGCTATGCAAAACGTATTTCCATAATAGCCATGTTGTGAAAGAAGACACAGCCCCCAAAGCCCCCAAATCAAGAAAAGTGAAGAAAGCAAAAAAAAAGTATGCTTCCATTTGCATTTAAATCCTTTTGGTTCTTTCTCTGGAGGTGGATAGCATTTTTCATCACGAGTCCTTCAGAATCGTCTTGGATCATTTTATTACTGAGAATAGCTAAGTCATTCACAGTTGATCAATGAGCAGTATTGCAGTTACTGTGTACAATGTTCTGTTCTGCTTATTTCACTTTGCATGAACTCAAATAAGTCCAGGTTTTTCTGGAAAACTTGCTTGTCATTTCTTATAGCACAATAATATTCTATCATAATCATATATCACACCTTGTTCAGCCATTCCCCAATTGATGGGCATCTGCTCAGTTTCCAATTCTTTGCCACCACAAAAAGAGGTGTTAGAAATATTTTTATACACATAGGTCTTTTTCCTTTTCCTTTCATCTCTTTGGGATACAAACCTAGTAGTGGTATTGCTAGGTCAGTTTCATAGCCCCATAGGCATAGTTCTAAATTGCTCTATGGAATGGTTGAATCAATATACAACTTCACCAGGAGTTTTAGCCATAAATTTTAAATAAAGTTATTCTTTACTCTAAAATTGTTTAAGAAGATTCTACATGAAAAAAACACTTTATCTTTGCATAATATTCCTAACTGTGAACAAAGTGTTAGTGAATGTGCTGGCTAGATTTCAGCTCATTATTTTATTTGGAGCATTAATTATTTGGAAATAAACTTTTGTCTATAACACCAATATGTTGAATCGTATTAAATGTGTCAAATGACCTATGTTCACTTCAAAATGTTTCTCTTATTCCCATAGATTCAACCCCTCCAGGATCTTTACTCGGTAGTTCACAGAAAATGCTGCTCTCAGTTCACCGATGTTGAAGGTTCAAAAAGAATAGGTATCAATTCATGGCAAGATGAGAGTGGGATTTATTCCAATGCACATATAAGACAAATGGTCTTCCCATCAGTTAATCCTATCTTCCCTATTCTGAAATAATGCACTGTATGAAAGGTACTTGTTTAGTTCCATTTCTGATGAAAGAGCAATAAATAGTTAATGGTTAATTATGTGTTCTAATAAATATAACTGAAATGCTTACTTACATAGTAAGGTTTTTCTTCTAGCATACAATCTTTTTTTAAGATAGATGAGAACACCATCATCGTCATTACTAATATGTACATAGAAATTTAAAATGCCAACTCATTTGAAGAAATCATTATAGAAATTATAGAAATCACCAAATGTTGAAGATGTCAGGAACCTTAGTTCTTAGTTTCTAGTGTGAGAGTTCCGGTATGCATGAATGTGTTTTTTAAATATTGTGATGGTTATATTTCAACAGAATTGGTTTCCTTTGCAATCATGCATATTTTATTTTATACATTGAAAAACTTTATTTTTGGAAACTATTAGGTTTCACTAGATTGCCAAGAGGAGTATAGGTCACAAAAAGTATTTAGAAGCCCTGATTTGATCCAGTTTTGTCAGTACATGTAAGGACACTGAATCATATCCTAATCTGCCCTAATCACCCTAATCTACTTGCCTGGAAGCACTTAGGCAATACAGAGCTGAGCTAGATTGTGAATCCAAGCTTGATTATGTGATATTCTATCTTTCTGGCATCTGGGGAAGCTTTTCCTCCAGCCTGTTTGAGTAAGCTTCTCCTCCTTGTTTGGGTAAGCCCAAGAGAGAATCTGCTTCTGTGTTTAGAGGGAACACTTATTGGACAAGGAGTAAAAACATATACTGAGCTACACATGGGACCTAGAAAGAGGCCTAAAAATTCACATAGGTCTATGGAGAAGAATCCGCTCTAACAAAATGATAAAGTGGAGATGCTGAAATCATACCATAGAAGAAAGATCAACATGTCAAGGAACTACATATACTGGGGGCAACCCAAACTTAGCACTGTAATGCCAATTTAAATAGGAAGACCCATGTGACCTGCTTAAATCACCTGGAAGTCTAAGTCATGTGGTGAGAGGAACTTGCTGAACATGTGGAACAGGAAGGGTAGAGCAGAACTGAGAGGAAGTTAGTGAGGGTGGTGGGGGCAGAGAAGAGAAGATGCATGTTGGCAGGCACAGCAAGGTTCATGAGTGTTTACTTGTGAGAAGGCCCCAGCAGGGTGGAGAAAGGCTTGGGCATGCCTTTGTCCCTCGCAGTGCTAATGTGTACTGACTTGTTGGCTACTATGACGGATATGACTTTCTGGTATCTGAATAAATGTTTTTTCTCTGCCTTTTATATGGAGAGCATTTTATACTTTAAGATTCAGAACTTCACCTGTATATTCATAGCCACCCTCAGTGCTGTGAATATTGCCTGAGTGATACAAGCACTTCCCTGATATTGTGAATAATACGTATTATATAGCACCCAAGAGCAGCTAGATGACATAATATACATAGTACAAAATAAGTAAAGTAAATCAGCATATTGATTATCTATAAAAATATTTGTTTCATTTTGCATCCCAAGTCTATCATTACCTCTGCCAAAAGGTAGGTAACATGCTTCATCTTAGAGCTCTAAGCACTCTGGACACCAAATTACACTGTGTCAATAAACCTTTATTAAGTTATTGGCAACCAGGTGTTGCAGTGGATAGAGTACTGGGCCTGGAGTCAGGAAGATTACTCGTCTTCCTGAATTCAAATCTGGCCTCAGATACCCAGTAGCACTGTGACCCTGGGCAAGTCACTTAACCTCGTTTGCTTTAGTTTTCTCATCTGCAGAATGAGCTAGAGAAGGAAATAGCAAACCAGTTCAGTATCTTTGCCAGATAAACCCCCGATGGGGTCACAAAGAGTCAGATGTGATTGAAATGTTTGAACGACAAGAAAAGAGCACCCAAAGGATGTATTCATGTATCTGGAGCTTTTGGAGGACAGTGTGTTGATAATGAATTTTTGCTTATTGTTAATGTAATTTTGCTTCTTAATGGGAAGATCTTTCCCATCCATTAATAGACCCATATGACTTGCTTACATCACATGGAAGCCTGAGTCACATGAGTCAAGTCAAATGGAACAGGAAGGGGTGGATTAGGAAGGGTGGAACAGGAAGAGGCAGAGCTGGAACAGAGCTGAGAGAAAATTTGGTCATAGCAGTCAGAGATGAGGGAGAGAAAGAAAAGCAGGCAGCTGTCTAGCATGTGAGAGAGCTTGTTTGTGATTTTGTTTAAGGGAGCTGGTTTGTGGAAAGTCTAACAGAGGGAAGGCTTGGGGATGGTGTCACCCTCTGCATTGTTATTTGTTACTATGATGGATTTGGCTTTCCAGTGTTGGGATTTGGCTTTCTGGTGTCTGAATAAATGTTTTGGCTCTTTCTTCCATGTGGAGAGACGGTTGTATTTCATGATTCAGAATTGTGTCAGCATATTCATGGCTACCATAGGCACTGTGAATATTTCATTGGCACTACAAATGGTGACGAGGATGGGATTGTGAAATATCAGACCTCTATTTGGAGGCAAAAAGGTTTTAGAGGAAGAAATGAATATTCCAGGATGGGAGGATTTAGATTATTCCTCCCTGGGGAAAGAAAACTGGGAACCGAGGCTACAGAAAGGAAGACCCAGAGATTTAGAAAGATGTTTGCAAGGAATACCAATAGAACCATGGAAAGAACTGGCAGGGGTATGTAGGCGAGACTGGGCCTTGCTAACAAGCTATCGCCTTATCTGTAGAAGCAGAGACAAGCTGCTGGAAGAGAAAGGTCAGGTGTAAAGGGAATTGACTGGTTTGCATGAAAAGCTTTTTATGCTGCAACATTCATCTTCTCCTTTAGAAGAAAAAGCTAGAAAGTCTCAGGTGGTAGAAGAGAAAGCTGTTGCTAGTTTAGTTAGTTTAGCTCACAAAAAGAAGCAAAAGGTGAATGCAGCCCTTGCATAGGCTGGGCTTGACTGGGGACCAAACACCTGTCAGCAGGACGCATGGGAGGAGAATGAAACAAAGCTAAATGAAGTTAAAGTTTACCCAATATAGCAGGAGATTTGTGGGGGAGCACACGGTGTTTGGGGAGGTAATTGAGGATTTTACTCAGCAGAAGGTCACAGATATTTTGAGTCGATTCATCCAAAGGATGGCAGAATGGTTGGTACCTTGGATGGTGAGAAGCAGTGGAAAAGATAAATTTCTTTGAGAGAGAAGAGTCAGTAGCCAGCGCATTCAAAGTCAGAATAGACTGACAAGAAAAGAATTGTTTATTGCTCTATTGAGTGCAGGGGTAGATTTTGGAAGAATAGATGGCATTCCAACTAATGAACTGTACAAAATGTATCAAGAAAAGGGACTTGATGTTAAATTGAGCAGAGAAATAAGAACTGTCCCTAAACATCCTCCTGAAACCAAGTTCATCACACCTGCAGAGAGAATAGGAAATTGGCCAGGCCCCAGTTCAGATTACAGAAAGTATGCCTCTAACAAGAATGATGACGCCCAAACTCCAAATTAGAAAACAGTAAACAGTGTGAATGAGGCCACGATAATGGGTACATGGTCTCCACAAGCGGGGCTGACCCTATATCGACCCTGCTTCTGGTTATTGTTTCCATGTTTCTTTTTAGCTTTTTGTCTGTTCACCTTGTTTGTCAGATTTATTTTCTGCAGTCTTAGTATCATCCATCTGCAGATACCTGATCACTTAAGCCAGATGTCACCCCTACAATTGTGATATGTCACCCCTGAACTTGGCATTGACCAACCTCTGGATGCGAGCTAAAGAAATGACCTCTCCAATGGGACCTCTTGGGGCAGGGTCTACTCTACATCCAATCTCAGCAGAAAGTAACTGGAAGAAGAGACCTTTGCCCCTTACCCCAAGATTTTGGGCCCCATTCATTTGAGGGGGGAATAATGGGGGGGCTTGTGCTTAAGCCCCACCCTAAGATATTGTTTTATATGCTTATTTTGTGTGATCTCTGTTATATTTGGAAAGTTCTGTTGATACTAGTTCCCTAACATATTGTTTTATATGCTTATTTCTGTTATCCCTGTTAAAGTTCTGTTGATTCCAATTTCCCCATTGAGCTATGTAATGGAAAGGAAAGATCTTGGGGCCGAATGTACTGATAATGCATTTTTGCTTATTGTCAATGTAATTTTTCTTCTTACTGGGAATATCTCTCCCATACATTAATAGGCCCATGTGATTTACTTAAGTCACATGGAAGCCTGAGTCACATGAGTCAAGTCAAATGGAACAGGAAGGGGTGGATCAGGAAGGGTGGAACAGCAAGAGGCAGAACTGGAACAGAGCTGAGAGGAAATTTGATCAGAGCAATTAGAACTGAGGGAAAGAGAGAGAAGCAGGCAGTTGGCTAGCATGTGAATGAGCTTGTTTGTGATTTTGTTTAAGGGAGCTGGTTTGTGAGAAGTCTAACAGAGGGAAGGCTTGGGGATGATGTTGCCCTCTCTATTATTATTATGTATAGATTTCTTTGTTATTATGATGGATGTGGCTTTCCGGTATCTGAATAAATGTTTTGGTTCTGTCTTCTCTGTGGTGAGTGTCTCGCATTTTGCAATTCAGAATTATGCCAGCATATCTATGACCACCTTAGACACTGTGAATATTACATTGGTGCTACAGATGGGCAACTCAATATGAGTAAACAGTATTATATGGCATCCAGAAAAAAATCCCAATAACAATGTAACAGCTACAAACACACACAAAAAAAACCCAAAACCCTAATGTAATGTTAGACTAACTAGAAGAGCTGCATTGTGCCTAGGACTAGGATGTAATGGCAACACTGTACTCTGCTTTATTCAGACCACATCTGGAGTTCTGTGCTCAGATCCATATACTGCATTTTAAGAAGAGTGGTGATGAGCTAGACAGTGTCCATAAGAGGGAGACCAAGGTTTTGAAGGGTCTTGAGGTCATACCATATGAGAATTAGATGAAAATACTGAAGGTTTTTAGCCTAGAGAAAAGATTTTGGTGGAGATGGTGACAGCTATCTTAAAGAATTTGAAGGGGCATTGTATGGAAGAGGGAAAAGATTTGTTCAATTTAAACTCAGAAGGCAAAACTATGACTAACTGGTATAAGATTCAGAGAGGTATGTTGTCATTATATTGAGGGGAAAACTTCATAACAATAATAGGCATCCAATAGTGTTATAGGCTGAGTTGAAGATAGTGGATTTCCTCTTCTGCCTCACTAGAAGTCTTCAAGTAGAGGTCTGATGACCCCATTGAGTATGTTGTAGAAGGAATTTTTCTTCAGGTATCAGTTAGACTAGGTGGCTTCTGAAATCTCATGCAACACTGAGATTCTCTGATTTTCTGGGACATACTAGAAGGGAGGTTTCTTTGACACACTCTGGTAAATGGAGGATAGTTTTCCTGATGGTCAAAGGACTTGTGCATTAGCCCATTTTTTTGAGGTTAAATAAAATCTTTCCTATAGTTTGCCCTTAGTACTTTCAGGGGGAGCTGAAGACTTTCTGGGAGAATAAACCTAACCAACAGCAATCATTGCCCAATCTACTTGGGTGGGATTTTAATCCAGAGAGACCTCCACAAAAATGTACCTGCATCTGTTGTATTTGGAGCTAGGAGTCTTTCATATTTACAAATATATGTATATCTGTGTACATATGACAGATGTGCATATAGCTGGGTTCAGAATTGAATAGGATTTAGAAGGAAGAAACTGCAAGGTGTTTTATTGATCCAAAGCTACTTGTTAGAATGAAAACCTCCTTGCTTTTCCCCCTAGTGATGCTATATGACTGTGAATTATGAGTTTACGTGCATTTTTCATTCAGTCCTTACGACAACCTTAAGAGGTAGGTGATATTATTTTCTTTATCTTGCAAATGAGGAAACTGAGGGAGAAAGAGGTTACGTGACTTGTCCAGGGTCGTTTGGTCTATGCCCAATTGGTAATAGGTTGTGGTTGTACTTCGTCCTTTGTTCTTGAAGAGGACCATGGTATCAGGGAGATAATGACATGACTTGCAATTCAGTTGGATTACAATGAGGGAGGGCTTTACAAAATCACCAGCCTCACTTTATACTCCAGAGTCATCTGGGTACAGTGGCCAGATATAAATCAGGATGACTGAAGATGCCCAGGATGCAATGGGAGACCTTGGTTTTTTTTTTTTTTTTTTTTTTTTTTTTGTCAATGCTCCTACTACAAATATTGTGTTTGGTTCAGGCACTTAGTTCATTAAAAGATTTCATTATAAATGATTAGAATTTTGAAATAAATATAATTATAGAGACTTTATTAAGTATAGTATAACAAGAAAGTACTTCTGTAGAAAAAATATTAATCATCTGTATTGTTTTTGCAAGGTATGTGATCATCTAATTTTAAAATCTGAGATGAAACTTTATTCTTCTGGTTAAGGAAGCATATACATTCTATTTTGGTTCTAAAATATGTGATCAGGGTAAGGCTTACACCCCACTCTTGTGTTGTTTCACTTATGTTAGACTCAGTTGAGTTCAGTTGTTTTTCAGTTGTGTATGACTCTTCGTGATCCAATTTGTGGGTTTTTTTGGTAGAGATACTGGAGTGGTTTCCTTCTCCAGCTCATTTTATAGATGAGGAAACTGAGGCAAAAAGGGTGAAGTGACTTTCCCAGGGTCACACAGCTAGTAAATGTCTAAGACTCAGGAAGATGAATCTTCCTGACTCCAGACCTGGCATTCTATTTTCCGTGTCATCTATGTGTTAGGCTACTAACTGACTAGTGAGATGTCTAGATCTTATAACATGCTGCTTTCAGTAAACAGTAACTTGGAAAGAACAAAATGACCACTCTATTATATTTGTTATATTTGCTTAATTTATGTATATACTTGTCTCCTCCATTAGAATATAATCTTCTTGAGGACAGAGATTGTTTCATTCTTTGTATTTATATTCTTGATACCTAGCATAGTGCTTAGCACATAGGAGATGCTTACTGATTGGTTAACAAATGTATCAGGGATTGCCTCCAAGTTTAAAATACCACCAAATCTGACATCAGCTACAAGACTGAAATACCTGCATCCAAACAACCAGAACTTTGGATGAAGAAGATGAAGTGGATGATTCAGGTTATAATGATGAAGCCCAGTAGGGCAAAGTAGGAGATTGAAATTTCAGTGAATCTGGAAGATTTGGAGTATTAAATCTTTCATAAATTTGGGGTATGCTTTAGAAGAAATGGTCAAAAAGAAATGATATACTTGAATTTGCTAAGCACTAACAGAGAAAGACTTTGCCTTGAATTTTATAGTCTTTAAAGTTCAAATGCTAAATACCTGGAATCAAGAATATATGTCTAAGAGAGAGGTAACCTATAAACTGTTGAGTATTTGAAAATGCCTTGTAGTGGGAAGATGGAAAACATTGGGGTGTGCCTGCAATAGAAAAAACTTAGAGCTCCCTTTGAACTTTGCTGCACTCTATTTTAAAAATATAGCATTACTTAGGAAAATAAAAAATAATTTGCCTAAGCACCACACATTAAACAAATGTTCTTTCATTTGCCATAAAGGGACTGAACTTGGAAGTTAGTTTAGGAAATACTGAGAGAATGAAACATCTGAGATTAAATCTTCCCTAGCTAAGTGAAATGAAGAATTGATAGTATCAATATAGTTTTTCAACGTGCCACTTACCTGCTGTTGCTGTTCAGTTGTTTTCAGTTGTGTCCGACTCTTTGTGACTCCATTTGGGGTTTTCTTAGCAAAGATACTGGGGTGGTTTACCATTTCTCTCACTTCACTTTACAGATGAGAAAACTGAGGCAAACTGGGTTAAATTACTTTCCCAGGGTCACACAGCTAGTAAATGCCTGAGGCCAGATTTGGACTCAGCAAGATGAGTCTTCCTGACTCCTGGTTCAGTGCTCTATCAACTGCACCACTTAGCTTCTCATGCCAATTACTTAAGAAAAGTTTACTGACACAGTGTAATTTGGTGTCCAGAGTGCTGGTGTTGGAACACCCTAAGAAGAAGCATGTTACCTGCCTCTTGGCTGAGGTGATGACAAACTAGGGGTACAAAACGAGACTTCATAGATGATATGTTGATTCACTTGACTATACTTATTTGTCAAAGAGAGGACTTTTATTTGGGGTGTGAGATGTGGAGAAGTAGGTTGGATAGGGACAGTAATACCAAAAAAGAGGGAAAAAGACTGCTAATGAAATATTTTTTAAATATAAGCAAATTTTATGTAGAACATAGCTCTATATTCTATTATTAAATACTAATATTAGGTATTAATATTTATCAATTAATTAAAATTAGTAAAGAATATTAAATAGTAGTATTAAATATAAAATATAGAAGCAAGTTCAGAAAGGGACACAGAAAATACAGGTTTATCACTGTTTTCTTTAATATGCACTTAAAAACTGCACATAATATATTTCACAATTTCATAGACAATTCTCTTTTTCTGTTCTTTATGTATTGAAATTTTGTGTATGTTGACATTTAAATTCACAAAAGAGAAAACTGAAAAATAGTGCCTGGAAATAGTAAATATCAGACTATAAAAACCTCCAACTTTTGCCTGTGTTCTCTAAATATTTGGATAAAAAATATTGCTTTGACTTGGTTTTTTGTTTATTTTGTCAAGCTCCATCTTCACAGACCATAGTTGAGCCTAGGATTAAACTGAGACTCATATTTCAGGTCTGAGTGTGAGAAAACTCAGAAAGACCAAACCTATCTGTGGACCCTAATGGGTCTTTATCTGTATTAAATATGACACTCCTTTCACTGTTTAAAAGTTTTCTTTTACTTCTATTTTTAATTTGACAACCATTAAGAAATATAAACATTTTCCCATACAAAAAGAAAAGCAGAAAAGAATTTGACACTATGAATCTCTATTATGAACAGTTTGCTTTTTAAAGCATATATTAAATTTAATATATTTTGTAGAATAGTTGATATATGTTTAGTATATCAATATAATATCAATATAATAGTTTAATATGTTTGCAATATAGTTGAACTTTTGCTCTTTTTGATGTATTTTAATGTTATATTGATACATATATTTCTTTCATTCCTTTTAATTTTGTCATTATCTGCACCCTACTCTATCCCATAAATCCCCTTTGCCAATAACCATCTTTCAAACAAATTCTGAAAACCAAAACAAATCTATACATTGGCTATGACAAAAAAAAAATCTCATTTTTTGTTTCTGGTCTATCACCTTACTGCCTAGAGGTAGAACATACAAATTATCCATGGTCTTCTAAAGTAGACTAGGTCTTCTGAAGTAGGTCAATTCACATAAATATGAGTTTTCTGAGCCCATCTTTCATAATTAAAAAAATAAATTTATTTTTAACATTTAAAAAATTGTGAGTTCCGAATTCTCTCCCACCTTCCTATTCCTCCTTCACCCACCGGGAAGGCAAGAAATGTGATATCAATTATATATGTGAAATAATCAAATCATATTTCCAAATTAGCCATGTTGTTAAAAAAAAAGCAAGAAAAATAAAGTGGAAAAACGCTTCAGTCTGCACTTAGATTTCATCATTTTTCTCTGGACATATTTCATCCTAAATCCTTTGGAATTATCTTGAATCATTGCATTGATCAGAATAATCAAGTAACTCACAACTGCTCATAGTACAAAATTGCTGTTATCATGTACAGTGTTCTCCTGGATCTGCTGATTTCCCTTTGCATCAGTTCATACAAGTCTTCTCCGGTTTTTCTGAAACCATCCTGCTCGTTATTTCTTAAGATAGTATTCCATCAAAATCATATACCATACTTTGGCCATACTCCAATTTGTGGACATCCCTCCAATTCTTTGCCACCATAAAACTTGTTGCTAGAAATATTTTTGTACATATAGGTGTTTTTCCTTTTCTTTTGATGTCTGTGGGATACAGACCCAGTACTGACATTGTTAAAGAGTATGCACAGTTGTACCGTTCTTTGGTCATAGCTCCAAATTACTCTGCAGAATGATTAGATCTCTTCCCAACTCCACCAAGAATGCATTAATGTCCCAATTTTTCCATATACCTCCCAACATTTGTCCTTTCCCTTTTCTGTTATGTTAGTCAATCAGATAGGTGTGAGCTGGTACCTCAGACTTGTTTTAATTTCAATTTCTCCATCAAAAGTGATTTAAAGACTTATACATGACTATTGGTAGCTTTGATTTTTTGCTTCTGAAAACTGTTTGTTCATATCCTTTGATCATTTATCAATTCGGGAATGATTTGCATTCTTAGAAATTTGATTCAACTCTTTATATATTTGAGGAATGTGCCTTTATCAGAGAAACTTGTAAAAAATTTCCCCCAGTTTCATGCTTTCCTGCTAGTCTTGGCTGTTTTGGTTTTGTTTGTGCAAAACTTTTAAATAAAACATAATAAAAATTATGCATTTTATTTCTTGTGTTCCCTTCTATCTCTTATTTCTTTATAAATTCTTCCCTTATCCATAGATTTGACAGGTAAATTTTTCCATGTTCTCCTAATTTGCTTATGATGTCATCCTCTATGTCTAAATCATGTACCCATTTGACCTTATCTTGGTATGTGGCATGAGACATTGATTTATACCTAGTATCTACCAAACTGCTTTCTAGTTTTCCTAGCAGTAACTGACAAATAATGAGTTCTTGTCCCAAAAGCTTAGGTATTTGGTTTTATTAAATTAGGGTCATTTAATACTGTGTATTGTGTACTCAATCCATTCTACTGATCTATCACTCTATACCTGATTGTTTTGTAATTGTATTACAGTTTGAAATCTGGTAGTGCTAGGCTACTTCTATGAAAATGTTTTTATTGATTCCTTTGATATTCTGGAACTTTGCTCTTCCAGATGAATTTTGTTATTATTTTTTCTAGCTCTATAAAATAATTTTTGTAGCCTAATTAGTATGGCTATGGATAAGTAAATTAATTTAGACAGAATTGTCATGTTTATTATATTGGCTCAGCCTACCCAGGAGTAATTAACATTTTTCCAGTTGTTTAGATCTGTCTTTATTTGTGTGAAAAGTATTTTGTAATTGTGTTCATATAATTCCTGGGTTTGTCTTGACAAGTAGACGCCGAAGTGTTTTATATTTTCTGTAGTTATTTTAAATGACATTTCTCTTTCTATCTCTTTCAGCTGGACTTTGTTTTTATACATAGAGATGTTTATGATTTATGTGGATTTATTTTATATCTTGCAACTTTACTGAGGTTATTCTTTCAGGTAGCATTTTAGTTGATTTTCTATGATTCTCCTGTAAGGTCCTCATTGCCTATTATAATTTCTTCAATTTCTTTCTCTTATTGCTCTAGGTAGCATTTCTTACTACAGTGTTGAATAATAGTGGTGATAATGTACATCCTTGCTTCACCCCTGATCTTGTTGAGAAGGCTCTTTCATAATTTTTTACAGTATAATAATATCCTATTACTTTTCTATACTGTAATTTGTTCAACCAATCCCAAATTGATGGACATCTACTCTAATTTTAGTTATTTGCTACAACAAAAAATGCCTTTATAAAATGTCTTTCATTTGGATCCTTTATTTCTTTGATCTTTGAGGTTTATGTACCTAGAAGTGATATTGCTAGGTCAAAAGATTTAAGTTTAGTGAATGTCGGGGTATAGTTTCAAATTTCTTTCCAGAAAAGTTGGATCACTTTCTAAAACACAGTGTGTGTGTGTGTGTGTGTGTGTGTGTGTGTGTGTGTGTGTGTGTGTGTGTGATGGCTCTTATGAAAGGTTCATGAAATATCTGTCTTACCTATGATTTTCTCTGTTTTTCTATTCTTTTTATGCATGTGTGTTTGTCCTTCATTGCTGAAGACCAAACCATCAGAGAAATGATGACATGACTTGCACTTGACTTTGTTTTGAGTGAGGGAGGGCTGTGTAGGTCATCAAGTCTCACTTCTCCTTCAGAGCCATCTGAATTCAGTGACAAGATATTCATCAGGATGACTGGAGATGACACAGGATGAGGCAATTGGGGCTAAGTGACTTGCCCAAGGTCATACAGCTAGTGAGTGTCATGTCTGAGGTGAGATTTGAACTCAGGTCTTTCTGACTCCTGCACTGGTGCTCTATCCACTGCACTACCTAGCTGCCCTTTTTAACATAGTGATAAGTAGTTTAAGAAGGTGCAGTGTAATGAAATACCACGTGCCCTAGAATTGGAGTCAAGAAAGCCTTGACTGCTACTTTTCATCAATGTGACTTCAGGCAGTTCACTTAACCTTTCAAAGCCCAAATTCAGTCCAACAAATAGGGTATTAAGTGCCACAAGATTCAGGGCACTACAAGATGCTAGTGATTACAAAGAAAAAAAATTGCCCCTTCCCAGAAAAAGCAGGGGAGGTAATATATACACAGATAATAAAAATACATAGTACAGAATCTCGACAAATTAATTCCGAAAGAGTGAGAAAGTGCTAGCAACTAGAAGACTCAGAAAAGTCCTCCTGTGGGAAACAGTACCTAAGCTGTGGTTAGGAAGATACTAGAGATTACTATAAAAGAGGGGATTATGAGGAAGATGTGAAGGTGTATTGCAAACTCAGAGAATCTCCTACCACCTATGCAAGGACAACAGACAGATGAAATGTTGTATAAGGAGTTGTAGCTCTAAATTTATACTTCTAAGGCTTCTAAAGGAAAAGCTGCCTTAAAAGAAATCTAGATGGTCCAGAAATTTAATGAGCTTCTACATTACTATAAACATATAGTGTTTAAAATGAACATGCTAAATCATTAAATATCACAGACAGAAACAGCCTGAAAAACTGTATGGACCGAGGATGGAGAACCTGAGGCCTGGAGGCCCCATGTGGCCCTCTAGGTCTTTGGGTGTAGCCCTTTGAGTCCAATTTTCACAAAACAAATCCTTTTATTAAGGAGATTTATTCTGTGAAGCTTGGAGTCAGTCAAAGGGCCTCACTTGAGGATCTAGAGGGTCATATGTAATCTCAAGGCCACAGGTAATCCAGCCCTCAGCTATGGACCTTCTGGCCCACTAATTCTGCGGCATGAGCATCAGAGTCTTAACAACCCCAGCATCTTCACCATTCAGATCTTTCCTATAGACCTTAGGGTTGCCAAATTCCATATCTGACCTAGAACCCAATGACACCTCATCCAAGTACCTGTAAAAGCAAGCACCCCAACACATCCAGAATGACTTGCTATCACAGGCTCTTTGATCTGCTTTTCTAAAAGGAAAGGCAACTTTTGAGGGGTCAACAATCACTTTAATCAAGCACATATATCATTCGCTTAGTTCAAAGGGAAAAATTCAGCACCCTGAACGTCAGAGAAAATGCAAAGAAATAGTAATCCAAGTGATAGTAAGCAATACATACATCACAGATAAACACTGTCTAATTCATACATACACAGTTACCAGAGAGAGAAACACTAACATCCAGGTTTTCAAAGTCAGCGTCTCCTTAGTGGCTTCCCAGAGTCTCATCTGACCAAACAAACACTTCCAATGAGTAAGCCCCAAAGCAAAACCTCACCTCAGAGTATTTATACACTTTTCAGAATGAGAGGACATCACAGCCCTTGAGAATTAGTGCCTCACTAACAAAAGAAGTAGGCCTTCTGACAAATCTCTCCTAATCAAATTTTCCTTAATGGGCAGACCCATTAATGGATGGGTAAGGTCTTTAGTCTCATTAGCATTACAATACCCCAATTATACAAAACAATATTTTTCTCCCAGTGCCTGTGTTTGTATATTACTTAATTCTCTCTGTGACCTCTGGAGACAGTGAAAACTCCCATGGAAATTTGTCTCTTTTCCTCATATTCAAATTTAAACATTCTGTCATTATTTAGCCCTCTTCTAGTTCATATGTTTGGGTTTGACATTTGTGTTTGCATTTCAAAGTTTTTTTCAGCTTTGGACTGTTCACAGGAATGTTTGAGGGTCATCTAATCTATTTATGATTCACTATTTCTTTCCCTCCCCACATAGTTTTTCAGGGTAAGTTGGTTGTATTCCCTTATTTTTTGTGTTTTTGAATGTCATATTTGCAGATTTTTCTCTCCTTTATTATCACTGAAGCATAGTCTTGTGTGATTCTGACTATAGATCCTTGGCCCTTGAACTCTTTCTTTCTGGCTACTTCCAGGATTTTTTAAATTGACTCAGAATATCCGAATTTTGATCATGACATCTCTGCATGTTTTCAGTTTGGAGTGTCTTTTAGGATGTAGACTCCATTTTCTTTGCCCTCTAGCTCTAATAGATTTGGACAGTTTTCTTTTGTGATTTCTTAGCATATGGTAACAAATTTTTTCAATAATCAATAAGCATTTATATGTCAGGCACTGTACTGAGTACTGGGTTTGCTAATAGTCTTTGCCCTCAAGGAGCTTACAGCCTAACTGGGGAAGCCAGCACACAAAATGAAGCTAAAAAGTAGGTCAGGGGAAAGTACCCAGTTTGGGGAGAGAGACATGATATCTGATACTGAGATACCTGTGCTGAGCTTTCTCCTTAAATGGAGATTTGTAGTTCATAGCCCCACTCTCCAATCAAAGGATAATGATGAGGTGGAGGAACCAAGGCTAATGAAATCTTACAGGATGATGAGGTTATCTCAATAATGAACTTCTAGTAATGAATTTCCTAGGTCATCATGGAGAAATCAGAGTGCAGTCATGTGAGAAATTAGTTTGGTAACGGTTTTCAGGCGCTCTTAAATTACATCAGTTCTTAAATTGTATCTTCTGGGACTATTTTCTGGGTCAGTTTTTGATAGTAGATACCTTACTTTTTCTTTTGTTTTTATTTTCAATTATCCCATTTTATTTGAGTATTTGTTGTTTCATAGAGTAATTGTGTTCTAATTGCTCCATTCTCTTTTCTATTACTTGGGCAAGGTTTTCTGTTTTCTGTTCTAAACTGTTTTTCTTCATTCCCTCCTCCACTCCCATTTTGGAACTCATGTTAATTTCAATTTCATTTTTTAACCTTTGCTTCATTTCTTCTACCTGTACTTGTAGTCCTAGCGGCCAAGCCAATTTTTTTCCCTCTGTGGCTCTACTAAGTACTTGTTGATCCATTCTCTCTGTCTGGGTTTACTCCTTAAGTTTCTATTAAATTAGAGTATTTTTTTATTTTGGTTGGCACTTTCTCCCATTAGTCATATTTTTTTCTGGTGCAATCCCTCAGCCCAAACTTTTAGGGCTCAGGTCCATTTACCATGATTTGGGCTGTCTTTCCTTGTGTGACCCCAATCCCAGACACTGCTGTCTCCTGGGTTGTCTTTTTTGCAATTATGAGTTAGATCCGAAGGCATTTCAGATTTTTTTATGCTCTCTTTTTTTTCACTGTTCTATTCTAGGATGTTTTTCCCCCTGGTATGTCTGCAAGAGCTGGGCTCTTTTACATACCTTCATATTGTTATCTTAACTGGATTTGTGGGATGAGACATATTGTTCATAGTCAATACCAGTTTCTGTTTTGAGGCAAAGACCAGGAGTGTTAAGATCTAGTCATCTGACTGCTCTTCTGAGTTAATAGGTCACATTTTTTAGGTTAGTGCTGTAGAAGGGGAAAAGGGTCCATTGGGCCTTGTTCAACTATCTGCAGAATGCTCCTAACTAGGTGGGAGTATGGAGGCTGCAAGAGATAGCATAGGGGTAATTATCCAGGCATAGTCTTCCTCTTTTTCTTCAATATTTTAAGGAAATATAATTTCCAAAGTATAAATATTCCCTTCATCAACTCAATGCCTTGAATATAATAGGGACTTATTAAATGTTTGTTGAATTAGATATAGATTATAACCCTTCTGTATCTTAATAGATAGGTATTTGCAAATTGCCTTGGTTGGAAAATTAATCATCCTTCCTAACTTAGCTAAGCTAGTCTTTAGTCAGAAAACATTATTATCAATTCTAAGCTGAAAACCTCAGCTTTGTAGGACCTGATTAAATTTCTCTACATCACAGTTTTAGAACACCATGGTTTGCTCATTTGTTAACCTCAGCTTATTCAAATGTTCTTGATGTTTGCCTCTCACTAAGAAGCAGGCTTATGACAACTCTTTGTCCTTTCTCCACATTCAACTTTCCTATCAGAGGCTGCCAAAGATAGTAACTCTGTCAATAAAGTGAAAAAAGTCTGAATTGAGTAGGAAATTTGATGTTTGGGAACATTCTTTGGATTTAAATGATCTATGGTGTCCCTTATCACCATGAATTTATTTCATTCTAGCAGCTATTGTATATAGAATAGTATCAGGTTACTTTGATATGCAGTCAAGCAGTTCACAAAGCAATTTACATACATCATATCATTTAATTCTTACAATTCTATGAAATACTACAACTATTATTGGGGCAGCTAGGTGGTGCAGTGGATAGAGCACCAGTGCAGGAGTCAGGAGGACTTGAGTTCAAATCTTACCTCAGATACGACACTCACTAGCTATGTGACCTTGGGCAAATCACTTAACCCCAATTGCCTCATCCTGGGTCACCTCCAGTCATCCTGATGAATATCTTGGTCACTGGATTCAGATGGCTCTGGAGGAGAAGTGAGGCTGGTGACCTGCACAGCCCTCCCTTACTCAAAACAAAGTCAAGTGCAAGTCGTGTCATCATTTCTCTGATGGCATGATCTTCTTTGGCAATGAAGGACGAACACACAACTATGATTATCCCCATTTTACAGATGAGAAAACAGAGGCTCTAAGAAGTGAGGTTACTTGTCCAAGCCATACTACTAAGTATCTGTATTAGTAATCCAACCCAGATCTTTTGATTACAATTGCCTATTTGTTCTTTCATATTCATGTTTGATGATTTGGTTTGAATTGCTAGAGCCACTCAGTTGTTATTTTAAATATACCCAGGTTGACAGGGTCATTCATTTCTGATACTTGAAAGTAACTCAGTATGTATATAATGAGAGAAGAAAGGAAGCTTAGAACTTGGATCTGCAAAAAATCCAAGGGACAGATTTGTGTATATAAAAGGGATAATAAATGGAGTCACTTCTGAAGATTCTAAAGATAAAGTAGTTTCATTTATTACTTTGATATATTTAACACTATTAGTAGGATAAATTAAATTACCAAAACTACTAGGATAAATTAAAGGTAAAATATTTTTTATCGGAGGAATATTATTTTCTTTGCCAGATATCTTCCTTTTCTAGTGAGAGGGAGAGAGGGACAGTCTAGGTTAGTCTTCCCTGGGCCCAGTTTTCATCCCTGGTCTTCACTCTAGTAATATGAGTAGCTCAGGCTGAATCTAGATAACAATTTACTGCCTTCAAATAAACACAGATGCCATAGATTACATAACATTCTGCCTCCAGAGTGGTTACTAAAGTGGTTACAGAATCCACTCAGGCTTTGCCTCTATTCCTTCAACATAAAAGAAGGAGATGGCAAACTTAGATGCTGGTGGAGGAATAAGGAAGAAGAGTTCAGATTCCCAGTGGTTATGGCTGATGGAGAACACTAGCTTTCTTTATTTCCTCTCTCCCATAAAGAAAGCTCTAATCTGTCCTATTGCCATCTCCTTTCTAGGAGAGGCCTTCTTGCCTACATTAGGAAGACTAGCCTCTCTCTCTTCCTCCCTTTGCAGTGATGCCAGTGCTATTTTCCTTCTTCTCATTGTATGGGAGGGAACTTTGCTGAAGTTTCTTTGGAGGAACATAAAAATCATGGTTTTGTAAATGCCACGAGTTAGACTAGATAACCTCCGAAACTCTGAGATTCTATCCCTTAAGCCACTATATATAGTTAGTAGCTAAATCCAACTGAACGGAATTTATCTTAGTTGTTTCAATATTATTTTTGACATCATGAAATACAAAGTTGATTTGAATGCATTTTGTGACATTTACTACAGGCAAAAGCTGCTTTAGGTGCTAAAATCACTAGTTATAATTCTCCTTACCCCTTATTTCCACCCCACATCTCCTAGAAATATGGACAGGATCTGTCTCCTTCATGCCAGTTCTACAGAGATCGCTCAGATGTATTCCACACATGTTCTATAAAGGACCAAATTAAAGAAGGGATCCCATTCATGAGCACAAAGACAAATCCTTTTAAAAAAATTTAATTTTTCCAATTAACAAGCAATTATGTCTTCCCCTTTCCAATTCGTTTCCCCCAAGTGAATTTTAAAAAAAAAACCCTCCTAACTAATATATATATATAGTTAAATGAAGGAAATTCCTCCATTGGTCCTGTCCAAAAATATTTATCTCATTCTGCATTTTGAAGTTTATCAACTTATGTTCTGGAGGTGGATATCTTACATCATCTTGAATCCTCTGAAAATATAGTTTGTCATTGCATTCATTAGAGAGTTCTAAAGTCTTTCAAAGTTATTTTTTGTTTTTAATGTTGTCACTGAATAAATTATTCTCTTTACTTTTGCTTACCTCACTCTGCATCAGTTCCTACAGGATCTGTTGTATTCCTTACCCAATAGCTGCTGGAAAGAAATGAACTCAAGGTGATAAAGGACACCGTAAGTAATTTAATTCCAAAGAATATTCCTAAATGTCATATTTGCTACTCATTTCAAACTCTTTTCCCTTCACTGATGTGGTTCCTGTCTTTGGCAGCCTCTGATAGGAAAATTGGATGTGGGGAAAGGACTAGGAGCTGTCATAAACCTGATGTTTTGGGAAAGGCAAACATAGAGAACTTCTGAATAAGCTAATGGCTAATGAATGAGTAAACTGATGGCAGAAGCAAGACAAGCTAGATATTATTATTACCATTAAAGGAAGACAGGACAAGGTCTTATATTTTTTTTGAAACCACTTATATGTCTTTTCATTTCTTACAGCACAATTAGTATGTCATTAGATTTCTATGTCATAATTTGTCTGCCTGTTCCACAATAGGTGGCTGTCTCCTTAGTTTCTAGTTTTTTGCTACTATGAAAACTACTGACATAGTTTTATTTATAGGGATTCTTTCCTTTTTCTTTGATCTTGCTATGGGTATAGACCCAGAAGAGGTGTTTCTTGGTCAAAAGGTGTATGTTATTTAGTAACTTTGGGGACATAGTTCTAAATTACTTTTAAGAATGCTTAATGTACCTGTTTTCCCCAAGCCCCTTGAAATATCTGAAATTTTCCTTTTTTGTCAATTTCATCTATCTGATGAGTGTGAGGTAGAGCCTCAGAGTTGCTTTAATTTGCATTTCTTTAATTACTAGTGATTTGGAACATTTTTTTCATACAGTTGCTAATAGTTTAGATGTTTTCATTTGAAAAGTGCCTGTTAATATCCTTTGACCATGATCTATTAGTAAACATTTTTATCTTTAAATTTAAGTTCATTTCTTGCAATCTAGATTATGAGACTCTAATTTGTCTGTGATATTACCTTTTATATATAAGACATACTCATTTGGAATTTATCATGAGAAATATAGCTCCATGTTCATTTTCTTCCAGACTGATGTTCAGTTTTCTCGTAAATTTCTGTTGACTAGAGAGTCCTTGCCTTAGTACTGGCAATGCTTTCCCTCAGAGATTATCTTTTATTTACACAATGAATATCAACATAGTTGTATGTTTTCTTCTTCTTTGGAGTATGAGGAGCTTGAAGGCAGGGACTCTGGGTTTGTTTTCTTTTTTTTATATATATGCCTTTCTTTGTATGCCCATTGCTTAGCACAGTGCATAATAAGTGCTTGAGAAATATTTGTTGAGGGACTAATTCAACTTCTTGGTACCTCAGACAGCTCTCTTTCTCTCTCTCTCTCTCTCTCTCTCTCTCTCTCTCTCTCTTTCTCTCAGACTATAAATAACAGTTCACTACTTGTATTGATGGAAGGAGTTTCCACTTTTGAGGGTTCCTTGCATTAATGAAGTCACAGGTCTAGATAAAAAAATAGTCATAATAAAAATTCCCAAGGTCCTAAATCAATTGGAAAACTGAGAAAGGTAGCTGATCTGATTAGCAGTCTCAGAAGAGCCCATTAGGCTAGTAGCTACAATTCCATGCTAATTGTTCCAGTGGGGGATTCAGTTGCTGAGAACACAAACCCAGCTGTTGTAGCTTTCCTGTGGAGTGTGGGTCCCCATTCTCCCTTGGCTTCTCTGCTGTGATAGTTGTTGCCCATGATTGAGCGGTGGTTGTGGTAACTCATCTGTTGGGAGTTTATTAATGTCCTGCTGGGCACCTGTGCTTTGGATTCCTAAGCCCAAGGCTTTGTTTGTGCTAACAAATGTAAGAGGCTGACATCACTTACTTTCTGTATTCATTTTCCAAGAAACCGCTACATGTACAGTAGCCACACCCCAGTAAAACCATCTTGGCACACTGGTTGAGGGTAATCATCAGTGAGTTAGGGGGAATGTCTGCCCCAAGCATGTTAAAGACTTCCCCTAAAAGAATGGGCAGATGAGAACAAATTGTTCCAATAGCCATAAAGGCAGCTGAAGCAGGCACCATGGAGCACTTAAAACTTGGTCAGACATCAAAGACGCCAAGGTCATCCATTGCATCCTGGGCTGTCACCAGTCATCTTGACTTTTGTCCTGCTACTAGACTTCAGTGACTCTGAAGGAGAGAGTGAGACTGAATGAAGACTGGGTAACTCTACCTCATTTAAATCCAATCCATGAGCAAGTCAAGACATCACACTGTGATGTCATGGTGTCATTGGTGTTCTTCTAAAATAAAGGATGAAAAGTCCCTCGACTAGGGTATTTTCTGCAAATTCCTTTCACAGTGTGCACTATAAGGAAAATAAGATGAGTGCCTCTTGTAGGAGGAGCACTATAGGTTCTTGGGTAGAATATTTTCTAATGTTCTTGAAATAAACAGTAACTATAGACTTTATGGTTTACACGGCTTTCCTCATAACAACCCTATGAAGTCAGAAGGGTCAGTAACATCCCCATTTTATAGTTGAAGAAACTGAGGTTCAGAGAGCTTAAAATAACACTGAATAAATTCTTAGCCTGTTGTTCATTCTTGGTAGAACCATTTATGTAGCAATTTGAGCTTTACAAATAGCAACATTGATCCTCACAATAGATCTGTGAGTTAGTCTAAGTGTCTGCCTATGTTTTATACAAAGCCACAAACCTGGAATGACTTACTCTAAGAGCTGGTAAGTTTTAGAACAGGGATTTAAACCCAGATCTCCTGACTCTGACTCTTTCCACTTCACTGATAAATTTTCTACAATTAAGTCCAAGGGATATGAAGTGATTTGCCCCGAATCACCCAGGTTTTAAGTGGCAAAGCTGGAATTTGGACCCACATCTTTTGACTCTAAATCCAATGCTCTTTTCATTCTATCATGATGCCTCCAAGAGAATTCTACATTCTTTGGAGATTTTAGCAGGCACAGATAGCATTTGATATTTCCCATCCTCTTCTCCCATACCCAACATTACTCACTCTACAAAGATGATGTAATTCACTTTATGGATTCTGCTACTCGCTTGCAGCTGTTCCTCATGATTTTTTTAGCAGCACATTTTAGATATTAGGAGGGAGGAGCCATGATCATGACCTATACTAAGTGGAAGTGGTTGGGCCATTAACATAGTTGCCCCTGTCACCACTATGCAGCTGTTCTTGCTCTGCAACTTGGATTTCTAGAATCTCCTTAAACTTCTAAATATTCCCATTTTGCTATGCCACTCAGAAATCTTGGCTCTGTTCTATAGTTGGGCAGGATCTTATATTTTTATAGCTAGCATAACAATAATAGCTAGCAGGTATTTAGTACATTAAGGCTATTTCCCATTGTATCTGATTTGTCTACCCTTATAATCTGAGAAAATGGAGACTGAGCAGTCAGAAGAAACCTTGCCTAATACCAACACCATTGGCAAATTTGATGAGTGCCCTGCTGAAGATATGGGAGAGATGAAGGCCTTTAAAAGATCTAAAAACACTGAAGGATGGTTGAACTATGCATTTTGCTTTGAAATAAGGATATTGGAGCAATTGGTAAAGGAGGTAGTGTAAATCAATTTGTACAGACCACAATGTGGATAGAGAGAGTACTGGACATGGAGTCTAAAAGACTTCTCTTCCTAAACTCAAATCTGGCTTCAGACACTTACTAGCTATGTCACTTAATCCTGTTTGTCTCTGTTTCCTCTTCTGTAAAATGAAGTGAGAGAAAGAAATGGCAAATCACTCCTGTATCTTTGCCAAAGAAACCTAAAATGGGATCACAAGGAATCAGAAACAACTGAAATAACTGAACAACAGACTACGATGCCAGGGCTTCTTCAGCCCTGGACAGCAACAGCTCTGAGCACATACTGAGTATCAATATAGATACTGAAACAATTGGAGAAATTCCGAAGAAAACCATCCCTACCTTGGAAGAGTTTTATTATTATAAAAGAAGTAACTTTTAACTGTGAGTTAAGAATACTGATTCACCAGAGCCTGGCAGGATGAATTATTGAGGTCACAGGGGCTAAAATCAAAGAACTTTAAGAGAATCCTTGGACAGCTATCAAACTTTTCTGGGAAGGCTTTCTTCGTTTCACTGAGAGAATTTTTCCTATTGGTGGAAAGTCTGAGAGGGTTATGGAGTACATAGAAATCATACTAGATGATATATTTGAGTCTCCCCTCAAAGGCTATACAAAGCCTATGATCCCAATTTTTATGGTGAAGCCTTTGCATATGGTAGTTTCACAATGATGTTTGATGATTGATGAAGATGTTCTGTAGGATTTCCATTGAGGGGAAGAGGAGGTTTTGATGAAATGCCTCTTTGGTCTTGGTGGGCATCTTATGCCACCATCTAGAAGAGCATATGATGAAATAAATCCCTGTCAAGAACCCTACCCCCACCTCCTCTTGGATGTGATGGCTAGTGTGACTCAGAGCTTGAAAACTTCCACCATCATTCTAGAGGAAGAGCTCTTATGGTTCATGGTAGAAGAGGAATACCTAGTAATGGTTAGGCTGGTGTGGTTTTTGTGTGGATGAGACTGGGGACTCTGCAATATATACATAGAGTCCTTCTGAATCATGGGTGACTTAGGTACCATAGGGTGATTCTAGATATGATTATTCCTACTCAAGAAGCTGTGATTCATCCAATAGTCTTGGTGGCCCTTTGGTTACAACGCAAGAAACTATTCCCAAAGATTTGACTGAATCTATCAGTAGTTTAGATGGTTAGCAAATCAAACAAGTGTATTAAGAATCTGGTGCATCAGTCATAATTGATGAGTTGTTGGAAGGATCTGAGGATCAAATTATTACAAAAACCCAGGACCAGATACAGAATGCGCACAATATTTACCACAAAATTATGAAGTATAATTCTGGGAAGTTTTTCTCAGACTAGTGAAGAACTGAGGGAATTTTGCATCTTTTAAAGATCCGCATCTTTTTAAAAAGCCAACATTCCTCTGCGTCATAGGTATTCTGCATTTGAGGTGTAGTGAGATCTTTTCTGTTCACCAGATGCAATGCATTAGATCCTTCTAAGCAGGCTGAGGGGAAGGGAGGTGCAAAACTAACACTGAATTTTTGAAATAGCTCTAGAGACAGAGCATTTTGCATTTTCTTTTATTGTTAGTGGTTAGAAAACCACTTCTGTAACTATTGTGTACACTTTGCTTTGTGGTAACTGTAATTTTTGTGGGGAACCGAGGAGAGAGGAAAAAGGGAGAAAGAGTATCAATATTTCATATCTCCCTGGCATTCATTCAGTGTAGAATGTAGAATGCAGAATATAATGATCATTTGTAAGAAATGTTTTATGATTTTAAAAATAAATTTAATGAACCTAAAAAAATACTTCACACATATTAATTCACTTTATCCTCACAATAATTCTGTGAGGTAGGTGCTATCATTGTTCTCATTTTATTTATTTATTTTAATTTTCACTTTATTTTTTCATAATTTTCCCTCTTTTGTTCTGTTCTTTTTTCATGTTTATTTATTTTTAGTTTTCAATATTCATTTTCACAAAGTTTTGAGTTCCAAATTTTCTCCCTGTCTCTCCCCTCCCCCCACCTCATAATACCTTGCATTCTGATTACCCTTTCCCTCAATATGCCCTCCTTTCAGTCACACCCCTCCCTTTGCTTATCTCCTTCTTCTTTCTTTTCTTGTAGGGCAAGATAGGTTTCTATACCCCATTACCTGTATTTCTTATTTCCCAGTCATATGCAAAAACAATTTTCAACATTCATTCCTAATACTTTGAATGCCAACTTCTCTCTCTTCCTCCCTCCCTACCTATCCCCACTGAGAAGGCAAGCAATTTGATATATGCTGTATAAGTGTAGCTTTGCAAAAGATTTCCACAACAGTCATGTTGTGTAAGACTAACTATATTTCCCTCCATCCTGTCCTTCCCCCCATTTATTCTATTCTATCTTTTGACCTTATCCCCCCAAAAGTGTTTATTTATGATTACTCCCTTCTCCCATTTGCTCCCCTTTTTATCATTCCCCTCACCCCCTTTGTCTTTTTCTCCCCTACCCTTCTGTAGTGCAAGATATACTTTCATACCAAACTGAGTGAGCATGTCATTCCCTCATGCCAAATGTGAAGAGTAAGCTTCCCTTTTCCCCTCCTACATCCTCCCTTTTCTCCTCCACTTGAAGAAACTTTATCTTGCCTCCTTGATGAGATAATTTACCCCATTCCATTTCTCCCTTTCTCCTCCCAATATATTCCTCTCTCACCCCTCAATTTTATTTTAATTTTTTAGGTATCATCCCTTCTTATTCAACTCACCCTGTGTTGTATGTGTGTGTGTGTGTGTGTATGTGTGTGTAATCCCTCCAACTACTCAAATACTGAAAAAAGTCTCAAGAGTTACAAATATCTTTCCATGTAGAAATGTAAACAGTTCAATTTTAGAAAGTCCTTTATGTTTTCTCTTTCCTGTTTACCTTTTCATGCTTCTCTTGATTCTTGTATTTGAAAATCAAATTTTCTATTCAGTTCTAGTCAAGCATCGTGAATGCTTGAAAGTCCTCTATATCATTGAGCGAGCATTATTGCCCTGGAAGTGTTATATTCAGGTTTCCTGGGTAGCTGATTCTTGGTTTTAATTCCAGTTCCTTTGACTTCTGGAATGTCGTATGCCAAGCTCTTTGGTCCCTTAATGTAGAAACTACCAGAGCCTGTGTTATCCTGAATGCATTTTCACAATACTCAAACTGTTTCTTTCTAGCTGCTCACAATACTTTCTCCTTGACCTGGGAACTCTGGAATTTGGCTACAATATCTTTTCAGATCTCTTTCAGGAATCTGTGGATTCTTTCAATATTTATTTTGCCCTCTGGTTCCAGAATATCAGTGCAGTTTTCCTTCATAATTTCATGAAAGAGGATGTCTAGGCTCTATTTTTATCATGGCTTTCAGGTAGCTCTATAATTTTAAAATTACCTCTCCTGGAATTACTTTCTAGGTCAGTTTTTAAAATGAGATATTTCACAATATCTTCTATTTCATCATTCTTTTGGTTTTGTTTTGTAATTTCTTGGTTTCTCATAAAGTCATTAGCTTCCATCTGTTCCATTCTAATTTTTAAATAACTATTTTCTTCAGTAAGCTTTTGAACCTACTTTTAATTTTTACCATTTTGAAATTATCTCTAATTATATATTACTTAATATATCTTTCTAATTATCTATATCTAATTATAAAAATTATCTATAATTTTAAAATTATCTCTCCTGGATTTATTTTCTAGGTCAGTTTTTTTTAAATGAGATATTTCACATTATCTTCTATTTTATTATACTTTTGATTTTGTTTTGTAATTTCTTGGTTTCTAATAAAGTCATTAGCTTCCATCTGTTCCATTCTAATTTTTAAAGAATTATTTTCTTCAGTGGGCTTTTGAACCTCCTTTTCCATTTGACTGATTCTGCTTTTTAAAGCATTCTTCTCCTCATTGGCTTTTTGGATCTCTTTTGCCAATTGAGTTAGCCTATTTTTAAAGGTATTATTTTCTTCAGCATTTTTTTTGGGTCTCCTTTAGCAAGCTGTTGACTTTCTTTTCATGATTTTCTTGCACTGCTCTCATTTCTCTTTCCAACTTTTCTTCCACCTCTCTTACTTGATTTTCAAAATCCTTTTTGAGCTCCTCCATGGCCTGAGATCATTGCATATTTATTTTGGAGGTTTTGGATGCAGAAGCCTTGACTTCCTCTGATTGTATGCATTGTGCTTCCTCATCTGAAAGGATGGAAGAAAATAACTGTTCACCAAGAAAGTAACCTTCTATGGTCTTATTTTTTCTCCCTTTTTGGGGCATTTTCCCAGCCAGTTACTTGATTTTTGAGACCTTTGTCAAGGGGAGGGTATATTCTGGGGACCTGTAAGTTCTCAGTTCCTCCAAGGTGGCACAATCAAGGGAGAGGTGTTTACTCCTCTCCTGACCTGCAAACTGTTCTGGGAGCAACCAAAAACTTTTCTGCCCAGAATCTGCAATTGAATTCCCTCTCCAGAGCCTCCACCAGTTCCACAGCCAGTGTTCCTCCTTACCCCTGAGTGGAGCTCAGGGCTTATAATCAGATCAGTGGCTCAATTCCCCCAGTGGCTTTAGGGGGAGGTCTCCCAGGGCTTCCACTCAGGGCTTAGATTAGATCTTCAATTCCCCAGGAGCTCTAGGTGGAGGGCTCTGAATATGGCAGCTGCTGCAGCTCTTGCACTGACCTTTGAAGCTGTCTGTGGCATTTGTGGGTTGAAGAATCTGGGAACTGCTGCCAGTGGTACCCTGAATTCTGTTCTGGGTCCTATCCCTGCTGCTCTGTGCTGATTTGCACTCTGCACTGGTCTGCACTCCAAGCTGTTCTGGTTTGCGCTCGTTGTGCTGGTCTGGTCTGGGCTCATTGCACTGGTCTGGTCTGCCATTTTTCCCATTTTATAAATGAGAAAACTGAGACACAGAGAGTTTAAGTGACTTGTCGAGTGTTGTATAACTAGTTAGTAAGTGTCTGAGGCAATATTTGAACTCCTTGGTGTGATCCTTGCTCCAAGTTGCAGGCTCTGTCGATTTTGATATCTAACTGCCAGTCTAATCTAGAAGCATCCTCATTCCACTTTTCAAGGCCTGTTTTCTCCCAACAACAATTTCAGGGCTGTGGGCTTTTGAATTATGTACTAACACTGTTGGAACTTTTCCACGTGGCCTGTCCTCTTGTGATGACAAGTTGTTGGAGGATTATGAGTCTCAAAGTACACAGAATTGCAGCAAAAAAGAAGTATGTCCCAGGATTAACCAAAAAACATTCATTAAATGCCTATTTTGAGCCAGGTTCTGTGCTAAGCACTGGAGATACAAAATTAGGCAAAAGATGGTTCTTGCCCTCAAGGAGCAAACAATTTAATGAGCTGACAACAAATAAACAAGTTACTGACAGGACAAATAGGAGAAAATTAACAGAGGGAATGCATTGAAATTAAAAGAGGTTGGAGAAGACTTCTTGTACAAGGTAAGATTTTAGTTGGCACTAAATTAATCAATGGGAGGAGTTGAGGAAGAAGAGAATTCCAGGCAGGGGAGACAGCCAAAGAGAATTCCCTGAGTCTAGAGATTGAGTGTCTTGTTTGTGGAACAGGCAGGAGGCCACTGTCACTGGACTGAAGAGTTGAGGAGTAAGGTATAAGAAGACTGGATGCTTACTTTGTGTATTATCTTAGTTTTCCTAAGTTATAGCACTACATAAAGGAATAGAATAAATATTCTTTGATGCTAATGAAAGCTTTATGGCTAAGAAATTAAAATGGTCAAGTATATAACATTTTATTATATATAGAATATAATCTGCTTGCCTTAAAAAAATGCAACTAAATTAATTTCACCTAAAACAGTTGCTAATTACCTCCCTCCTGGATGTTCAATTGGCAACTGGAAAAAGAACGTTGATAGGAAAATAAAGTTAAAAGGAAAATCAAAAGCCAATTTGGAAAACCTTTGAGGGGAAAATGAAAGATATGAAGAGAAGAAGTGTTTTAAAATTGGAGTATTTTATACTGTTTGTATGTATAAAGATTCTGGCTTATACTGACAATGTACATTCTCTCTCTTTTCTCTTTCTCTCTCTCTTTCTTTTTCTTTTTTTCTGTCTCTCTCTGCTTGAGTCAGCTTACTACTCATTCAGCTGATGAAAATCCTCAGTGGTACTCTCTTGCATACTGAATTAAATTCAAATTGCTTAGACTGGCATTTAATATTTTGTCAGCTCTAACAAAAGCCTGCCTTTTCAAGGTTATCTTCCACCATTCCTCTACAGATAACTCAAAGAGGACTTCTACAGTGTTTCCCAAACATGCCCCATACCTTCTGACCTCTGAAATTTTGCCCAGGTGATTCCCATGCCAGAACTACATCCTCCATTCCATCTCTTCCTTTAAGGATGGGTTAAATTAAGAGGAAGAGATAAAGTTGGTAAGGACAATCTAGGGCTAAGAACAGGCACAAATATATCTGGAATCAAAATCATTAACCTTCAGGTAAGATATTGAATAGATAGCTTATGTTAGCTAAAACTAAAAAGCTGAAATTAAGTGGGCAGTTTTTTATTAGGTGAGATGATTTGTCATAGGAAAATATTTATTCAGTGCCTGAAAAAATAAACTCACTGTTGAAGCTTTGTAAACAGTCCTAGGACATCTGGAAATTATATCATCAGGTCTTAAGAAAAAAAATTCTAAAAAGTTCTTTCCATGAAAGCCAGGTAAGGAAAAGAACAAGAAGAAATTTTAATCAAAGGGGTTTCTTTTTAAGGTGGCATCTATTTTCAAAATAAATGGCACGGGGGTTAGAGCCAAGATGGCAGAGTAGAATCAGGAACCTGCTTGTGGTCTTCTAAACCCTTAAAAATTCCTGTAAAAAAATGACTCTAAACAAATTCTAGAGCAGCAGAACCCACAAAATGACAGAGTAAATCAGATTTCCATCCTCAGACAATTTGGAAAGCCAAGAGGAAAGGTCAATTGTGCCAGGCTTGGATAGCTCGGCCCACGCTAAAAGGAACCAATGGTACTGGAACAGGCCTTAAGGCACTGATTCACTGGCACCTGCCAGCTTTTCCAGGAAGCCTTTCCAGAAGCCTTTCCAGGCTTCTCAACCCACAAACAATAAAGACAGCTTCAAAGGTCAGTGAGAAAGCTCTCTCACCTGGGTGAAAGGGGAGCACAGTCAGGTCCCAGCCCTAGACCCAGGGCAGTGGCAGCCACTTCTGCAGCAGCTGCTATTTTTGTAGCTCATAGCCTACAGACAGTGGAGGAATCCAGGAGCTGATCTCAGTTGTAGTCTTGAGTGGTAGTCCTGGAGTGAAGAAGAGCACTGGCATAGTGGAGCTGGTGGCAGCTCTGGAGAGAGAATCCTACTCACAGTTTCAGGGCAGAAAAGAATGCTTGTTGCTCACAGACCAGAGTGCAGGCCATGAGAATAGTAAACACCTCTCCTTTGATTATACCACTTTGGAGGAACTGAGAACTTACAGGTCCCTAGAGATATCTTTGAAAACAGTTGCACAAAACCTCTGAAACTTGGGGTGGTATATCCACCACTTAACAAAGAGCTCAAAAGTCAAATAATTAACTGGGAAAATGTCCAAAAAGGGGAAAAATAATACTATAGATGGATACTTTCTTGATGAAAAGGTATTTTCTTCTGATGAGGAAGGTCAATGCATACAATAGGAGGAAGACAGCCAGGTCAAGGCTACTACATCCAAAGCCTCCAAAAATATGGAAGAGCTCAAAAAGGATTTTGAAAATCAGCAAGAGAAGTAGAGGAAAAAATGGGAAGAGAAATGAGAGCAATGCAAGAAAATCATGAAAAACAAGTTAACAGCTTGCTAAAGCAGACCCCAAAAAATGCTGAAGAAAATAATAGCTTTACAATTAGACTTACTGAAATGGCAAAAGAGATCCAAAAAGCCAGTGAGGAGAAGAATGTCTGAAAAAGCAGAATGGACCAAATGGAAAAAGAGGTACAAAAGCTCATTGAAGAAAATAATTCCTTCAGCGTTAGAATGGAGCAAATGGAAGCTAATGAACTCATGAGAAATCAAGAAATTATAAAGCAAAAGCAAAAGATTGGAAAAACAGAAGACAATTACACATCTCCTTGGAAAAAAACAACTGACCTGGAAAATGAATCCAGGAGAGATCATTTAAAAATTATTGGAATACCTGAAAACCATGATCAAAAAATAGCCTAGACATCATGTTTCAAGAAATTTATCAAGGAAAACTGCCCTGATGTTCTAGAATCAGAAAGTAAAATAGAAATGGAAAGAATTCACTGATCACCTCCTGAATGAGGACCCAAAAGGAAAATTCCTAGGAATATTGTAGCAAAATTCCAGAGTTCCCAGATCAAGGAGAAAATATTTCAAGTAGCAGAAGGAAACAATTCAAGTATTGTGGAAACACAATCAGAATAACACACGATTTAGCAGCTTCTACACTAAAGAACTGGAGAACTTGGAATATGATATTCCAGAGGTCAAAGGAGGTAGAATTAAAACCAAGAATCACCTACCCAGCAAAACTGAGTGTAATACTTAGGGAAAAAAATGTAATTTCAATGAAATAGAGGACTTCCAAACTTTCTTGTTGAAAAGACCAGAGCAGAATAGAAAATTTGACTTTCAAATACAAGAATCAAGAGAAACATGAAAAAGTAAACAGGAAAGAGAAGTCATAATGGATTCATTAAGTTGAACTGTTTACATTCCTACATGGAAAGATGATATTTGTAACTCATGAGACCTTTCTCAGTATTAGAGTAATTAGAGGGAATATATATGTGTGTGTGTGTGTATGTGTATGTGCATGCATGTGTGTATGTATATATGTGTATATTATATATGCATGTATATGTGTAGATATGTATATGTATGTAAATATATATACGCATGTAGATATAGATGTATATATACACATACATGTATACATATATACATATACATACATATATATATGGACAGAGGGCACAGGGTAAGTTGAATATAACGGGAGAATACCTAAAAAATAAAATTAACTATTGAGAGAAATGTACTGGGAGAGAGAGAAGGGAAGAGGTAGAATGTAGTAAATCATCTCACATAAAAGAGACAAGAAAGAGCTTTTACAATAGAGGGGAAGAGGGGGGAAATGAAAGGTAATAAGTGAGCTTTACTCTCATCATATTTGGCTTAAGGAGGGAATAACATACTCAATTTGGTATGAAAATCTATCTTATCATTCAAGAAGGCAGGGGAAAGTGTATAGAAGAGGAAGGATTATAGCAGGGAGAACAGATTGGGAGAAGGGGTAATCAGAAGTAAACACTGTTGTGGGGGGACAGGTCAAGGGAGTGAATGGAATAAATGGAGGCCAGGACAGGATAGATAGAAATGTGGTTAGTCTTTTGCAAACATGACTTTTATGGAAGTGTTTTACATGGCTACACATGTATGACCAATATTGATTGCTTGCTTTCTCAATGAGGGTTGGTGGTGAGAAAGGAAGAGAGAGAATGTGAAACTCAAAGCTTTAAAAATGAATGTAAAAATTGTTTTGCATGCAACTGGGAAATAAGATTTACAGGCAATGGGGTATAGAAATCTATCTTGCCATACAGGAAAATAGAGGAGAGGAGAATGGAAGAAGGGGAGTGATAGAAGGGAAGACAGATTGAGGGAAGGGGTGGATTGGGTACACGTTGTCCTGGGGCAGGGGATAGGGGGAGATGGGGAAAAATTGGGAATTCTGAATCTTGTGGAAGTGAATGTTGTAAACTGAAAATAAATAAATTATATATAAAAATAAATAGTATGAAAGTCAGTGGAATGTGCATGAAGTCTTTTCATAATGTAGTGGAATTGAAAAGAGGCAGTTGGTATTTCTGTATTTTATTGAATAACTTACTTTAGGATGGTGGTCATCCAAGAGAATTCTTAAAAATCTCCATTAACTGAAATCACAGTATTATAGGAACTGAAAGACTCTATACAGAATGACATTAAGGCAGATGAGGTCAGTGGAGGTTGGAGTCTGGAATAAAATGTGTCTCACTTTGCAGAAATCAGGCAAAGAAATGTCTTATTCATTTGGAAATTGGGAACTTAGGAAAAGGAATTGGGTGTGGGAGGAAGATGATAAGTTCAGATATGGATGAGTTGGGCTTTAAAATGCTGTCAGTGAGGCAGGTGTATGGGAGTTACTCCCTTTACCCTCTGTCAAATGCTTTCCTTTAAAAATTATACCATCTTTACCCTTGAAATGACTGACTTCACCTCACTTATAACTGTTAAAATTGTACCTTTTCTTAAAGGCAGAGATAGAGTGGGGGAGGCCAGTCCTGGCATAGGAGCAGTACTGGTAAAGGCACAGAAACCAGAAAGTACAGACAAGAGGAAGGGAATGGAATAAACATTTGTCTAACGTGTGCCAGGAACTGTGCTAAGTGCTTCATAAATATCCCATTTGACACTGTGCTTTGGAAGTCCTGTGAGTTATCTATAGAGGAATAATGAGAGATAACCATGATTCCCAAGATATGGTTGTTAAATTTTAAGTGTGTATATTTAATCAGTAGACTCGACAAATCAGGGCTTCATTTATTACTTTTATTGATATTGTAGATTTGTGATGGAGAAAATGTTAGCTTTGCAGATTTAACTTAAAATTGTGTCATGAATACTTACACCTCCTTTAAATATTTGTCAGCACTCCTGTGGAAATAACTTTGTAAATGCAGGTTGTCCTCAGAGCAGATAGGATCTTGAATACCAGGCTAAAGAGTCTAGATTTAGCTCTGTGACCTAGAAAGAGCTTCTGAGAAGTTAAAGCAAGTGAGTTATGTCAGCAGAGAAGTACGTTAGGTCGATGACTCCATGCAGCCTATATGGAATGAATTGGAGTGAAGATAGAATGTCTCGCCTCCTGTCCAGACAAAAAGTAATGAAAGAAAACACTGCATTGATAGTAGTGAATGTAAAGGGGGTATCAAGTGGAAGCATTGTGATAAGACTTAATGAATTACAAGGAGGTTTGAGACAAAGGAAAGGAAGCAGTCAAATAAGACTCCAAGGTTACAAACGATGACTGGGGAAACTATCGGGCAGCTGGGGGTACAGTGGATAAAGAGCTGGACCTGGAGTCAGGAAGACCTGAGTTCAAATCTGGCTTCAGACAGTTACTAGCTGCATGATCCTGGGCAAGTCACTTAATCCTGGTTTGCCTCAGTTTCCTCATTTGTAAAATAAGCTGGAGAAGGACATAGAAATTATGCCAGTGTCTTTGCCAAGAAAACTCCAAATGGACTCACAAAGAGTGGGATGCGACTGAAACAATTAAGCAATAACAAGAAAGGGAAATGATGCCAATAATAAAAACTTTCAAGTCAGAAAGAGGAGGCAAGAGAACAAGAGTTTATTAGGCATTTACTATGTGCCAGGCACTATGCTAAGGACTAAGGATATAAATACAAGCAAAATGAAAGTCCCTGCTTTGGAGGAGCTTTCATTCTTATGGGGGGAAACAAACATAAAAGGGAGATGAAAAGGAGATGAAGGGAAGAGGAAGTGAGAAGCAGAGCTAGGGAATGAAGGTTGGATACGGTGGGACCCTCCTCAAATGGGGGGGCCCAGAGGAGCTCACTAATGGAAGAAGGGAGTCACCATGGTGAAGAAATGTTGGGAATGGAGAAATGAGGGAAGTTCCCAGGGTGAAATGGTAGCAGAGACACGGTGTGGAAGTCCAGAGATAGAAGCAAGTTGTGTTTTTTTGTTTTTTGGTGGGGAGGTGGTGAGGTTCAGTGTTGAACAAGTTAAGTCATGCCCAATATTAGAGGCAGGTGGATGAGTATTTTACAGAGGGTAAATACAAGTGCTTGGTGAAAGCTACTTCTTCCATTCAAGGGTGTAGAGAGGCAGGGACTAGTAAATATTCTAGTCTGGAAACAGTGATGGGGGATTGGCAAGAGTTGACAGTTCATTCACCAGAAAGAGAGGAATAAGCAATGACAAGTAGATCCTGACTCTTAGCATTGAGTGTTGGACTTGAAGTCTGTAAGACCTGGGATGGAAGCCCACCTCAGATGCTTGCTGTGTAACCTTAGGCAAATTACTTAACCTTTCAGTCTCAGTTTCCCTATTTATAAAATAAGGATAATAATAGCAAAAAAAAATCCCTTTTTAGGTCAGCACTTTCTCTACAACTAATACTTTTAGAGAGGTGTCTAGAACAGTGTTTCTCAAAGTGTGGTTCCTGACTCCTAGAGGTCTTTGAGACAGCTAGTTTTAGGGAAGAGGTGTCTGTGAGGTCCGAACTATTTTTATAATAGTACTGAGATATTTTAATTTCTAATATGATAAATATTAATAGATATGTCCCATTTAAACAAAATATAGGGGCTGTCCTCAATCATTTTTGAGAATGTAAACCCTGCCTACGGTACCCAGATGAAGTAACTTGTCTAGGATGATAGAACCCCTATACATCAGAGGCAAGACTAGAACCCAAGTTTCTTGGCTCTGAAGTTGGTTCTCCCTCCCTATATAATTAATTTTTTATCACTGTTTTCAGATGAACAAATATTTATGGAGCATTTAGATGTCCAAGGGACTGTGCTTGGTGGACTTGGTGCTTTATGGGAAAGAGAAATGGATAAGACACTGTTCTTGCCTTTCTTGTTCACCCTCAAGTAATCTCACCTCGCCCTCACTCTCACATAATTTCCAAACTCTGTTGGGTGAGTTCTTTTCCAGTGCAGAGACTGCTGGATGCTCAGAACTATTTTAGGTAAAACAAAGGGGTACCCCCCCCCAAGTAGGGAATGGATGAAATAGAAAAAAAGGAAGAAATGAGCATTAGTAAACCATTTAAAACACATAGAAGAAAACAAGTTCTGAAGGGAATACAGACAGGATATTAAATTTAGCATATACTAAAACACTACACCAACAAAAGTTCACAGTTTCAGAGATAATTTTCCTTTTTGTTATTTTTTGTATGTTGAAATATTTGGTTTTTTGATGATTAAGTTCATAATTTAAAAAAATATAAATAAGTAATCTTCCAAATAGATATGATTTTTGTTAGGACTCTTGCCTCATTATTTCCCCAATGCTGACATTGCTACACAGGAATATTCTCTAACCCAGAGCCACTCACTGTCAGGATTCAAAACACCAGCAGAGCATGCCAGCCTCAGTGTCCCACTGTGTAAGACTTCCATCTCAGTATTCTCTTACTGGTGGGTGCCAAGAGAACTCATTTTTTACCCTCATTACCTTTACCCTCATTCTCACATACAAGTCACTTCTGAAAACATCCCTGAATCTCTTTGTATCAGTAATAAGCTCCATCACAAATATCCAGGGAATTAATCTCACATCTGTACCCATATGCTCAACACACATATTCTATCATCAAAGGAACATATTAATACTTAGGAAATAGCCCTAAACCAGTAACCTTCCAGTAGCTGCCTACACCATTGCTTAGTATCTTCCTTACTCCATCCAACCATCTAAAGGCCACACCTAGGGTGTCAAGCATGGTCATAAAAGATACTTGAACTCTTAGACTGACTTTTTTCCATTATGCTATATTATCTCTCTCAGAACCTTGTACTCTAAGAAATTATTATTGTCAAATGTGTATTGAATGGCTTATAGCATGCTCATGAGAAAAACATTTCCCTAAAATGTATTCTGTTGTGGAAACCCCACTTAGGCTTGAGGATGAAATCTCTGGGCAAAACAGTGGATAGACAACTGACCTTGGAATCAGAAGTACAAATTCAGCCTTAGACACTCACTAGATGTGCCGCCCTAGACAAATAGCTTAACCACTATCTGCCTTAGTTTCCTTAAATGGGGATAACAAGTTGTTATTTCTCAGGTTTTTTGTGAGACTAAAATATATAATGTTTGTAAGGCATTTTGCAAACTGGAAAGCATTATATAAATGTTAGCTACTACTATAATATTCTAATGTAAGGCTGTTTAGGAAGAGAAATGTTGCAGTTCCTATGAGATCCAAAAGTTGGAAGTCAGGAAGCAGAAATTTCTATATATAAATGTACCTTTGTCCTAGTACTTTCTGATCCAGGCCTGTCTTGTCAATGTCTTTAAAACCATTTCAGACTATTATTGTCACTTATCTACCTGGAGTACTTCTTGCAGCTCTGAATCCTGACTCCCATAAACAACTCATCTACACACAGTTCTTTTCTCTATGGAGAACTAGTAACCACATTTTGAACCCTGAAGATGTTTTGATTTCAATCTTCTTCCAGTCTTTTACTGTACTTAAATCTATCTGCTATCTTGGTGTCAAAAAAGCGGGGTCTTCCATGGTCTCTAGTTTAACCCAATCCTAAAAGGGAATCCTTTCCATATCATATCAGAGTCTTCATCTCCTCTTGGTTTGAAGACCTCCAGTAAGGGAAGAGTCATCAACACCTTAAGCAGCCCATACCCCATATAGTTCAAATCCTACTAAGATTTGGTGTGTGTGTGTTCATCTTTTCGTTCCCAAAGACCATGCCATCAAAGAAATGATGACATGACTTGCACTTGACTTTGTTTTGAGTGAGGGAGGGCTATGCAGGTCACCAGCCTCACTTCTCCACCAGAGCCATCTGAATCCAATGACCAGATATTCATCAGGATAACTGGAGTTGACCCAGGATGAGGCAATTGGGGTTAAGTGACTTACCCAAAATCACACAGATAGTGAGTGTCAAGTGTCTGAGGTGAGATTTGAACTCAGGTCCTCCTGCCTCCTGCACTGGTGCTCTATCCACTGCACCACCTAGCTGTCCCTAAGAAGTGGTATAGACAGCTGCTGGAAGAGTAGGCTATTTCCTAAGTATTAATATGTACCTTTGATGATAGAACATGACTGTTAGATAACTAATTGTCTGGAGAAGTTTCCTTATAGTAAGCCTAAATATGTCTCCTTTCATCTTTGTGCTGGTCGTGGTTCAAAATTTGGTACAATGCCTCACTCAGAGCCTGAGAGGTTAAATGGTCCATTTCTTTAATAAAATTGTATATAAATGCCACCAGATAAAAACAGTTCTCAAGATGACTGAAAGGCAGCCCAAGTAAAAGTTGGCAGGAAGAAAATTAAAAACAGTACCTGAAGTCTCAGGAATTCTTTGCCTAAGTCTAAAAGCTACTCCATTTGGCAGGGGTCTGCATTACTTTTGGCCTTTCTGACAAAGATCAATAAACGAGGCTCCCTCCACTCTCTCATTACTTGTAGTACTGGCTCTTAGCACTGGGTGTTGAACCTGAAGTCTGGAAGACCTGATATACAAGCCCACCTCATGTACTTGCTTGCTGTATGACCTTAGGGCTGCTGACTGCTGACTGAGAATCATTGCTAAGGTGACTGTCCTCCTGTTTCCTATTGTGTTAATAAGAAGGAGTCACCTTTCTCCCATTATCTTGCTACTGCCAACGCAGTCACTGTTTTGTTGTTTAGATATTCTAAGTCATGTCTAACTCTTTGTGTCCCCATTTGGAGTTGTCTTGGCAATGATACTAGAGTGGCTTGCCATTTCCTTCTCCTGATCCTTTTATAGATGGAGAAACAGAGACAAGCCCAACTGACTTTGTTTTGAGAGAGGGAGGGCTGTGCAGGTCACCAGCCTCACTTCTCCTCCAGAGCCATCTGAATCCAGTGATCAGATATTCATCAGGATGACTGGAGATGACCCAGGATGAGGCAATTGGGGTTAAGTGACTTGCCCAAGGTCACACAGCTAGTGTGTGACTCACCAAGAATCACACAGCTAGTAAATGTCTGAGGCTGGATTTGAACTCAGGAAAACAAGTCTTTTTGACTCCAGACCTGGTACTCTGTACTATCCTGCTGAGCTGCCTGTAATCACTGCCCCTAGAGCTATCACCTAGCAGGACAGGGCACCATTTTCATGCTATTGACAATCAGTAATTATATCCAAATTGTTACCTGTTGGCAAATGTCACTTCCCTCATCAATTCCTGGACTGCTAACTGAGGGCCAAGGGACCACTACTCCCAATTAAAGGGATCTCAAGAGCTCCCTTGCCCAAGTCCTAAAATCCACTTTTATTTGGCTTATTTTTAATGAAAATATATACTAATACCTCTTTGCTTATTGTTTTTAATTTCCTTGCAGCAAGTCTTTAATACATAACTTGCTGTGTAACTATGAACAAATCACTTAATCTCCCTGTGCGTAGGCAATTCTTTCAGACTAATAAATCATAGGCAAGTTACCAATTTGTATTAATGAAGGGAGTTCTCACACTGGGATGTCCTCATCCCAAAATAAAATCACAGACATGAATTCATTACTCATGAAATAATATATCCACATCCCAGTCCCCAAAGAAAGAAAAATATATTTTCTTTCTGCTTAAAATAAGGAAAAGTAGTAACAACGTACATTTGGATATCATTTTAAAGTTTATAACATTCTCCATATAACATCCCTAGGAGGTGGTGAGTGCAAATATTACTATCTCTATTTTACAAATGAGTAAAGTTAAGGCTCGGACGTCAGCTGTTCCAACTACTTCATTTTACAAATGAGACAACTGATGCCCAGAGAGTTGAGTGATGGTCCCAAGGCCACATAGACAGTAAGGAGGAGAGGCAAGATCTGAACCCAAATCCTCTGACTCCATAATCAGCTTTTCCACCTTTATTGTACCAAGCTAAGGCTACTCTCTGGGAAAATGAATTTGGACAAATAGAGCTCAGTTAAATAAATATCATTTTTATGATGCCAATGTGAACAAATATACCTGGAATCATTCTATTAAAGGAATAGAACTTATTCATTCATCCAGTAGCTTTAGAAAGGAAGAGAAGCCTGGGACATACACTGATATTGAGATCTAGAATCTGCTGCAGATGTTAGCAACCTCTGTGTTAACCACACACTCAATGTGTCTTTTTCTTTACTCTCCTGTCCACATTATTTACAACGTGTGGTAGCATTAATCAATTTAACTTAGAAAAAAAATCCAGCGGTATTAATCTGAGTTCTAGAAACCAAATGAGATTATTTCTCTCTGCCCTTAGAAAAGGTCAACTTTCTAAGGCAAACATGGTGGTGTGCTTCTTGCATTCTTGGTTTCTGGTGATGCAACAAAAGGAAAAGAGACTCCATGCCATTAATATTCAGAGTAGCAGCAGGTGCTCTATTTCAGGGTCTTGCTGAAGACATCAGACCACATGAAGTCTATCTGGGAGCTGAGAATTTTTTTCTAAAGTGTTCCACACCAGACAGAGATTCAATAATGTTCCTAATTTTCATCTAGGTAGATGTAAATGTGATTATTGTCAATTACTGGAGCCGTTCCAAGGATCTCAATTTTAAATCTCAAATGAGGCTTAATCACCCATTTCCCATTTTGCTTCCTCTGCAACTCTTTCGTCCCTTATTTGGCACTGCTCAGGAATCGTGCAGAGCTTGCATTAAGATCCTGCTTCCCAGGCTGTTTCTGAAAGAGAAAAAGACTAATTGTTTGCAGCTTCTGCTAGACACTTTGAATTCTCAATGTTTAATCATTTGTGTTACTTTACATTGTCTTCCGATTACCAGCAAGCTTTCCCCATATGTGTTCTTTTTTCGTTTATCGACTATACACTCACCCCAGGGGAGCAGGAGCCTCATGGTAGACATCCTGTCATTATTAATTAAGCTGAGATTTTGTACTGTACCACTAATTGTAGTGATCTCATTTGGTATTAATGAATGGATGGCACACACAGTGAAACCATTTGGATGCAGTTTAGTAATATTTAATGTGCCATTTAAAATAAAGTGTTGCTGAAAGGGAGAGGAGCATAGGAATGAAACATGGTCATGAATGCAGAAGTGGAATTTGGGAGAAAATTCCCAATGTGGCCATTGCTGCTTGTTTCTTTAGGAGGTGGGTTATGACCAAAGGAATCAGTATTTGAACCAACTATTTATTCCATTTTTATGGTCTTCTGGAGGTCACATTGAAAATAGTAAATGTTCTATAGATAATTCTATAATCTCAAGACATGGAAACCTCAGACACAGTCTGTGGTGTTTCATTGTGTTTAAGGGGCTTCCTTTTTCCAAGGAATAATAAATGTCCTATTGACATTTCATTTAGTGCTCTTGTCAGCCCTGAGAATTTAAATAGGGCTACAGATCCTCATGCTACAAAGAGGGAAACTGAGGGAAACAAACCTGTGACTGCTTATTGAGGAAAATATCTTCATTGTAAATTCAAAAATGCACTAAATATTTGAAAACCTGTTTTTTATGCAGGGAATTCAGATGACATTTTTAGATCTTTAGCCTTTTGAACTGGTTTCCTTTCTTTAAAGTAAAAAAAAAATGTTTTGCTGTGTAGGTGCAACTCAATGTCTATCTTCCTTTTCTTCCACTCTGAACTTGCCTTTTGATATACTTTGATTTGAGTTACTCTCACAGATTGTTGCTATTTGTCCTTCGTTCTCAAAGAAATCCAATGACAGAAGGAAGGTGATGTCCTGACTTAAACGTGAATTAGATTTAAGTGAAACTGTGCAAAGTCATCAGTCTCACTTTCTCCTCCATAGTCATCTGGGTTCAGTGGCAACACATAAATCAGGATGACTGGAAATGGCTCTTGCAGCAGTGAAAGACCTTGGCCTTTTTAAACTTAGGTCTTTTCTCAGGTTGAGTGATTAAAGCTAGGTAGGAAATGAGGCTAAGAATGACCTCTTTTACCTAGTCCCCCCCCAAAAAAAAATCAGTCTGGGAGGGGAAGACCCTTAGGGTTCCTGGCTAAAACAGAATTATTCTTCCAGTAGAAGGCTTCCATTTGCAACTGAATGGAGTAGAACAATTCCAAATGCTTTAAGGATGTTCTAGTTGGCCATCCCTAGAGAGAACCTTTCTTATCCCCTAGGTTCAAGCAGATCCAGAAAGCCTATAGGTTTTGGCTGTCAAATTGCTATCCAGCATGATAATTGCTTTAGGTAGAGTTGTGTCTGTGGGTGGGAGACAGCTCACAATGAGTAAACCTCTAAAAAAAGCTATTTTATTTTCATTTAGGTGTTGTGCTACTCTTCCTAGTTGCAGACGGCATTACCAGATTTATTCTTCTCCTGTTGTAATATTTTAAACTCTGATAGGAAAATCAAGTATATTAATACTTCTTAATCTCAAACTCCATTTATGACATCACAATCCCAAGGAAGATTACTAATCTAATCGGTAATTAGAAACTGTGTCCAGTTCTTTCTTATAAAAATTAATAATTGTGATATAACAATAGCTAACATTTATATAGTAATTTAAAGTTTGCAAAATGCCTTAAAATGGTAATTTATTTATCCTCACAACAGCATAAGTGGTATTATTATCTCTCATTTTATGATGAAAAAGCCAAGGTTAAGTGACTGTTCAGGGTCATGCAGCTAGTAAATGTCTGAGGCTGCATGTGAACCCAGGTACTCTTGACTTCAGGATCAGCACTCTATACATTGTGTTATTGTGCCATATATGCCCTGTATCACAATACCAAGTAAAATTATTAATCTAGTTATTATTAAGAACTGAATATCCAGTTCCTTCTTTTTAAAATTAAAAATGTCATTGATATTTTTATATTACATTTGCCAATTTATCCTTCTCCTACCAAAAACAAGTATCAGGGCTAGGGACTGGGTGGGGAATTATCTCTTAAGACAAGAATTTTAAAAAAAAATTTCAGGACTGGGTAAAGCCAAGATGGTGGAGGGACCTCAAAGAGCTCTCCACCCAACCCTCTCAAAAAACTGTAAAAATGACTCTAAACAAGTTCTAGAGCAGCAGAAGCTGCAAAATGACAGACTGAAGCAAATTTCCAGTGCTTGAAGGAGCAGAGCACAGTCTGACTTGGGCCATGCCAGCATGAGCAGAGCTTAAGTAAGCTTTAGAGACTGAATTGCTGTCAGCAGCTACAGTTTCCAAACTTCTCAACCCATAAGCTCCAGACAGCTTCAAAAGGTCAGTGGGAAGGGAATCTTACCTGGCTGAGAGGGGACTGTGGTCTGAGTCCAGCCCCAGGCCCAGCCTCTGCTGCAGGTCCAGAGTGGCAAAAGCCCCTGCTGAAACAGAGGCTGCTTCTGGAGCCCCTCACTTAACAAAGAACTCTCAAAAGGCAAGTGATTGACTGGGAAAATGAGCAAATGAGGGAAAAAGAAACAGACTGTAGATTCTTGCTTTTCTCAGTGAAGAGATATTTTCTTATGTCATTGGTGATGAGGAAAAACAAAATATACAGCCAGAAGAAGAAAACAAAGTCAGAACTCTTGCATCCAAAGCCTCCAAGAAAAATATGAATTAACCTCAGGACATGAAAGAGATCAAAAAGGATTGTGAAAATCAAGTGAGAGAAGTAGAGGAAACATTGGGAAGAAAAAAGAGAGCAATAAAAGAAAATCATGAAAAATGAATTAAACCCCCCCAAAATTCTTAAGAAAATAATAGCTTTACAATTAGACTAACCCAAATGGCAAAAGAGGTCCAAAAGGCAGGAGAAAAGTGTCTTAAAAAGCAGACTGGGCCAAATGGAAAAAGAGGTACAAAAGCTCACTGAAGAAAATAATTGCTTAAAAATTACAATGGAGCAAATGGAAGCTAATGACTTTATGAGAAATCAAGAAATTATAAAACAAAAGCAAAAGAATAAAAATATAGAAGACAATATGAAGTATCTCATTCAAAAAACAACTGACCTGGAAGATGGATCCAGGAGAGATCATTTAAAATTATTGGACTACCTGAAAGTCATGATCAAAAAAAGAGCCTAGATATAATTTTTCAAGAAATTATCAAGGAAAACTGCCATGATATTCTAGAATCAACGGGTAAAATAGAAATGGAAAGAATCCACTGATCACCTCCTGAAAGAGACTCCAAAAGGTAAACTCCTAGGAATATTGTAGCCAAATTCCAGAGTTTCCAGGTCAAGGAGAAAATATTACAAGCAACCAGAAAGAAACAATTCAAGTTTTGAGTAAACACAATCAGAATAACACAAGATTTAGTAGCTTCAACATTAAGGAATAGGAGGGCTTGGAATATGATATTCCAGAGGTCAAAGGAGATAGGATTAAAACCAAGAATCACCTACCCAGCAAAACTGAGTTTAATACTTCAAGGGAAAAAATGGAACTTCAATGAAATAGGGAATTTCTAAGCATTCTTGTTGAAAAGAATAGAAAATTTGACTTTCAAATACAAGAATCAAGAGAAGCATAAAAAGATAAAAAGGAAAGAGAAACCATAAGGGACTTATTAAAGTTGAACTGTTTCATTCCTACAAGGAAAAATGATATTTTAACTCATGAGATCATTCTCCAGTATTAGGATAGCTGGAGGGAATATATAGGTGTACATATATGTATATGTGTATGTGTGTGTATATATATATATATGTGTATGTGTGTGTGTGTATATATATATATAAGAGAGATATATATCTCATATATATGTGTGTGTATATATATGTATATGTGTATGTGTGTGTATGTGTGTGTATATATATATATATAAGAGAGAGAAAGAGAGAGCACAAGGTGAGCTGAATATGACAGAATGATATCTAAAAATGAAAATTAAATGTTGAGAGGAATATACTAGTAGAAAGAGAAAGGTAGAGGTAGAATGCAGTTAATCATCTCACATAAAAGAGGCAAGAAAAAGCTTTTACAATGGAACAGAGATAAGGAAAGATGTTGGAGAGGCTACAGGAAAATTTGTACATTAATACAGAGATATGAATTCTACAGAGTAATTTGGAAAAGTGCTTTTTAAAGTGACTAAAATATCTGTACCATAGCATCATCAGATTTAGAGCTAGGAGGAATCTTAGAGGCTATTTAGTCTGACTCCTTCATTCTATACATGAGGCCTAGAGAAATTAAGTGACTTTCTCAAAGTGACTTTTCCCAAAATACAAAAACTTTTGTGGAAGTAATAGATGAAAGAGGTGGAGTTTGAATCCATGACCTCTGACTCCATATCCACTGCTTTTTCCATATTTAAAAATATTTTTAACCAAGAGATCTCATTGTCAGATCTTATCCTAGGGAGATAAAAAAACAGAAACAATGGTCCCTTATATACCATAATATTCATGATAACTCATTTTTGATAGAAAAAAAGTGGAAGAACAAACAAATTAGGTCCTCATCCAATGAAAATGACTAAACAACTTGTGGTACATGAATATAATATAATGGGATTTTACTGTGCATTTTACTTATGACCAATCATAAGGAATTTAGAGAAGCGTAGAGAGACACATAAACTGATTCAGTGTGAAATAAACAGAGCTGGAGTTGCGGGGGAATATACAATGACAATAACAAATGGAAAAAGATCTTACCTGGCTGTTTTGTATTCACAATGACCAATTTTGGCCAATGTACTTTCCTCCTTATATTGTAGAGTTGGGGGACTGGAATATTAGATATACTATCAGTTGATGAATTGGTTAGTTTTGTTGAACTGCTTAATCTTTGTTATAAGGAATTGCATAATGGATGGGAGAAGGAGATATATTTAAAAGTGAATTGATGTAAATCAAAAAGACATTAGTAAAAAATAAGATAAAAATATTTTAAGCAATCTTAAATCATCGGTTCTTCTTCTTTGGAGTTCTCATTGAGTTCTAAATTTCCTCATTTCTTTTTGTCAATTCATTTATTGGGTTGTAACCACTCTTGGCCATTCAATGCTCTTTTCTTGATACTAGTTATAATATTTTGCAGCATAGTATTTCTTTGTAGTATTAGGAGTTTTTATTTGCTTGTTTACTTCTCCATCTTTGCTAGATTTCCATTCAAGCATTTCTTTTCTTTTTTTACCTCCTATACTTACTGTTCTTTGATTTGTCATACTTGTTCTTTTTGAGATGATGAGGGTAAACTGAGTTTAGACATAATCTCAGCCTTTTTGTTGGACAGAGAGTGGAAGCAACATAATTTGTCACAGTTGCTATAGTTACTAGGTGTTTATGCTGACGTAACTCTTAAAAACACCAGTATAGATGAATGTTTCCTCAAATATTGCATCTTGTACTTTTATTGCACCAAGAATAATATGTTACATTCTTCTAACCTCCAAAGCCATTGTTTTTGACTTTGCCCCACATTTTACTTCCCGTTTTTGTACCCTGATCCTGGAATCATCAACATACTTAATCAAATTACATCAGATTTTTTTCTTTCAACCAGAGAAGGAAATGGATTTAGTTTTGTTCTAAACAATGAATAAAAATTTACAAGACTACCAATTTTAGACAATTTTATGTTAGGACTGTTGAACTCTGCCTCCAGAAAAAATGCCTCAAATTGCTTTTAAAAATCTTTTCATTGTCTTCTTAGGGTTTTGTTGGACAATAAATATACTTGGGCTTTTCTGAAATGGATTTGGTATAAATGATGACGTTTGAAAGATAAAAATAATTAAATTAACATAGCATGTTAATAAAGAGCCAAAATGACCAATAGTTTCAAGTGAGACATAAATTAATGGTAATGACTATATGTTGGAAATATGGGGGAAAAAATGTGCCCTCATTTGTGAGAGAGAGCAAAGCTATAACTAGAGTGGCTTTGTCCTAGTGATCCAAAATTTAGAGTATACTGTCATGCTTATACTTCTTCAGTAATATCAGCTAAATGTTTTTAAGGTACCCTGTGGTTTCTGCCTATAGACACCTATGGGTCTCCATCTCTTCAATGATAGAGTTTTCTGGGTTCTATCTTTCCATAGGACCTTGTGTGTAAGTACTTCTTCACTTCCTCCAGTAGAATTTGTCTTAAAAGTTTTGTCAGTTCAGTGTTCTGTGCTTCTTTTCCTGGGTAAGTTACATGAATCTGACCCTGGGCACCAAAATTTCTAATTAGGGTTCTGCTTACCTTATGAATTATATAAGTATTCCCAATAACATCAAGATACATGTTAAATTACAGATTACCTTTTAAAAGCATGTTTTTATTTTTTCCTCAATTACATATCAGAGCTATTTTTAACACTCATTTAAAAATAATTTTTGAGTTCCAAATTTCCTCCTGTGGGGATAAAAATTATCCAACATACAATAAAAGAGACTGAGGCAAAGCTCTGAGCCAATAGCACTTTATTAAAGGGTCTATGATCTCCTCTAATGTAGTGGACCTCAGATCTTCCTCACAATCTGAGATCCCTCCTCCTTCCAAGACCCTATTTTTATAGGATTGAATGTTCAGCAACGGCTGTATCAGATACAGAATAATTCCATTGGTTGATCTATGACATATAGAATAAAATAAACAAAACAATATATCTGCAAAGATACAAAGTGAAAAGCAAGGGATATCTACACTGATTTAAGTAGTCATAAAATGGGTAAAGCACAGGGTATCTCCACTGACTGGGTGGTCATAAGAGGGACACTTGTTCATGTTGGACAAGAGAGAATAGTCCAGAGGTACAAAAATAATTTTGGGGGACTTTCCATGCAATTGTGTCACCTTCGCCACACTAGGCTTGGTCACCACAACAAGATAAAACAAGGGTAAAGGGCCTCCATCCAGCTTCCCATGATTATACGCATGATCTTAACACCTGCAACTCACAGCTTGAGTGCCAAATATATAGAACTTATCAAATTGGTTGATACTGATTGGAATAGAGTAGGGGTCTTCAATGATTCAATTTCCTCATTCTCTTCTTCCCTCCTCATTCACTGAGAAAGCTATTATTTGATATAGATTATACATGTGAAGTCATGCAAAATATATTTTCATATTAGCCATGTTTCAAAAGGGAACATAGCTGTTAGGTGGCAGGAAAACTTTTCATCCTAAATCCTTTGGAATTATCGTGTATCATTGTATTGCTGAGAATAGCTCAGCCATTCAACAGCTGATCATCATACAATATTGCTATTACTAGGTACAATGTTTTCCTGGTTCTACTGATTTCATTTTGCATCAATTCACGTCAGTCTTTCCAGATTTTTTGAAACCATCCTGCTTGTCATTTCTTGTAGCATATTTCAAAAAATTGGAGACATAGTCACTGATTGTGATTGAGTTGTGGCAATATGATGATACTATCTAAATTAATTTTAAGTTTTAGTGATATGCCAATCAAATGAACTGAGAGAATACTTTTTTGAACTATGTAATAAATGAGTATTTGTCTGAAGGAAAAAAATTCAAGAAGATAAAATTTTTTTAAAAGTATGACTGAATGAATAGTTGCATTAGATTCACTAGAAGTCTTTCTCTGTATATATACATATTTGCATAGCAATACCTATGCATATATATGATATGTAGCAATACTTATGTGTATATGCACATAATTATATATATATAGACATATGGATATCTTTATTGACATCTATATTTATAGAGAAGGAGGAAGGAAGAACAGAGAACCTTTACAACTATTTAATACTAGTTAAAAAACAGAAAAGTAATCAGTGGAGTCGACGGGATAAGCAAGAGCAGAAGAGCAATCAAAAATACTTAATTGTGCTGATAATCTCAAGAAACTAAATTACTCACGGAAATTCTCTTTTTGACAAATCTTCTGGGAAAATTGGAAAGTGGTTTGGCAGGAATTAGGCTTAAAGCCTTATTTCATATACAATACACACTAAAAATGGCAACATGACCTAAATTACATAAAAAGTCGCATTTTAAAAAATAAACTAAGAGGACAAGATCAGGTATGGTTCAAAATGTTGGTTAGCTAGAGAATTCTTAACCAATAGAGGAGATGATTAAAGATAAAATTAATACTTTTGACACATTAAATAAAAAAACTTTTACATGAATGAAATAGAAAATTGATTAAGAAATTATAGAGAGAACATTTGCACAAAATTCTATGGATAAATGTTTGTTATCCAAGTTACATAGGGAATTCATACAAATATATAACACCAAGGTACATTCTTCATTGATTATAAAAGGTCAAAGGATATAATCAAAATTTTCAAAAGAATTGTAAGCTATAAATGCCTTCACGAAAACATGGTCAAAATCACCAAAAGCAGGACAAGTAACTCTGAGTTCTTACCTCACACCATGTTATTTAGCAAAGATGACAAAAAAGTAGGAATAATGGAGAAGAGGCAATGAGAAGACATGTACACTAATAAATAGTTGGACTTGTGAACTGATTCTGCCTTTTTGGGTATCAGTTTGGAATTATGCAAGGAAAATGATGGAGCTACCCAAATCCTTTGGTATAACGATCTTACTACTGGGCTTTTACCCCAAGGGATAATAAGATCAGGTTTTTAGAAGATACCTTAGAGCAGGTTCCAGTCCAGATCCCTCAACTTACAGATAAAGAAAGCGAGTGTGAAAGAGGTTAAGCAACGTACCCAAAATCATACAGTTTGTGAGTCTCTGAGTTAGCATGTGAGTTGGGGACTTGTTGACTCAAAGACCAACACCCTATCCTCTGTAACGCTTCACTGCCTAAGACGACAAAGAGACAACTAACGTGTCAAAATATTCAGTATGGTTAGCAGAAAAGAGCAGAATCTATCCAGCAACTGGGGAATAGGGAGAAAAACTATGGCATACGAATATAGTGGAATATTTTGTAATGATGCATATGAGAAATTCAGAGAAATAGGAGGAGATTTGTATAAACTGATGAATAGTGAAATAACCGGAACCAAAAGAACATTATACACAATAACCACAACAGTGTAACTAAAAATTTTTTTTTAAAGTAGCTTGAAATTATGTGATGATCAGCTATGATAGACTTAGCTCTTCTCAGCACTACAGTGACCCAAGACAATTCCAAAAGAGTCATGATTGGAAAATGCTATCCATATCCAGAGAAAGAACTGTGGAATCTGAACATAGATTAAATCACACTGTTTTCATTTTTTAAATTATTTTTATTCATGATTTTGACCTTTTGTTCTCTTTCTTCTCTCACAACATGACTCTCACAACAGGAAATATATTTAACATGATTTTACATGTATAACCTATATAAGATTATTTTCTGTCTTGGGGAGGGAGAAAGGGAGGCAAGGAGGGAGAAAAATTTGGAACTCAAAATCTTATAAAAAACGAATGTTGAAATCTTCATTTGTAATTGCAAAAAATAAAATTCAGCTTAAAAAATAAAGAGACGGGAAAAAAGTAAAACAAGGTGAACTCTGACTGTCTGAAAAATAAGTGAATATTCCAGGCAGAAGATAATAGATAATATCTCCTTTTTTCATGGCAGGAATGAGAGTGAGTACTAGAAGAGAATGTTGAATACATTGACTACAGCTACTGTATTGGATGTTTTCACTGATTTTTTGCTCTTTGTCAGGCTTCCCTGCCCTAAGTCTTTTCCCATTTAAGTCTGCCCTCCACACAGTTACCAACATGATTTTCCTTTAAGTCAGATCTGATCTTGTCACTCCCTTATTCAATAAACTATAGTGGCTCCCTATTGCCTCTAGAAGCAAATAACATCTCTGTTTAGCTTTTAAATCCCTTCACAATGTGATCCCAACCTATCATTACAACTCCATTTTATCTTTCTCTCCTTCCTACATTCTAGGATCCAACCAAACTGGCATTGTACCCGTTAATCATGGCACTCATTTCTCTTCTCCTCTCTTTGTACTGTCCATCCGCCATAGAAGTATTGCATTTCCCTTTCACTCCCACCTCAAAAGAATCCTTTTCTGCTACGGCATGGCTCAAGCACCATCTTCTACACAAAGCTTTTACTGCTGCCCCCAGCTGCTATTGCCCTCCCTCCATAACTGCTTAGTATTGATCAACTTTGAATTTATTTTCTATATATTTATTCCAGGCAATCATTCATATATATATATATATATATATATATATATATATATATATATATACACACACACACACACACACGCACACACATATAACATATGTATGTACGTGTGTTCGTCCTTTGTTGCTGAAGAAGACCATGCCCTCAGAGAAATGATGACATGACTTGCACTTGACTTCGTTTTGAGTGAGGGAGGGCTGTGCAGGTCACCAGCCTCACTTCTCCTCCAGAGCCATCTGAATCCAGTGACCAGATATTCATCAGGATGCCTGGAGATGACCCAGGAGGAGGCAATTGGGGTTAAGTGACCTGACCAAGGTCACACAGCTAGTGAGTGTCAAGTACACAGACACATATTTTAAAAACATAATAAAGCAAAAAACAAAAACAAACCCAAGCATTTGTACTAACAAATCAAACTGCTGGCTTAGGTTGGGCTGGGGTGCTCTTCCTCTCAGATTCTGGGTTCATGTGCAGACTGAACTGAATCCTGAGAGGAGCCTGGAGCCTCATAGGGAGGGTCAGGTCCTTTTTTTTTCTCATGCTCTCTGATTCTCCATCATTCCCCCTGGAGTCCTAGGGAAAGTCACTTTAGGTTTAGCTAATGTCTATGCTTTCCTCCAGCTGATTTAGAAAGATATTCATTGTACAATGTAGAAAAGGGTACAGGACAGCAATTCACTTAATTCACAAAAAGAAATGCTTACAGCATAAACTATTCATAAGCACTCTTTTAAAAATACTTAAAATATGACACAGTAATCTATAACTTCTTTTGTATCCTTTTTTGAGAATACAGAATGTGAAACTTTTAGTGGGACTATTGAATAGTCCCAGTGAATCTTACCTTCACCTTAGCATTGCATTGTCTTAATAATTCCTTTAAAGACCATATCTTCTGGCAATTTAGGACAGGGTTTAGGCTCATCCTTTTGTAAATAGTCTTTTCAAAGAAATAATGTAGTACTGATGGGGTATTCATGACCCCTCGAACTTACCTCCTAGGTTTGAACATCCATGGCAGAATTACTATTTGGTCACTAATGTTCAGAAAAGGAAACATATGACAGAAGAAACATCCAGGAGCCTAAGGTTCATGAGTCCAGGCTCTCTAGGGAGCATGTATGAGCATTGCTATGTGTTTAATTAACCCCAGTCCCAAAGCCCATCAATATGGGACTCTCTCCTAATTGGTAGAAGAGAGTATTTTGTCCCATGTGGGGTGTGGAGTGTAGTTGGTGAGAGCAGGAGAGTTCTGATATTTTTCTCCTCCTTCCTCCCTTTTCCTTGCTATAATCTCATTAATAAAAAAAAGTTTACCCATGTGATTCATAAATTTAGCATGACATTAATGAAGAAAGAAGGTATTTTCAGGATAACTGTGGAATTTTCTTAGCACTGGCGGGGACTTGGCAAGACCAATATGTAACTCATTATGTGACTGAGCAATAAGGTAGGATCCTAGGATGTTCCAGTGGGATCAAGAGACATATTCTGCACTGGTGCCATTAAGGGTGTGGGATCAGCTGTGGAAACTGTGAGTCAGCAGAGTATCAGATACCGCCATCCAGCTTTAAAGCATCAGAATCTTTCTTCTGTCATCTGTTGGTCTCTGTCGTCTTTTTATCTGGTCTTCTCTCCAGGTAAACAAGTAGTCTAACAGCCTATCGCTTTCTAATTTAGCCTCTGACCCTGTGGTCTTCCCCTTCCATTGCTGAGTTCCTCTTGTAACCTCCATCTTGAGAAAGGGGTCAGGCCAGGTATCATTCACTCTCTTAACTTTGCCACCATGTCCCACTACCCCCCTCCTTTGCAGCTCCCTTTTATTTCTTGGTTTTCTCCACTAGAATGTAATATCCTTGAGGCTGGGACTATCTTTATTTTTGTTTATCTTGTGTCTTTAGAGCTTAGTATAGTAGCAGTAAGCATTTAATAATACTGGTTGACTGACTTGTTGACTGAGTAACTGGTCCTCGCAACTAACTTGTTGGGTAGTTAGTGTGCATATTTTGATCCCATTTTACAGATGAGGAAACTAGGGCACAGAGAGGAAAAGTGTTTTGCCCTTTCTTCTGCCTATGCTGACTTATAATGAAATTGATATAGTACATTAGGTTTTATAACTTTTTCGAAATTATCTAATTTGATATTATTGGGATATTCAGTTGTTTCATTCTTTGTGATCCTAGTTGGGGTTTTCTTAGTGAAGGTACTGTAGTGGTTTGCCATTTCCTTCTCCAGATCATTTTTTGCAAATGAGGAAACTGAGGCAAATAGGGTTAAGCGACTTGTTCAGAGTCCCACATCTAGTCTGAGGCCAGATTTGAACTCACAAAGATGAATCTTCTGAACTCTAGTTCTGCCACCCTACCCACCACATCACCTCACTTCTCTTTGATATTATTATTGTCACTATTTTAGACATGGGGAAACTGAGACTCAGAGAGATAAGGTGACTTGCCTAAGATAACATAGCCAGTAAGTAGCAGAAATCTCTTTCCACTATGCCTTAAGTGACCATTGGCAAGTCTAGGCCATTGATTCTCCTCTGCTTATCTAATTTCATTTGCTTTGCCTGTGACAAATACAGCCAAAGGAGGTATTCGTTGGCAAATCTGATTAACACCATCAGATGTGGTAAAGCTAGTTTACTTACTAAAGGAGATCGTTCTCTTTCATATAATTTAATTCTGCTAACAGAAGAAAAAAAATTGGTACAAGCAAGTCTCTGAACAGAGAAGTTCTCTATCTTATTTCTTAGATGAATAGCGACAATATCCAACATTTGATACTAACATAAATATTAGAGTAACAAAATCATAGATTCAAAGCTGGAAGAGACTTCAGGGATCGTGTACTCCAATACCCCATTTTATGGTTAACTCAACTGACTTTAAGTCCACAATATAGTAATCCTCCTAGACTAGGGTTGGGGAACCTATAGCCCTCTAGGTCCTTGAGTGCAGTCAAAGGAAAGGATTCCCACCCTTGTCTTCGACTCTTCACTGTCACAGACTCTTTATATCTAATCAATTGTCAAGTATTTTTGGTTTAATGTTCACAATGCCTTTTGCAAGTGTATCCTCCTCTCCACTCACACCCACAGTTACATTTTCCTGGCTCTCATCACCTCTCTCCCTTGGGCTTTGGCAGTGGCTTCCTGCCTCCAGCCTCTCCCCTTTCTAACCCAGCTGCTGCATGACTCTCAAATGGCTAAAGCACAGGTTTGAGGATATTACTCACTCTACTGCAATAAGAACTTTCCAGAATTCCCTATTACCTCTAGAACAAAATACAAATTTCTTTTATTTTGTCATTTAAAGCCCCTTAGACCTGACTCCAGCCTACCTTTCCAGTCTTCCTACACTTTACTCCCCTTCCAATAATCCATATTGCAGCCAAACTGGATTACTTGCAGTTTCGCATGCTCAAGGACACACATGCTTTCCAAGAACAGCCGCCATTGCAACAAAAACCCACAATGTTTGAAGGGACAAATTTAAATTAAATCTGCATTATCATAATTTTCTCCTAACTCTCTGAAGTCTAGACAATCAACCAAACCATGAACCAAGCCTTGATTTGTGATGTCTAATGTTCACACTGAAAATTTCATAATCAGCTTTCAAAAACCAGCCACATTGGCTCCAAACCACTATAACTATGCGTAAGTCATCATTTGATTTTCTACCTTAATACATGCATGGAAATGCTCTCCTTTTCTTTGAAAAAATATTTATTTTTAGTTTTCAACATTCACTTCCATAAGATTTTGAGTATTAAATTTTCTCCCTCTCCTTTCTCCACTCCCCTACCCTAGACAGCATGCATTCTGACACAGGCTCCATGTACACATTCATGTTAAATATATTTTCACATTAGTCATATTGAATACTCTCCTTTTCTTTTCTACCTCCTATAAAAGGTCTTTCCAGAGTTTAACAGTCCCACCCCCTAAAATGACTGTGTTTTGCATATATTTTGTATTTACTTATCTAGGTACACTAGAAAATAAGCTTATCAATAGAAAAAAATAAGCTCCCCGTAGAAAATAAGCTCATCAAAAGCAGGATCTGTTTCATTTTTTTTATCCCTAGAGTCAGTACAGTGGCTGGCACATAGTGATAAATGTTTTTTAGTTTGAACCGAAGTTAAGTCATATGACCAATGTCCTATAGGAAATAAGTAGCAGGAATCCAACCAGGTCCTCTGACTCATGACTGATTATTTTTTCCATTGACTATACCACTCCCCATCTCCAGATATTTCAAATGGGAAACACATACACACACACACATGCACGCACACACACATATACCACTGTAGTGTCTTCCTGGAAACTGCCATGCTCCTGCTCTCTGCCTCTACTTCTCACCCAGAACTTAAGCTCCCATGCTGGTCCTTGGGCTTTTGATTAGTGAACATTTACCTTATCTTGTCCACTTCTAGTCAGCACCATGCTACCTTTGGCCCATACCATCACCTCCCAACTACAACACCTCCCAATTCGTTGTTCAGTCATTCTCAGTATGTCCAAATCTTCCTGATCTTGTTTGGGATTTTCTTGTAAAAGATAATGGAGTGATTTGCCATTTTCTTCTCCAGCTCATTTTAGAGACGAGGAAAGTGAGGCAAACAGGGTTAAGTGATTTGCACAGTATCATGCTGCTAGTAAGTGTCTGAAGCCAGATTTGAATTCAAAAAGATAAGTCTTCCTGATTCCAGGCCAGTCACTCTATCTATTGTGCCACATAGCTGTCCAATCAAATCAATAAATAATCAATAATCAAAATAATGATTAAGGGTTTATGATGTGCCAGGCACGATGCTATGCACTGGAGGGTGTGTCAGTCAGTTGATCCATGATCTTCACTTTTCTGACTTTCCTATCCTTCCATGCTTTTCCCTCCACCATTCCCCACAATAGGTTATCTTTTAGGAGAGCATCTTCTTTGCTTCACTTTGTGAAGCTTAGAACAGGGTCTGACCCTTAATAAGTATGTTTTTGTTCATTTATTCATTTGTCCTTGAAAAGCCTTATGGTGTAGTCCAGATGAGGTTGGCCTTGGAATCAGGAAAACCTTCAAGAGAGGAAGTTCTGCCTTAGACGCATACTCATTGTGTGATGATGAGCAAATAACCCCAATGACACTTCCTAAGTCTTTAAGTTACAGAGGAACTGTCAGACAAAGATGAAGGGAGTTTCCACACTGGGAGCTTCCAATAGAATCAAATCACTAGTCCAGTCTAAAAATAAATATAATTTTTAAAAAGGCTCTCGACCTCATTTGGGGGATTCCTATTATAAAATAGACTGGAATGGAAAAGCATTTATTAAGTACTTACTATGTATTACAAATATAAAATCACAACAGTCCCTGCTCTTAAGAAGTTCACAATCTAATTAGGGGAGACAACATACAGAGGAGAGTCCCAGTTTATGTTCAAATCGATAGCAGATGGAAAATCCAGGTAGAACTTAGGAAGGGAGTGTAGAAGGGCAGCCAGCAAAGAGGGCAGATGGTCCTTAGAAGACAGTGGATCAGAGTTAAAGAATAACTAATTATAACAACTAGCATTGATAAGAGCACTTTCAAATTTGAAGGATACTTAGAAATCTAATTTTATCCTCTTAACAACCCTGGGAGGTAGCTGCTATTACTGTCCTCATTTTCTAGATGGGGAAACTAAGGCAGACAGAGGGTTAAGTAACTTGCACAAGGTCACCCAGCTAGTAAATGTCAGAGGCTGGATTTGAACTCAGGTTTTCCTGACTCTAGGTTCAGTGGAATTCCAGTATTGACTGGAATATTATTCATAGTGTGTTACTTAGAGACTTTGGGGTATCTGTCTCAGAGGCAGGGATCTGAGGCTGGAAGGTCAGCATCCATTTGAGAGTGAGCAATATTTTCCTGCCAGAAGTTGGCAGTTGAGCAATGAGGGTTGGTTGGTGAATGGAAAAGTCGGTAGCTCCCTTCTGGAGCAACAAATGTTGCTTATCTCTCTTTCTGATGCCCATTCTTAAGGACTGAGAGGCAGAGAGGGTAAATCTTAGGGCTCCCTACCTTAGGGCTGGCGCAGGTGGCTGGTTCTTCTTTGTTGTATATTTTTGGCTAAAGACCACACTTCAGTTTTCCTCTGGCTACATTTCCAGGTTCATGTTGCTTCTGAAGTATGATTAGCATTGTCTGTCTGTCAGCTGTATCTGAAATATGGTTATGAGGTTTTGGACTCACTTGTTGTCCCTGCTGGCTGCCTTCAAAATAATTCTTTTCTAAAGCAGCCATTTAGCCAGTAAGATTTGAGAATGACCCATTTAGAAATCTGACGCTGACGTACTCAGTTTTGAGGCAGCTGGTACCATGGATACAGTCTTAAAAACATCAAATACATAATTCTCACATTCATAGTGAGTGCTGTGTTGTGCACAGAACAAAGACAGTCTCAGAATCTCAGAGTCTGAAGGCATCTCAGAGGTCATCTTGTCCAAATCATATTTGAATAGAAATCTTCTCTACGACATCCCCAAACCACTAAGAACTTCTATTCAATGACTCCCAGAAAAAAAGAGTCATTGCTTCCCCTGGCAACCCATATTTGAGCTTAAATCTATTTCTCTTCAGCTCCATGCCTTTTCCACTGGCTGTCCCCCATGCATGTTCAGCTCTCCTTGAACACCTTCTGGTTTCCTTGTGCTCTTTCATACTGAACTCAAATTCCACCTTCTGCAGGAACTTTTCCCATTCCTCCAAGTGTTAGTAAATCCCCTCTGAGATTACTCTCCATTTATACTATATACAGCTTGTATGGATGCACTTGTTTGAATATTGTCTCTCCCTTTAGATGTCAGTCCTTCAAAGATAGGGATTCTGTTTCTGCCTTTCTTTGTATCCCTAGCACTTACTATATGGCCTAGTATATAATAAGCACTTATTATATATTATTATTTTATGTAATTTATTATTACATAATAAGCTTTCATTAATGCTTCTAGATTCGTTTCTCCTACAATTTCTCTCTGGAACCAAGCACAAAGCGTCTAATGACTCTTCTTCTATATGAGAGACCTTATAATATTTTAAAAATCTTATTATGCACCCCAGAGCAGCTAGGTGGCATGTTGAATGGAGAGAGTCAGGCCTGGAGTTGGGAAGACTCGTCTTCATGAGTTCAAATCTCGTCTCTGAAATTTACTATCCATGGGACCCTGGGCAAGTCATTCCACACTGTTTGCCTTAGTTTCTTCATCTATAAAATGACTGGAGAAGGAAGTGGCACACCTCTGCAGTATCTATCAAGAAAATCCCAAAATGGAATGTGACTTAAACCCTCACTCTCTTCCAGGTTTTCTCTCTTCCAACCTAAACATCCCAAGTTCCTCCAATGAGCCTCCAGTCATTTCACCATGCTAAGAAACCATCAGCTTTTTAATGTTTTCAAAAAATGTAGTGGTCAGAGCTAAACAAAATACCCCAGATACAGTGTGATCGAGGCAGAATAGAAGGCAAAACAGTTTCAATGACCTGGTTCTTCCCACCCCCCCTTTTTTAAGCTGAAACACTTGATTTCACTTGTGTTGGAAACTACCAGTGAGGAACTTCCTCCAGCAATACAGTTAAGCACTTTCTCCACAACGTAGTCTTAGATTCATGTTGTTTCAGGGGGTGGGACACTAAAAGTTTCAGTGACTTGCCTCGGGTCCCTTAGCTGGTATGTGGGAAAGGTGGCATTTGAACTAATTCTTTCTGATTCCAAAGCCTCTCTTTATTCATTATGTCATGCTGCTTCGCTTAGTGTGATCTCTGATCACATTATCATTTGGGGGTTATGTTACATACTTTGCTAGGAGTGACAAAGACCTGAATTCAAATCCAGCATTAGGCACTTACTAGTTGTATGATCCTGGACAAGTCTCTTAACTTCTGTTTGCCTCAGTTTCTTCAACTGTAAAATGGGATAATAATAGCACCTACCTTTTAGGGATGTTGTTAGGATCAAATGACAATGATTATAAAGTGCTTGGTACAGTACCGAGCGTGTAGTATGTGTTATGTTAATGTTATCACTATCATTATTAAATCCCACAAAGCTTTTTCTGCAAGTTTTCCACCCATCCTTCCCTCAATGTATACTTCATATCTTCAGTTGCTTTCTTTGAGTTATCCCTATTTATAATTATCCCTATAGATTAGGGTTAATGCTCTAAACTGTCACAATTGTTTTCTGTCCTGACTCTGTTATCCAATCACTTAGTCATCTTTCCCAACTTTATGTCATCTGCAAATCTGATAAGCTTCACTAGCGCCAAGGACAATCCCTTGGAACATTTCGGAGAGACCTCTCTCCAAGCCGCTGTCAATCCACTAATGACACTTCTTCAGTTCCAGCCATTTAAAGTCACCTGACCAGACTGTCATCTACTTGATATGTATGTATCCATCATGTCTCCAAGGAGAGTGAGAGAAACTTTGTCAAACTCTGTACTGAAATACAGCTGTAATATTCATGCTGATAGCCCTGTCAAAAACAGAAATAAGGTTAGGCTGCTCTGACCTGTTCTTAATGAAGCCATTTTGGCTTTTAATGATTACTTCTTTTTCTAAATTCTCACAAAGTCGTCCTCTAATTATTTCTTCTAATAACACATATTACATTTTGCCAAGAATTTGAATTAAACTCATTGACTTACAGTTTGAAGATTCTACCCTCTTTCCTTTCTTGAACACTGGGATAATATTTATCCTTCTTCATTGTCTGTTTTCTTTCTAACATCATCCCAAACAGCTCAGGCTTATCAATCACAACTGTAGTTTTTCCCCCCCAATCTTAGGATGTAATGTTTCCCAAATAATAATAATAAGAGTTAACATTTACATAGTATTTACTATGTTTTGGGACAGCTAGGTAGTGTAGTGGAGTTAGATTCACAGAGCTTTATCTTCATGAGTTCAAATCCAACCTCAGATACTTACTGGCTTTGTCACCCTAGGTAAGTCACTTAAATTACGCTTACTTCAGTTCCTCAACTATAAAATGAGCTGGTGAAGGAAATGACAAACAATTCCAGTATCTTTGCCAAGAAAACTTCAAATGGGGTCACAGACTCAGACATGACTGAAAACAACTAAACACATACAACACATTCCAGACACTGTGCTAAACATTTTGCAAGTATTATTTCATTTGATCTAGAAAATAACCCTAGGAGGGAGGTGCTATTATTTTCCCTATTTTACAGATCAGGAGGAAATTGAGGCAGAGTTTAAATGACTTGCCCAGGGTCACATAACTAGCATCTGAGGTTGCATTTGAACTCAGATTTTCCTGATTCCAAGTTCAGAGCTCTTTCTGCTACACCAACTAGCTGCCTTGTGATTTGAATTCATTCAAGCAAATGAGATTGACTACTTACCATCTCCATTATCTCAGACTTTTTTATCTTGGGTTGCAGCTTTCGGTTAACCACTGCCATTTTTGTGGCTGGGACAGGGCTCTTCATTTCCTGGCTCGGAGCTCTGCTTGCTCCTGACTGGGGAGAGTTCTCCATTATCATACTACTTGTTGCTCTCCAGTCATTGTGAATCCATGCTACACCCGTTTCCACCTCTAGCTATTACAGCCAAAATCGGGAAAGATATTTCAATTGGTTGTCCTGTGGCTCTACTCGCTATCCCAGGGATTTCACAGACCAAATCACTCTTCCCTCTTCCTTCATTAGATGTGTAAGCTTTCTAAGTGCAGGGAATATCTTTCTTGTATGTGTATCTCAACACTTAGCACAGCACCTAGAACATCAAAAGGGCTTCATAAAATGCAGATTCTTTCTGTCTGTCGGTCTCTCTCCTCTCTTTTTCTCTGCCCCATTTTCTCCTCTTTCTCTACCTCTCCTTTCTCTTCCCCTTTTCTTTCTTCCTTCCCCTCTCTTTTTCCCTTTTTCCTATTCCTCCCTCTCTCTTCCTTTTCTCTTCTTCCTTTTCCTTTTTAAATCTCTTTCATTTTCTCTCTTTTCTTCCTCTATTTTCTCTTTCCTCAGTCTCTTTTCTTCCTTTTCTTCTTTCTCCTCCTCTCTTTTTCTTCCTCCCCCTTTCTCTTTTCATTTTTCCAAGTTACATTATTCTTGATAGAGAAAACAGAAACAAAATGAGAGTTGAATAATTCTGCCCTCTCTCCAACGTCCATTATCTTCAACTTCTTCACTCCATATGGCTGTCTCCTACAGCTGCAAACAGTCACACTCTTACCCAGGACTTTTCAATTTTTCCTTTTTGTTTTTTAGCCATGACTCTTTAGTGATGTTTAATGAAACTCTAAAGATGTGCACCACTTGGTACAATTTCATCTGGAGTCCTCTGACCCTTTTATTTAAAGTATTTCGGCCTTTGCTACTTTGGGTTCCAGTTCTAGGCACTATTGTTTAATAATAAACATTTGAAATTATTACTCTTTGTCAATTCATTTTAGATGTCAAAGGAAATACAGAGCAAGACTGTGGACATACTTAAGAAGGATGTTCAGAACAATGATTCATGGGTAAGTTTGCACTGAACACCTATAAATGTCTCAGATCACATTCTTTAGAAATTTGTTGAGACCCCTCATATATACAGTTTACTTATTTTAGTTTAATAATTTGGCCAGGTCTTAACAGATCATGACTATTAAATTTGATGGTTGCTTTCTTATTTCAAAAATCACATTTTTATTTTCAGACAGTATATATATATATATATATATATATATACACACACACACATAAATATAGTATATATACTATATATACAGCAATATTTATATACATAAATATATATACATAAATATTTATACATATATGTATAAACACATATACATATATACCATGTCTAGAAAAATATCTCCTTCCTGCCCCCATACTCTTTAAAAAATAATGTTATTGATATCTTTTGTTTTTATTATAGACTCCATTTCGCATTGCATCCTTCCTTTCCCAGAGAACTAGACTTTATAAGAAAGAATGAAACAAGGGTAAAAAAAAACACTTTGGTAAAATTAATCCAAGTTTGATGTTATACTTAGTGAATAATGTCCATCCCATAGTCTCCAACCTCTAGCCACTGCATTTTTAAGTGACACAATTCAATACTTGTTTGATATCATGAAATGAGTACTGAATCAGGGAGCTGGGTTCTACCTTCTATTCTGGTACTAATTAACTTCAAAACCTCGGACAAGTCATTTGACCTCCATGAGCTTTATTTAGGTTTCTTACAAAATGAGAGTGTTAAAGAAGGTAACTTTTACTAGCTCTGATCTTTTGGGTTCAGTGATCTGACACCTGCTATGTGCAAGGCATGGTGCTAGTTATAGGGGGAGACAAAGATAAATGAAACACCTTCCCTGACTTTAGACAGCTTAGAGACTAGTTGTGGAAATAAGAGATTCACAAAACTGTCATGAAAATGGTGTGATTGGTGTATACAAGATGTTCCAACAAATTTTCATGAGAGTTTTGAGGAGAGATCAGTGCAAGCTAGGTCGTCTGGAAAAAGGTTTCTTAAAAGAGGGAGTATTTGAAATAGGTCCTAAACATTGGGTGGTGCTTCAGGTTAAGCCAAGTCAACAAGTATTTATAAGCAATTACAACAGTAACAACAATAGCAATTATATAGCGCCTAATGTATACCAGGCACTGTGCGAAACACTTCATAAATACCATCTCACTTGATCCTTACCAACAACCCTGCGAATAGGCATTGTTATTATATCTCCATTTTACAGAATGAGGAAATTATGGCAAACAGAGGTTAAGTGATTGACTCATAGTCACACAGATTTGAAAGACTTTGCCTATAGACTATTATGTGCATTATTAGACTGAAGTCACAGTAATATTTTTATTTGCCTCTTTCTTCATTTTAAGAGAACGTTCAGTTCTTGGTGAAGGGGGAGGCAGGATGCTAAGTTCAAAAATCACTGATGGAGAAATAAAAATCACTAATAAAACTTTTAAAATAATTTATTATAAACAATATTTGACAGTAATACAATTAGTTAAACTTCCTCTCAGCTTAATTCCACAGGCATTTATTAATGATGATAATAATAATAGCTAACATTTATAAAGCACTTTATATATGTTGATTCATTTACACATGTTAACTCAAAATCCTCTTAACAACCCTGTATATTATATGTATATAACAACCCTCGTATTATCTCTGTTTTACTGAGGCACAGAGGGGTTAAATGACTTCCCCAGGGTCACACAGATACTAATTATCTGAGGCAGGATTTAAAATCAGGTCTTCCTGATTCCAAGTCCTGAACTCTATCTGCATAGTTAGATACTGTGTGCCAGATCCTATGCTAAAGGCTAGAAATACAAAGACAAAAATGAACACAACTTCTGTTCTCAAGGAACTTATATTCCATTGCTTTGTAACTATATACATTTAAAGAAATCAATTTCAGCTCATAAAATGTCACAACGTCCCTCACCATTCACCCCAAGTCTTCATCCATCCATCCATCCATTCAGATATCCATCAGCAAATATTAATTAAGTGCCTATTGTGAGTGAGACACTGGAGTAGTCTGGGAATACAAGACAAAGATGAAGCAGTACCTGCCCTCAAGGAATTACATTCTGTCAGATTCTTTCTTTGTCTAGTTTTACTCTTTTTTTTCTTCTTTTATGGTGGCAATTTGGTTTTCTGATTCTGATTTTTTCTCTTTGCATTTGTTCATAAAGATCTTTGCAGATTTTGTCCTATTCTTAGTACTCATCTGGTCTTTATTACATTAAAATATTCCATTACATATACTCTAGACTTTCGATTAGCCTAACTGGAGATAAATCATGTATTTTGAGAGAGAAAAAAGATTTATCAGATGCCTTCAAGGAGCTTAGAATCTAACAGAAGACAAATCTCACAGGCAAGTAACAAGTGAAGATAAAGTATTAAGCTGTGTTAATGATTATAAACGTAATAGGAGATCAAAGAAGGGGCAGATGAGTGTGGGATTTAGGGAAAAGGTAATGCCCGATAGGGCTTTGAAGCTTGGATAGGCTCTGCATAAGCAGAAAAGATATTAATGATAATACCGCTTATACAGTGCTTACTAAGTGCTAAGAGCTTTTCAATGATCATTTCCTTTGTTTCTCACAACAACCCTAGAAAGGAGGTGATAGTATTATCTCCATTTTGCCAATGAGGAAACTGAGGCAAACAAGAGTTAAATGATTTGTCCATCGTCACAGAGCTAGTATGTTTCTGAAGTTGAATTTGACCTCAGGTCTTCTAGACTCTAGACCTAGCCCTTGATCCACTTTGCTACCAGGAGAGAACAGCATGGGAAAAAAAGGCTGGGGAGTGAGAATATGTATGGCATATTAAAAGAGAAGAAAGATTGGTCTATCTAAAGTGGAGGGTCCCTGCTGGGAAGTTGGGAGAATGGAGGGTTGGAGAAGATTATGGAGGCCTTTGAAAATTAGACAAAGGAATTTAACTTGAAAAAAGGGAATAGGAAGACATTGTAGGTTTTTAGAGCAGGGAAATGATGTAATTAAAATATTCTGATTATTAATCAGGATATTCAGGATTATCCTGATGTTACTGTACTAGTCAGGAAGTGGAGAAGACTGGAAGAAAGAGAACAGTTGGGAGAATTTCTGGAAATCTAAACATGAGAATTATGTTAGTGGGAATCTTGGTGATAGATTTCACAGAGGAAGTGAATAGAAATAAAAGATGTCTAGCTTGGGAAACTAGAATGATAGTGCCATGCAAAGAATGGGAAAGTTGGGATGTGTATCAGTCCGGGTGGTTATGAAGATAGAATGTTGGGGCCACACCAGGTTTGACTACGCTGAAGAGCATCCAAATGGAAATGTCCTACAGGCAACTGAATATGTTGGACCAAACAAAGTGTCAGGAGCCACAGAGATTTGGATGTTATCAAAATGGAGGTTTTAGCTAAACTCATAGAAATGAGTGGGATTTCTGAAGAACAGTATACAGAAGAAAAGGCAGATGAATAATGTTAGGATCTTTTGTGAGGCTTTCTGGAAATCTAGACAAAGGAGATAGTCAAGGAAAAAGTTGTACTAGAAAAAGACAGAGAAATAGAATGATCAGAGAAGTAGAAAAAGGGTGATGAAAACTGGTTGGTTGGTTGGTAGGTTAGTTACTGTCCTTCATTCTCATAACATCATCATGTTGGAGTCATGGTACAAGAGTGTCAAACTCTGACTGATCAGACCAATATAAGCTCAGAAGGCTCTACCACAGGTCCGGCACAATTCATCCACCTGAACATTTGGAGTGGAGATGTCTTTAAATTTGCCCATCTCATGTTTCTTTTGAGCTACTGTAATTCTGCTTTGCTCATAGAGAACAGTACCTTCTTGGATGCAGGCACATCATACTGGATGGTCCTTTGTCAGAATCAATCATGCAATTGATTCCAAAGTTCCAAATGATGAAAATAGAGCGTAACAGAAGTCAAAGACAGAAGGAAGGGTTGATTAATCGTGTCAAATGACATAGAAATATGGAAGAGCAAATGAAATAACATTTGCAAAACACTTTGTAAACCTTAAAATGCTGCATAGATAGTATTAGGGCCTCATATCTGTGATTTCACTGTTATAGGAAATTCTCAGGAAAGGAAACTCCTACCAATGCAAGTCAGCACCTTCTCTGCAACGTATGTCTTTTCTTCCTTCTATTATTATTAATTTATTTGTTTTTAGTTTTTTACAATCACTTCCATAAGTCTTAGATTTTCTCCCCCTCCTGTTTCCCTCTTCCCTCCCCAAGATGGTGGCAATCTTATATGGGTTCTACACATACATTCTTATTAAACACATTTACACATTGGTCATGTTGCATAGAAGAATTAAAATGAATGGGAGAAACAATGAGAAAAACCAAACCAAACCAAACCAAAACATAACACAAGAGAAACTATGCTATTTCATTCTGTGATCCAATTCCGTAGTTCTTTCCCTGGATGTGGAAGGCATTTTGCCTCCAGAGGCCATTGAGAATGTTTTAGTTCCTTGCATTATTGTGAAGGGCTAAGTCTACCAGAAAAATTCATTGTATACTATGGTTGTTACTGTGTACAAAGTTCTTCTCCTGGTTCTGCTCCTTTCACTCAGCATCAGTTCAAATAAGTCCTTCCAGGTCTTTCTGAAGTCTTCCTGTTCACCATTTCTTATAGCATAATAATATTCCATTATATTCATATACCACAACTTTTTCAGCCATTCCCCAATTGATGGGTATCACCTTGATTTCTAGTTCTTGACCACCACAAAGAGAACTGCTATAAATATTTTTGTACATGTGGGACCCTTTCCCATTTTTATGATCTCTTTGGGATACAGTCCTAGAAGTGATATTGCTGGGCTAAAGGGCATGCAAATTTTTGTAGCCCTTTGGGCATAGTTCTGAAATGCTCTCCAGAATGGTTGGATGAGCTCACAGCTCCACAAGTTCCAACTCTCCCACATCTTCAACATTTATCATCTTCCTGCTTTATCATGTTAGCCAATCTGATAGGTGTGATATAGTATCTCAGAGTTGTTTTGATTTGCATCAAATCAATAGTGATTTAGAACATTTCATTCATATGATTATAGATAACTTTAATTTCTTCCTCTGAAAACTGCCTGTTCATATCCTTTGGCCATTTTATCAGTTGGGGAACGACTTGTATTCTTGTAAATTTGATTCAGTTCTCCATATATTTTAGAAATGAAGCCTTTATCACAGATACTAGTTGCAAATTTTTTTTCTCAGTTTTCCGCTTCTGTCCTAATCTTGGTTGCATTGGGTTTGTTTGTGCAAAATCTTTTCAATTTAATGTAATCAAAATTGTCCATTTTTCACTTCATAATGTTTTCTATCTCTTGTTTGGTCATAAATTTCTCCATTCTTCATAAATCTGACAAATATTCTATTCCTTGCTCCCCTGATTTGTTTATTATATCAGTCTTTATACCTAGATCTTGTATCCATTTGGACTTTATTCTTGTGTATAGTGTCAGGCATTGGTCTATATCCAATTTCCCAAACACTGTTATTCAGTTTTCCCAGAAGTTTTTGTCAAACAGTGAGTTCTTATCCCAGAAGCTGGGGTCCTTGGATTTATCAAACAGTAGATTGCTCTATTCATTGACTACTGTGTCTGGAGTACCTAACCCTATTCCACTTGTCCACCACTCTAGTTCTTAGCCAGTACCACGTAGTTTTGATGATTGCTGCTTTATAATACAATTTGAGATCTGGTGGGGCAAGGTCACCTTCCTTAACATTTCTTTTCATTTGCTCCCTTAATATTCTGGAACTTTTGTTCTTCCAGATGAATTTGATATTATTTTTTCTGGCTCTAGAAAATAGTTATCTGGTAGTTTGATTGGTGTGGCACTGAATAAATAAATTAATTTAGGTGGAATTGCCATTTTTATTATATTAGCTTGGCCTACACACAAGCAATGGATGTTTTCCTACTTACTTAGATCTGACCTTATTTGCATAAAAAGTGTTTTGTAATTGTATTCATATAGTCCATGGGTTTGTTTTGGCAGGTAGACTCTCAGATATTTTATAGTGTCTGCTGTAACTTTAAGTGGAATTCCTCTTTCTATCTCTTGTTGTTGTGCTTCATTAGTAACATATAGAAATGCAGATGATTTATGTGGGTTATTTTGTAACCTGTAACTTTGCCAAAGTTGTTTATTATTTCAAGTAGTTTTTTCACTTGATTCTCTGGGATTCTCTAAGTGTATCATCATATCATCTGCAAAGAGTGATAACTTAGTTTCTTCTCTGCCTATTCAAATTCCTTCAATTTGTTTTTCTTCTCTTCTTGCTAAGGCTAACATTTCTAGTACCATATTTAATGACAGTGGTGAAAATGGACATCCTTGTTTTACCCCTAATCTTTTGGACATGTGTCTAGCTTATCTTCGTTATATTGAATGCTTCCTGATGGTTTTAGGTAGATACTGCTTATTATTTTATGGAAGGCTCCATTTATTCCTATGCTCTCCAGTGTTTTCAATAGGAATGGGTGTTGTATTTCATCAAAAGCTTTTTCTGCATCTATTGAGGTAATCATATGGTTTCTGTTAGTTTTGTGGTTGATATGATCAATAATACTGATAGTTTTCCTAATATTGAAGCAGCTCTACATTCTTTGTATAAATCCTACCTGATCATAATGTATTATTCTCATGATAAGTTGCTATATTTTTTTTGTGAATATCTTATTTAAAATTTTTGCATCTCTGTTCATTAGAGAAATTGATCTATAATATTCTTTCTCTGTTTTGGCTCTTTCTGGTTTAGGTATCATAACCATATTTGTATCATAAAAAGAATTTTGGAGGGTTCTTTCTTCACCAATTTTCCCAAATAGTCTATACAGTTTTGGAATTAACTGTTCTTTAAATGTTTGATATAATTTACTTGTAAATTCATCTGGTCCTGGAGATTTTTTCCTAGGGAGTTCACTGATGGCTTGTTCAATTTCTTTTTCTGAGATGGGGTTATTTAAATATTCAATTTCCTCTTCTGTTAATCTGTGCAATTTATATTTTAAAAAAATATTCATCTATCTCACTTAGATTGTCAAATTTATGGGCATACAGTTGGGTAAAATAATTTCTAATTATTTTAATTTCATCCTTGTTGGAGGTGATTTCACCCTTTTCATTTCTGATATTGGTAACTTGGTTTTCTTCTTTCTTTTTTTAATCAAATGGACCAAAAGTTTGTCAATTTTATTGTTTTGTTTTTCATAAAACCAAATCTTCATTTTATTTATTAGTTCAATAGATTTCTTAATTTCAATTTTATTAATCTCTTTTGATTTTCAGTATTTTAAATTTGATATTTAATTGGGAATTTTCAATTTGTTTTTTCCCAGCTTCTTTTTAGCATGCCCAATTCATTAATCTCCTCTTTATCTATTTTATTCACATGGACATTCAATAGTATAAAACTTCCGCTAAGAACTACTTTTGCAGCATCCCATAAGTTTTGGTAGGTTGTCTCATTGTCATTCTCTTGAGTGAAGTTGCTGATTGTTTCTATGATTTGTTGCTTAATCCACTCATCCTTTAGGATTAGATTATTTAGTTTCCAATTAATTTTTGGTCTATCTTTCCATGGCTTTTTATTACACATAATTTTTATTGCATTATGATCTGAGAAGGATGCATTGACCATCTCTCCCTTTCTGCATTGGATTGTGAGGTTCTTATGCCCTAGTACATGGCCAATTTTTGTATTTTCTCCATTTTCTCCAGAGATCTATCATATCTACCTTATCCAGAGTTCTATTCACCTCCCTAACTCCTTTGTTTATTTTGAGGTTAGATTTATCAAGTTCAGAGATGGGGAGGTTGAGGTGCCCCACTAGTACAGTTTTACTCTTTCTTCTTGTAACTCCCTTAACTTCTCCTCTAAGAGTTTGGATGCTATAGCACTTGGTACATATATGCTTTGCAATGATGTTGCTTCATTGTCTATGGTGCCTTTTAGCAGGATATAGTTTCCTTCCTTATCTCTTTTGATTAGATCTATTTCTGCTTTTGCTTTGTATGAGATTAGGATTGGTACCCCTGCTTTTTTTACATCAGCTGAAGCCTAATATATTCTGTTCCAACCTTTTACTTTTACCCTGTGTGTATCCTTCTGTTTCAGATATGTTTCTTGTAAACAACACATAATTGGATTATGTTTTTTAATCCATTCTGTTGCCCACCTCCATTTTATGGGAGAGTTCATCCCACTCATATTCACAGTTATGATTACTATCTGTGTCTTTCCCTCCATCCTATTTTCCCCATTTATGCTTTTAGTTTTGCCTTCTTCCTTCCCCTCCACAACAGAGTTTTAATTTTTGACCACTGCCTCTGTTATCTTCCCTCCCTTCTATTAGCCTCCCTCCCTTTTATTCCCCCTTTTTCTTATTACTTCTTCCCTCTCTTTTAACTGCAACTTGTATCTTACAGAATTGTCAGACTCTAGAGTACTTAGAGGTTATGTGACTTGCTCAGGATCTCATTACTAGTATGTATCAAAGGTAACATCTGAACTCAGAACTTCCTTTTTCTGAAGTCAACTTTCTACCTCACTTTGCAACACTGCCTCTCATGCTTTTTAATACCAAGGATAGCGCTGATTCTGGAGTCAGGAGGACTTGAGTTCAAATCAGATCTCAGATACTTACTACCTATATGACTCTTGGCAGGTCACTTAATTCAAATTGACTCAAAAATACTAATGATTAATATTTCTTGTGATTAGTAAGTTAATAAATTAATTGAGAAGCACAGTAGAATAATGGATCTTTGAGTCATGAAGACCTAGGTGTACCTCTTTCACATATTAGCTGTATGGCCATGGGTTGAATCATTCAATTTTTCATTGCCCCAGGCAGCTCTGAAACTATAAATTAAAAATAGTTGTCCATATGCTACAGTGAAAATAATTTCCACACTAGCAATTCTCCTTACTATTGAAATTAAGGGTCAAAAGTGTTAATTAACATTAATGAGGATGGAGTAAAGGCCTTTGCATTTGGCTAATAGATCATTGTGGTATAATGTAGGTGAAACTAGATGAAATCCCAACACTTCCAAATAAGCAGACAAGTGCTCTCCAGAGGCAGTAAGCCATTAGAAAAGCAAAGGCTTTATGAAATCTGAAAGGGACAGAATCAGCAGGAATTGTTGGACCAGGGGCTCTGATGAGAATATCCTTGAATATCAAGTTAACTTCTGGAGCTTAGCTGATTATGAGTGTTAATTAGCTGATATTACTTATCTAATGGCAGGGGGTTTGGCAAAGCAATTTTCCTAGTCCTTTGAATTATTTTATCCACAGAAAAGTCTTAATACTTTCAGCTCGGAAGCCCTGGTTTGTGGATTTAGAATGTTCTACCTATAGTAAAACATTTTCCAAAAAGGAAAAAAAAACCAGCAAGAAATTGAATGTTATCTAAGATTTACTATATTCTTTGCATCATCCAGAACAAAAGGAAACCAGCTTCTTGCTAAGTAAGGGTTTATATATTTAATATGAGAATATACAAAGGAATAATGATTTTATTATTATAGGGAACACCCTCAACCAAGGAAGATTGCCTAAGGCAGGCAGAGGTAAAGTGCTATGTTGAGGACATTCTTCTAAGTGTCTGAGATAGGCCTCCAAGTTTTCCTGACTATAAGTCCAGTTTTCTATCTATTATGTCATGCTATCTTTTTACATTTAAAATTTCATATATACCATATATACCAGATATATACTTATATATCTAATATACATATGTATATACACATATGTATGTATGCATATATACATACGCACATTTAAATTCATATACATAGACATATACACATATGCATCAAAAGGAAAAGAAACAGATTTTTGACAGATTTTTGAGGTAGGGAAGATAAAGTTAGGGGAACGGATGTGATTTAATTAGTATAGGTGTAATGGTAACTTAAATGGGAAGATGTTTTCCATCCCTAGGTCCTTATGATTTGCTTAAATAACATAGAAGCCTAAGTCATATGTGGTTGGCAGGAGCTTGCTGAAAGGGTGGAACAGGAAGGGTGGAGCAAAACTGAGAGGAAGTGAGAACAGTTAGGGCTGAGAGAGAGAGAGAGCTAGGCTCCAGCATGTTTGTAGGAAGGCCCCAGCAACACGGGGGAGGTTTGCTTTGTCCCCTTCAGTACCAATGTGTACTGACTTCTTGTCTGCTATGGTGGATTTGACTTTCTTGTGTTGGGATTTGTCTTTCTGGTGTCTGAATAAATGTTTTTCTTCTGCCTTCTGTATGGACAGTCTATTATACTTTGTGACTGAGAATTACACTGGCATATTCACAGCCACCACCAGTGCGGTGAATATTGCCTTGGCAATACAATAAAGAACTCTTGGTGTGGAAGCTGTCTCTACCTTGTGGAGATATTGAGGGGTTAAATTAATTTCCCATGACCCCAGAACCAGTAGATGTCAGAAATGGACTTGAACCCTGGTCTTAGGGAAAAGTTAAGCCATTCTCCTACAGTCATACAGCCAGAATATATTGGAAAGGGAGCTTGAACCTATGTCTTCCCTGATTCCAAAGCTACCTTCTCTATTCTACCATAGCTTCTCTTATGTCTTTTTATATTCCTTTAAAAATAAATAAAACAAATAGAATGACTATAGTCTCAGCTCCAAACTTCTGTAATTGATTGTAAAGTTCCTTGAAGTGTCATATGTTCCTGCTCAGCAATATTATAAGAGTAGATTACTTAATAGTTGCGATTTCTTACCTACCGAAAATGTGATTTGTGTGTGTGTGTCTGTGTATGTGTATGTATGTAGGGATAAAAGGGCATGCTATAAATTGTACCTGTTGGTTAGCTAATTGAATTCAATGACCTCGCAGCACCATAATAGACTAAAGTCTATCACAAATATGTCACCTTTTATTTCAGCATCCAGACTGCAACAAAGAAAAAAAAACCAAAAAACATTTAAAAACTGATTTGAATAGCAAAAACCCACCCACTAGTTCTATTTTGGAAGTCATAAAATTTTAATTTCCCCCTTTCCCTTGTTAATTTCGTTTGGAACAGATGCGTGTGTATGCAAATGGGTGTGGGTTATCTTAGAAGTGTCTCTCTACCCTATCCATGTACAGATAGTCCGTATATAATCCTTTGTAGTGGAGTGTAGGTGTTACTCCTGAGTTTGAACCAAATTCTCTTTGGAGCCTAAACTGGGATCATTTTCAGACTAAATAAGTTAGAAGTCAGTTACTTTTGGATATGTGAAACAATGCATCTCCTTTAACTCTAAATCCATGTATCTTCTCTTTGCATGAAGCGGGCAATGTAATGATTTGCCTTTTTTTCTCGAGCACTTTTGCACTGATATATTTATTCTTCTTTCTTAGGGTCACATCCACGACTCACTAGATTTGGAAAGTTGCATGCCAGGGCCAACCCAAGTAGTATGGCCTGCATTAGAGAATCGGCTTTGCACCCAAGAGTCATTCAGCATGGAAAAACCTGGCAGAGAAAAGAGTCCTTTTAAAAAATCTCATGAACTTTAAAAAATATTCTGAGTAATTTCACTACATATTTTTATTTTCAGCAGACTTTACTTGGCATTTCAGTCAATCAGTAATTATTTAAGTGTTTTCTGCGCACCAGTCACTGTGCTAAGCATTGGGGAGATAAATAAAACGTTAAAAATCCCTCCCCTCAAGGAGTTTATATTCCTACAGAAGGAGAAAACAGGTATATCCATAGGTATATACAAGATTCATACAGAGTAGATGGAAAGTAATCTTAAAAAGGAAAGCACTAGCAACTGGTGGCATCAGGAAAGGCTCTCCCCCCCTTTCTCTACAAGGTAGCATTAGAGGTAGGAGAACAAAAAAGTTTTGGGAAAACCCAGAGAGGAATAAGTATTTAGGAGAAGGTAACTGATCATCTGAAATATTGCAGAGGTCAAAAGAAAGAAGAATTGAGAAAAGGCCATTTGATGTGGCAGTGAAGAGATAGTTGGCAGCTTTGGAAAGAGCACTTTGAACTGAATGATGAGGTTGGCAACTAGACTAAAAACAATGAGAGGCAAAGAGATGTAGGCACCTAATGTAGAAACCTTTTTCAAGCTTAGCTGAAAAGATGAGAAGTAAGGGCAGTTGTGGGGATGGTAGCTTCTAGTGAGGCAGGTGGATAGCACTCTGGGCCTATAGTCCAGAAAGAATTGCATTCAAATCTGGCTGCAGAAACTTAATAGTTGTGTGATCCTAGGGAAGTTTAACTTCTATTTACCTCAGTTTCCTCAACTGTAAAATGAAGATGACAATAACACTTACCTCCCAGAATTGTTGAGATACTATTTTTAAAGTGCTTAACAGTTCCTGACACACAGTAGGCTCTTAAAAATTGTTTTTTTTCCTTCCTCTCTAGTGAGGGCTTTGTCTTTTTGCTTGTTTTAAGGATGATAAAGTTATGGGAGTGTTTAATAGGTAGAGAAAAGAACCAGTAGCTGGGGAGATATTGAAAATGAAAGATACACACATAAACACACACACACACACACTCCAGTGTGTTTCATTTTCAATGAGAGACAGAGAGAGAGAGAGAGAGAGAGAGAAGATGAAAGTAAGGATAATCTGCTGGAGAAGACAGAAGGGGATGGGATCAAGGATATGCACAGAGGGTTTGACAAGGCCTTGGAAAGGAGAAGGGCTTTCTCTTCATCAGAAACTGGAATGACAAAGGCTATATAGGAATTCTCAGGGAGATGTAAGATGGGGAGAAGGGGAGAAGGAAACAAATTCTTGGCAAATGGCTTTACTTTTTCAGTTAAGTATGAGGCAAAGTTCTTATCTGAGAGTGTGAAGGGAAAAGATACCATGAAAAACTTGAGGAGAGAAGACAAAGGTTTGGAAAATCTGCTGTGGGGAGTAGGATATAGACTTGATTAGGGAGAAGTAGAAGGATTGTCTTGCAGTGAGGACACAGTTGAGTTTAAATAACAAATTTGTGGCAGACCAAATCAGCCCAGTTTTGTGATTTCCTCTAGTTCCACTTAGCAGCACAAAAGACTGAGATAGTGAGAGTTCAGGCCTGGGGTCTGACCAGGTGGAATGGATGACATGACAAGGGGGCAAGGAATTAGAGAATACAGGATAGTGTGGAGTGGAGTTGAATTAATTCATCAAGGGGTAAGGGGGAGGGGATTGGGAAAGGTGAAGAATGTAGATAGAGTTGGGGTCTGATGGTTTGGAAATCTACTAAAGGGAAGAGACTGGGAGTCATAGTGAAGGCAAAAATAGGAACAGAGGGAATAATAAAAGATAATGGAAAGATGAAAGAATTCCAGAGTTTATGAATGTAACAGTAGAATACTTGTGGGCGAGACTATCATTGTGTGTAGCTAAGGTGGGGTGGAGGAAGGTCTTGGAATTGGGAAGATAGGGTATTAGAACATCAATATGTACTTTAAAGATTCCCAGGATGAGGATAGAAGTCAGGGTGGAGAGAAGAACTCTCTTAATTTAAAATTTTATAAGAGGACTCAGAAAAATGAATCTGGTTCTTTATATCCATAATGAAGTCCACAGATCAGAAATGCTCTGTACCCTACACTCATTTTTGGAGGTGAGAAGGCTGCAGCTGCTGACAATAACTCTAAAAGAATGCCTGTAGGCAGCATATAAGAGCAGAAGAAGCCAGAACCCTTAGATTGGTGTTTGTGTTGGCCAATTTGCAGTTGCATAGTGTGTGTGTGTGTGTGTGTGTGTGTGTGTGTGTGTGTGTGTGTGTGTGTGTTGGAAAGAGGGAAGGAAAACAAGAAAGCCAGGTGAATGAATCCTCTTCGTAGTAGACCAATGTAGCTTAAGGGAGTCTGATTATTTGGTTGGTTTTCCTTATGTTGGGTGTGATACCATGAAAAGCCTTTTGTGCCAGAATGAGGTTCAAGCTGCCTGAGGTCTTGGACACAGAGAAACCCATAAGAACTGGTAAATGATTCTGTATCATTAGGTCAGTGAAGGCTGTGTCCTTGATAGACTCTCTGAAACCCTCTTTTCTTCAACATACTTATGTGAGAAGACTTGACAGTTAAATGACATGGCAAAGATCACTCAATGAGATCTTAGGAAGGAGCTGATCTATTTTTTAGCATCAGGGCAATGCTTATCACAGTTCATTTATATAAATTGGACACCCAGGACCAATTTTGTGCTGGTACACTCCCCTTCCCTAGGGTCAAGTCCTTGGGAAAAAATAAATAAATCAATATTGGGCATGCTAATTTGTCATGCTTCAGGAGAAAGAGGAAGGCTCATTTTGTGCAGATATTTATTGGACAGCCCTAAAAACCCAATAATCAAACCACAATGTTAAGACCACAGCTGCTACTTTTAGGACTGTTATGGACAGGACTGCTAGCTACATCAACAGTTTTTTGTTTTGAGAACCCTTGATCATATATCACCATTAACAGTGCCACCTTTAAGCACTTATGAAAACAATGAGTGTTGCTATCCTCAATGGATAAAAATAACAGTGTTTAATCACATCATAGGTACTCAGTAAATATTTGTTGATGGATTGATGTGTCATTTTTTCATCAGTGAGATGTTCATAGACAAGGGGTTCTTAACCTTTTTTGAGTCAGGAATCTAGCCATCTGGTGAAGGCTGTGGACAACTTCTCAGAATAATGCTTAAATTTTTTAAAAAATGAAATACATAGAATTACAAAAGAAATGAAAGGTTTGTGAAAATAAAGATTAAATTTTTTTCCATCCAAGTTCATGGACTCCCAGGTTAAAAACCATGACCTACAACATTGAGACATTCATCCTGGTCCAAAGACACACATTTGTGCAAAGGCTGAATGGGATGTTGATTATTATTTTAACACACAAAAACACTCAAAAAAATTTTTCCATACCCATTTTCCTGCCTTAGCTATGGATCCAGTGTAAGGAAATTAGAAGTGTTAAGGGTGCTACTTTAGTAAGGGTGTCATTTCACCCAGATTTGGAGGGGAAAGTCTTGGGGGAGGGAAGCGATGGGGAGGATATATTTAGGAATTATTAGAGAAGGAACTTGAATGGTCAGGATCATTTTTAGCCCCCTCCAAAACTGGCAACCATGGGAACAGAGGTAGTAGGTGGGAATCAGTGGGAGAAAACTGCATAGAGATTCCTCTAGCTCACTTGTGCTTTCTTAAAGTGTAACAAAGCAAATGAGAGAAGGAAAAGAGGAAGAAAAATACTCTGCTACATTTCCAAGGACCTGAGATAGACCTGGGAGCATCATGAACAGAGGAACTGGCATGGTTACTGGATTCACAATCCTCCCTGTGAGGGAGTCCATAAATAATTGCTGGGATTTTTAGATCTGAAAGAGATCGGCATCCCTCATATTACAACTGAGGAAAGTAATGAGCAGGGGTTAAGTGATTTACCCAGGCTATTCATCTAGCTAATGACAGAGATAGACTCCTTCCCTTGCATTGCCATGGACTCTCAAAAATGTCTGCTTATTTATAGGGTGTGATAGCTACAGAGAAACCTCCAAAAAAGGCTTCCAGTGCGATTTTGTCATTGTGTGGGTACCTTTGAGTTATAGCTACATGGGCAATGTGGTGATTTTATTTACTTCTTTTTGTAGAAATTATGGTGAGTACCAGGATCGTGATCGTTCCCAGGATCGTGGACCTTCACTCCAGCTTCTGGACCTCTCTTGATATCTCTTCCCTCCTACAGCCAATCCAGCATCATCAAATTCACTACAATTCGTGTGCAAGGGGATCTTGGAGGCACAAACCATGTGCACAGTAGGTAAATGGCAGTGATGTTATTTACCTCACTTTGGCTGGCACACATATATTTATTCCAGTTCTCCTTTTTAGTTCATGCTTTACCTTCCCTTTCCAATAGAAATCCAAGCTTTTTGCCCTCCTCACCCAAGTTTCTTTGGTTGCCATGAAATAAAATCCTTTCTCTCTGAACTCAAATCTAGCCTTGTTCTTTGTTTAAAAGTGGTCCTTTGAATCTGCTCATAGAATAACCCTGAAATAGGCTTCGTGTTTCTCTGCGTTCACCATCCAGTAGAATGTAAGCTCTTTGAGGGAGGAAACTAGTTTTCATCACCTTTGTTTCACCAGCTCCTGACACATAATCAATATTTTAAAAATGCTTGTTGAAGGTTGCTGATCAATTCCCTTAAGCCATTTCTACTCAAGCAGCTTCCTAAAAGTGTCTTACTTTCTGCATTTTTTATTTTCTCCCTGCCATTCTAGTTTTTCTAAAACCATCAAAGTTTCACCAATGTCACCATCTCATGGCTTCTGTTTCCTTATTCTGAGTCCCCATATCTTATTGGTGCCATTTATTCCACAAATAGTCTCTGACTTATTGTCTCTTTACTCAGTAGGATCTCAGGATCATGGGTTTAGGGACGAAAAGGACCTTCAAGATTTTCTAATCCAATTCATTCATTTTATAGTTGAGAAAATTGAGGAAACACAAGGCTAGGAAAACTAAATCACTTATCAAAGGTCACGCAGGTAGTTAATAGAGGGTCTAGATTTGAACCCAGGTTCATCTTTATTAAGATGCTACAGCATGGAATCCTTACAACTTGATTATAATCTGATTGCTTTAAAGATAAGATGAATTATTCCCCAAATCACCTAGGAATATTGGAGAGGGAATTTTTGCAAAAAAAAAAAGTTAGTAATAATTCTGTTTTTTTAAATCAAAAAGAAATTACTTAATTTTTTCAATTAGCAAAATTTTATTTTCCTCACCCCCTCCACTGAAGAAAGAAAAACAAAACCATGAAATAACAGAAAACTAAATCCCCAAGAAAACAGCAGTAGTAGCCCTTGCCTGCAGAGTTGTGTAGAATCTGACTCTAGCATCAGGTTCATTGACAGGAAAGAGGTTGGAAGAATGAGCAAATTTTTTAAAAACTCACCATAAAACCTATTATGGGGACAGAGACATTTAAGACACAAATTCAGAAGAATGGCTCTAAAATATATATAAGTAAAACCTCAAAGGAAAACACTGGGCACAAATTCAACTTGAATTCCTGGAAGAGATGAAGCAAGAGCTAAAAAAAATTAAAATAATTTCGAAATGTTTCTGTCAATGAAATGAGAGCACTAGAGAAAAAAATGGAAAAGAATTGAAAGAAAGAATTGAAAAGAATATTAACTGTTTGGCACAAGAAGTGTAAAACCTTGCCCAAACAGCAAACTCCCTGAAAATTAGAATGTACCAAAGCTAAGGACCCCTTAAGACAACCAGAAATATGAAAATAAAGTTAAAAACCTGAAAGAAAAATAAAATCCAAGATATTTCATAGCAAAAACAACTGGTCTGGAAAGCAGATTAAGGAGAAAAAAAATTGAGACTCAGACTATCTGAAAACCATGACATCATATATTTTAAAAAATTATGAAAGACAGCTCTTAGAACTAGCAGGAAAATTGGAAGCAGGAAGAATCTAATGGTCATTTACTGAAAGAAAGCCCCAAATGAAAACTGACAGTGACATTCTAGCCAAAATTCTAAGCTTCCAAGTCAAATAAAAATATATACTGCCCGTAGTCAGGAAGAAGACAAGTACTGAGGAGCCAATTAAAAGGAGTGAAGGGGATGAAATATAATATCCCAGGAGACAAAAGCTATAGACTTACAACCAAGAATACTTACCCAGAAAGACTGAGTATAATCCTACAGGAGAAAAAATATAGATTTTTGATAAAATAGAGGACTTCCAAACATTCTTAATGAAAAGATCATAGCTGCATAGAAACTTCGAAGTTCAAACACAGGAGTGAAGAGAAACATATAAAGATAAATATGAACAAAAAATCATAAAGGTTTAAGTAAGCCTAAAGTGCTTGCATTGCTTTTATGAATGCAGATCTAAGAACCTGTGATAGCAGGCTCCCCCATGTATGTTGGGGGTGCTTACTGATACAGATGACTTCATAAAAACTTAGGAAGACTTGTATGAACTGATGCAGAGTGAAGTATACAGAACAAGAAGAAGAAATTAGACAATTACAACGATATTGAAAAGATACTGAAAGACTTTGTAAAACTTGGCAACTCTGATTAACACAATGACCCATCACAATTCCAGAGGACTCATGAGTAAACACATTATCCACCTCTCGATAGACACCTGATGGAGTCAGAGTGCAGAGCGAAGCACATTACCTTTCCTCTCCTCTCTCCTTCCCTTCTCTCCCTCCCCTCCCTTCCTCTCCCCTCCCATCCTCTCTCTCTGCCTCTCTCTCTGTCTCTCTGTCTGTGTCTGTCTCTCTGTCTCTGTCTCTCTCTGTATCTCTGTCTCTCTGCCTCTCTGTCTCTCTGTCTGTGTCTGTCTCTCTGTCTCTGTCTCTGTCTCTCTCTGTCTCTCTGTCTCTGTCTCTCTCTCTCCACCCTGAATACATCATCTAACTGTCAAGGACATTTCATCATGGTTGACCATCATGTTGATGAGAATTCTTAAGTATTTCAAAGTTTCTTGTCTTTATAATGGTCTTCTAGTTGCTATTATTAGATAAATTCCCAATAACTCTGACTAGACTTATGAAAGAAGGCAATTTCTAGAAAAAATTAGGTAAAGAAAAGTGGCTTCTTAGGCAAGAATTGGTGTGATAGGGTGAAGAGCACTCAGCCAGGAATGAGACATAACTGTGTGACCTTGTTTAAGTTATTCAGCCTCAGTTTTAGAGCTGCAACTGATCAATATGGGTTTGGATGAAGGAGAAGTGTGTTTCAGAGGACCATCCCACCACAGGTGCAGTTAAGCAGGAAGTAGCCAAACCATTCCTCAGAGAGTCCTAGTCTCTGTTACCATGAGGGTTAGGAAAAGGTCCTGGGAGAGAGGCACTGTGGTGATAGGACCCTAGGGTGTAGTGGTTATGTACAGTTTCAACCTGTGACTTGGTGAGCTGATGTTCAGGGATAGTCAAGGTTGTGAGAAAAGAGGCAGTCCTACCTAGGGAGGAAGTGTTGTTCTCCCCCTTCTCCCACCTCCCTCTCCCAAGCAGTAAGATACAGAAGGAAAAATGTTCAATCTGGAGTCAGAGAACCTGGGTTCAAATTGTGATCCACCATTTACATCTTTTGTGACTTGGCCACATCACCTCTTTGGGCTTCTGTTTCCTCAGTTGTAAAATGAAAGGTTTGAACTAGATGGCTTCTGAGATCCTTCTGAGATCCATAGCTCTAAATTTATGAACCTATGATCCCTTGTGTTTTCCAACCTTGGAGTTGTCTTATTTTCTGTATGCTCAGTCGTTGCCCTCTCTTAGTTTTTTCCTCTGTAAAATGAGGACATTGAAATACGGTTCCTTTTCTCTTCTAACATTCTAGAATTCCAGCTTAGGCAATAACAACAGCAAAGAATCTTTGTCGATAAGAAAGTAGATAGTTGCAGGAATCAGGTCTAAGTGGAACCCTAAGTGAAATTTCCTATTTCCTTATTCATTCATGGAACCATTTCCTGACAGGAGTCTCACACACAAATGAGATCATTTTTGACTAGGGTTCTGCTTTTTGTTTGCTTATATTTCTCTGCTCTTACGTAAATAAACAGAGCTGTTTTTAATAACAGCTGATTTCTATTTTCTTCAAGAATTTGAGACTTTGGCTTTCTGCTATGTTATTCTCCTTCACCGTATTTTTAGATACTAGGCAAGCAATAAGGAAAAGAAGACTGCACATGTATTCTTGACATTTCTACAGGAAATAGTTGCAGGTTTAGCCTTTCACATAGACAGAATATGTAATAACTACATAATAATTTATTTATAAGCTATAGCTAGAATTTATATAATACTTTTAAGTTTACACAAACCTTTACAAATATCAACTCATTTTATCCTCGCAGCAACCCTGGGTGGTATGTACTATTATAATCCTCATTTTATAAATAAGGAAATTGGGGCAGACAGAGGTTAAGTGCCTTGTCCAGGGTCATACAGGTGAGTGTGATTGCCTTTGCATTAAAAAAAAGAATTTTTCTTACAATAATCTTACAAAATAGAGCAAAGATTGTTCCCATTGGACAGATGAGGGCAGCTTGCTGGTAACAGTAGATAGAGTTCTGGGCCTGAGGAAGACTTGAGTTCAAATGTGACCCCACACATTTACTAGTTTTGTGACCATGGATAAGTCAATTAACCTTTATTTGTCGCAGTTTCCTCGCCTGTATTTTTCCCTCCAAGGGTTTTTGGAAGGATCAAATGTGCTAATAATCATAAAGCCCTTAGCAGATTACTATTTTCTACTATTAATGATAGAAGAAATTTCCTCACAAAGAGTAAGCTTTTGTCCCATCTTAGTGAGGTTAGCATAGTGCCTATGCTAAATTTTAGCTATCATCATCATCAATATTATTAATGTATGAAGAAAATAAAACTCAGAGAGGTGAGATAGCTTGTTCACCGTCACACAGTGGTGTGTGAATGATGGATCTAGGGCATAAACTTGGGTTTTTTGACTTCTGTTCCTCCATTCTGTGCTGTTTTTCTGCATGTAAGTTCGCTAATTGATTGAAATTTTAGCATTACAAATTCATTCCTTTAACTTTAAAGCTTTAATCCTGTTAAAAAATAGCTCTGGGAAGGGCATTGTTGGCTTCAAGATGTCATTAATTCCTTAGGGTGAATGAAGGATCTGAGTGCCAGGTAGAGTTATAAGGATGCCAGGGAAGGGAAGGAATACAGTTTCAAGACACCTGATGGGGTGTCCTAGAATAATAAGGCTTAGAAATACTGACTGAGATTTTTAGGATCACTAACTACAGCACCAGAGTTATACTACATAAGTTATACAATTCATAATTTTTTTTCAGAAAAGAAAACTCTTTGCTAAAGATAAGTCAATGATCTATGATTTCTCCAGAATGGAAATTTTCTAATGGAAATTCAGCTGTTCTATATAACTTATGATATTATAGCATTAACAGAGGCTGAAGGAAATTAAGGGATTTTCCCATCATGGCACAGCTAAGCATTGTTCTAGGATTGTCACGAATACACATTTTCCTGATTCCAAACTAGGGAATACTGAGGCTGAGGACATTAGATTTGTGCCTTTGTGCCTTTGTAGATAGAAGGATGCTGTGGTTAAGGAATCTCAGATCTGAATCTCAGAACACACATATCCAATGACCCCAGCTCCAGAAACAAGACCCAGGAACTGCAATAGTGTTGATTCATTTCGGAAGCCCTTTGGAAAATACACATGTAAGGTTTTTTTGTGATTTGTTGTTGTTTTTTAGAGGGTGTGGGGACAAAATCTAACTCTTTGTGAGGAAATTTCCCCTACCAGTAATAGTAGAAAATAGTGATATTTATGTAGTTTTTAAAAAAGTAATGCAAAAATCTTTTATCTCATTTGAGCTTTATGATAACCTGTGAGGTAGGTGGTATTTTTGTCCACATTTTATAGATGAGAAAGTGAAGTACAGAGAGGTTAGTTATTTGTCATGTCCAGGGTCACGGGTCTAGTAAATGTGTCAGACACTATTCAAATTCATGCCTCCCTTATCCCAGAATTTGTCATTCTATCCTCTAGACCACCTAGCTATCCATTTGCATAAATTGGTACTTACTTGGCATCTCATAGTTGCTTGGCACATGGAAATGATATGTTTTTTTTTTCAGGGTTATTTAGCCAGTTTGTTCAGAGATGAGACTTGAACTCGAGTTCCTGATTCCAAGACTGGCTCTCTATCCACTATACAGCATTCCCTTATTTTATGTATTCTTTGTTAAAAATCAGCACACTTCCAGAGGAAATTAGATTTAAGAGAAAAAAATCTCACAGGCAGATTTCATGATCCTTCCCCTTGCTACTTATGTGCCCTTTATTGTTTTTCTCTTGGGTAAAGATATACAATTGGCCAAACTATAGGAAAGAAGACTTTGAAAAAATTATGTCTGAGGTCGGAAAGTAGAAAAAATTGTGTGATGCCGTACGAAGTGACTTAGATAATCTTTAGACATTAGCCTTCTTTCATCTATACTCCTTTGATTTTCATTGTTGAAGTCTACAACTTAGATTCTATTGCCCAATAATCTCGGAAAGGCAATACAGTGCATTGAAAAAGGAATTGAAATTGGAGCCACAGAACAAGAGTTTGGGTTCCCTTTCTGCCATTTACTACTTGTATGACCCTGAGTAAATAACTTGACCCCTGGGCCTCAATTTCCTCATCTGTAAAATGGGGGGACTGATTACCCCCCATGACTAGATTACCTCTGAGGTCTCTAGCAACTCGTTATGATACATCAACCCTTCAGTTCTTTGTTCAGTTAGGGAAGAATATCCTTAAATTTAAGACTTTACCCTTGGGATTCCCAGCATTTGGCTATTATAGAGACAGTTACCTGGATTTCCTTTTAAAGACACAAAACAGCTTTATTTTTTTATTGCCAATAACACGTCATTACTATTGTGTAAGAGAATAAGTCTGCCTTTTTTGTGGAGTAATTTATCAAAGTGGTTTAAAAACCTTTCCCTTTCTCTCTACTTTTTCCTTTTTTCTTTCCATGGCTTAATAGTACCTGCTATAAAGCCAGACTAAGGAAGGGCTGTGCATGCACAGAATGTGCTCTGTATCTGAGATAAGTCAGAGACTGACCAGATAGCAGAGCCCATCTATAAACCATGACTTTGATTTAGTCATTAGTCTAGCTCTGGGCCTGGAGTGCATTGAGTCCAGATGCTGATTCCCCATCGTACAATCTTCTGTGTGATGAGGTATAAATGACTTTATGCAGCTGCTTTAAAGTGAGTCTCAGTGAAGTCTGGTTCCCTGCTGTGGAATTTGCATAGTTTCAGGGGGAGGCTAATTTCCAGAGAGACAATGCAATAATCTACCATCAATTTTAGTCAGTCATGGCATTCTGGGACTTTTAGACCATTTTTACAGTTTGTACTCTGTACTGTTATATTGAATCAGGAGCAAATGATCTCTGAATGTAGGAGAAACTAGTCCAAAATAGAGAACCACAGGAATACCAGAGGCTCTCTCTTCTGCTAAAAGAGATAATCCCTCAGACCTTCTAAGAATCCTACTCTGATGCCTTATGGTGGCATGGTAGGGACTCAGGGTTCTCATTAGTTATGACAGTAAAACACAAGTTCCGAAAGGTTCTGCCATTCCAGAAAGGCTTTGGGTATGGCCCCACATGCAGAATGAGTCTACATTCTGAAGGCCAACATTGTTGAGCACAGAGCATAGCAATAGTAGTCTGACCTGCTGTTTGGTCTTATGCAGCAAGTGTGGCAAAGAGGAAGGAAAGAAGTTCGGGAGTTCTGATAATTAGATAGCTTTTAGTCTGTCTATAAATCTGCATTTGATCCTTGCCCAGTGATCGATGAGTGGACAAGTCACTCAGCACACTCGTTACTACAAGTCACCTGCATAGAAATGATAAGTAAACCCATGGCAACTGATGAAGTTGCCAAGGATATAGAAACAGAAGAGGAGGGAGCACAGGATAGGATCTTAATTAAATTAAATTAAATCATTATATACTTGATGTTTAGTGACTTCAATGCAAAAGGAAAGAAGGAAGCAAGCATTTATTAAGTGTCTACTACATATGAGGAACTGTGCTAAACTCCTTCTCACCTACTTGATCCTCAGAAAACCCTGGGAGGTAGATGCTATTATTATCTCCATTTTATAGTTGAGTAAACTGAGGCACAGAGAGGTTAAGTGACTCGCCCAGGGTCATACAACTGATAAGTATATGAGGATAGATTTGAACTCAAGACTTTCTGCCTCCAGATTCAGTGCTCTATCCATTGCATCGCCTAACTATTTTTTAAAAGGAGGCAAGAAAGGATAGGAAGAACTCTCTTTCTCTGTCTCTGTTTTTGTCTCTCTCTTTGTATTATTTATGTGAATGTCTGTATGTATACACACTCACACACACACACACACATATATATATATATATCACATGGTACAGGAACAAGGAATGAGGGAGTCAAAAGACTTCTACATTACATAGAAGCCTCATACCTTCATATAATGAGTACTTTGTCGGGGGAGGGGGGAGAAAAAAATGCCCACTGAAAAACATCACAAAAAAGCCAAAATAAATTATCTTTTAGCAGACAGGTGAAGACTTGTTATTGATGGAGGAGTTATCCCTACCATAGTACTCTGTGTACAGTCAGACCATCAACTTGTCAGAGCTAAGATTAGAACTGGTAAAAAATGAGAAGAAGAAATTATTGAGGAGAAAGAGATGGTGTACAGTGAAACAAGTCAATATTCACCTATTTAAGCAAAAAAAAAAAAACCCTGACAATTGGAAATGGTAAAAGGACAACAGCAGAAATGACATTGAAAGTGATCGTAGTGATTTTCTACAGAAGTTCAACGAGTATAAATTATTTGCCACAAACAGACTGAGAGCTCAGAAAGCACTTTGCTCAGCAAACATCTGACTCACTTGCCAAACAGGGAGAGATGGTTGCCAAAGCCGGCACCTGGCTAGAATATGAACTTGTTTGTGAAAACTTATGAGAAAGATGATAGATGATTATGAGCAGCATCGTCCCATAAAGCAGAGAGAAACAGTGTAAAGCGGAGTAAAGCCAGTTTAAAAAAAGTTTGCCAAGGCATCCAACTAAGCAAAGTCATCCCAAGGGCATTTAAGGATGAAAATGGAAGGATAACAAAAGAAGGAAAAATGGGAAAAAATTGTAAAAATTTTAACAGAGTCTTTTCTCTGTCAAAGACAATGGAAGTCACTACATGTAACCACAGTTCTGGACACAGTTGTAGGGAGACAGGAATAACACTAAAGAGAGCAAAAATAAGAAAATAGGTTGGATTAGACCAAGAGTACATGAAGGAGATCCATTCTGGAGCTGATATAATTGTTGAGAGCTTTGAGGGATAAATATAAGGTATCTGAAGGAGGAGAAAATATCAAAAAAATATGGGGTGGGAGGGAATCTCAGAACTTATTAATACCCCAAAAAGGTGGTCAAGAAAATTTTAAAATTAAATTTTATTTTGTTTTCAAACAAATATCAACCTTTCCTTCCTATCACTGCCCTGCTCCCTTGCTATTGAGAAAGTAAGAAAAAAAATTTCGGTTATAAACATGTATGATTAAGCAAAGCAAAATTTCTCATTGACCATGTTTAAAAATTTGTCTCATTCTGCATTCTGAGTCTGCCCTCAACTCTTTCAGGATATGGGTGCTATGTTTCATCATGAGTCATCAGAAATTGGCATTTATGGTGGTATCAGAGTTCCCAGATTTTCTTTTCCGCTTTAAAAAATATATTTTATTTTAATCAGCCAGGATCTGCCTTATCTTGCTCCTACCTAGTGCCCAGCCCAACTGGGAACACGAAAAAGCAAAAAAGATCTCATACCAGGAGAATTTCAATAACTACTCCCCTATATGCCTACTCCCCTAAATATATAAAATCTTTATGATTTTACAAATCAAGGACTTCCTCAATAAGGGTACTGCTATGAAACAAATAGATGTTCACAAAGGTTATTCATCAGTTGACCATGTTTGTCACGTCACAGTTAGTCACTAAATTTAGAAAATATAAGATTGTTTTGTGCTTACTATTTATTGACCATGAAAAAGCTTTTGATACCTGGAGCAATACTATTTATTGACCATGAAAAAGCTTTTGATACCTGGAGCAAAAGATTGACTTCTAGACTCTTTTTCAGCAAATCTATACATTAAAGTCATTCCAGAGTCTTTGAAAGATATGATGACAAAATGACCATCTGATCGTAGGCATTAGATGAGGAATAAAAAGGGGTGATGTGTATTTATTATACAGTTAGGTGATGCAGTGAATCAGAGGGCCAGGCTTGGTTTTACGAAGACTCATTTTCCTAAGCTCAAATCTGGCCTCTAGCTATGTGACCTTGGGCAAGTCACTTAACCCTGTTTGCCTCAGTTTCCTCATCTGTGTAATGAGTTGGAGAAGGAAATGGCAAATCACTCCAGTATCTTTGCCAGGAAAACATTAAATGGGGTCACAAAGAGTTAGATATGACTGAAACAACTGAACAAAAATGTTTTTCAAAAGTTTCCACCAATGTAATGATTCAGAAAACCAGCAGAGAGTCCAAGGTGAAGAGGGATTCCACGTGGCTTGTGAGGTGCTTTAGATGCTCCTTTTTGCAGATGGCATTACACTGTTTGTATCATGCCCCAGTATTGCATATCCTCCTGGAGGAGATTTATGAGTACTCAATGGTATTTAGCCCAATCATCTACTTAGGAAAGACTAAATAAATAAAGAATATCTATTACCCAGGTTAAAAGATGCATTTGGATGACAGCCTGTTGAACTTGTCCATCCACACAAATAGCTAGGGCACAGAGCATAAATTGGACCTGAGTTGAAATGAGAATTGGACAGGAGGAGGAGAGTAGGTTAGGTTGCCTTCAGGAAATGGCATAGCTCCTTTGAAGACCCTTAGCTTTCCATAAAAACTTAAGTACTTAAAAATACCAACATTCTATTTGTGTTGCAAAATGTAGAATGTAACAGTATAAGAATAATTTAAAATGGTTATCACAGAGTGTGATGGAAAAGTTCCTGATAGATATGGACAGGCTGCAACATATAACCAAGGAGGAACTTCAAAAAAGAATGGGAGGGAAATATGTCATCCAGGAATTATGTAATAGAAAGAACAGATGAAGTAGTATGTTGTAATGCTATAGGGGAATCCTCAAGATGTCAGAGGAAAATGAGGAGGATCTCTGGCATGTTGAACTGACTCTTTGTGGGGAGCTTATACAAGGACATGTTCAAGAATTACACAGGAGGAGCAAATTTGGAGGGGTCGCGATCTGCAATATTGGAAGGAATTCCCTAATTAATGTGACCATGGATCCAGTGGAGTATTTGGACTATAATGTCACAGAAGGTTTATTTGTGGTTCTATATTTATTTAGGAAAATGCAAATGTTGTTGACAGAAGACTGTATTTTACCTACAGCTGAAGATTGTTTTTAAACCCGGAGCTCAGTCAGTCCTTTTCAACCCTGACATACCAAGTGTGTGCTGGCTTGAAATAGCATAATAGTATAATAAACTTTTATATAGGGCTTTGAGGTCTTCCTGAATCCAGGCCTAGTGCTTTATCTGCTTATTCACCTGGCTGTGTAGGTTTTCTATTTCTTTGGGCATCCATCACTTATGTCTCTGGACCTGTGTTTCCTCAACTGTAAAGTGGTGGGGTTAAAATTAGAAGACCCTTAAGAAAGGGTAAAGGACCTACATATACAAAAATATTTATAGCAGCTCTTTCTGTGGTGGCAAAGAATTAGAAATTGAGTGAGTGCCCATCCATTGGAGAATGACTGAACACATTGTAAAGGTCCATGATGCATATGAATATCATGGAATATTATTGTGCTATAAGAAATGATGAGCAGGTAGATTTCAGAAAAACCTGGAAAGACCTACATGAACTGATGCTGAGTCAAGTGAGCAGAACCAGGAGAACATTACACACACAGTAAATAACAGTAATATTGTACAATGATCAACTGTGAAGGACTAGGCTCTTCTCGGTAATACAGTGATCCAAGACAATTCTGAAAGACTCACGATAGGAAATGCTATCCACATCCAGATAAAGCACAATGGAGCCTGGATGCAGATTGCAGCATACTATTTTCACTTTTATGTGTATGTTTTTCCCTTTTGTTCTGTTTCCTCTTTCACAGCATGACTAATGTGGAAATATTGTACGTGTATAACCTATATCAGATTGCTTGCCATCTTGAGGAGGGGGAAGGAGAGGAAGGGAGGTTGAGAAAAAATTTTGGAGCACAAAATCTTATAAAATGGAATGTTGGATACTATCTTTACATGTAATTGGAAAAAATAAAATACTATTTACAAAAAAAGTTAGATGAACTTTATGGTGTCTTGCAGCTCTAAATCTGTGATGCTTTGGCAGTATAACTGAGGAGCTGGCCTGATTTCATTGGCTGTCTCCACAATGTCTGGATGTGATAGTATCCTTGCATTCTATATTCAGGATTCCAAGTCATGAGAAAATTATTCAGATTAGATTTGAGGGTACTGAGATGGAACATCCATAACTCCTTAATGTTCTACTAAGCTGAAAAAGGTTTGGTTATTGCCCTAGTCACAGAACAAGTCTGTATTCTGAAGGTCAATTTAGCTAAGTACAGAACATATTAATGGAATACTGTAAGAAGGAGAGGTTTGGATGAGGTCATCCCTAAGTTACCTTCTAATTCTATGATTAGTGACTGTGAATAATATGTTTCTGGTGTCCCCTTATAAGATCTCTTGCATCCATGCTGTTCTATAGTCAAGTCCTTATCGAGTTTTTCTTAGACCTTTCCCTAGTTTTCAAAGAATAGTCCAAGGTCATCTGGGAGATTCCTGAGCCCCTTTCAAGGGGTCTCTGAAGTCAAAACTGCTTTAGTAATAAATTTAACTTTTTAACTTTGACTATATTTTAATTCAACTACAATAAATATTAATAGATATAACCCAAATAAACAAAAGCCCTTTAGTTTAGGGGTCTTAAATAATTTTTAAGATTGTAAAGGGATCCCAAGACCAAAAAGTTTGAGAATGGCTGACCCAAACTACTGTAAAGGCCTGCTCGTTGTTCTGTCTTCCAGGCTCGTCTTTCTTTCGTACCCTCTGCCAGAATAATCACTCTCAGGCATAGAACTGACCATGTCACTTCCTTACTAAAAACCCTTCAGTGACTCTCTATGGCTTGTAGGATAAAATACCAACTCCATAGGCTAGCATTTGAGGTCTTCTGCAGTTTTCCAATTACTTCCTTGCCCTTTTTCCACACTCTTCCCCACGATGAACTCTACCTGCCAACCAAGGAGGACTAAGAACTGCTTGCTTAGCTTAACATTACGCATCACACCTTGTTGAATTCATACCATTCATAAGCTTGAAATATAGCCTTTCTTGACCTCTTCTAATTTCTTGCCGTCTTTCAAGGCTCTCAGCTCTTGTGATATTTCCTCTGAGAAGTCTTCCCTGACACCTGAGTTAGTATTCTCTTTCCTCAATTTTCTTTGTAGTACAAGTATTTTTGGACATGTTCTACTCTCCTAATAGAATATAAGTTTCTTGAGGATGGCAGCCATTTAATTTTTGGCCTTTAATCACCTGCACTTAGCATGCAGTCTTGTGCACTTAAAGAAATATTTGTTGAATATGATTGCTATGACCATACCTTACACTCCTTTGTTTTTCCAAATATTGCTCAGCATAGTTCTAGGTACGTGTGACCACATTCTTTCCCTGTACAAGAATCTTTAGAGATTTCTTACAGCCTCTCAGGTAAAATAATAACTCTTCAACTAGACATCAGGCTTTAACCCACTTTTCCTGGCTTATTTTACCTCCTTCCTCCCCTCCAACTCCACCACCAAATCTGTATGCAACAAAACTAGACTATTTGCTCTTTCCTCAAACTTGGAATTTCATCTACCACCTCACATATCTGGAGTATGCTCCCTCCTCAGCTTTCAATCTTGGGATCTCTACCTTCACTCAAGAAGCAGTTCATGAGATACCCACTGGAAAAACTTTCCTTGACCTTCCCTCTAGTTGTCAGCGTTATCTCTTTCCTCCACCTGAAATTATTATGTACATAATTATCTAAATATGTGTCACATCCCCCCAGTAGAGTGTGAGATTCTTGGTGACAGGAAACGTTGTTTGGTTAGTTTCGTATCTTCAACATCTTCCAAAGTATATCCAATGTGCAAAATATTAATTATATTAGATTGAACTGACCTGGGGAGATCCTTGGGTTTTTTGTTTTTTTTGTTATTCAGTCATTTTCCAGTTATCTCCATCTCCCTATTTGGGGTTTTCTTGGCAAAGATATTGGAGTAGTTTGCCATTCTCCAGCTCAATCTACAGATGAAGAAACTGAGGCAAACAGGATTAGGTGACTTGCCAAGATCGACCAGCTAGTGTGAGGCCAGATTTAAACTTAGGAAAATGAGTCTGTCTGACTCCAGGCCCAGCACTGTATCCACTGCACCACCAAGCTGCTCCACTTTGGTTACTAGTACAATTTAATAGAAAGAGCTTTGTCCTTAGAGTCACAAGGATTTGCACCTGGGCCCTTCAACTTCTTACTTGTGTGACTGTGGGCAAGTGACAACTTCTCTGGTCCTCAATTTCCTCACCTCGAAAATAAGGCTGTGGTTTTTGATGTTCTCGAAGGTCCCTCCCCACTCTACATTTTATGGTCTAATGTTTCCTCAAAGCCTCCATGTAAAAGTCTGATGAATTAGGTGGGAGAAAGCTGTTTGTTTACCTTACAAACCCATACTTTGTAAACATATCCCTTCCAAACTTCCCTGTCTTGTCATCACCCCTACAAAACCGTGCTTATTCACCCTGCAAATACTCAAGTTCTAGGTTCAGAATACTCAATAATTCCTAGTGGTCTGTGCAGAAAATTAGTTTTTCTTTTGTTTACCTGAAGGGAGCACTTTGTTGATAATATAATTTGTTTCCAATAACTTCTTCAAAGAGGTGTGTATGGGTGTGCGTGTGTGTGTGTGTGTGTGTTTTAAATTTGTGGCCACTAGGCTAGGCAAAGTATGAATAAGACTAAGGTTATAGATTTCATCTTTTTGTGCATTAATTATAGTTGCTCTGCTTTCTAGCCACAGGCTGTTATTTCTCCAACTGTTTCCCTGGACAGATTGTCTAGACAAAACAATGCAAAGTCTTCAACCTGATGGAAAAAACCAGTTCAAAACAACACTCATAGAGTGAGTCAGAAACATCACTCTCATGGATAGGCAACATGCCAACTCTGCCTTCTATATGTCCAGGAGTTCAGACAAATCATGTTGTAAAATGAAGTTGTATTAGAGGGACTCCAAGGTCACTTGTAGCTTTAAATCTAGATATGTATGTTCCAATGAAGTTTGTGATTGTGTAGGAGAATCTGTCAAAAATTGTGATGCAAGTTCAGTGGATAGAATATTGGACTCCAACTCAGGAAGGTTTAGGTTCAAATCTCATTTCTTACTCTCGTGAAAGTGTGAACATGGGAAATTCCCTTAACCTCTTTGAGTCACAAGTTCTTCATCTGTAAAACACTGGAAAAATAATACCTGCAGTCTAAACCTCACAGGATTTTTGTGAAGCACAAGTGAAATAATGTATGTGGAGAGTTTTACAGACTTTAAAGTAAAATACATATGTGTCAGTTAAAATTATTGTTATTAAAATCAATCAATTGATTAACCATTCTTTTTTGCATTCATTCATTAATTTATTTTTAGTTTTCAACATTCACTTCCACAAGATTTTGAGTTACAGATTTTCTCCCCATCTCTCCCCTCCTTCTATTCCAAGAGAGTGTGCATTCTGCTTAGGCCTTCTCTAATCTACCCTCATTTCTATCACACCCCTCCCTTCTCTTATCCCCTTTCCTTCTATTTTCCTGCCCTGCAGGGCAAGATAAGTTTCTATACCCTATTGACTGTATATCTTATTTCCCAGCTGCATGTAAAAACAAATTTTAACATTTGTTTTTAAGACTTTGAGTTCCATATTTCCTCCTCACCCATCCTCATTGAGAAGGCAAGGCATTTGATACAGGTTATACATGCGTAGTTGTGCGCAACACTTCCATAACAGTCTTGTTATGGAAGACTAATTTTATTTTCCGCCATCCTATTCCACCCCCATTTATTCTGTTATCTCCTTTGACCCTGTCCCTCCTAAAAAGTATTTGCCTATGATCATGCCTTCCTCCCAATTGCTCTCCCTTCTGTCATCACCCTCCACTTATCCCCTTCCACCTACTTTCCTAAAGTGTAAGATAGATTTTCATGCCCAATTAGGTATATATTATTCCCTCCTTAAATCAAATCCAATGAGAGTACAGTTCACTCATTCCCTCTCACCTCCCCCTCTTCCCTTCCATTGTAAAAGCTTTTGCTTACCTCTTTTATATGAGATAAATTACCTCATTCTACCTCTCCCTTCTTCCTTCTCTCAGTACATTCCTTTCTCATCCCTTATTTTTTTAGATGTCATCCCTTCATATTCAACTCATGCTGTGCCTCTCTCTCTGTATATATGTATACATATATGCACATATACATACATATGTATACATATGTGTGCATGTGTGTGCGTGTTCCCTCCAACTACACTAATACTGAGAAAGGTCTCATGAATTCCAAATATCATCTGTACATGTAGGAATGTAAACAGTTCAACTTTAATAAGCATCTTACGATTTCTCTTTCCTGTTTACCTTTTCAAGCTTCTCTTGATTCTTGTATTTGAACATCATATTTTCTATTCAGCTCTGCTCTTTTCATCAAGAATGCTTGAAATTCTTCTATTTCATTGAAAGATGATTTTTTTTGCCTTGAAGTATTATGCTCAGTTCTGCTGAGTAAGTGATTCTTGGAAATCCTAGCTCCTTTGAATTTTGGAATATCATGTTCCAAGCCCTGTGATCCCTTAATGATGAAGCTGCTAGATGTTGTGTTATCCTGATTGTATTTCCACAATACTTGAATTGTTTCTTTCTGGCTGCTTGCAATATTTTCTCCTTGACCTGGGAGCTCCAGAATTTTGCTGCAATATTCCTAGGAGTTTTCTTTTTGGAATCTCTTTCACAAGGTGATCAGTGGATTCTTTCAATATCTATTTTACCCTCTGGTTTTACAATATCAGAACAACTTTCCTTGATAATTTCTTGAAAGATCATGTCTAGGCTCTTTTTTTGATCATGGCTTTCAGGTAGTCCCACATTTTTTAAATTGTCTCTCCTGGATCTATTTTCCAGGTCAGTTGTTTTTCCAGTGAGATATTTCACATTGTCTGCTATTTTTCATTCCTTTGGTTTTATTTTATAATTTCTTGATTTTTCATAAAGTTTCATAATTTCATGATTTTCACTAACTTCCATCTGTTCCATTCTAATCTTTAAGAAATTATTTTCTTCAGTGAGCTTTTGGAAATCCTTTTCCATCTGGTCAGTTCTGCTTTTTAGGTCCTTCTTCTCTTCATTGGCTTTTTGGATCTCTTTTGCCATTTGGGTTAGTCTATTTTTCAAAGTGTTATTTTCTTTAGCATTTCTTGGGTCTCCTTTAGCAAGTAGTTTTTCATGATTTTCTTGCATCACTCTCATTTCTCTTTCCAGTTTTTGCTCTATTTCTCTTACTTGATTTTCAAAATCTTTCTTGAGCTCTTCCATGACCTGTGATCAATTCATATTTTTCTTGGAGACTTTAGATGTAGGAGCTTTGACTTTGTTGTCTCCTTCTGTCTATATATTTTGGTTTTCCTTGTGACCAAAGTAAGATCCTATAGTCTGATTATTTTTCTGGTTTTTTTTTCTCATTTCCCCTGGTATTTACTTGACTTTTGAGCTCTTTTTAAAGGTAGTTCTCTTATTCCAGTAGGGGTGGTGGGTGTACTGTCAGTCACTTGATCTACCCATAATCTATGGGCCTAGAGCTCCAGAAATAGTAGCTGCCACTGTCCTTGCTGCTGCTGTGGCTGCAGTGGGTTCCTCCACTCCCTGCCCCCCCTGCCACCCTGGAGCTAGGGCTGGACCATTCTACTCTCTCACACAGGTCTCACACTTTTTTTTTCCACTGACCTGCCAATTTGTCCTTGGCATTTTGAGTCATGAAGTCTGCAAACCACTACAGGTACCAGAGATTCATTCCCACCATGGCCTGCTTAGGTCCTGTCTGTGCCAACATGGTGTACATTAGACTGCACTCTGCTCCCAGCATGGCACAATAGATGTTTCCCATCAACCTTCCAGGCTGTCTTGTGCTGGAGATTTGCTTCACTCTATCATTTTGTGGGTTCTGCAGCTCCAAAATTTGTTCAGAGCAATTTTTTACAGATATTTGGCTGGGCTTTGAGGGAGATCTCTAGCAAGTCTGTGCTGTTACTTGGCCATTGTGGTGCCACCTCCTGATAAATAATTCTTAAGCACATACTGTGTTCTGGGCACTGTGCTAAGCTCCAGTGATGCATAAAGAAGCAAAAGATAGTCCCTTACCTCAAGGAACTTACAATGTTCCCAAGCTGTTTCCACAGCTCTTCTTGATTCTATACAATGTCATATTACTTGAATCAGTGTTTCACTTACATGAAAATAGTCAACTTAAAATATTTACAAATCAATGTTAAAAAATTATTTTTTTCCATCTAATTGGGGAAAATAAAATATTATTAAAGTTTAGAAAAAGAAAAGAAAATCATACATAACCCTGAAAGTCCTATGTATCAGTCGAATCCTCTTGAAGAATTGTCCAGTGCATACTAGAAGTTACAAGGAGAGGGTTTTAAATGGAAAGAAAATGCTAAAAAAAAGTTCTTATATTTTTTAGAGGAAAGTGAGGGACAAATGAGGAACTAAAGGGTGAGAGAATCTTAATCTTCCTCCCCTTAAATAAACATCACTTAAGAAACTGCATGCTCTTATGCCCCCAAATTTATTAATGCCTCTGTTTCCAGTTTTCAACAATAAGTTTTACATTTTCACCCCCTCCTCCCCTCCCCAAGATGGCATGCAAACTTACATGGGCTCTACCCATAAGTTCCTATTAAAATACGTTTTCACATTAATCATGTTGCATAGAAGAATTAAAATGAATGGGAGAAACCACGAGAAAAACCAAACAAAATATAACAAAAGAGAAACTAATCTGTTTCATTTTGCGTTCTGACTCCATGGTTCTTTCTCTGGATGTGGATGGCATTTTGCATCATGAGTCCTTAGGAAATGTTTTAGGTCCTTGCATTGCGGTGAAGGGCTAAGTTTATCAGAAACAGTCCTCACACACTGTGACTGTTAATGTGTATAATGTTTTCCTGGTTCTGCTCACTTCACTATGCATCAGTTCATATAAGTCTATCCAGACTTCCCTGAAGTCCTCCTGTTCATCATTTCTTATTGCACAATAGCATTCCATTACATTCATATACTTGTATAACTTGTTCAGCCATTCCCCAATTGATGGGCATCTCCTCAATTTCTAGTTCTTGGCCACCACAAAAAGAGCTGCTATATTTTTGTACATGTAGATCCTTGCCTCATTTTTATGATCTCTTTTGGATATAGCCCTAGAAGAGATATTGCTGAGTCAAAGGGCATGCACATTTTTGTAGCCCTTTGGGCATAGTTCCAAATTGCTCTCCAGAATGGTTGAATCAGTTCACAGCTCCGCCAGCAATGAATTAGTGTCCCACTTCTCTCACATGTTCTTCAACATTTATTATTTTCCTGTTTTGTCGTGTTAGCCAATCTGATAGGTGATATGATGTGGTACCTAGGAGTTGCTTTGATTTGCATCTTTATTGATTGAAAGTAGAGCTTTTTTTCATATGACTATAGATGACTTTAATTTCATCCTCTGAGAATTGCCTGTTCATATCCTTTCACCAGAAACTGCACACTCTTAAGTCAGCATGATTAAACAGAGTTTGAAGGTTTAAAAAACCGTTACCAACATTATCCCATTTCATCCTCGCAACAACTCTGAAAGAGAGGTGCTATTATTTTCTCCATTTTACAGATGAGGAAACTTGACCAGGTTCATGCAGCTGATGGTTTTCCTTTTTGAAGAGGACCAAAATGACATCATCATGATAATCAAGTCAAGTTTCAGTGTGTCTGACTGTGGCTGATCAGATCAATATGAGCTCAGAATGCTCTATCGCAGATGGGGCACAGATAGTCCGTGTGAATATTTCCAGAGCATTCAAAGCCTCTCCATCTGTTGTAACTGATGGTTCCATGTATGGATGATGTGGTGGTGGCTGATGGAGCACCTGTGTTTTTTTGGTGTTAATTATTAGGCCAAAATGAGCACAGGCAGCAGAGAATTGAGCCATACTTTGTTGCATCTCAGCTTCAGAGGCTGCATTGAGTGCATAGTCATCTGCAAACAGAAAATCATGCACCAGCACTCCCTCTACTTTGGTCTGGGCTTGTAGCCTTTTCAAATTGAAGAACTTACCATCAGTATGGTAGTTGACCTTAATGCCATCCATGTCCATCCTCGTTGAAAGCATTTGAAAACATGGCTGAAAACATCTTGCTAAAAATGCATGAGAGTGAGCACGCAGCCCTGTTTCACTCCATTGATGACTGGGAAGGCATGAGAGCATTGTCCATTATCCGGAACCCAGGCAAACGTGCCATCATGAAAACTGACATACAATATTGAAGAACTTCTCCAGGCAACCAAATTTTGTCATAATTTTCCATAAGCCCTCCCAACTAACAGTGTCAAAGGCCTTGGTCAAATCTACAAACATTGTGTATAAACCTCTGTTATTGTCCTGGCATTTCTCCTGGAGTTGTCTGGGAGCAAAGACCATATCAACTGTTCCTCAGTCCTTTCTGAAGGCACACTGACTCTCAGGTATATGACCATCTTCCAGGTGAAGGATCAGTCTATTAAAGAGGACTCTAGCAAGAATTTTGCCAGCAATGAGTAAGCAAGAGACCTCCCACTGTGACTGTTGCAGAATAATGTATACCCTTTATAGAGCTGGGCAATGGAGGCATCCTTGAACTCCTAGGGGATAACTACTTCTTGGCACATAACCTAGGAAATTTCAGTCAGTTTTTGTATGAACAATGGCCCCCCTATCTTGCAAATCTCAGCTGGAATAGAATCAGCATCAGGTGCTTTGCCACATGAAAGGAGCCTAGTGGCCCTCAAAACCTCTTCTTCAGTTGGAAGTTCAGTTAAGGAGGGATTGACTTCAACCTGAGGTAAATGATCAATGGCCTCAGCATTGATTGATGATGGTCTGTTGAGAACAACATGGAAGTGTTGAGCCCATCTCTGTGGGATCATATCTTTACCACTAATCAATGTGGCTCCATCAGCACTGAGTAGTTGTGATGCACCTTAGGTTTTTGGTCCATAAATAGCTTTCAGGGAATCATAAAAGCACTTTGGATTGTTACTAGCAGCATAAAAGGGAATTTCAACTGCCTTCCTATTGAATCAGGAATCCTGCATCTCTCTAAGCTTTGTTTGTACTTTCCTTTTGATGGAATTAAATGTTGCCTTCTGAGAGATGGATGAACTATCCTGCTGGTAAATCCTGTGGAGTTCTCATGTTTCATTTAGCAGCACTTCTAGAGTGGAAATGAAACTGTATTTTGACCTTTTTAATTCAGTTACATGAATTTTTAGTGCATGTACTTGGATTTATTCTACAGTGGTAATAAGGGGAACATGGGGTGTCTTTCCATTGCTACTTTAAAAATAATGATAGCTGTATGTAAAGCTGATTGGGCCTTCAAGGAGACTCTCCCTTCTTCACAGACTTAGTTTTTCTTCATCTTTGTCCCTTTTGATTTCTAAATATACTGTCACTGACACCAGCAGAGGGAGAACGAGGGTAAAATGAGATTATTTACTGCAGTTTTTCAGATTTGCCCAGTAGTCTTAGCTTTATAACTTACACTTAAGGACTATATAGTAATTTGTATAGGACTTGTAGTAAATATGTATTATTTCAAGTAAGGTCAGAAAATCAACCATAACGAGGATCATTATATAGAGAAACCGTTTCTACTAACAAGAGGCAAATGTCTAGTAACCAACATTTGAGAGAGGTAGAATTAGCAAGTGAAGTAGAGAATTGAGGAAATTCAGAAACTTAAAGCAGACCTTTTCCGAATATACCCAGTGAACTTGGAGGTCTGTATGAATCCAAGTCATTTCTGGAGTCTCTCTTTACATTGTACCTAAGGTTATTTATTCCATCAGGGGACATGTTCTCTAAATAAAACTCATGAGAGATAGCATGATAGAATGAAAACATGTCAGAGTCCCAGATTCAGTCATCAGTCATCTGTTATGCATGTGACCTAGAAACTCTTTTCATCTTCTGAACCACAGTTTCTTCATCTATAAAATGGGGATAATGATACTTGAAGGATGTATCTCATAGGACTCTTGTAAAGTGATTCCTTTGAACGCCTTATTTGGTGTTAATAGAATATCATGTAGTGGGATATTTAATCACAAATATAAGTTATTAGAACAGGATTTATATACTCTCTCCCTCTCTTCCTTCCTCAAGGAGCCAAGAGATCTGATCCAAGTCCATCTGGGCTTTGTAACCTTTGACAAATCATTCCACCTTTCTGGGCTATGTCACCACCTGTAAAGTACAGATAATAAGAACTTGGTCTCCCTATTTCAAAGGCTTGATTTGGAGAAAAAAAACATAATACACATTAGCTTGCAATGTCTTTTTTTGTAATGAAGATTTGTATTGTTTGTAATGTGTACATTACAAACAATACAAATCTTCATTACAAAAAAAGACATTGCAAGCTAATGTAAAAGTTCCCTCACTTAAGGGAGACCTAGGTGATGTGCAGTAAGTAGATAGAGCTCCCGGAGTGAAGAGGACCTGAGTTCAGGTCTAACTTCAAACACTTACTAGCCATGTGATCCTGGACAAGTCCCCTTAAACTCGGTTTGCCTCACTTTCCTCGTCCATAAAATGAGCTGGAGAAGAAAATGACAAACTACTCTTTGTCAAAATAACCCCAAATAGGGTCAAGGAGAGTCAGACATGACTGAACAAAACAACTTCTTCACATAGATGGATAAAGTAATTTCTAAGTCTTTCCTATTTTCTAGGCACTATGCTAAGCACTAAGAATACAAAACAAGCAAGAAGCCAAAACAAAAGTCATAAACATTTTAATTAGACAAGACAATTCTTAAAGGGGAGCTTTAAAGGGGACAGGAGAAGGCAGGAGAGTAGAAGGCACTAGAGATGAAGGGAGGTAAGGGTAAGAGCTGGGAGGATTGAGGCAGAGGTGCTGAGGAGGCAGGGATGCCTCCCCTGTGATTCTTGGAAATCATGCCCTCTGGTCCTCAGGCACCCTTGGGGCTGCTCAGCCAGCGAGGAAGTTCATATGGAACTCTTCATTCATTTGATGCCAAAAGCCAAAGGTGAGGAGGGGCGCAAATCTTGAAGGCTCTATGGGCTGAACCCTTTCCCGAGGCTCCAAAAAACTTCCTGTGGAATCACCTTCATCAGTGCTTTCTGTTCTTATACTGTCTTCCCCCTTGATGATGCGCATATTCGGCCACCTCTCTTTGACTATGACAGCAGAAGATGTTGCCCCAGAAGGACAGAGTCTATAAGGCACTGCTTAGACCTTGGGAATACCCAAGCAAGCTGTTTGCCGCTGAGGACTAACGGCGGGTGTTTGCAAAAGTGGTGATAAGTGCGCCAAAAGCTGAGGATGTAGTTTTCCTCAGTGTCCCTTGGGAACACATCAAAAATACACTTGCGGTCTCTGGGCTCCACGAAGGCCAGCTGACCATCCGCCGCAGGAGGTGTTCCTACGAGGGCGCTCTTGTCACGGCTTGTCACACCCACGGGGCTTCTCATGAACAAATGGGGGGATGTCCCATCTTCTTCCATCTCTTGTTCACAAAGAACGTTGTAAGCGCTGCGCTCAGGTTGTCTGAAGGTGGCCTGGTGCTTGAGTCCAGCGGAAGGTCCCGCGATCGAACCTCGATCGCCCTCATCACATTTGAGGACAGCAGGAAAGTTCGTCTTGCACTCACGGGTCTCGGCCCCTTCCCTCCTCAGCTGCAGTTCATTTTTCACTGCTTTCCAAAACTGCGCCAACAACGTAGCAACCATGATCTCAGGCAAGTCTCCAAACAAGAACTTGATCCAAAATCTTAGGAGAAGCACAGGGTTTTACAGCCAACTCGCTGCTCCCAAGTCTCGGGCTCCAAGCTGTCTCCGCGAAGACAGCAATGGCCCCCCTGGACCCGGCTTTTATAGGCGCTCAGCGCTACACGTGGACAAAGGGACACTGTGAGCGTTCCCAGGCCTCACAATGGCCCCTCCCAGGCCCTACCTTCCAAGGCCTCCCACCACGGTTGGCATGAGCATCTGGTATGAATATATGAGTACTGTCATGTGAGACTTTATGTCTTTGAAATTATGTTTTCTGTGTGTCTGTGTGTATACATACACACATACATACATACATACAAAAATGTAGATACACACAGTGTATATAGCATGACATTCTTGATGATCTCAGGATAGGTTACAAAGATCATCTCCACTTGTTGCTCAGAAGCAGTTTGTTTGGCCATCCAGTCTAGAATTTCATCTTTCATTGACTCCAGTCTCCAGACTCCAGTATTTCTAGTATTCATGCTCTCTTTTGAGAGAGAGAGAGAGAGAGAGAGAGAGAGAGACAGAGACAGAGAGACAGAGACTGAGACAGAGAGAGAGATGGAGGGAGGGAGAGAATTTGCCTGGAATCCTATATATTGTCTACTTTTCACCACACTTCAACAAAGATCATAGACAGTGGTTCAGCCATCATATTTACTACCTCTTTCAATACCCTGTAAGATGACCCTTACAAATAATAAGCTTCTGAATCATGTTTTGACTCAAGATCTATCATGACAATGTACATCTCTCAAAAGGGAAAATCATAGAAGATGCTGATAAAGATGGGCAAGTCATTAACCCAAAGAGTTTTCAGAAGTGTGAGAAGTACTGCAGACTTGAATCTTCCTTTCCTCTTTTATATCTGCCACTCCCTGCTCTACTGCTCTGTTTCCTGTGATCACCAACAGAACATGTCCCTCATGCTCACCTCTTGTGTTTGGTCTCCTCCTTCCCTTCTTCAGTGTGGCAGTACTGGCTGGGATAGTTTTTATTCTGTTTGAGAAAACAGAGAATCATCAAAGGACAAAGATCTAAAAACCACTGATAGTGTTCAGTCCATCATGAACTTCATTGCTCCTGAAATTCTATCACTTTCAGTCTTTATTAAACTGAACACACTCAAACCCTATTCAGCAAACACAACTGGTCATATCAAATAAGGAAGAGGACCTCCTCCTTCATAAACACTAATACATGTGCCATGATTTCAGGTACAAAGGGGGCTCCCTCCACCCATGTATCTCATCACAAGCCCTTTACTTAAGTCCAGGGGACTTTGGTAGCTGGAATTTAGCAATTGTTTGTGAAATAATTCTATATTTTAGGAAAAGACTCAATGGTTTTAATATATGTAATTGTTAAGTACATTCAAATGCTATTTTTAAAAAAATATTTTTCTGGGTGATAAGAATATCTACAATGTTAGACTGATCTAAAATAGAAAACAATAAAGCATAAATAAAACTTTACTATTTGTATCTGTTCAGAGGATTCCTAATATAGAAATTCCCACTATGAATGCGGGTCTCCAAATGCAGATGGTCTGAGAGAGCAACCTTAACAAGGGGACTAAAATATTAACTGACTTACCCAGGATCACAAAGGCAGTATATGTGTCAGAGGCCAAATTTGAACTCAGATCATTCTAACTCCTTCACTGGCTCTCTATCCTTTAGATCCAACTTGTACATCAAACTTTTTTTTGGACTGAATGTGTTGACTTTATTGATGGTACATAATACAGGACTCTAGGCTTCTGTCCCCTACTACAGGGTGTATTGGGACAAGGATGTGAATGGGACATGATATCCCCAGTACAGGAACCTAAGTTAGGAATGTAGGCTCCCCAGTGATGGAACTCCTTTTTTGACTGGGGAGAAAGAATCATGGCTTTCCACTTTACTCCTTGGAGGTCATGTAGAACATGAGGCCCACTACACAGTTGCTGTAACCATACTCATGGTCATACCAAGAAATGAGCTTGACAGAGTGGTCATTGAGGGCAATACCAGTGAAAGCATCAAAGATGGAAGAGTGGGTGTTGCTGTTAGTCACAGGATGCAACCTGGTCCTCTGCATAGCCCAGGATGCCCTTCAAGGGTCCCTCTGATGCCTGCTTCACCACTTTCTTGATATCTTCATATTTGGCAGGTTTTTCAAAGTGGCAAGTCAAATCCACAACAGATATGTTGGGAGTAGGAACATGGAAGGCCATGCCTGTGAGCTTCCTGTTCAGCTCAAGTATGACCTTGCCTACAGTGTTAGCAGCACCAGTGGAAGCAGGGATGATGTTTTGGGCAGCACTATGCCCATCACTGCACAGCTTATCAGAGGGGTCATCTACTGTCTTCTGGGTAGCAGTAATGGTATGGACTATAGTCTTGAGTCCTTCCACAATGCCAAAGTTATCATGAATGACCTTGGTCAAGGGAGCCAAGCAGTTGGTAGTGCAGGAAGCATTACTGACAATCTTAAGGGAATTATCCTATTTCCCATGGTTCACTCCCATCACGAACATTGGGGCATCAGCAGAAGGGGCACAGATGATGACCCTCTTGGCTCCACCCTTCAAGTGAGCCCCAGACTTTTCCATGGTGGAAAAGACTCCAGTGGACTCTACAACGTACTTGGTTCCAGAAGCTCCCCATTTGATATTGGTGGGATCCCTCTACTGGAAGATGGTAATGACTTTTCCATTAATCACCAGCTTCTCATTCTCAGCCTTGACTGTTCCCTTGAACTTGCCATTGGTAAAGTCATATTGAAACATATAAACCATGTAGTTAAGGTCAATGAAGGGGTCATTGATGGCCATGATGTCTACTCAACCTGAGGGGAATGCACCCCTGGTCACCAGGAGCCCAATATGGCCAAATCCGTTGACTCTGACCTTCACCATCTTGTTTCTGGGATGCCACTGAAACAGTAGATTCTGGCACTGAGCATGGGAGAAAAGTCAAAAACCTATATCAGACTTATATGACCTTAATGAGGCTACAGGATAGTATAGAGGAAAGATATTCAACATATGTCATAACAAAAAAACTGAGTATGAAGTTTTCTGGTTTTGTGATATAAAATATGAAGATAATCTTCATAAGAAGAGTCTACCATTCAATAAAAACTCAGAGTGACATTCCTAGTTATTCATTCCATCAATCATAAACATTTATTAAGTGCCTACTATGTGTCAGACATGGTGCTAAGCACTAGGGATACAAAAAAAAAGCAAAAAGACTGTCCCCTGTGCTCAAGGAACTTATAATCTAATGGAGAAGAAAACATACAAACGAACATATAGAAAGCAAGTTATACGTAGGTTAAGTAGGGATTAATTAACAGAAGGAAGGTGCTAGATATTAAAAAGGACTGAGTAAGGTTTTCAGTAAAAGAAGCGATTTTAGTTGGACTTAAAAAAAAGCTAAAGAGATCTGGAAGGAGGACAGTATTCCATGCATAAGGGAGAGCCAGAGAAAATGGGAGAAATGGCAAACTATTTAAGGACAACTACAGTCATACAATGTATAGAGTGCAGGGTATGGAGAAAGGAAGACCTGAATTCAAATCCAGCCTCAGACATTTACTAGCTGTGTGACCCTGGGAAAGTCACTTAACCCTGTTTAATCTCAGTTTTCTCCTCTGTAAAATGAGCTGGAGAAGGAAAGGGCAAACCATTCCCGTATCTTTGAGAAGTCCCAGATAGGGTCATGAAGAGTCAGGCATGACCGAAAGATTATTCTACAACAACACCAACTCAATATGACCATTACTTTTGAAAAGAACATGGCAATGGATTCTCCCATGGGATTTATTCAACCCTTCCAGACAAAAACTCCATTCTTCCTTGGTCACGTTACTTTTGTCTGTGTTGCTGGCTTTTCCTGTTGCAATGAAAGCTCTTTGAGATCAAGGACTGTCTTCCCTTTGGATATGGATTGTCAGTACAGATGACAGTACCTGGCATAGTAGGCATGCAATAAATATTTTTTCATTTATTCATTCATTCTAACTCTAGGATCATTTAATTTAACCTCATTTTACAAAGGAAGTTATGCCCAGAATATAACTTCCTTTTAATTTAAGTTTCCAGAAAAGTAACATTGGGGTGCTTTTAACAGAATTTTAAAAAAGAATTTCCTCTAAATTTAAAGATGAAATGGAATTTATTTTCTGAGCATTCTATTTTTCATTTCTTGGTTGGTGGCTGTCTTTCATCTTTGAAGAGGACCAAAATGGCATCATGATAAAGTGAAATTTCAGTGTGTCTGAGTGTGGCTGATCAGACCAATACAAGCTCAGAATGCTCCACCACAGGTTGGGCACAGATAGTCCGTGTCAATATTTAGGGTAGATATCCCAAATTTGTGCATCCTGTTCTTCCTTTGTGCTGTCTCAGTTCTGCTTTGCTCAAAGAGTACAGCACCCTTTCTGAAGTGGGCATGTCATGTTGAATGGTCCTGTGCCAGTGTCTCCCATGCTACATAGTCAAATCCCAAGTCCTTGAGAGAGACCTTGAGAGTGTCCTTGTATCATGTCTTCTGACCACCATGTGATCGCTTGCTCCACGTGAGTTCTCCATAAAATCATCTTTTTGGCAAGTGTACATTTTGCATTCGAATATCATGACCAGCTCATCAGAGTTGCATTCTCTGAAGCATAGTTTGAATTCTTGACAATTCAGCTCAAGCAAAGATTTCAGTGTCTGGTAACTTATTCTGCCAGGTGATCCTCAGAATCTTCCTAAGACAGTTCAAATGGAAGCAATTCAGTTTCCTGGCATGGCGCTGGCAGACTGTCCATGTTTCACAAGCATGTAACAATGAGGTCAGCACAATGACTCTGTAGACCTTCAATTTGGTAGTCAATCTGATACCTCTTCTCTCCCCAACTTTTCTTCAGAGCCTCCCAAACGCTGAGCCAGCTCTGGCAATACATGCATCAACCTAATTGTCAATATGCACATCCCTGGAAAGTGCACTGCCAAGGTAAGTCAACTTATCCACAGCATTCAAAGTTTCTCCATTTTTATAACCAATGGTTCCACATATGGATGTTGTGTTGGTGGCTGATGCGTCACCTGTGTTTTCTTAGTGTTAATTATTAGGCCAAAATGAGCACAGGCAGCAGAGAACTTATCCATACTTTGTTGTATCTCAACTTCAGAGGCTGCATTGAGTGCACAATCATTTGCAAACAGAGAATCATGCACCAACACTCCCTCCACTTTGGTCTTGGCTTGTAATCTTTTCAAATTAAAGAATTTACCATCAGTGAGGGAGCTTACCTTGATGCTACGTTCATCCTCATTGAAAGCATTTGACAACATGGCTGAAAACATCATGCTAAAAAGCATGGGAGCAAACACACAGCCCAGTTTCACTTCTGGGAAAGCATGAGAGCATATGGCTAGTAAATATCTAAGGCTGAATTTGAACTCAGGGCTTCTTGATTTTAAGCCCAGCACTCTATCAGTTATACCACCTAGCTACCTCTGTGTAATGGAAAGAACACTCTATTTGGAGTTACAGCACTGGCTTTCACATAATTATTTTAGTGCCTTACCTCTGTTATTTATTTCCTATTTATCTTGTATACGACTAGTTTTGTACATATTTGCTTGCATGTCATCTCTCTCATTAGATTGCTCCTTGAGGGTAGGGACTGTCTTTTGCCTTTTTTGTATCTCTAGAACTTAGCACTGTGCCTGGAACATAGTAGGCACTTAATAAATGTTTATTTATTACTTGATCTTACCTCTGCTACTTATTACTGACACACTCTCAGACAGATATTTTAATCTCTGTTAGTGTCAATATGTGTACCTCCTCCCTACTCAATTAATGTAATGTTATCAGTTTAATGGTAAAGTTTTAACTGTGCCAGCATAGTAGCTCCATGATTTCTTCACCTCTTTGATTGGGTCAATAAGAGAACAGCTGATTGGCTGATGAAATGAACAGGCTGAGATTAAGTAGGCTTTAAATTGCTGGCAGAATTTTGGCAGAAGTCAGTCTATTAGTCAAACTGTCAAGTTTCAGTATTCCTTGAGGAGTACTGCAATTGTAGCAAGGAGGAGAGGAAGGTGGTAGTGAGCACAGAGAAAATGTTACACCGTTCCCCATTAATCATGTCATCAAAGACACTAGACCAGTAGGAGACAATGCTTCCATTATCCTTCAGGATTATCTTTAGGTCTCTGAAGGACTAGTCGTAATTTCCTTCTGGGGACCCAGGCTGCCAATTCAGGTAGGAGTTGGATAAATAGCCGTAGAAGGAGTGTTACATGTAAGAATAAGCATTTGGGATTATTTCATCTCTAAGGTCGCTTTCAACCTCAAGTCTATAATATATGGCTCCAAAATGAATTAGTTTTTGTGTCTTCTTTCCACTGCCTTGATATATCTGATATAAAGTAGATAGTCAGCACTCAATAATATTTATGATGTGAAAAGCACTGGGATCAATGACTGCACTTTCCACCAAATTTGCTAAAAGTACTGACTGCATCAGGAAGGAATTTGGGTAGACAACTGACTCTCTTTTCCCATTCAGCAACTCTTGGGATCTTTAAGCTTATAGGACCCAAGAGAAGTTGAGTCTCACTGATTAAACAGTAAGCAATTTTGTTTAAAGGACAAAAGAAGAGAAAGATTAAATGAGGATTTATAAGCATGTGAATTTTGGGAGAAATTTCCAGTTCAGTTCAGAGGTGCAAATCATCAAAAATATCTTCTTTAAATTGGGTATGTAATACTAAACCATTAACCCTAATGGCACTGACTGCAAGCATTCCTGAAAATTAGATTAATAATTGCTACCTCCCCTAGGCCAAATTAGCCCTCTCACAAAGTTGTCAGAGAAGAGAGAGAGAGAGACAGAGAGACAGAGAGAGAGACAGAGAGAGAAACAGAGAGACAGGGAGACAGAGACAAAGAGAGACAGAGAGAGACAGAGAGAGACAGAGACAGAGAGAGAGACAGAGACAGAGAGACAGAGACAGAGAGAGACAGAGAGAGAGAGAGAGACAGAGACAGAGACAGAGACAGAGACAGAGACAGAGAGAGACAGAGACAGATGGAGACAGAGAGAGCCAAAGGAAAGGAGAATGCTACTTCTGTACCTGCTAGAAAAATAAAAGGAACCAAAGATCCAAGAACTGATGGAAAGGTGAAAACTTGTGCATTCCAATAGTCTTACTGTGTTCTTCCAGGCAAGTGTAATTTCTTCCCTCCTCACTAAACTATCAATAGTCCACTCCACCCTACACTGGACCCCTACTCTTGAATACTGGAGGCAAAAAATCATGTCTTTTTTTTCATTTCTAGCTCAAGGATGGATATGAGAGTCCCTAGAAGTATTATCTCTTATTAAAGGAGAGGCTAGTTTTGAATCATGAAGGTCTAAACTTGTTGACAACAGAATGCTACCTCCTAAAGTAAGTCATATGTCCTTTTCCTGCTTTCTGACACCTACTGATCTGGTAGGAGTTAAGTGTGGGAGAGGGGGGGAAGGAGAAGCATTTGATTTTGTCCCCCATTCCAAATAACTATAAGGTGATGAAGTACTAATAAGAAATTATGAAGTTACAATTCTATGGAATGATGGCGTAGCAGCTAGTTTGGTTGTGGAGAGTGTTGAATTTAGAGTCAGGAAGAACTCAGTATGAATCCTCAGACCCTAACTAGCTGTGTTATCCTAGGCAAGTTACAGCCTCTCAGCCTCAGTTTCCTCATCTGTAAAATGAGGATAATGATAGGGCCTACCTCTCAGGGTAGGCATCAAATGTTATAATGTATAGAAAGTGCTTTTGAAATTTAAAGTGCTTTCTAAATTCTAGATAGTGTTATTATTATAATACCATTGCCAAAAGATGTGACTTGTGGAGAAGGGCAAATAGAACTTTCAAAGCACTTTACATATATTATATCTTTTTAAGCCACAATTTGTGAGTTAAATAGTGCAAGTATTATCCTACTTTTACAAATGAAAGAGGAAATTTTTAAAAATATATTTTATATCCCCTAGATTTATCCCTGCATTTCTCTTCCTACCTCCCCCAAGAGCCATCATGGATATGTGTATGTATATACACATACACATACATTTGTGTGCATGGGTATATATATATGTGTGTTTTTTATATATATTATGACTATTTTAAAAGAGAGGGGAAAGGAAGAGCAAAAACCAACTAAAATCATAAAAAATTAACATTTACTTGCCAACCCTGTAGATCCCCTCCTTTACAAAGGAGAAGGGGAGATGTTTTCATATATCTTTGGGGAAGGGGTCAAGTGACCTTATTTTTTTTTTAATAAGTGCTCAACATTTGATCATTTGGAATGGATATTCTTTCTGTGTAAGTTGTATCCCATAGATATATGGTTTTCCTGGATTTGCTTGCTTTATTTTGCATAAGTTCATGTGTCTTTTCATATTTCTTTGTATTCATCATATTTATTTTCTAGCAATATTCCATTTTATCCATGTACTACAGTTTGTTTAACTTTTCTTCAATTAATAGGAATCTACTTTGTTTCCAGTTGTTTGCTACCACAAAAAGTGCTGCCATGAATATTTTAGTGTTTATGGAGCCTTCTTTTTGCCAATAACTTCCCTGGGGTATGTACTTAGCAGTGGAATCTCTGAGTCAAAGGATATGTGCATTTTGGCCATTTATTTGCATAATGCCAAAGTGGCTGAATCAATTCACAGCTCCACTGATAATACCAATGTGTGTCTGCCTACCTCTATCTCCACTACTGAGGAGGAAAATCTTAATCTGTGTCCTGAATGGTTTTTTTTAATGGAAAAGGGAAAAAGAATATTGGAAATCAGAGAAATGCTTGTAGAGGAGATGTAGACTCACATATGACTTTCAATAAGTAGCTATTTTTGGTATGGGGAAGGTGATGACAGTTTAAGTCAAAAAGAGAAGTCTTTGAGAGCAATGAAACCCATTAATTATCAGATGATACTCATTTTCAGGTGTATAAAAAAGTGTAGAAAAAGCACAATTATTCTTGTTCCCAATTGTTACATAGATTTGGGGGCTGATTAGGCTGTCTTTTACAGTGCCCTACACATAGTAAATCCTCTGTAAGTGCTTTTGGCCAATGGGCTGAACTGTTGTAAATTTCTCTGCAGGAAATGTTTAATTTCCTTACTAAAGTTGTGTCTATGAGAGTAAAAAAGACCGTATCTGAGAGATACTACAGCATATGGTGATTATTGTTGTCTTAGAGAGACTGTATTGAAGCAGGAAAGGTAAGGAGAGAGGAATTTAAGATAATTCTGTAGGTGGCAAGATAAGTTTGTGGCAGGTCAGGAGAGGTGGCTGTATTTTGAAGGAGGCTAGGAATTCTAGGAGGGAGAAATAAGGACGAGGTGTTTACTAGGCATCTGATACGGCCTGTGCAGTGGCATGGGGCAGGTGGTGAAATATTATGTGTGAGGAACAAGTAGGTCAGTTTACCTGAATTATAGAGTGCTTGAAGCAGGGTTTGTTAGTAGTCATTTTTCGGTCATGTCTAACTCTTCATGACCCCATTTGGGGTTTTCTTGGTAAGATAGTGGAGTGGTTTACTATTTTCTTCTACAGCTAATTTTCCAGATGAGAAACTGAAGTAAACAGGATTAAGTGATGCTTTAAATCCTGTTTCAGATATTAGCTATGTGACCCTGGCTGTAGTAGGAGCAATTTCTACTTCATGTAGGAAAGGCTAGCTTCTCCCTAAAGAAGAAAAGAAAGCAAGGAAGCTATCAATGGGTCTAGAGGCATTGTATTTTTGCCTTTCTGATATCAGCACCTAATTAGCAAACATGCAAGAAGAGCTTGCTATCAGGTAGATACCGTCCTAGGTGCTGGAGATACCAATCCTAAAGTGAGACAGTCTCTGTCCTCAAGAAGCTTATGTTTTATCAGTTCAGTAAATACATGTTACATGCCAAATAAAGACCCAGTGATTTGGGGTGAACCAACAACTGGGGAAATCAAGAAAAACCTCTCGAAGGAGGTGGGATGTAAGTTGAAGCTTGGAAGTGGAGGTAAGTAAGAGGAGCATTTTAGGCACTGAGGACAGCGTGTACAAAGACACAAAAAAGATGGGATGTCATATGTCACAATGAAATTTAAGAATATTAATCTTTAAACATTGGTATTAAAACATGCCTTATATTCTAAGTAGTTTTAGTAAGCATAGGACTGAGGTGACCTGTCACTGTACAAACAATTTTTTTCTGAAAAATCTGACAAATAGTATTGCAAATAGCCAGGAGGATGGGAGGTAGGTTTCACTCTCCCCCTCTCCCAGTTAATTAATTAATTTTAAGCTTTCAAAATTCACTTTTATAAGATTTTGAGCTCCAAATTTTCTGCCTCCCTATTTTATCCCCTCCCCAAGATGGCATGCAACCTGATATAGGCTATACATGTACAATCATATTAAACATATTCCCACATTAGTCATGTTGCTTAACTTTTTAAGATAGTATTTTATTTTTTCAATTACATGTAAAAACAAATTAACATTGATTTTTAAATAAAATTTTGAGTTCCAAATTTTCTCCCTCCTTCCCAAGACAGTAAGCCATTTGACATGGGTTATATATGTGCAATCATGTAAAACATATTTCCACATTGGTCATATTGTGAAAGAAGAAAGAGTTTGCAAAAAATATTTATGGTATGTGAAAGAAAAAAAACATAAAAAAATAAAGCGAAAATAGTATGCTTTGATTTGCAATCAGACTTCATCAGTTCTTCCTCTGGATATGGATAGCATTTTCTCTCATGAGTCTTTTGGAACAGTCAGTCATCATATTGCTGAGAAAAGTTAAGTCAATCATAGTTGACCATGACACAATATTGGTGTTACTGTGTACAATGCTTTCTCAGTTCTATTCACTTCACTTTGCATCAGTTCATGTAAGTCTTCCCAGGTTTTTCTGAAATTGGCCTGTTCATTTCTTTAGTATTCTATTACATTCATATACCATAACTTGTTCAGTCATTCCCTAACTGATGGGCAGCCCTTTGGTTTCTAATTATTTTAGACTTCACTCTTCAACTATCAATGGTCTAGCATGCTGCTGTTGAATATATCTCCTTTTTCCCTCTAATATTGCCACCACTCTAGTGCAGGTCTTTGTCACCTCACTCCTTGATTACTGTAATAACCTGCTTATGGTTTTACCTGTCTCTCCCCACTCCAATTCATTCTCCATTCAGCTACTAAAGTGATTTTCCAAAGCACAGGTCAGATTATCTACCCCTCCCCCAATAAATTCCAGTGGCTTCCTATTACCTCTAGGATAAAATATAAAATACTCAGTCATTCAAAATTCTTCATAATCTACCCTCACTCCCTTACCTTTCCAATCTTCTTACATCTCAGTCTCCAGCACTTATTCTTTGATCCAGAGATACTGGCTTCTTGGTTATGCTGCACTATCATCTCTCAGTTCCAGGCATTCTTTCTATCTGTTCCCTATACCTGGCATGTTCTCCCTCCTCCTCTTGGACTACTGACCTCTCTATCTTCCTTTAAGTTCCAACTAAAATCCCCCCTTCTATAGAAAGCTTTCTCCAATACCTCTTAATTCTAGTGATTTCTCTTTTTTAATCACTTCCTATTTATCCTATATCTAGCTTGTTTTGTATATATTGAATTGTGTGGAATACAATAGCATTCAAAATTTAGACAATCATTTTGAATCTGTAGAGTTGAGTGTTTTGAATCACAGAACTTCTTCTGAAAAGGTGAAGTTTTAAGTGGATTATTCTAAATCTTCCTTGGTAGATTAGTATATTTCATATGGGCCCATGAATTTCATAAGACATTTTTAATCAAATTGGTATATATAGTAAGTGCTTAATAAATGCTTTATCCAACTATGCCACCCTTCCTTTCTAATAAAGATCTAAACAACTGTTAACGAACCTATTCAGGTCAGCAGCTAAGGTTTCTCTGGAACACCAAAATACAAAGGTCTCAAACGGAAGTAAGAAGACAGACCCCAGTGTGGAAATTTGAAGTCAGGAAGTTCTGCACAGGATTAGGCTCCCAGGAACATCAGTTAAAATGGGTATTTGAATGGCACAGTCTGATTCCCCAGGAGTTTGGTCATTTTTTGTTATAAGTTCACATTCTCTGACTCTGGGTCTGTCCTGCTTTTATACTTTACCATAGTTACAGGCTTCCTTCTATCTTAGAGAATCTGGTAAGACATCAACTCAGAGAGGGAGGCCAATGGAGGAAAATGGGCTTTATTAAGAATCCTCTTTGTCTATTGAATACAGCCCAAAAGAAATCAGGCAGCTCAAGCGTTTCTATAAATTATACTTTGTTGTGATATATTTTGAAAGAAAAGTGAACCTTAGAGTTCTGAAGGGTACAGTGATTACAAAACACGTATCTGGCAGCAAATCCAACTTTTAAAGGAGCAAGGGGTTTATAATTTTCATCTACAGGAGTGTTGATTTGTATTTGTTTTCTGTGCTTTTAAGCACTCATCATTAATGGTTGTCAGATAATTAGGAAGGTAAGCACCATCTAAAACTTTCAATCGACAATTGATTTAAAGCTACCAGTTGTCTTCCGCCATTATTGACTTAAAATGTTGAGAGAAGTATATTAAAGCGTTTATTTCTCATTGTCAAATGATGAATAGCGGGGACTTTGGGCAGGATGGTTGACCAGTTGGTCTTACCTCAGACCTGCTTTTCCAAACCACCTCAAAACAAGGACAGATTCCAATGAACATCAAAGAAAACTGCATAGGCCAGGGAGATGGAAAGAAACTCTCCATTTTCCTACAGGAAAACTCAAATTCAGGGAAATACTGAAGACACAAATAAATCACAGAGGGATCCCAATATGACAAATAAATAATACAGGGTAAAAGAAAATGAAAAGAAATCTTGGGAAAGAAAGAGATAACTGCAACAATAATTATACTTCTGGATGACAGAATGATTTTTAATTAAAAAAATCAGCAGAATGTTTTAGAATCATGAAATATTAAAACTAATCATTTTCTTGATATTTTGGATTTTAATCTCTTCATTTCTAATTACATTCTTCCTCTCTCCTGCAAACTACTCCTTATAATATAGGGGGAAAACAAAAGAAAGAAGGGGAAAAAATGAACCAACTAATCAGCATGCCAGTTGAAGGGGCAGTGTAAGATATATTGAATGCTCATAGCCCTCTATCTATGCAAAGAAGAGAGAAGGGTATATTTTCCCACCTGCTCATCAGGAACGACCGTGGGCATTATAATTTTCAAAAGATCAGAGATTTAGAGTTGGAAAGGACCTCAGAAAACATTTATTCTAACTCCCTCACTTTCTAGATGAGATCACTGTTGTTGAGGGAAATTAAATGACATGTTTAAGCTATATTTATATACTATAATTTAACTATTCCCCAATGAGCGGGCATGGACTTTGTTTGCAGTCCTTTGCCACTACAAAAAGGGCTTCTCTAAATGCTTTGGTGTATATGGGTCAATTTTTTCTATCTTTGACCTCATTGGGGGTATATCCCTAGCAGTAAGAGTTCTGGGTCTTTCATAATTCTAAATAATCTTCCAGAGGGAGCCTGTGTGTGGTGTAGAGACTTCAGTAACTTATCAACACCATGAAAGCATTACTTTGAAGAAACACTTCTAAACATCGGGAATCTTTTGTTCATGTCTAGTTACCCAAAAAATAGTAATAGTGCTCGCAGTTAATGGTTTGATGATAAGTATTTAATTAAGCAATGAAAATCCTAATATTCCATTAAGCTTAAATATCAATAATCCATAATAAAAGCTCATATTTATTTTGCCTTAGTGTGAAATAGCAAATAGAAACCCAGCCCTGGAAATTTCAACACAAGTTCAAATCCTTCCTCTAACACGCAGGGGCTGTGTGACCCTGGGCAAGTCATCTAACTTTTTGGTTCTCCTCAGATAATACTCTAAGACTAGAGATCATAGACAAAATGCTGGTCTGCATTTGGCTAACATGTTGATTTTCTTGAAGTGTGCATCAAAGGAGAAAGGACGCTGTGTGATGATGAGGTACATTAATAAATGGAATGTAAATGACAAAAAAGTAGAAGATTTTCAGCCAGATCCTGGGCCAGCATTCCTTCTTTGGCATTAATCCAGCTGGGATAGAATGCCCAAATTCCTCATGGTCCATAATTGCTCACATATGGGAACACATATTCAAGTAGAATGCATTATGTATGTGTATTTGCTCACCACGAGTCCATTCCCATACCGTTTTTCATGTAAGCGAAGAGTCAGAAGTTGTGATTCTGAATGGATGTGAGCCCACAGAAGACCTTGGACCTGTAAAGGTCTATTCTGTGTGAGAGGAGTTTGGCTGTATTCTTCTGGACTTCTCTACTTCTGCTAAGAGCACTAACCATCCTCTCAGACATTTGGCCTTGAAACTTAGGTGTAATCCTGAGCTTCCCCTAACATCCAACCTATTGCCAAGTCTTATCATTTTACCTTCCTAACATCTCTCCTATATGTCCCCTTCCTGCTTCTGATACTCTCACCACCTTCTTTCAATTCTTCATCTTCTTACTTCTGCCCTATCGCAATTAACCTGCCCACTCTAGTTCATCTTCTACTTAGCTGTCAAATTAATCTGCCTAAAGGATAGATCTGATTATGTTATATCACTGCTTAATAAACTCCAATGGATCCTTATTGCCTCCAGGATCAAATATAAAATCTTGGCATTCAAAACTTTTCTCAACCTGTCCCCTATGAATTCTTTTCCCTCAAAATTTATTAATTTATATGTTTTCAGTTTTCAACAATCACTTCCATAAGTTTTACATTTTCTCCCCATCACTTTGCCCTCCATCCCTAAGATGTCATGTAATCTTATGTGGGCTCTACACATACATTCCTCTTAAACATATTTTCACATTAGTCATGTTGCATAGAAGAATTAAAACAAATGGAAGAAACCATGAGGAAAACAAAACAAAATATAACAAAAGAGAAAATAGTCTGCTTCATTTTACATTCTGATGGCCTAGTTTGTTTTTTTTTACCTTTTAATTTTATTTATTTATTTAATTTTTTACATTCATTTTCACAAATTTTTGGGTTCCAAATTTTCTCCCCTTTTATCCCCTCCCCCCACCCCAATACCCCAAGTAATCTAATTTTCCCTATCTCCAATCTGCCCTCTCTTCTGTCATCCCTCCCTTCTCTTGTCTCCATCTTCTCTTTTCTCCTGTAGGGCCAGATGACTTTCTATTCCTCATTAACTGTATGTCTTCTATCCTAGTTACAACAACAATATTAAACAGTTGTTCCTAAAACTTTGAGTTCCAAATTCTCCCCATCCCTCCCTCCCCACCCATTCCCTTTGGGACGGCAGGCAATTCAATATAGGCCATATCTGTGTAGTTTTGCAAATGACTTCCCTGATAGTCGTGTTGTGTAAGACTAACTGGATTACCATCCCTCCTAACCTGCCCCTCATTGTTTCTCTTCTGTCTTTTGATCCTGTCCCTCCCCAAGTGTTGACTTCAAATTGCTCCCTCCTCCCTTTGCCCTCCCTTCCATCATCCCCCCCCTTGCAATATCTCTTTCTCCCCCACTTTCTTATACTGTAAGATAGGTTTTCATACCAAAATGAGTGTGCATTTCACTCCTTCGTTTAGTCAAATGTGATGAGGGTAAACTTCTTGTTTTTTTTTTTTTTCTCAGCTCTCCTCTTTTTCCCTCCACTAAGAAAAACTCCTACCTGCCTCTTAAATGACATATAGTTACCCCCTTCCCTTTCCCTCTTTTTCCTCCCCCTACATTTCTCTCTCATCATTTACCTTAGTTTCTTTTAAGGTATGGTCCCATCCTATTCAGTTCAATCTGTGCTCTCTATCTCTGTATGTGTGTGCATGCGTGTACATGTATATGTGTGGTCCCACCAACTACCCAGATACTGAAAAGTTTTAAGAGTTAGAAATATTGTCTTTCCCTGTATGAATGTAAACAGTTCACTTCTGGTAAGTCCCTTAAGACTTCTCTTTGCTGTTTCCTTTTTCATGCTTCTTCTCATTCTTGTGTTTGAAAGTCAAATTTTCTTTTCAGCTCTGGTCTTTTCATCAAGAATGCTTGAAAGTCCTCTGTTTCATTGAAAGAGCATATTTTCCCTTGAAGTATTATACTCAGTTTAGCTGGGTAGGTGATTCTTGGTTTGAGTCCTAGTTCCTTTGCCTTCTGGAATATCCTATTCCACGCCCTTCGATCCCTTAATGTAGAAGCTGCTAGATCTTGGGTTATCCTGATTGTATTTCCACAGTACTGGCATTGTTTCTTTCTAGCTGCTTGCAAGATTTTTTCCTTGAGCTGGGAGTTCTGGAATTTGGCCACAATGTTCCTAGGAGTTTCTCTTTTTGGATCTCTTTCAGGTGGTGATCGATGGATTCTTTCAATACTTATTTTGCTCTCTGGTTGTAGAATGTCAGGGCAGTTTTCCTTGATAATTTCATGGAAGATGATGTCTAGGCTCTTTTTTTGATCATGAGTTTCAGGTAGTCCCATAATTTTTAAATTGTCTCCCCTGGATCTATTTTCCAGGTCAGTTGTTTTCCCCATGAGATATTTCACATTCTCTTCCATTATTTCGTTCTTTTGGTTTTGTTTGGTGATTTCTTGGTTTCTCATAAAATCATTAGACTCCATCTGTTCCATTCTAATTTTGAGAGAACTATTCTCTTCAGTGAGCTTTTGAGCCTCTTTTTCCATTTGGCTCATTCTGCTTTTGAAAGCATTCTTCTCCTCATTGGCTTTTTGAACCTCCTTTGCCAATTGAGTGAGCCTATTTTTCAAGGTGTTAATTTCCTCAGCATTTTTTTGGGTCTCCTTTACCAAGGTATTGACCCGTTTTTCATACTTTTCTTGCATCTCTGACATTTCTCTTCCCAGTTTTTCCTCCACCTGTCTAACTTGCTTTTCAAAATCCTTTTTGAGCTCTTCCAGGGCCTGAGCCCACCCGCCACCCCCCTGGGGTGTCTGAGGAACTGAGGCCCTGCCCTCCACATCTTTCCCTGATGGCAAGGATACATCCTCGTCATCAGATCCGAAGGTCAGGATCATTTGCATTTGTTGGAAAAAACTCTCTAAAGTCTTATTTTTCTTCCCTTTTCTAGGCATTTTCCCAGGCAGTTACTTGACTTCTGAGATTCCTTTCCACCCCCGCCTGGATCCGCCTAGCTAGTGCTTGGCCTCTGGGATTTAAATGGGCTTTCCTCCTGCCAGCTGTCAATCAGTGAGCTTTAGTTCAGGTGCTGGGGTGGGGGCAGGGCCGCCTCCCAGGCTCAGATCCCTCAGGGGCTTTATGTAGAGACTTTCAGGAATGGAGCGGGTGGGGGGCCTGCCTCCCAAGCTCAGTTCCCTTGGGGGCTTTAAGCAGAAGCCTTCAGTAATTGAGCGGGGTGGGGGCAGGGCCGTCTCCCAGGCTCAGCTCCCTCAGGTTTTATGCAGGCATCTTCCATAATGAAGATCCTGCCTGCTGCTGGGGGATTCCTGAGTCCCAGTCCGCTGCCGCCTCAGCCGCCGCCCACACCTCTGCCGCTGCCGCTTCCTCCCGAGGGGGCCCGAGTCACAGAGACGCCCTGCTTCCCCTCTCCTCCAGCCCGGCCTTCTCTCTCACTGACCTGTAGCTTCTGTGGGCGGAGGGACTTTCCCGGCTGCCGGAGCTTCCGTCTCTGAAGCCTGCTCGGATCAGCTTCTCTGGGGCTGCGGCCAGGGCAGCGCTGGGGGTGGGGTCCACTTTCCGGGGCACGCCAGACCCTGGGGACGGGTCTCCAGGGCTCCCTGGAATGGAAATCTCTTCCACTCTGTTTCTGCACACCTTGTATTGACCCAGAAGTTATGGGGGACTCTTTTTACATTAATTCTATGGGCTTTTGGTTTCGGAGCTCGTAAATGTACATCCTTCTACTCCATCTTGGCTCCTCCCCCTCTAGTTTTTTCTTGAGATGCGGATGGCATTTTGCATCCTGAATTCTTTGGAAATGTTTTAGGTCCTTGCATTGCTGTGAAGTTCTAAGTCTATCAAAAACAGTCCTCCAACACTGTGGCTGTTACTGTGTATAATGTTCTCCTGAATCTGCTCACTTCACTCAGCATCAGTTCATATAAATCTTTCCAGGTTTTTCTGAAGTCCTCTTGTTCATCATTTCTTATAACACAACAGTATTCCATTGCATTCATATATCACAACTTGTTCAGCATTCCCCAGATGATGGACATCCCCTCAATTTCCAGTTCTTGACCACTACAAAAAGAGCTACTATAAATATTTTTGTACATGTGGGTCCTTTTCCCATTTTTATGATCTTTTTGGGATATAGCTCTATAAGTGACATTGCTGGATCTAAAGGTATGCACATTTTTTCTTTTTTTTTAATATATAATCTACTTATTTTCAACTTACAGCATTCACTTCCACAAGATTTTGAATTCCAAATTTTCTCCACATCTCTTCCCTGCAAATCCCCTCTCCCCCATGTATTCTGCAGTCTGGTGATGTTGGCCTCACAAAATCCATCTCCTGGCCATAAGCATTTTAACTGACTATTCTCTATGCCTGGGATACTTTTCCTACTCATTGCTACCTCCTGACTTCCTTCAAGTCCTAGCTAAAATCTCATCTATAAGAAGCCTTTCCCAATTCCCCTTAATGCTAGTGCCTTCTTTCTATTGATTATCTCCAGCTTATCCTTCATCATCTTGTTTCAACATGGTTGTTTTATTTTGTCTCCAAGCTCCTGGAGAGCAGGGATTGGCTTTTGCCTTTCTTTGTATATCCAGTGCTTAATGTAGTGTCTTGCATGTTGCCAGTGCTTAATAAATGCTCATTAACTGATTGTCTGAGAGATCACCATTCTTCTTCTAATTCAGGACCAAACTCTTGTACTTCTTTGAAATCTTTGATTTTTCACTCTCCTCCTCCCTCAGAGCTAATCAGTTGCCAAATCTTGATGATTCTACCTCCCAGCCTCTGCATTCACACAGTCAACATATTGACTCAGGCACTCCTTTCCTCTCACCTGGACTATTGCAAAATAACTTCCTAATTGACTCATCTCTCCTCGCCCTCATTCAATCATCGCTACTACTCTCTGACTACATTACTTTTCTGCATTATGAACTCATCCTGGGTCGTCTCCAGTCATCCTGATGAATATCTGGTCACTGAACCCAGATGGCTCAGGAGGAGAAAGTGAGGCTGGTGATCTGCACAGCCTTCCCTCACTCAGAACAAAGTCAAGTGCAAGTCATGTCATCATTTCCCTAATGTCATGGTTCTTTTTGGCAACAAAAGACGAACACAACAAGCTTTATGAATTCCAGTGACTCAATTACAAACAGGTCTGCTCTTTGGAAATGAAAGCCCTTCACAACCTGACTCTGAGCTACATTACCATCTTTACTCCCTTTTCATGCAATATATAGTCCAGCAAACTGATCTTCCCACTTTTCTTCTGATAAGATACTCTTTCTACTATAATCATGCCTTTCCATTGGCTTTTCTGATGCCTTAAATGTACCCCCTTATCACCTACAACACTTTGAAAACTCCATTTTCACCTAGCTCAGGGGTATATAGCAGACACTTAATAAGTTCATTTTGGTTGACTGAGACAAGAGACAACATCAATATATGAAGTCACACGCAAAGAATCATAAACTTAGAACTAGGAGGGAACTTAGAGGTATATCCAGGCCTATTGAATAAACATCAAACTTGGATCCTGGCCTTCAAGATCTTTCATTATATGACACTTTTAGCCTTATCAAATGTTATGACATTATATCAAATGTAATTCATTTCTAGATACATTACATTCCAAACATAGCAAACTCTTTGCCCATTACCTTTCAGCCACCTCCCCCCAACCTCCTGATTTTTAAAACATTCTTTGTTACTTATATCTTAAAGCCTAAATCAAATGCCATCTTTTTCTCTTCTTCCAATAAGCTCTTTGAATTCTCTCTCTGCCCCTCGACCTCCACTAAACAATGCTTTGTTTTATACCTCTCTGACATGATCAGTTCAGGGAAATCTCAGTGTGGAAATAATCTATATGGGTATATATTAGCAACTTCCCTGTAACTTGTGGTCTTGGAGAGTGAGTCAGTCAATAAGCATTTATTAAGGGCACGGAGCATGGGAAGTTAGGCAACTTGCTTGCAGTCATATAGCCAGTATGTGTCAGAAGCAGAATTTGAATTCTGGTCTTTCTGACTCCAAGGTCATCCCTCTGGACACTTATCCCACACTCATTCTTTTCGTGTATTTGGGTAAGATTATACATTATAGTTTTCTAAAAGCAGCTTGGCATAATGGATAGTGACTTTGCGTTGGAGTAGGGAAACTGTAAGTTCAAGTTTTGCCTGGTTGTGTGTGTGACCCTAGATAAGTCACTTGGCCTCTCAGTACCCCAGGCAACTTTCAGGAATCAGGAGACACAGCAGGTGTTATCTGTATTGATGGAAAGGATTTATTCTCTACACCAATCAAATTACAGATCCAGTCATATTTTCCTCTAATTCTGACCTGTGTTTAGCATAACTGAGGCAGAGAAGTTGCTGTCACATAAGATATTCCATTTTGTGATTAGTCTAGTTTTGGGGGCCCCAAACCCGGTAACCTGGATCTACTTTTTGATTAATCAAGATATAGTATCTCTCTGAGAGTTCTTAGAAAAGAAATAAAAGAAGTTCATTTAGCTCTCTATTTCTCCTGCCAAGTCTGTCCATTTAAAAGAGAAGAAGTAACTAATGTCTGTGCTACAATTATAGAACCTTGAAGACATCACCATTCTGGACCAGCATACTGTACATTTTTGTGATTCAGCTATTTTTCAGTCATGTCTGACTCTTCATGACTCCATGTGGGATTTTCTTGGAAAATATGCTGGAGTGGTTTGCCATTTTCTTCTCCAGCTCATTTTACAGATGGGAAACTGAAGCAAACAGGATTAAGTGACTTGCCCAGGGTCATACAGCTAGTGTCTGATGCTAGATTTGAATTCATGAAGATGAGTCTTCTTGACTCCAGGCTTGGTACTCTATCCATTGTACCACCTAGCTGTCCCTATACCAAACATAATTATAGCCAGCTTAACTAGTTGGCCTTGCACTAATGTTTAGTAACTTGAAACAGCCTGGCAGGAGGATTTTGGTGTGCATACAACTTGATTCAGATACAAATGCAAAAAACCTTCCCAGTAGCCATATATAGGTGAATCAAGTTGACTAGCCTCCCCTTAGGTAAGGAATGTTCTCCCAAAGTACAGTGGCATATCTAGTCTTCCACTCTAGGCATCCCTATGACCTTGGCCATATGTACTTCTGCAAGTTGTCCAGTGCAGAAAAAAGATACAATATCTCAGGTTTGCTGCTCTTTTTTTGAAGTATGGAAGCATTATGTGGAGGGCTTATAGTCACTAACTCATCATTGTTCAACCAGCAATATCTTCAGACCACCTGGCAGTTCAATCAATGGCAGATTTATGGAGTATTATTTTCCAATCAGTTAAACTTTAGTATCACCTGTGTTCCAAGACATCACCATCTGTGGGTAGCTGCCCTGTTATAAAAAACTGAATTTGTACATCCAACAGATCAATCACCCTGACGGGTCTTTCAACAGACTATAAACTTCACAGCTGCTAAACTTTAAGCAGATTTGTTGGTATTAATCCACCAACAGTGGGCACAGGACTCCTACAACTATGTCTAGTTGTCTGCCCTCAGAAGAGGGGAGATTACCATACCCAAGGGAGTTTTCGTTTCATATGGGCTTCTGAACCTCCACCTGTGCCTGTCTTTCCCACCTGGCAAGGCATATGGGTGCAAATACTCTGCATTTGCTTCCACAGCCTAGACGTAGTTCATGGGCCTCTCTATCCAAGACAAGGTCATATCAAGTCTATATCTGGGCCAAGTACCCAGTGAAGAAGCCAGCAGGCATGCTGAAACCCCTCTCAACCTCCTTCCATATCTGGTTGATGAATCTGTCAGGTTTCATCACAGATCTGCTCCTATCTCAAGAGTGTACTCCAGTCCTGGACGTGAAAGACATTCTGACCAAGAAAGCCTTCATTTGAAGATAGGCTTTGTCAATCAATTACCTATTTGAGAGTCATTTATTAAGTACCTAATGTTTACAGGGTCTTGAGTTAGGTACTGAGATATAAATACCAAAATGAAGCACAATCTCTGCTCTCAAGGACCTCACACTGTGTCAGAGGAAAAAACCTGTACACGCAAAAGTATATATTGAATAAATACAAAGTAATGAAATAGAGGGGCAACCAGATAGATAGAGTGCAAGAGCCTGGAGTCAGGAAGATTCATCTTCCTGATTTTGAATCAATGCTCAGATGCTTACTAACTGTGTGACTCTGGGCAAGTCACTTAAATCTTTTTGCCTCAGTTTCCTCATCTGCAAAATGAGTTGGAGGAGGAATGGCAGAGCACTCTAGTATCTCTGCTAAGAAAACCCCAAAATGGAGTCACAAAGAATTGGACACAACTGGAATGACTAAACAACATGACAAAAATGAAATACAAGTTAATTTAAAAAGGAGGCAGGAGCATGCTGGTAAATATTTAACAACTGTCTCTTTAGAGGAAGAATAATGTCCCAGGATACACTTTTAATTTTAATTTACATCATTACCATTTTTTTCATTATCTTAATTCTAGATAATTTACAAAACTCCTAAATATTCTTATCATCACCATTCTCCCCCTCCTCCAGTATATTCTCTAGACCAGTGGTACCAAAATCAAATAGAAATGGATCCTTGCAGGTCATATGTTGACTTAGAAAACCACAAGTTAACATTATCTATGTTTTATTGCACTATTTATTTCCCAGTTATATCTTAATCTGGTTTAGCCTCACTAGTTTTGCCAGATCTCATGAGACAGCTCTGCTCTATATTACTGCCAGAATAATCTTTCTTATGAATAGAGCTGGCTGTCTCATTCCTCAAAAATGTTCAGTGGCTCCCCATCACCTTGTGAGGAAAGTTTAAGAACACTCAAAGCTATCTGGAGCTGGCTGTTACCCTGATATTCTTGTCTTCTCTCCAAACTGAACAGCTTTCTCTCTGTTACATATGCTTTCCATTCCTGTTTTTCATTGTTCAGTCATTTCAGTTGTCTCTTTGTGACTCCACTTAGGGGTTTGCTTCAGGGTCACACAACTGGTGTCTGAGGTCACATTTGAATCCAGGTCTTTCTGACTCCAGGTCTGACTCTCTATCTTTTGTGCCAACTAGTTGTCCTTCCATTCTTGGGGCAGCTAGGTGATGCAATGGATAAAGCACCAGTGCAGGAGGCAGGAGGACCTGAGTTCAAATCTCACCTCAGACACTTCACACTCATTAGTTGTGTGACCTTGGGCAAGTCATTTAACCCCAATTGCCTCATCCTGGGTCATCTCCAGTCATCCTGATAAATATCTGGTCATTGGATTCAGATGGCTCTGGAGGAGAAGTGAGGCTGGTGACCTGCACAGCTCCTCCCTCACTCAAAACAAAGTCAAGTGCAAGTCATATCATTATTTCTGTGATGGCATGCTCTTCTTCAGCAATGAAGAATGAACACACACACACACATTGTCCTTCCATTCTTGCAATTACATTCTTTTGCTAAGGTTGCTCTCTTCCTCTTTGTCTTTAAATCCCAACTTAAATGCCACTTCCTCCATGAATGGCCCACAGTTAATAATGACTCTGCCTTGGACCTAACAAATCATTCTGTTTTGTAACTAACACATATATAACATTGTGCATTATAGTTATTTACGTGGGTGTCTTTTCCTTGAACTAGAATCCTTAAGGTCAGGGATTTTGCCTTATATAAAATTTACAGTTTCCCTGATGTCCAGCACAGGGATATTTAACAAATATTGGCTGTATTGGATTGCTTTTCTCACATTTCTGGGTTGTATTATGCATTAGTTTTTAGACAAAGACTCACCCTTCCATGCCGTATCAGCCCCAGAACAATGGATAGACAGAGTGTATATAATGAAGCCTAGACCAATATCTTTGATGTCATATCCCTCCCATCTGGATGCCCTGCCAAGTACTGTGGAATTTTGTTATAATAATTCAGCCCACATATCCACCCAGAATGTGCCTTTCCATATGGATTATGTTGTTTTTTCCCTCTCCCTTCATCCCACTCACTCTAGTTTTTGAGTCAATAATCAATGTATTGTTGAAATAGCCCAATTAATACTCAGACAGAAGGCTACCCCTCATCAGGTCCCTGCAGTGCCCATGGCAGGGTGTAGGAAACCATGTATAGCTATTATCCTATAAAATTTCTACCAGATGATCTAAATGGAAACTGGAAGAAAGACAGATAAGTCACTTTTAGAAATCTCAGGTAGGTAAGTCCTGTATCCTACTAACAGTGGTTACCTTCTTACTCCACATATGTTCCATCTGTCCATCTTTGTGATGAGAAGTTTATTTCACCTCTGAACTATACTCTGGAAGCCAGGTGTTCAGCCTGGGGTCCACAGACCCTTAAAAGGTCTATGGATGGATTTCAGAGGGTCTATGAACTTAGATCATAAAGAAAATGACATCTTTATTTTCACTAACCTCTCACTGAAATTTAATATTTCTTTCAAATTTGTAGGCAGCAAACCACCACAACATTAGATTTTACCAGACCACCAAAGGAATCCATGACCCACAAAAAGGTCAAAACCCTGTGTTCTAAGAACCAAAACAATTTTTACAATTTACAATTTACAAAACAATTTTACAATAACAATACTGTAAAGACAAACAACTTTGAGAGACTTTAGAACTCGATCAACATAATGGAATCAATTACAGTTCCCCAAGGACTCATGATGAAATATGCTATCTGCCTCTAGGTGGCTGATGGATTCAGAGAGAATACTGAAGCTTTAAAACTAATCAGTTTAGTTTTTGGACATGGCTAACGCAGGATTTTGTTTTGTTTGGTGATGCACATTGGTAATAGGTTTATTTTTCATTCTTTCTCAATGGGTAGGAGAGGGAGAGAGGGAGGGAGAGAATTCAGAGCTAAAATAAAGTAAAACTGAATTTTTTAAAGAGAATAAATCAAGTCCCCCCTCAATAATAAAACTATGTTATTTTAGAAGGAATAAAAAAGAACCCTTGCTCTTAGTCCTAACTCATTATGTCCATTGTAGAGGGACAGGAAAATTCTTTTCATCACAGTATCCTTAGAATCAATCAAGAAATATTTAATAAATATTGTATGCCAGGCATTATACTAAGCATTGAGCATAGGAAGAACAGCACAAGACGGACAATTCCTGCCCTTATGGAGCTTAAAATCTATTGAGGGTATCAACGTATAAAAAGAAGCTGGAGGAGGGGGAAAAAAGGGAAGTTATTCTTGTGGAGGGCATGATGAAATTATGCAGTGTGGTGAGAAGTGGTGAGTGTCTGAGTTGATTTCATCTTGCAGAAGGATGAGTTTCTGGAGGTAAAGTCCAGGAAAGTTGCTGTCATTTCCCAAGAATGAGAAGAATTCCCTTGGTAACATCCTTAAGTAATGAAGAGTCTAGAGGAGCTCTCCAATGTCAATCCTCCACCCTTTCCAACCAGAGGGAGGGGGAGGCCCAGAAGCAGAGGATGATGAGAAGGGGTGCATTAATCGACCATTTCTAATTCCAATTCTAATCCCAAAGCCCACTGGTATGAGGAGAGAGTCACATACCAATGGACTTTGGACCTGGGATTACACTGGTGCACTGGAAGGGATATGGATCTGAGGGAAGGACAGGGAACTGTCCCCAGAATGGTTAGAGGCAATCTAACTAAGTGCCTTAAGTAGGGAGGCATCCTGGAGGTAAGAATGGTGTAGCAGTGTTGGCCAGCCTCTGCTACAACTAGGAATATCTAAAATTATCATCTTGCCCCTTCTGTTCAAAACATAGAAAGGGGAAGGAGAAGAAAAAATAAACAAAAGGAGAAAAAAAATGATATCTGGAATATTTTCCACATCCTCAGAAGCAGTAGGATGCTCCGTAAACTGACTAATGGTCTCCGATAATCACAAATTAAGTGATGAATAATAATTCTTGCTACAATTTATATAGTGTTTTAAGGTTTGCAAAATGCTTTACATATATTATCTCATTTCTTCCAGTGTTAACATCCCTACTATTATCAACCTAATAGTTTAACTATTCAAGCTATGGAATCAAAAGTACAATAAAAATGACAGCCTTAAAAACAAAGGAATAAACACAAACATGAAAGATCCCTAGATTAGGATCTGAAAAAAAAAAATATTTTCATCTGTAACCATACCCTGAGAAAGAGGGAAGACCTACAAAATAATGTAAGCATAACGAGAAAACACTGACTACAATTTAAACAGAAAGAATACTAAAATAAAGTTGGACATTGTAATTATAACGACCAAGGACGGCCCAGAGAAGAGTTGAAAAAGGCACCACCCTCTTTTTACTGGAGAGGTGGAGGGCCATGGGTATGAAATGCGTCATATCCTTTCAGACACAATAAATGTGTTAGTTGGTTTTACAGATTATTTTCCCCTTCTATTAATTTTTCAGTCAAAGTTCCCCCAATGTACTCTGGGTCATCTCCAGTCATCCTGATGAATATCTGGTCACTGGATTCAGATGGCTCTGAAGGAGAAGTGAGGCTGGTGACCTGCACAGCTCTCCCTTACTCAAAACAAAGTCAAGTGCAAATCATGTCATCATTTCTCTGATGGCATGGTCTTTGGCAATGAAGGACAAACACGCACAAGAGAAGACTCTCTGAGCAGGGGAGAGGTAAGGATATATGTGGAAATAAATGTGATGCTAAAACAAAAGGCATCCATAAAAGATTGCAAAAGAAAAGGGAGGTGAAATTGAACATCTTTCAGGTAAAAAGTAGAAATGTCAACACAGAAAAAAATTGCCCTGGGGCAATGTGGTGTATTGGGAGGTCTGCTGGACTTGGAATCAGAAGATGCCCTGGGTTTGAATTCTGTCTGTGACGTTTAGTAGTTGAATAACCTCATACAAATCATATAATCTTTCTGAGCCTCTGTTTCCTCATCAATATTAAATGTCTATAGCACCTGCTTCACCAGGTGGTTGTGAAAATTGGGTGAGATAATAAATAGATTCAAAGCATTTTGCAAACTTTAAAGCTCTGTCCAAATGTCAGCTATGATTGTTAACTATGACCCAAAACACAGAAATTGAAAACACAAGGATATCTCAGCCTGCGATGGCTAAGGTATGCCTAAAAGGAGTTGAATTGTTTGTTGATATTGCTGTTAAGGAAAAAGAAAATCATGGATCTGGATATCCTTTTCCCTAATATTAACCATCTGCCTGAACTTAACCTACTTTTTTCCTGGCAGACATCCTCCTTTTGTGGTTCTCTCTTTTCTTTGTGATTTTGAAACAATCGCTAGTAGTGGTTAGAAGTCATTAACATATAGATGGGCCATCTTTCTGGGGCTGGCTTCAAAGGTTCCCTTCAATTCTCTTTCCTACTTTTTTCCTCTCTGCCTCCCGCCCCCACCCCCAGTGTTAAAACCCATAAGAAGGAGAAGGACCTGGCAGATCTCTCTCTCAAATGAACATATTCTAAATGAATTTTGCTTTTTTGGAAGAGTGAGATGGAGAGTTGTTCAGTTGAGTTCAAGGCCAAGGTCAGCCACCCCTGAGTGAGGGAGGAAAAAATGATTTAAGCCTATTTTTCAAGGCCACCACTAGGTGTAGGGAGAAATAGTTCTTTGTAACCTTAAGCTGCACAGTTAATGGATAGCAGCTGTTGAAACAGAGGTGCTAACCTCAAATTGTTTTTTAAAAAAGTCTATTGACAACTAGCTCTAATAAAGTGAAAGGAAAAAATAAACTAAAACACAGTCATCTTCAAGTTTAAGGGGCTTTGCTGCTTAGTATAGGTTTGAAGAGAGGGAGTGGGGACAAAGATGACCCCTCACCTATGGCTTAAGGGGGTAGTGTATAACACCTTCTTGGGGATCCCTCTCCTAACTAACACCTCTGCAGCCAGGTGGAGGCCCCAAAGGGATGTCTGTTACTAGCCCCAGAGGTAAACCAATGACTGTCCTCCAACTCATGAGCTCCCCCTGGTTTTATCCCATTTTGGTTATATGGAGTGGCATAAGAAGAGGAAATAGAGATATGCACAAACTTAAAAATCAAAGATCTGGAGGAGAATTTGTTTGGGGAAAGTATATGTCTCTATCAGTATGTATATATGTATAAGCCTATTAATCTATCTATAGCTATAGAGAAACATTTCCAAATTTAATTAATTGTAACCTTCTGGGGGGAGGGAGCGAAAGAAAGAAAAAATTAAAAAAGGTGCACAGCAGACAACAAAAGAAAACTTACAAGGAAACAAAGATGGACAGTTCTCAACACAAAGTGTATCATTTATCATACAGGCTTTCTTGAAATGAAAATTTATTGCTACATATTTTGAATCCTCTCATGTTCTGCTACGCATATGACATGCTTTTTTTTTCTTTCTTACTTTGTGTTAAAGTTCCAATATTTAAGTTTATGATGTGTTTTTGTTTCATTTCTCTATTTTGTATTTATGTTCTGGTGTATGAGTCTAAAATAAAAATTTTTAAAATCTCAAAAAAAGAAAGAATAAATAAGAAGAAGAGGAAATAATGATTTGATACATAAGATTCCAAAACATCTATTAAGTGCCTCTTGTATGGAGAAAACTGTGCCAGACTTTGAATTATGGAGTTCCATTCAGCAGAGAGTTTAGAAAGTGCCAGGAGGCAGCAAGAAAGTTTGGAATAGGTTCCTAAGAAAAGCCAAATCCTCTTGGGGAGTTCTCTTATCATGCTGAAACTTGACTAGACCTTAAGCCAAAGATGGAAAGAGGAAAGTGAGCCTTGTTTCCACAAGCAATAGAATTTCAAATAACTACCATGGAATATTTGTAAAGGGCATTTACTGCATAGTACCTCGTAAGGGGATAGATTTTTATTTTACTTTATTTAGATTATTTGTATTTGGCTTTATTTAGTTTATTTAGATTTATCTAGAGGCAAAACTTAAAAAAATATTTTAGATTTATTTCATTTATTTTATTTATTATCTATAAACTGAGTGGAGTCATTGAGTTTTTAGAGTTGGAAAGGCATTCAGAGGCAATCTCGTGCAGCAGACACAGGAATCCCATAGACAGCATTCCTGAGAAGAAGTCCCCTTGTCCTCTTCTCTCCAAATGAAGAACTCATCTCTCCTGAAGCAGCTCTTTGCATTTTTGAGCTGCACTGATTATTAGGATGATATTCCTTACATTAAGTTGAAATCCTCCTCTCTTTACCTTCTGACCATTGTTCCTCCTGCCTTCTGGGGCTAAACAGAACAACTTTAAGCCATCTTTCACATGATAGCTTGTCAAATTATCATGTCTCCCCACTAAACTTTCTCATTTCAGGTTCCTGGGTTCCTTTAAGAGATCTCTGTGTGGCATGGTGTCTAACCCTCTCTTTATCCTGGTTGCCCTCATCTGGATCCACTCCAGCTTGACAAAATCCTACCTAAAATAAGATTCTCTTAATTGAACATAATGCTCAGATGGTTTGACCAATCAAGAAGGTGTTGTTTTTTTTTAAGTTCAGACCTGTGATTTTGTTGAGATAGAGAACTCCCAGGGAGGAAATGCCCTCAGCCAATGCAAATGAGCAGCTCTTATGTGACTTGCAGTTTCACAGGAAGTTACCTGGGAGCCCTGAGAGGTTAAGTAACTTTCCCGAGGTCATAGAGACCACATACATTAAAGTCAGGACTGGAACCCAAGACTTCTTGAACTGCCGTTATTTTATGCCTTTTATGAAATGAGAGACCCAGCAGATCCAGATCCAACTGTCTTCAAAGCCTTTAAGATCTGGGTTCTTGGAACTCAAAAAATTATAAAAATTAATGTTTAAAAAATGTCTTTACATGTAATTGGAACAAACAAAACACTATTTTAAAAAGAAGAGGTTCAATTCATACTAGATAAGTAGATTAAATTCTTTGTATCTTAAGGAACCTTCTAAAACTATAAATTTAAAGATTCTGACCACATTGGGAGAGGGAGTTTCTTCATATGATAGTCTTTTGTTCCAATAAAATCCCTGTCCTTATCTTTCTATAAATTAATAGTAGCTCATTTCCCTTTACACACACTGTTTCAGTAATAAGTGGTACAGTTGATACACCACTGGTCCTCTTTTCAGGAAGATCTGAGTTAAAGTTCTACCTCAGAAACTTACCACCTATGTGACCACAGGCAAATCTCCTATCCCTATCTGCTTCAGTTTCCCCATCTGTAAAATGGAAATTATAATAATTGTACCTAACTCCCAGGGTTCTTGTAAGGATAGAATGAGTTAATATTTGTAGAGTACTTTGCAAACTTTAGGGACCTATATATTGGCTAGCTATTAATCCTTAATATTTCTTTGTTGAATATTAAGGAAGGAGGGAAACAGGTATTTATTAAGCATTCAGTCTGTGTCTGGTGCTGTGGGATCGCCTTCGGACAGAGTAGTAAACTGCTTCGTGAGGAAATGAATTGATTTGGCCTCGATCCTCTGGCATGAGGGTCTAGCCCCATGTCCTCTACTTTCTCACTTATCTTTGGGGCTCACTCCTTAGAATTGGCCCGTTGTCTTGATCTCCCTTAAAATGCCTTGACAAATGGGAACCTTCACTCCCTTCTACAGAGGAAAAGAATAGAAAAAAATTTTTTTAAAGACAGAAGCTGTTCATTTAGAAATTCTTAAGTCTCCCAGTATTGCAAACATAGGGTGATTTACAGCTTGTGCCTGAAGGAGTGCTATTCTGTTACAAAATCTCATGCTTTCCCCAAGTATATTTGTTGTAACTCCTGGATGGTAAAGATTGGAGAGAGGGCCTTGCTTAGTACCATTTAAATAAATGCCTGCATTTCACTTATTCCTGATGGACTCCCCCTGCCCCCCACTCTTCCCTTAGTCAAATAAAAGGTCCTAGGGGAGGAGTGAAGAATTTTAGGAGTGATGCCAGTGACCATATAGATCACAGCATAATATTCAGAAATCCATCAATTTCTATTGTTTTCGAGGAGAACTAATGATTTCTGGAGAGAAACAGACAGATACAGCAGGGTCCATAGTAATTGCATTTAAGACTGCTCTACAGAAACTACAGACTCCCTGGGTGCAGCCAACATGCCAGAGCAGAGAAAGACATTTGTTTTTCTTCCTGTGACCCTTCCCCAGTAAGCAAATTGTGGATAGGGGAAAAAGGAACATCAAAGCAACCTTAGTTTCATCATGACTTTGTCAGCGTTTCAGTACCTATCACTAAGAGTTTAAATTTGCTTCAAATATCCTAGGCTAAGACAGCGGTGTCTTTCAGCAATGTAATTTTCAATTAGGAAATACTTACTTTGGCAGGGATTTGAAAAGTGTTGCCACAAGCAGGAGGCAAAGCGAAGGGATCTGTGGTGCAAGAAGGCAGCAGCTGTTGACAGTAACTCTGACGAGGTACCAGTTCTTCTCTTTTTCTGAGGCAGCTTGGAGCCTGTCTTTAAAATACATACATATATACACACATACTTTCATACATACATACATACGTGTGTGTGTGTGTGTATATATATATATATATATATATATATATATATATATATATACATATTTTTTTAAAGTGAAGTTAGACCAAATGTTGAGGTCAGTACATCTACACTGATTTTCATACTGCAATGTGTTGTTAGGAGGATGAATTCGAGGGAGAGAGGTGAGTTGTCTTTGTGGCTAAGGAGTGTGGTTCTTAGAAATCTTCTTACCTGAGTGATTTGTCCTTCAGTGCTGTGTTTGTGTTCCCCTGTGTTGTGTATCCTTGGGGAAGAGGGGCTCAAACATGGGGCTTTATTATAGACTACTGTATAGTAAGTATATAGTGATCAGTGGTGTTACTGTGTCCATAGGGCCAGCGATGGCAGCATCCTTAGCCTCCAATTTAAGGAGGACTCACTTTTGCATTTGCTGCCCTCTCAGATTTCCACTGCAAGGAATAAGATGCCCCTCCCAAGTTAAGCTCATCACTTCTAATCTCATGACCATACTGCTAACTCAAGCCTTGACTGATACTACCTCCCTCAGCGTCCTCTCCCCTCTGATTGGAGGGCTAGAGGATGGGATAGCAAACTCCTCCCAATATTTTCCTTTAGAGGGCAGAAACTGAACTTTTGGGCTCACTCCATTTTTTGCATCTACTACTCTGCCTGGTTTCAATCCCAAAAAAACGTGTCCTCTGGTGTTTTTTCCCCCTTACCCACTCCTTGAGGGGAACAGCCTGTCTTAATTTAACACAGTGCTTGGTACATAGTAGGGACTTAATGTGTTGTTGCTTGTTCATTCTTTGCTATCAATAATATCACCTAATGATGTCTTGACTTCTGAATGAATTGGATTTAAATGAAGCAGAGCCTCACTCTTTTTCCAGAGTCATCAAAGTCCAGTGGCAAGGCAAAAGTCAGGATGACTGGCGATGTCCTTAGAAGCAGGGGACAACCTTGGCATCTTCAGCATCTTATCAAGATCTAAGCCCTCCACAGTGTCTGCTTCAGCCACCTTCATGGCCACTGGAACAAATTATTCTCGTACTCCCGTTCTGCAGGGAGAAGTCTTTGTATGCTTTCTAAACATCTCCCTACCTTGCCAATAGGTTTGAGGTCCATTGGCTGCCCTCAGAAATATGGTATCAATTATACATGTGAAGTAATGCAAAACATATTTCCATATTAGTTATGTTAGAGAAAAACACAGACAAAAAAAGCAAGCAAAATGAAGTGGAAAAATATCCTTCAATATGCACTCAGAGCTCAATCAGTTCTCTCTCTGAAGATGAATGCATTTTTCATCATAGGACCTTAGGAAATGTCTCAAATCATTTTCTTGATCAGAGTAGCTAAGTCTTTCACAGATGATCATAGTTAAAAAATTACTGTAACTGTATACAATGTTCTCCTGGTTTGACACACTTCACTCTGTATCAATTTATACAAGTCTTCCCAGGTTTTTTCTGAAACTATCCTGCTTGTGATTTCTTATAGCACAGTAGTATTCCATCACAACTATGTACTGCAACTTGTTCAGCCATCCCCTCAAATTCCAGTTCTTTGCTACCATGAAAAGAGTTGCTATAAATATTTTTGTACATATAAGCCCTTTCCCCTTTTCTTTGATCTCTTTGGGATGCAGACCTAGTAGTGGTATTGCTGGATCAAAAGATATGCAGTTTGATAGCCCTTTGGACATAGTTCCAGATTTTCTTCCAGAATGGCTGGCCCTGTTCAAAACTCCACCAGCACTACATTAGTGTTCCTATTTTTTCCATAATTATTCCACTATTTATCATTTTCCTTTTTATCATGGTAGCCAGTCTGATAGGTGTGAGGTCTCCTACCTCTTTATGTTGTTTTATCTTCCATTAGAACATAAGCTCCTTGAAGACAAGGACTGTCTTTGCTTTTTCATTTGTGTCTCCAACACTTAACACATAGTAAAAACTTAATGAATCCTTTTTCCTTCATCCATCCATCCATTCACTCACTCATCCATTCATAAATGTCAGTGGTCAAGGTTGTAGTGCAGAAGATTATGAGTCAAGTGAGAAAATCTGAGGAAGGTGGGAGAGTAGCCTCGAAGTTGACCAATGTTTCAACAAGGATGAGGATAGGAAAGGATAGGTAGATCAGGAGAGCTTCACAAGAAGAGAACAATGTTTTGGAAGCAGCAGTAAACCAGCCTTTACTACACCCCCATTAGGAGAAGTAGGAATAGGAGTGGGTTCACTAGCAGAGGATCGTATGAGAAGAGATACCATTGAAAGGAAGCTGTTAAATATTAAATCCTTAATATTACAAATAATAATGATACCTAACATTTATATAGTGCTTACTATATGCTGGGCATTGTGCTAAGTGAATGAAAACACATTTGGTCCTCACGATCACCTTTGGAGGTAGGTGTTATTATCCTTATTTCCCATTTTACAGATGAGGAAACCGAGGTAAACAGAGGTTAAGTGACTTTTCCAGGACACACAGCTAATAAGTGTCTGAGGCTAGATTTGAATTCAGGTCTTTCTGATTCCAGGTCCAATGCTCTATCCACTTAGCCATCTGGACACTATCATTATTAAGATGAAAATGGGGGAAGGGAGAAGGAACAGAGACATGGCTGCCATACTCCCAATCCACCATTAGAAGGAAGTGATAGAAGAGCATTTGTCATTAGACATCAAACTCTCTAAATTAGTACAGTTTTAGATCTTGAGAGATAAAAGTACAGCTGCATACCCAACCTCTACAACATTGATATTTATGGTATACTGAAGAGTTGGCTCCATATGCAGGAAGGTTTGTTTGGCTTGCTTCTAACACAGAGTGATGCGTGATCCTAGACAAGTCACTTAACCTACTTGAGGAAACACACTTCCAAGATTATCAGTTGCAGAGAAGATACCAGCCTGCACTGGCAAGGGGAGATCCCTAAACCAGTGAAATTAGAAATCCAGTTCCTACCCCTATACAAACCATGGGTGACACCATAGTGGATATAAAGATATGTTATCATCCACCCTCAATAGCCTTCCAATTTCTCAGCTGTCTATTCTGTTCCTTGAGGGGACTTGTGCCAGAAAAACTAGTCAAGTTCAAAATTATAGGTGATGTCTAAGTGGTAGCAGAGGGGTGGGGGTAGCCCTGTTTCACACTCAGAAAGGGCTGTTATTTAGAACTGATTTCAAAATGCACTAGTCTGGAAATAGAATGGAAATGAAAGTCATTGAAACTGAGGTCAAGACGCTAGCTGAGGTTGCAGACGGAATTCCTTTGGTTTTACGGGAGCTCCACTCATACACTGGCAGACATTCTTGCCATTTAAAAAAAATCTCCTTGTCCTCTCTCCTCCTTGTGGGGGAAGGGGCCCAATGGGGACAAAATTCATCCTTGTCTTCTTCCTTTCAGTCCCAAACTTTGTGAACTCTTGACTGTCGTTTTGTTTCTTGGATCCTGGTTTTCCTTCTGGTTTATCTCTGTCTAAATCTTGGGCATCTGTCTCCATGGAGCTTGTGTCTTGGTATCATTTCCTATCTGTCCATCAGCCGTACCATCCATCCCTTCTCCTCCTGGATTCGCTATTTACTTACTAATCCTGCCCTGGCTATTGACCTTCACCTTTGACTGCTTCATGGTAGGGGAATTTCACAAAGTTCTAGGCAAGGTCAAAGTAAGGAAGTTGGAAAACAGTGATGGAGAAGAAAAAGTAGAGGTTTGCTCATGTTAGAACAGAGATTTCAAAAGGAGCTATAGAAAAGGCTACAAGAAGGAATAAGAAATAGAATAAAACACAAACTCCTTAACATGACTTTTAAAAATTTTTTTCTTTCCCCAGTCTAACATATTGCTTTGCACATCTCTCTATCTGTATACCTGCATATATACATATGCATATATGTATGTATGTATGCATGTACATATTTGGACTAGACTTGTGATTTCATTGATATTAGGAATTCCCAAAGAAGCAGCTCCTCATGCAGATGCAGACCAGACCTTGCTTTGCAACTGAAAATCTTGAGAGAGACACCTGGAACACTGAAAGCTTCTTTCCTAGGACCACCCAGCCAGCATGTGTCAGGGGCAAGACTGGAATCCAGTTATTCTTGGCTTCAAGGTCACCTCTTTATTCACCATGTCATATAGCTTCTGCTTAGTGCACAGTAAAGTCTTAATAAATGCCAAGTGAATATATGAATGAACAAATGATGAGGGCTAGGGCTGAGTTAGATAGAAATCAAAATATGAAAAGAGATAGTATCCCTAGGGCAGCAAGTATAAATAATAGGAAAAAAGGAGGCAGGATGATTGGAGGTAGGCTTGAAGGGACCTGTTAGTAATAGGTATCTTTTAGGGATTTGGGGATGGGGAGGTGCTGAATAGATTGTGTAATACTATAGAAAGAATTTGTAGAATAAATTGGCCCCAAGTGTGCTCAGAAACTTGAACAGCATGTATAGATTTTTGAATCTAAGAGGAAATACACCCTTGTGGGGGTGTAGGAACATGGATCAGATTTAAGATCTGCTTCTTAGAATGGCATCTCTATTTCAAAACTAGAAAATAGCACATGTCTGGGATTTCTGCAGGAAAAGATAATGAAGGGTTCAAACATCAGTTCTCTGAGTAGGAGAGGAGCAGCTTTAAATAGCTTTCCAGGGAACAGAAAGAGAGCCACCAGCTGCCATGTCACCCACATAAAATTCTGTTTTTTTCCAGGTCATAAGCATTCAGAATAACTCCTCCCCTTCCCCCACTCCTACGTTATTGACCTTTTTCAAAATTGTGGAGAAGGTGAGGTATTGTCTTTCAATGGAATCACAAAATCTCAGCTAAGAAAAGTAACTCAGTGGTCATCTTTTCCAGCCCATGCCTGATAAGAATCCCCACTATAAAATAGTAGTTTCCTCTGTGCCTTGCCTGATGGGAACCCTCCCAAGGAATCTCTAGCACCCACCCTGGGACTGTGCTTACTAAATTCATAAGAATTCATTATGTCAAGACAACCCCTCTCCACTCCCTCATTCCATTCCATCGTGCCATCTTCCTGCCATGTTATGTGCCCTGCTTCAATCAATAAACATTTGTTGAGCACCTACTATGTACCTGGTAATACAACTAAGTATTGGAGTTGCAAAAAGAAGCAGAAGACAGTCCCTGTCCTCAAAGAGCTTATAATCTAATGAGGATCTTTCAAACTCCCATTCTAATGACAGTAATCAAAACAGTGCTACCATAATGGTGGTTTGGCATATTCCTAGATAACCTAAAACAGAGTCATTCATGGGGGATGCTAGGTCCTTCCTTAAACATGAATGGAGGGAAAAGGACAGACTGTGCTTAGTCAGGTAGTTTTTAAAGACACAAACAGTTCTGACCATGTTGCCAATGGAAAAAAGTCTGCTTCTAACCACTTAATAGGTCAGTGCAGGAAGTTCATGTATGTGTAGGTTCTCCTGTATCCCCAAAATCAGAGCAGGTCAGCATGCCTGTTTTATGTGTTATCTCTTCCTATGATAATGGCAAACTCCTTGAAGGCAGGCATTGATTATCTTAGTGCCTGGCTCCTAGTAAGAGCTTAATAAGCACTTTTTTCATTCATTTATTAGGCTCAAACTCACTACTTCCTCAGGCAGCCCATTTTATTTTCTCAGCCTCTGGAGCCAGCTAAAATCTGACTAGCAAGAGCCAATTGTTAAAATTTTAGTGCGAGCATTTATACCTCAGAAATCCACAAATACTGCACATAAGGGCTTGAGTTTGGTTCTAGACTGAGGAAAGTGATGGATAAGCTATTGTATATGTAGCTTTAACTTAATTAAACTTAATATCCCCTCCCTCTGAAAGCTGGTTGTTAAACATTTACCAGCACACCTCTGCCTTAGAATTCCTGATTGCTTTCATTTCAGGTTCAACTCAAGTGCCATTTTCTATATGAAGCCTTTCCTGGTTCCCCTTGCTTTTCATGCCTCTCCTTTCCAAAAAATAAAATAGAACCAAAAACAAACAAACAAAAAAATGGACTAGAGTAGTGAATGGAGTACTGACCTTGGGCTGAGTATAACCAAATTTCAAGTGCTGCTCCTGATATATACTTACTGTGTGACCACAGACAAATCTGGATGCTCCAGGTAGAATATGGCAAAAGAGATATAAAAGAATTATCAGGGCCTGGGGAGATCAGGAAGGAAAAGCTACATAGAAAAATGATATTTTAACTAGGCCCTGAAGATTGAGTAGGATTTCCTCAAGAGATGATATGGAGAGAGAGAATTCCAGGGATAGAGAATGTTGTAAAAAGGGAAACAAGGTAATCAGAAAATAGGATTTACACAACAAAGTTTGAATGTCTTTGGTTAGAGCATAGGATCTAAGAGAAATTGTATTATGTAAACTGGAAAGGCAAAATGGGGCTAGTTTGTCAGCATTAAATGCCGCATTCAGAAGTTTGGATTTTATTCCACAGTCCATAGGGAGGAAATGAAAATTCTTGAGGAGGGGAGTGACATGATCCAAAGTTAGAAAAATTCATCTCTAACAGTGGAATTTTAGGCATCAGATAGTGGGTGGAAGAGTTATTTTGGGAAGGCATGGGTCTTCCTTTACAGTTCCTGAAATCCCATCATATTTGTGCTCCCTGTCTAGTGCCAGAGGACATCCCGCTCTATGTTTTGTCTTTCCCATCGTCTAACCTTCCCTTTAAAAGGGAACTTGGCTCTGATGTTCAATTTCAGAAGGAACATTCATTGGATTGGGGGAAAAATTACTTTGGATCTTTTCTTTCCACTAAGGAGATCTCCTGATTTTTATGCCTTTCAGAAAATAGACCTGAGAAGTGAGTTACTATTATGAGACTTTGAAAGAAATATATTAAAATCTGACTCAAGGAAGGACTTGGAATACTTGAGCATCATCCAGTGATAATAGTATACAGTTATAGTGAGCTTTTGAAGTTTTCATGCCTTACATATATTCAATTAAATTCGACAAAAATTTATTAATGGACCTACTGTGTGCAATACCCTGGGATAAATTCTATAGGCATATGGCTGATACTTCTCACCATTCTACAAGGAAGATAATGCAGCATTATCCCAGTTCTAAAGAGAGAGAAACTAAAACTAAGAAAGATCTTACAGCTACACAAGTTACACAGTTTGGGTACAAGCTACCCAAGGTCACACAACTAAAGAGTGGCAAAGTTGAGATTCAAACCCTATGTTTACAGACTTTAAGTTCAAATATTCTTTCCATTTTCTTGAAATTTTTGTATTTCATACCTTGAACTCAGAATTTACTTATCTGAGGTTTCATTGATCAGTTTTAATCTCCCTACATTTCTGACATAAAATAGAGGGGTGAGTTGGGAGTTTCTGTTTATCAAGTCTCTCACACTCCAGTTTTATGAGATGGCACACTTTCAAGTCTTATGCCAATGAGTGAGGCTTGTTTTTAGTGGGTTCCTCTTATCTTGTTGTGTTGGGTTTTTTTACCTTAAAATATAGCTCCAAACTCCTCTCTTGTGCCTGGTCTGTCTCACTCTCCCCTTATTTAACTACCTGCCTCTCTTTCATCCTTCCTGAACCCTGGGGCTCTGAGGAAATTAAAGCACAAGAAAAGTCATAATGATAAAAGCTGGGAGGGCATCTTGTCCTTAGTCTAGTGGTGGATGATGGCTGCCATTTTTATTTGACTGAGAATTAGACTCTCTCCTGAAGAGATTGGGAAATGATATGTGAGTCTTAAGAAATCTATTTGTTTTTCCTTCTGTCTTTGTCTCTACATCTTCAAATCACAGTGCCCCCTCTCCTCCACCCATTTTCCATTATTAAATTAGTGCTGAGGGGCTAAATTAATCACCCTTTATGCAATCAACTGTTGGCTGATGTGTTTGGTTTCTGAATGTGATAGTCACAGCAACTCACTAAAGAGTTTGTTTTCCATTATTCCCCGTTTGACAGCCCTCATTTTTCACTTGTCATGGACATATTACTTCAGCACACTGGAGCTGGAGCTGGAAAGGATTATTTTCCTTCCAGTGATGGTGAACAAATAGGAGAAATGTATCAGCAAGGGACAGACCTGGAGAGGTTCAGAGGCCAGAGCTTAGCTCTGTTCCTTGGCAATCATGTGGTTTGTACATACCTCTTGTCTTCCTCTGCCAAATCTGGTTACATTTCCCCACTTAATTTTCAAATATCTCTGAGAAGTATTTGAAATCGTATCTTCTCATCTAGAAATGTTAAATCTATTTTTTGGCCATTATTTCTTGGGTTCTAGTTTTGAAGTTGATTTGGCAAGATCTGAGTGTTTGGTTAGTGAGTTTCTTTTTTGTCATGAGCCAGCCTAAATGTTGTGAGCTGTTCTTGGGTCCGCCTATGTGACATAAATACTTGTCTAGGGAGACCTCGGTCTTGGCAGCATGTTTGCTTCATGCATCACTGTCTGTGGCTTGAGATACTCCATCATTTTGTTGGTAAGATTTGCTGGGATTCATATGGTTTTTCCACTCTGAAGTTCAAGGATTCCATCTCCTGAGTACCACTGAGGATATCTCATATGGCTTTAATTTTGGTGTCTGTTGGGTAACCTCTCATTCTTTGTATTTCTTGTTACAACATTTTCATTAAGGAGTTAATGTTTCTCTGGCTTTATTCAAAATGCTGACACCAGGATGTTGGGGATGAATCAGAGAGATGTCCTTAAGACTTCAGTTGGGAGCCCACCCTTCATCCACCCCTTCGGTTTACAGATGGGGTAAAATTATTTTTCCAGGGTTTTTATGCAGGTACTCACGATGCTGAAGAGCTGTGGGAGCAGGAATGGAGCAGTTATCCCTCATGAGGAAATCAGCCTCTCTCTTGTTCTGAAGCTGCCTGTAGTCCCCAGTATAAATATATAGCCTTCGGGTCTTTAATACTGTGGCAATGAAGATGATTACGTCAGAAGGAGAGAGATGTCCTGTAACAGACAGTACTGATCAATACACATTTATTATGTGCCAGGCACTATGCTAAGCACTAAGGATACAAAAAGAGGGAAAAGACAGTCCTTGACCTCAAGGAGCTTACAATTCAATGTGGTAGACCACATACAAGCAAATATGTACAGAACAAGCTATATACAGGATAAATGAGAAATAATTGAGAAAGAAGACACTAGAATTAAAAAGTGTTGGGAAAGACTTGCTGTAGAAGGTTGGATTCTTGTTATTTGTCCTTAGTTCTCAAAGAAGTCCAATAAAGTCAAAAAGGTGGTGTCTTGACTTGCAAGTGAATTAGATTTAAACAAGTAAAGGTGCCTGAAGTCATCCACCTCTTCTCCAGAATCTGACCCCAGACACTTACTAGCTATGTGACCCTTGACAAGTCATTTAACCCTGTTTACCTCAGTTTCTCATGCGAAAATTGACCACTCTATCTTTGTCAAGAAAACCCCAAATGGGATCATGAAGAGTTGGAAATCACTGGACAACAACAAAGTCCAACTAACTAAGGAGATACATGGGTACCTTTTCCCTTTGTTTCTCTATTCTGTTTCCCTATGTCGAATGTAATTCTGGGGAAGTCTTAACACTGGGACTACTCTGTAAATGCCTTGAGGTTTTAAGCAGAGTATAAGCACTAGGGGTATAAGTACAAAAGATAGTTCCTGCCCTCATTCTAATGAAAAAACAATACCTCTAGGGGAGTGATGGCCAGGGTAGTGTGATATGGCAGGGACAGTGAGTAGAACCATAGGGCAATCAAATGCTCTTTCCAGAAGCAATAGATTGGTTTGAAAATGGATTAGTTTCAAAAGTGGCAGAAGGAAGTAGCAGAGGCTGTGGCAGAAAGATGGCATGTTTATGCCCTGGGGCTGTCTAGATATAAAGAGTTTTCAGCAGTTTGTGGGCCTCCATTAGGGGTGGAACTGGGCCTCCATGTTCTTTTCTATAAATAAGGTGGCTGGAGTAGAAGCTGTCCCTTCAGACTCAAAATTCTGTGACCAACTTATCAACCTTTGTGAGTCCTGTCCCATTCTTTTGAGTTTACCTGTGTCAAGGTCATGGGATTTTAGCAATCCTGACAATTTGACTATTTCTTTCTCAGTTCCCTTATTTCATAATTCTTTATGAAGGATTCTCCAAACTTCCAATCATAGCACTTTTCAGAGGAAATCCCTGTTAGCATTACATTCTGATTTTCCTTTTGGAAAAATAATTCTTTCTCTACTTAAGTTTAATAAGCATTTTAAGGGATCACAGGTTTACTCCTGGCCATTTTACAGGAAAAATTTAAAGTAGATGTTTTGAATCCAGGATAGGACCATGCATTTTAATCACCCTTCTCATTTTTCTCCTTCCTTTTATAGACAACTCATCCCACTGTTGTTTTAGTCATGTGTGACTCTTTGTGACCCCATAAGGGGTCTTCTTGGCAAAATACTGAATTGGTTTGACATTTCCTTCTCCAGCTCCTTTTATAGAGGAGGAAACCAGACAAGCAGGGCTAAATGAATTGCCCAGTCTCACAGCTAGGATTTGAACTCAGGGAGAGGAATTTCAGGCTCTGCACTTCATCTATTGCATACTAGCTGCTTTACCATGTCATTAGCCACATTTAACTTCCTGTCACCAGAAGATTAATTTCTTCCAAAAAGGTAGTATGATATCGATTTAGAGTCTCTTTTGATCTGTTCCGAATGATCTTGGACAAATAACTTTTCCTCTGTTGGCTTCAGTTTTCTCATCTATAAAATGAGGAGGATGGAGTAGGTTAAAAAAAAAGGCAGTGAAGCCATGAGATGGAAAGAGTGTTGTCCTTGGGGTCGGGTAATCCTGAGTTAAAATCTTCAGAGACTAGCAGTATGACCCTTGGCAAGTTACTTAAGTAAATCTCATTGTGTTTCAGATTTTTCATTTGTAAAATGACAGGGTCAAACTTGATGTCCTCTAAGACCCTTCTAAACTCTGAATCTATGATATTGATTCAGTCATTTCCTATAATCTCTAAGGCTCCTCCTAACTTCTAAATGTTATATTCTAGGAGATAAGGTACAATTTAAAATTCAAATTTAATTTGAATAATTAAAGCTTAAAAATAAATCCATATAGGAATTATATGAAATCCTCACCCTACAGTTTTACCTTGATGAGTTAGCATTGCACATTCTCATCTTGACTCTGCATTATGTTTGGTCATCAGGTATGAAGACTCAGACAATTCATGGAATGATAGAATTTGAAAACTAGAAGGGACTTTAGATTTTGTCCTTGTTGTTTAGTAAGCACTAATAATAAGTGAAATTTATGGAGGACTTTAAAATTTATAACATGGTTTTGTTCTGGGATCAAATTGATAATTTCACAGGGGATGAAGAAGTGATTAGTTTCAACTGCCGTGATCCCCAGTATTTAGCAGCAAATGCTCTCTAACCGGATGCTTCTGTGATTTGTTGCCATTTACCTTTTACTGAATGCAAGTGGAATTCAAAGTATAACATACACATTTGTGTGACTTATTGACAAGTATATCAGTCAGCACCCAAGATGATGAAGATGGGTACTGTCAGAATGTTTCTTTCAGACCTGTGATGAATCTTCATCATTTATCAGTTTCTCTATCTGTAGAGGCTAGGCAAATTGTCAACAGAAGGGCATCTTCAGGCTTAGGAGCAGGTAATTTTTTTCAGGATGGGTGACTTGTTTTGGACATTTTCTCATAATTAGTATAAGGATGGCCTTAGGAGAAGTCTATTATCTCCAGAGGGACAAATTGACCATTTTTAAATACTAACAATTATCCTGAGAATGACCTTGGAAGAAGCTACCATTATTTCAGAGTAGAAGTAAGTGAGGAAGCCCAATTAACTCCTTGCAAAAGTCATAAAAGGGAGAAAAAAAAAATACTAAATTTTTAGGATAGGCATCTATGAAGTTGCAAATAGTTACACTTTGCAGAGCTATTAACTCAATATTCAAGCAAAATGGATTTCAATAAAATATGCCTTTTTCTAAGGAGGAAAAATGGGAGTTTGATATCTCTCCCTTCCATTTTCTGTGCTCACTTCATCTATAGAAAGACATTTTATTTCTCTGTGTCCTACTGACATTATGACATTCAATTCCTATCTCTCCTAGTTTCTTTGTCTTCAGTTTTTTTCAGTTCTTTTACTTGCAAAATAAAGTACCTAAATTGAACTCTGTACTTTCCCCTAATGTTCATCATGTCCAGAGCCTGAGGCAATGGGTTTTTATGAGAAAAAGTGCTCTATAAATGCAAATTATGCCTCTTACGTTTTATTTTGCCATTCTTGAATGTTCAAGAGATGTACAAATAAAGCTAACTGGAAAGTACATCTCTGTTTTAAAAGATGTTGACAAAACAGATTTTTATGTGACCTTGTCTGAGATCGCCTCTCATTTATGAGATGCTTGATGATGAAACTTTCCTGTTCCCTGTTCTCCATCTCTCTGTTAAAGATACTGACTCAGTCCCTAGCTGTCTACAATGAAGCAACAATCAGAAAACTGGCCTAGCTTAAATACTAGATTTGTAGTCAAGAAAACTTTGTTGACTGTGGTCTAGCTTCTGGCAAGGACAAATATATCTTTTTCCACTAAAGTTCTGGCTTGCTTAGGATGACATGGTTTCTTTGGCAAAGACTGCTCCCTGTGACATTGCTTTCCAGAACTGTCTGACATTAGCAAAGCAGATAGGTGTGGCAATTAAATGTTGGTCATAATTCCTAGGTGCCCCTAATTCTAATATCTCCTTTAGTATTATGTTGACTGCTCAAAGACCTAGTTTTAATTCCTCCTACAAAATGTATTGATATAAGTTGATGAACATTTCTGAGCTTTAATTGTCTCATCGTATAAAGAGGATACACAGACCTGTAGAACCTCCCTCACAGGGCTGCCATAAGAATGAAATAGGAGAATGTGTGTAAAGCATGCTACAAATCAGACACTTAAAAGTGCCACCTGTTATTGGGACTCTCTCAGCACACTGAGAATCCTTGTGGTTTTTCATGGTCTTTGGCATTTCTCTCTCTCTTCTTCCACAGTCAATCCATCAACAAGCATTTATCAAGTGCCTATTAGATTGTTCAGTGCACAAGCATTAATTAAGCACCTCTTGTGTGTCAGACATCAGACTAAATTCTGGAGAACTTAGACAATAGTCTAATAGACAAGAAAGACAATAATCCAATCTCTGCTCTCAAGGACCTTGCCTTCTAGTGTGGGAGACAACATGCAAACACGTATATAAGATATAGTGCAAATAAAAAGTAATCTCATAGAAAAGCTACTGGTAAGGGGGAGTAGAAGAATGATGGTGAAAGGTCTTTTACAGCAGGCAGAATCTGAGTGAGTCCTGAAGGAGATGGGGGTGGGGAGGAACAAAAAGCTGATGAAGGGGAAGGAGACATTATAGGAAAAGAGGAGAGCCAGTGAAAAGGCAGCATAAAATGATTAGGGTGTGTATCAGCACACTAACTTTGTGAATGGAGAAAAGGGGACAGAAAGGAGAGAAGTTGTGAAGGCAGAAATATTTGACAACAGACTGGCTATGTGGACTGAGTATGGGTGAGAAGTTAATGTTGACCTGAAAGTTTGGTTAAAAGAGGCAAACAGGCTATATTCATATTGTTTATTCCCTTAAAGCTAGCAGACACATAATCATAGAGCTAGAAGGAAACTTTTGACTGTCTGATGCAAGGATGACCAGGCTTAAATCTGTTTTAGGACAATCCAAGGATGTCTGTGTCCTTCAGATTTATGATCTCTGTATGTGTTTAACTATACAATGCAAAAACAATTTTCTCAATTGAATAAATTGTAAATACAATAAGAGAGTTAACAAAGTTTCAATTGAAATTATGATCCAATATATCTGTGTTTTCTTTACCATTAACATGCCTTAACATAGTATATGTTCAAAAATATTAAGATACAGATGGGGAGGAGCCAAGATGGCAGAGTAGAAAGATTCACATATGCTAGCTCTGAACCCACAGCCCATAAATTACCTGTAAAGAGGAACTCCCAACAAATTCTGGAGCAGTGGAAGCCACACAACAACCGAGTGGAGGAGATTTCTGTTCCAGAGAGACCTGAAAAACTGACACCAAAGGTCCATTGTGCACTGGACCCAGAGCAGAGCCCAGCCCTGCCTTGGTGGCATGGCACCGAGAGGAGCAGATGCAAGCAGGCTTCAGGGTTGGAATCTCCAGCGGCCACGAAGGTCCCTCAACCCACAGGTGCTACCAGTAAGTTAGAGAGACTTCTGGGCTGGCTGAGAGGGGAGCGGGGTGTCTCCATAACTCAGGCCCCCTCCGGAGGCAGCAGCAGAGGCAGCAGCAGTCAGGAGCTCCCAAAGCAGACAGGAGCTTGCATCCATTGTTGAAGGTCTCCGCATAAACCCCCTGAGGGAACTGAGCCCTGTGAGGTGGCGCTGCCCCCACCTGAGAACCTGAACTTAATCCCACTGAAAAGCAGCCCCACTCCCTGCTGAAAGCCCTGAGGCTGGGAAACAGCATTTAAATCTCAGACCCCAAGCACTAGTGAGGCAGGGGTGGAGAGGAATCTCAGAAGTCAAGTAACTGGCTGGGAAAATGCCCAGAAAAGGGAAAAAAATAAGACCATAGAAGGTTACTTTCTTGGTGAACATATATTTCCTCCTTTTCTTTCTGATGACGAAGAACAATGCTTACCATCAGAGAAAGACATAGAAGTCAAGGCCTCTGTATCCCAGACATCTGAAATAGATATTCAATGGGCTCAGGCCATGGAAGAGCTCAAAAAGGATTTTGAAAATCAAGTTAGACAGGTGGAGGAAAAACTGGGAAGAGAAATGAGAGAGATGCAAGAAAAGCATGAAAAGCAGGTCAACACCTTGCTAAAGGAGACCCAAAAAAATGCTGAAGAAAATAACACCTTGAAAAATGGGCTAAGTCAATTGGCAAAAGAGGTTCAAAAAGCCAATGAGGAGAAGAATACTTTCAAAAGCAGAATTAGCCAAATGGAAAAAGAGGTTCAAAAGCTCACTGAAGAAAATAGTTCTCTCAAAATTAGAATGGAACAGATGGAGGCTAATGACTTTATGAGAAACCAAGAAATCACAAAACAAAACCAAAAGAATGAAACAATGGAAGAGAATGTGAAATATCTCATTGGAAAAACAACTGACCTGGAAAATAGATCCAGCAGAGACAATTTAAAAATTATGGGACTACCTGAAAGCCATGATCAAAAAAAGAGCCTAGACATCATCTTGCATGAAATTATCAAGGAAAACTGCCCTGATATTCTAGAACCAGGGAGCAAAATAAGTATTCAAGGAATCCACCGATCACCTCCTGAAAGAGATCCAAAAAGAGAAACTCCTAGGAATATTGTGGCCAAATCCCAGAATTCCTAGGTCAAGGAGAAAATATTGCAAGCAGCTAGAAAGAAAGAATTCAAGTATTGTTGAAATACAATCAGGATAACACAAGATCTAGCAGCTTCTACATTAAGGGATCGAAGGGTGTGGAATAGGATATTCCAGAAGTCAAAGGAACTAGGACTCAAACCAAGAATCACCTACCCAGCAAAACTGAGTATAATACTTCAGGGGAAAAAATGGTATTTCAATGAAATAGAGGACTTTCAAGCATTCTGGATGAAAAGACCAGAGCTGAAAAGAAAATTTGACTTTCAAACACAAGAATGAGAAGAAGCATAAAAAAGTAAACAGCAAAGAGAAGTCATAAGGGACTTACCAAAGTTGAACTTTTTACATTCCTACATAGAAAGACAATATTTGTAACTCTTGAAACTTTTCAGTATCTGGGTAGTTGGTGGGATTACACACACACACACACACACACACACACATACACACATGCACACACACACACATGCATGCGCACACACATACACACATGCACACACACAGAGACAGAGAGCACAGAGTGAATTGAATAGGATGGGATCATATCTTAAAAAAATGAAACGATGAGAGAGAAATGTATTGGGAGGAGAGAGGGAGAAATGGAATGGGGCAAATTATCTCACATAGAAGAGGCAAGCAGGAGACTTTTTAGTGGAGGAAAAAAGAGGAGAGTTGAGAGAAAAACATGAAGTTTACTCTCATCACATCCAACTAAAGGAAGGAATAAAATGCACACTTATTTTGGTATGAAAACCTATCTTACAATACAGCAAAGTGGGGGAGAAGGGGATAAGCAGGGTGGGAGGGATGATGGAAGGGAGGGCAATGGGAGGAGGGAGCAATTTGAAGTCAACTCTTGGGGAGGGACAGGATCAAAGGACAGAATAGAAGCAATGGTGGGCAGGATAGGATGGAGGGAAATATAGTTAGTCTTACACAGCACGACTATTATGGAAGTCATTTGCAAAACTACACAGATATGGCCTATATTGAATTGCCTGCCTTCCCAAAGGGAATGGGTGGGGAGGGAGGGATGGGGAGAATTTGGAACTCAAAGTTTTAGGAACAACTGTCAAGTATTGTTCTTGCTACTAGGAAATAAGAAATACAGGTAATGGGGAATAGAAAGTCATCTGGCCCTACAGGACATAAGAAAAGTTGGGGACAAGGGAAGGGAGGGATGATAGAAGAGAGGGCAGATTGGTGATAGGGAAAATTAGAATGCTTGGTGTATTGGGGTGGGGGTAGGGGACAGATGGGGAGAAAGTTTGGAACCCAAAATTTGTGAAAATGAATGGAAAAAGTTAAATAAATAAATTTGTTAAAAAAATTAAGATACAAAAAAATTTTCATTATTCAAGATAGTAACTTGAGTTAAGGGTCACATAAAGAATGTTAAGTGAGCCCCATCTGACCTTGTGAACATGGGAAGAGGTATTCTCAGAGAACAAAGAGGCCATTAGGTCCAGGCTCTTCTGATTGATTAATTCAAGCTCTGGAGTTTATAAAGTCCAAAAATGATATTAAATGATTATCATTATGAAATACGAATATAAAAGTGATAGTTCCTGTCCTCCAGGAACACACATTCTAGTATCAGGATGCAATAAATTCACATTGCATACCCCATTTGTCTTTTCCATTAAGCTGAAAACAAATTTGTGGAATAACAATGTCCCATGAAAGTTGTGGCTCTCTCCCTCATGTTGTCTCTATGTCCTCAGTCTCCCAATGAAACTGAGCCTGTGATTTGCAAGTTATTGTCTTTGGGTCAAGGTGGGCTAGTGATACTTAGGTAATCTGAGATATGTCCTAGAGATGTATATTGTTGTGATGGGAATTGAATTTGTTTCCATGGGAAAAAAAGTAGTTGGTCATAGGGAGTCTTTTCTCCCACAATTGTGGGACTTAAAAGTGTTTATTCCCTGTTCTCTTTTCCTGGAAAACTGAATAGGTCAGTTAGCGCTGCATAAGGGCAAATCTGTTCTCTGGCCACAACTGGTCCTTTAATTCCAAATGGTTGCTCTTGAAATGGAAAATCTTGGTCACAAAGGTCACTGGGTAAGAAAGGTTCAACTCATGTAGAGGAAAGAACTCAGCACACTAAGCTCCTGGAAGCAAGAAGGGGGAAACTGCAGAGAAGGTACAATACGGCCAGTTACCAAAGGGAAAAATTGGGAGTAACAGGCTGGTGTACTGGAAAGAATGCAGGCCTAGAAATTAGGATGAACAAATGGAATAAGTATTTATTAAGCAACTACTTTTTGCCAGGCACTATGCTAAGTGCTTTACAAATATTATCTCCTTTGACCCTCACAATGACTGTGAGGTAAGTGCTGTTACTCTCCTCATTTTACAGTTTAAATTAGGAGATTTGGCTCCAGTTTTTTGGAGCCACAAATGAAAGTTGGATGACAGGTGGACACCAAAAGTGGATGAGCAGTCTTGAAAAGGATTTGGCAAGCTCTCACAGCAGAGCTGCTAGTCCTCCCCAAATATCATGAACCTAAGGGACTAAAAAAAGTCTTTAATGATTTTAATGATTCAATTTAATTGGCATTTATTAGTTCTTACTATGTACAAAGCACTTTCATAGACATTGGGGATATAAGTCATCACACGCTGTGGCTGTTGCTGTGTACAAGTTCTCCTGGTTCTGCTCCTTGCACTCAGCATCAGATCATAGAAGTCTTTCCAGGCCCCTCTGAAGTCCTCCTGTTCATCATTTCTTATAGCACAGTAGTGTTCCATTACATTCATGTACCGCAGCTTGTTCCACCATTCCCGAATGACGGGCATCCCCTCGACTCCGGTTCTTGGCCACCACAAAGAGCTCTGTTTCCCTTCTCCTACGAAAGTCATCAGGACATGACCGAAGCCCTTCCAGCCTTGTCCATTTGGACTCCTGGCCCTTCCTCTTTTCCTCTAGACAGTTCTCTTCTCTCTTGGGTCTGAGCTTACATTGCCCCCCAGCTCTGCTCTTTTCTTCAGGAATGCTGGGCAAGTCCTCTGTTTTAGGGAGGAACACAATATATATGCTCATGGGTGAAATGAGAAGTAAATTGAGGAGAGAGAGCCTATTGCAAGCAACCTAGGGAAAAATCAAGGACAGCTTCATGAAGGAGGTGGTACCTGAGCCTTGAAGGAAGGCAAGGAATCTTGGAGGTAGAGTTGAGGGTCAGTGATAGCAGAAGCAGGAGATGGTGTGTTGAGTTCAGAGTCGAACTAGGAAGACAGTTTAACTGAAATACAGATTTTATGAGGGAGAGTAACATGAAATACAATGAACATGGTAAATTGGAGCCAGATTTCAAAGGGCTTTGGAGAGTTTGTGGATTTTTTTTCCCTTGAAGAACCATGGAAAGGTTTTGATTGGGAAACTGACAAGATTAGAACTTTGCCATAGGAAGAGAGTTTTGAAGTGATAAAGAATGAAAGAAGGTAAACCAAATAGAAGACTCTGGGAATAATCCAAATGAGAGATGATGAGGGCCAAGTGGAAAGGAGATAAATGTAAAGTATGGAGGAAGTCGATCAGCAAGCATTTATTAAGAGCTTGCTGTATGCCAAATATTGTGTCTGTTACTGGTACAATCACAAAGATTTGTCAGTTGAGATGACAAACCTGAGTGACTGAAGGGATTGTAGTAATTAAAATGTGAATAAACAAATTTGGAGGAAGGTTGAGTTTGGAGGAGAAGGCAGATCATCAGTTGTGTTTGAAAAGTCTATAGAATGACTAGGTAAAAACATCTAACTGATAGTGTGGGATTGGAGGTCAGATGAGAGTTGAGAACTGCTTTTATAGATTTAAGGGTCATTTAGATGGAAATAATTGAACATCTGGGAGTGGATAGAATCACCAAGGGAGATAAAGTAGAGAGAGAAGAGTTTCTTAGACAGAGCCCTTAGAGATAAACATACTAAAGGAGAAGGGGATAGATGATGTCCTAGGAAAGGAGACAGCAAAGGAGGGGTCGGACAAATAGAAGAAGAATGAAGAAAGAATTGTATCATGGTGGTAAAGGAAGGAGTGTCCAACAGGAAGGGGTAGTTAATGCTGTGAAAGTCTATGGAAAGGTCAAGAACTAAGAAAAGGTCAAAGAATTTAACAATTAAGAGATCATCATAGACAGTAGTTTGCCACATTATAAGGATTTGAAGTGACTAGGTTGTGAGAAAGTGGAGAAAGTTATTGTAGATTTTTTTTCAATGAGTTTAATAGTGGAAAGGAGAAAAGATATAGGATGAGAATTTGAAGAGATGCAGAGTTAGGAGACAGAGTTTTTATTTTTGCTTTGTTTTTCCTAAGATGAAGTAAAAGAGTCATATGCGTTCATAGGAATCAATCATCATCACAGATTTTAGAGAGAGAAGAGATTCTCGAAGTTATCTATCCAACTTCTAATTTTGCTGATGTTGAAACTGTGACCTACAGGCTAAATGACTTATTTAAAGGGGAAAGTGGAATAGCCAGAATTTGAACCCAGGTCTTTTAACTCCAAAGCTGGTATTCTTTTCATTTCATTATCTTGCAATGGGAAAGAATCTCATAGATATAGAAAAATGGAGAAGAAAGAGGAGGAAAGGGAATTATTCATGTGTCAAGCTCTTGGAGGAGACAAGAGGAGGTTAGATCCAGGACATAAGCAGAGGAGCTGGTCTTGGTAAGGAGAAAAACTAATTCATTCTCATAGATAGTGGGGGAAGTTAGAGTAAGAGAGATGAGGGAACTCGTAATCAAATGACCTTAGGATGGTGGTCATGGCAAGACGTTTGGTCTGCACTGAACTCCCCCAAAGCAGTAAGTTGTTCTCTATGTTTTAAGATGGGGGTAATAAGTCACACCCAGAAAATATCCCAATTTATGGAATGCACTCAAGTCTGCATCCAGCCTTCCTTGTAAGGCCCAGTTTCATTTTGGTTTTTGATCTACTTTCTGAGATTCTCCTTTTGAGTGCTGCTGGCCTTCGAAGGCTTGAGAACCCAGTCTTTCTAGTTTCAGGTTCATAATTATTAAAGACATAGTCAATTATGTTCATCATATTATAGTGACCAAAATTCACTTGCGAGTTTGTTCACTGAACTCTTATTTTTAGAAGAATTTTTAATAACAACGCTTCAGACTAAGAGGGCTCACCTAGAGTTAAGCCAAAAGAATCAAACTGACTGGAACACCATCTGTCTGGCTTGACTCTCTCCCTTTCATACTTCTCATGTGACTCTCATTTCAATTGTATACGAGCTTGCCCAGCTTGTGTATGGTATATTTTAAATGATGGTAACTTAGACCCCAAAACTTTGCTCTTAGCTGAATGAGAGGGAACCATCACAGTCCAGTACAATCATCAGCAAATTATAATCCAGGGAATGTCTAGACTTACTTCTCAGGGCTCCTGGTAGTGTAGAAAGAAGATAGGTCTGGGAGGAGAACAGCCCTGTATTCTAGGCTTTAACTCAGCCATTCAGTTGATAAGTGAGACTGGGCGAGTATTCATTGTAAAATAAGAGGATTGGAATATATTCTGGGCATCCAGCATACATCTTGTGGGCTACATGTGGTTTGCCTGCCTTTAGAATGCACATGGGCTAGATTTTGAGCCAAAACAACCAACCAAACAAGACTGTTTAGCTAACACACTTGAACTAGCAGGCCCTTGGGGCTCAACCACCTGAATTTTCTTGCTCTTTGGCCAAAGTCTGAGCAATGTTGATAACTACCTGGCTCTGTGAGGGCACATTATCTTTTGTGAGTGGCTGAAACTGAAACCATGAGCTACTGGCAGTGATCAAGAGGCAGAGTAGTATAGTAGATAGGGTGCTGTGCCTGGAGTTAAGAAGACCTGGATTCAAATCCTGTTTCATATACTTACTGACAGAGTGGCCCTGGGCAAGTCACTTAACTTCTCATGATCTCAGTTTCTTCATATGCAAAATAAGGAGGTTGGATTTGATGAACTCAAACTTCTCTTTTAGCTCTATCTCTACATTCCTATATAAGCCTAGAGTCACAGTTGAGATGTTCCATGAATGAATACACTTCATGAAAATAGCTTACTTTGTCAAATGGCAGTATTCTCACTGGGTTGATCAGTGATTCTCATCAAGTCCATAGCTGCATACTTTTATATAAATAAACTTGACTAGGCTAATTTTTAAACTGCTTTTGCATTCCTGCTTGTTGTGAGGATAAGAATCTAATTTAGGATGAGTGACTCCATTTTGTTTTAAGCTGCCATATTGTGACTAAGTAGTTGTTTTGTAAGGTTTTTTTTTTTTTTTGTAATAAGTATTTATATATAATTTAGCAATGACATGTATGTCCTCCAGATTTGGTAAACAATTACTAATGATTTATGTGAAGCCCCCAAATTTGGCAAACAATTAATAATGATGTATGTGTGCCCCAATTGAGTAAACAAGCAATAAAAATTTATTAGTGATACTAGAAAAACAAAACTTTGATTCATAATTTCATTTCATCTTATGCCTGTATAATCAATCACTAATCAGAACTTAGATATAACTTGTGAACACCCTTTGCTGTTGTTCGTGTCATTTCAGACATGTCTGATTCTTCGCTGACTTCCTTTAGGATTTTCTTGGCAAGGTGCTCTGCCATTTCCTTCTCCAACTCATTTTACAGATGAAGAAACTGAGGCAAAGAAGGTTAAGACTTGCCCAGGGTCACACAGCTAGTAAGTGAGGCCAGATTTGAATTCAGGAAGATGAGTTTTCCTGACTCCAGGTCCTACACTCTATCTCCTGTACCATCTAGTGTCTCAAGGTGAACACCCTTGACTAGACTATTCATTAACTATTCATCCTTTTGAAGAAGACTATGGATATCGCAGGATGGTGATTTGATTTGCACATGAATTGAATTTAAGTGAAGCAGAACTGTACCAATTCATCAGCTTCACTCTCTCTTCTACAATCATTGAAGTCTAGTGGCAAAACAAAAGTCAAGATGGCTGGCGATGACCCAGAATGCAGTGGATGATCTTGGCATCTTCAACATCTGACCAAGCTTTCTGTCTGTCTCTCTGTGTCTGTCTCTTTCTATGTGCTTATACATACACACAAACATATATGTATATGCACATACATATATGTATGCCTAGAAATATAAGCACACTGTGTTCAATTGAGAGCAGAGCTGATTGATGGGGACTTACCAGAATATCACTTCAGAGGGAGACACATGACCTCTGGTTGGACAGAGGGAACTTTATTATGGACACTGATACAAGACATGCTTACTGGGAACACTGGGATTCATACTGGTGGTTTGTTCAAAGGTTTGATGTTTACATTACTGAATAACCAATAAAGTTTGGTTGCATGCATTCTTGAGTACAAGTCTTATTAGGGGACCAGCAGCCCTAATAAACATATATAACAACAAATCAATTTTATATATGCATCTTATGTTACATTTTAGGAAAAAAATCCATATATTCTTGAATGTCTGTCATGCTGTATTTAACCATTGTCATACAATTTAAGTTTCTTGAGGTCAGTAGCCATTTAAAAAAGTGCCTCAATTTGTAGCATGTGCCATCATGCCTTGTACATAGTCTTTTAAGAAATACTTGTTGGCACAGACTCTCAATTGGAGTGGAAGAAGTGCTAGGCTAGACTGAAGCCCTCTTAGTCCATATTGCCATGAGCCAAGATACTGAGGTGGATATGGTGGAGGTGGACATGAAGGAGGGAGATGGAGCTCAATGAGCTGGAACTTGAGAAGCAACCCATGAACACAGCTGCCTCTCTGCCACCTTGGGGAAGAAAATAATGGCAAGGTTAAGGTCAAAGTGGTGGAGGAGATTGATGCCACTTCCAAGCTCACAGGTCTGTCCAAGGAGGAGATGCTGAAGGTGGTGGGAGCCCCACCTGGGTGCACACCTGCTGAGCCATGCCATTGCTCTTCTGGCTGGGCTGTCTGGGCATGCTGGCTGGTGCTGTGGTCATCATCATTCAGCCACCCCTGCTTTCTGAGCTTTGTGTCCTCTACCACATTGGTTCCCTGAAGACCTTCCAGGGCCAAGCTAGTAATGCCAATGGGAATCTGGCTGGGGTGAAGGCACATCTTGATTACCTGAGCGCCCTCAAAGTGAAGGTGCTGATATTGGGGCCTGTCCACAAGAACCTTGAAGATGACCTTGCTGACATGAACCTGCTGCATGTTGACCCCACAATTGGCTCCCAGTATGAGTTCACCCAACTCTTGGAAGCAGCCAAGAAAAAGAACATTCAGATCACTCTAGATCTCACCAACAACTACCAAAGAGAGCGAAAGAATAAATGGGAAGATGAAGGAAGCCCTGAGCTTTTGATTGAAGGACAATGGGAATGGTATGCGCATCCATGATGACCAGAAACTTACCAGTGATTCTTTATTCCTGTCTCATTGGAAAAACCTCACTCATAACATCAGTGATGTCCAGGTCCTGATTTCAGGAACAAGATCCTCAGACCTTTCTGAGATCCCGAACCTGCTGAATGATACAGACCTGCTGAACCTATTGTATCTGGAGGGCTTTGACAGAAGGAACTCCTCAGGAAAGAGCAGCTGGATGTGTTCTCAGGTTGGTCACTTGGTCTCCTACATGCCTGCCCATCTTCTCCATCTCTATCATCTGTTGCTGTTCATACTTCCTGGGACACCAGTCTTTAGTTACAAGGATGAAATTAGCTTGCAGGAGGCCACCATCCATGGACAGCCTGCTGAAGCACCCATCATGTTTTGGGATGAAAATACACATGGGCCTTGTGAGTCCATGAAGCTTAACATGACAGTCTAGGGCCAGAACAATGACCCCACCTCCCTCCTTGCTCTGATCTACAAATTGATTGACCGCCGAGGGAAGGAGTGGTCCTTGCTGCAGGGGACTCCTGCTCAGCCAAGACATAGCCTATATCCTGGTGCTCAGCACCCAAGGGGGCCACCAGGAAGGCAGCATGCTGGCTGACCCCCCAGGGGAGGGGCTGCTGCTCAAATTTCCCAACATGGCCTAGTCTCCTACAGAGTTCCCTCCTCTCATTGAATCTTTGTTAAGTTTGTTGTGCAGGGTTGCAGGGTGGTATAGTGGCTTTATTTATTTTTTATTGTTGAAGATGCCATGGGCTGAGGTTTTGAGTCTGTACCTGTGTATTAAAACAATAGTGATGATGGGAAAAAAAAAAAGAAATGCTTGTTAGATCAGAAAAACTAAGTCATGTTGTCCACACTCATATTAATTTTTTTTAAAAAAATCATATAACCCGCTATTAGAAAAGCTGGGATGCCCTGGGACTAGAATCTCAACTATAAAATAGAGAGGTTGTACTAGAGGGTTTCCAATGCCCCTCTAGCACTAAATCAACTACATAAGGCTGCTAACATCCTGTCCTGCACCAACACATCATATCTAAGGTGTACTTCCATTTGTTAAGCAAGACCTGATTCACAGATGAGTAGAGATAAGTTAAAAAGTCCTTGGGAATAAAAAAAATCTCCTTAAGAGAGAAGAATTAGGAAGAACAAGGGTATCAAGTTCTCCCTGAGAGAATTATCTCTGCAAAGAAGACAGAAATGTGAATATAAATTAAATTTTTCTATTCTCTCTTCTGTTCTAGTCAGAGACACTTGGCTGTGTAATTTGAAAGGATTGGGCAAGAGGGAACAGAAGGAAGAATATAGATAGCCATATTGAAATACAATCCTTGCTTGTATGTTCCCAATGGTGTTTTAAGCAGTTTCCATAAGGTCTCCACATTCTCCATGTACCTTTCAGGACATGTAGTACCAGGATTGCAATGCTTGCCCCTTGAAACTTATTTTCAGTTTTGCTCATCTTAAAATTGCCTGATGTGGTTATGTAATTAAGACTCTCATTTCTTATGTTTCTTAGTGTTCAAGCTTATACCTGATGTTAAACTACAAGTTGTAGTCAATGAAAATATTTTAAGTTCTTGACCTAGAGACTGGTTACCATGAAAAATGAAAACTTTCCAAATCCATGATGGTTCTGTGTATTCTAAAGGAAAGACAATGATGCTTGATTGAAAGAATTGGCAGGGAGATAATATCAAAGGGGAATGAAACCTCCATTCCAAGAAGAAACAGAAGTCCACTAAATGTAGTTCAATGACAGAACTAAAAGAGAGAAAAAAATCAACAAATATTACCTTACTTTTTCCCAGTGATCAGTGCGCAGTGGTATGATGTAGCGGAAATAGTATTCGCCTTAGATTCAAGAGACATGGATATAACACTTGACTTACAAGTTTGATGAGCATGGACAAATTAACCACTCAGAGCCTCAGTTTCCTCATCTTTCTCTATCTACCTCTCAGGGTTATGAGGAAAGTGTTATATAAACATAAATATATTGTAGACATAGAAGTCATCATTACATCATTTTAGAGACTAAAGGGGAAAAGAAAGAGAAATGAGATTTAAAAAGAGAATAAAGGCAGTAGCCAGTCATGGAAAGCAGGCACTGTGTCATCTTCATTTGTCTATCTCCCCACCACTAAGATCACTGAAATATAAGTGCTTAATAAATGTCTGCTGAAAAAATGATAACAGTTATAGTAGGCTAAATAATATGCATGATATATGTGTCCCACACTGCTCCCCTTGGGTTCTCTATGGGTCTGTGATTCCCAGACAAAGAAATGGAAAAAATCAAATATCCATGAGGGAATTATATTGTTTTAACAATGGCAGGATTTGTATGCCAATCATGGAAAAGAGGCAACCAAACCTTAGGAATTCCAGGAAAATACTGGAGATGTCTCATGCAGAATGGGAACTTGAACTGAAACTTCACTCCAAGCTAAATTCTGGAAGGAAAGAAAGAAAGTGTCCACTTAGCACAGGGAAAAGATGAATAATTCTTTCCAGTTTGAGGTACGGAACTACATGCTTGGGAATGGGATTTGTAGCAAGCAAATGTCCCCATGGTTGGGGAGGAGTGTGTCTATACTTCAGGAAACACCATTGAAAATTCCCCTGGGTATCAACATGGTGTGTCAAAGTGTGAACACACAAGCTTGTAGGACAGATCCTTAGGAATTAAAAATACTGTCTAAAACATCACTTGATTTAGTCATCAAGCAATTGTCTTTTCTCTCTTCCAGGAAGGGCAGACATTTTAATGGTTTAATTTAGAAAAGTAATCTTTAATAAATAAATAATTTTATTTTGTTTATAGCACATCTTTTCCCTGAAGAACTTCATATGCTCTCTTGAGGGATCTAATCTTTCCAATTTATTAAGATCCTAATTTCATTATTCTTTCTACCAATAAAAAATGAATATGAAAACACATACTTTAATCCTTCAATAATTCAAGATATATTTGGGAGGCAGTATAGAGCATGGGAAAGTTTGCTGGCTTTGGAGTCAGAGGGCATAGGTGACTTTGACTTAGTTGTTTAACCTTTTTGCGTTTCAGTTTCCACTTCAGTACATTGAAAAGATTATATTTGGACTTATGTGAAGTGAAAGGAGCAGAAGCAGGATATTATTGTACACAGTAACAATCACAGTGTGTGAGGCATTTTTCTGGTAGACTTACCCTTTACAGCAATGCAAGGACCTAAAACATTCCCAAAGGACTCTAGAGGCAAAATGCCAACCACATCCAGAGAAAGAACTATGGAATTGGAATGCAGAGTAAAGCAGAATATTTTCTCTTGTGTTATGTTATATTTTGTTTGGGTTTTTCTCATGGTTTCTCCCATTCATTTTCATTCTTCTATGCAACATGACTAATGTGAAAATGTGTTTAATAAGAATGTATGTGTAGAACCTACGTAAGATTGCATGCCATCTTGGGGAGGGAGGGAGAGGGGGAGAAAATCTAAGACTTATGGAAATGATTGTAGAAAATTGAAAATAAATAAATTAATAATAAAAAAATAAATAAGAAGAAAAGATTATATTAGATGTCCTCTGAAGTCCCTTCTAGTTTTAAATCTATACTGTTATCCTCTGCTGTGTGATCCCTTCACTGAAGCAAATTTCAGTCTCTCTACTCCTTACAAAAGAACTGGTGTGACCAAAAGTGTTTTATCCCCTGATGGCTAGGTCTCTGGGGATCTCTGGAGTTAACTAGATTGGTTCTTCGATGGCCAAGATATCAATCCATCACTTGGCCTGTATACAAAGCCCATCTACCTTGGTCAGATCTGCCAGACATTACATTTCATTGGCGTAGTCAGTTATTAGGGTCATTTCCATGTCAGAGTAGGTGTTGGAGTAGGACTTTAGAGGAGGGCATATCAAAATACTTAGTTTTTTTTTTTAAGGTGTTGCTGCTGGCCAAGTACCTGGTCCTATTTGTCTATGACACCTAAAGTTTGGCAGGCCATGTTCAGCCTGGAAGTTACGCATTCCATTCAGCACCAGAGAGCTCCCGCTTAGCTGGTTACCTGTATAGTCTGGTTTCTTTTTTTATTATTAAATTTTATTTTTTTAGATAAACAGAAATCTGTTTTCTCTCTTACCTACTATCCCATTGGGGAAAAGAAGGAAAAATAACAAAAAATAAAATCCTTATAGCAAACATGTATGATCAAACAAAAGAGTCTTTCATTGGCTGTATGACTCACTGTACGCCCAAGTCTATCCCTTCTCCGTCAGCTTTGGGCAGCATGCTTCATCATCAGTTGTCTGGAAGCACAGATGGTCATTTCACTGAACAGAGTTCTTATGCCTTCAAAGTTGTTTTAAAATGTTATCACACAAATTTTTTTTCTTGGTTTTGGTTATTTCATTCTTCATCAGCTTATACGTATCTGATTGTACCATTTTTATGGGTCTCATTAGCCTTAGGGTGCTGTGTATGAATTTTTCTAATTAAACTTATGACTTGTGGTGCCCTCAGCAAGCTACTGAGAGACATTCTCAACGATGTAAATCTGAGGTCATAACTGAGAAACTTCCCTCTTCCCTTTTCTTCTTAGTTTTAATGGAATTTCATCATGAGCATCTCACAAACACACACATATATGTATGTATATACGTTATTTGTATGTGTATATAAATTTTATATCTAGATATCTATCTCTGCATAACTATATATGGCCAGATATCATAAGTAGATGTTTATATTTATTGTTGTGTATGTATATGTATTTATTATATGCAGAAGCATTATGAGGGCTGGATCCCTGTGGCTCCTCCCAGTCCCATGCAGTCCCCCATCTTTTATTTCATATATAAGACCCAGGGAAACCCAAGAGTTTAAAGAATATAGTTCAGGTGCTTAAATTCAGACCTTTTGTTGAGGAAGGAAGGAACATGCATAATTTCATTCCAAGCTACTCAAATATTCTAGGACTTTTCCTTAGACAGCTGCTCTTGTGCCACCTTTTAGACCTAGTATCAGTTTTCTGGGAGTGCTCCCAGAAAACTGTTGGAAGCTGGACCAGTTCCCAATGCTACTGCTTTTTTGTTCACTTTCCTTTTACAACAGAAAGTATAGGGCATATGGGTCTCCAAAAGTCTAACTGGTGCCAGTTCTTCAGTGTTTTCCATTGGTCAGAAGAAAAGGTACAGATGCCCTACCACCATTACTTCTTCTTCCCTTCTTGGTCCTGGCCCTTTTTGTTAAATGTGTGCACTACATCCTAATTCACTTCCCTTCCCAAGATGGCAGCTTTCTCACTCTTAAGCTCCTTAAGGATCATCTTGACAATTGAAGCTTTGTGGGCATGCCTGCCTTTGGTTGTCTCTGAAGCTTTATGGGTGAGACTGACTTGATAAACAGGGTGAATGATAAGTTCCTTCCTCTTCCACAGGCTCCAGTAGAATAGAATGGAAAGAGTTCCATCTTTATTTTTCTCAGCAGCATGCGCAGTTTTACTTACAATAGGTATTTCATATGTATTTGTTGAGATGTTGTCTACTCCATTTTATTCAATTCAGTAAATGCTTATTAATAATCTGCTTTGTGTAAGGCATTTTACTAGTTACTAGGGATACACAAACGAAAAATTAAATTCCCTCTGACTTCCAGGACCTGACTAACTAATGAAATAATACAGAACTATAACAAGTACACACATACATATGATATATGGTCAAATTTGAAAGGGGACCAAAGAGAGCCATGGTTTCTGCAGCAAGATGTTATGAAAAATTTGGGAAAGATAAGGTCAATTTTACTGATTTGTGGGTAGGGAAACAGAAAAGTCATATTCATGGAGGAAATAACTTCTGAGTGGTCCCTAAAGGAAGGAATCTATTCTAATCTTGGGGGACAATATAAGCAAAGGAAGGGAGATGAAAGAGAGAAAGATGAGAATGGATAACAGGGAATACCCCAGTTTAACTGTAATGTTGACTGTGAAAGGGAGTAGTAAAATATGCAACAGGGCAAGTAGGTTAGAGACAGGATAAGGAGTTTAAATTATTCAATAGGCAGAGATGGAATGTTTTTGAATCAAGTGAATACAGGATCATATTGATGCACTAGAAAGATTGCTTTGGCAATGGCATGGAAGATAAAATATAAGGGAGTAAGGGCGAGGCTTGAAGAAGAAAGAAGAATTATGAAGTTATTATGATGGTTTATGCTAGGAGGCTTCAAGGGAAGGTGCATATATCCTAGGGAGTTCAAAAGAGAATTCAGTGGAATCCGGGGGGAAATATTAAGACTTCCATTTCTATTTATTTTAATCTTAAGAAGTAAATTGAACTTTACTAAGAGTGAATATACATATGGACACTAGTGCCATCACTCAGTCTTAATATCACATGATCATATGGATACTCAGTGTGTCCTGGGAACAGAGTGGGAGTTCCACAACTAAGAGGAGTTGACAGTGGTGCCTTCATTTATCATCCATTTTCAGCATATTGAACCACATCTCAGCTTATCTGTATCTGATTAATGTGGATTTTCAGATTACATTATCAACTTTTAACTAAGTTAACATTGACAAAATTGACACGTGACTTGAAAGGATTCCAGAAAATAAATCAAAAACTGAAGTTAATACTTATAGTTCAAGCATAAACAAATAACTAGAAAATAGATAACATTTCTCATAGTAAGAGCTTTTTGTCTGCCACATTATGAGGTAAAAACAATGATGATCTAATCAAGTCTGAGAAAAAGCGAGCCCGAAACTGAGCTTGTCACAAAGACCTTATTTGAAATATGGATTTACATCCACTGTCTTTAATGATAAACCTTACCTAGATTATACATTGCTTCTTGAGATGTTAGGTAATGTTTATATGTAGCTATCGTAGTTAGTCAGAATTTTAAAGATTGAGATTTTCTCGCTGTATCGATAATGCATTTTTTGTGTTAGTATAATCAGATGTTTCTGATTGAATAATGTGATGAAAGAAGATCTTCCCCACTCATTGATGGGCCTGGGAAGATTTGTAGGAAGGTCCACACCTTTTGTTAATGAGGCACTGGTTCTCAAGGGTTGGGATGCCCTCTAGCTCTAAAAAGTGTATAAAGACTCTGAGATGAGGTTTTACTTTGGGGCTTAGTTTTTGGAAGAAGTTTTGTGTGCAAGATGAGACTCTGGAAAGTCACTAAGTAGCCTCCCAGCTTTGAAAACCCAGATATTGGTGCTTCCCTCTCTGGTAACTATGTATATATGTAATGGTCAGGCAGTTGGATCTGTCTGTTGATCTAGGATGTATGTATTGCTTATGTCAGACAATTGGAAGCATGTCTGTTGATCTTTGATTTCTCTGCATTTTCTCTGAAATTCAGGGTGCTGACTTTCCCCACTAAACTAAGTAAATGATATACATGCTTGATTAAAGTGGTTGGTGACTCCTCAAAAGTTGCTTTCCTTTTAGAAAAGCAAATCGAAGAACCTGTATAGCAGGCAGTCCTGTGTATGTCAGGGTATTTGCTTTTATATTTGCCAAAAACAGTTTGTTACCTATAAAAAAATCTCAAATCTACACACTTTAAAAACATCCAAACAAAAATTTCTAAACTATTTGATGAATTTCCAAGAAAATTTCTAGTAGATTTTGAACTCATTTGTTAAAAATATCAAAAGTCAACACCTTTCTTTTTTATGTAAATAGTATTTTATTTTTTCCAATTACATGTAAAGATAGTTTTTAACATCCATTTTTTATAGGATTTTGAGTTCCAAATTTTTCTCCCTCCTTTCTTCCCCTCCCCCTTCCCCAAGACAGCAAGCAATCTGATATAGATTATACATGTGTAGTCATGTTAAACATATTTCCAAATTGGTCATGTTGTGAAAGAAGAAACAGAACAAAAGAAAAATACCATCAAAAAACACCAAAGAAAGTGAAAACAGTATGTTTCTATCGGCATTCAGATTCCTCAGTTCATCAGTTCTTTCTCTGGATGGAGATAGCATTTTTCATCAGTCTCTAGAAATTATCTTGGACCATTGTATTTCTAAGAACTGTCTATCAGAGTTGATCATATACAATGTTGCTGTTGTGTGTAGAGTGTTCTCTTGGTTCTGCTTACTTCACTCACTATCAGTTCATGTAAGTCTTCCCAGGTTTTTCTGAAATTCACTTGCTCATTATTACTTATAGTACAATACTCTTTCATTGCATTCATATATTACCACTTGTTTAGTCATTCCCCAATTGATAGCCATTCCTCCATTTTCCAATGTTTTGCCATCGTAAAAAGAACTGCTATAATAGTTTTGTATATGTCCGTCCTTTTCCCTTTTTTTATGATCTCTTTGAAATCCTATTATGAAAAAGTCCTAGTAGTTTTAGACATAGGTCCAAATTGCTCTCTATAATGGTTGGATCAGTTCACAACTCCACCAGTAGTGTATTCCTCTCCCAATTTTCCTCACATTTTCTCCAACATTTATCATTCCTTTTCTGTTATATTAGCCAGTCTGACAGGTGTGAAGTGGTACTTCAAAGGTGTTTTAATTTGCATCGCTAATCATTTAGAGGATTTTTTCATAACACCTTTCAATTAGTTTGCAAGAACAACTGAATTAGGAAAAATGGGAATTTGCTAGATAAATTGTGACAAAACCTTTACATAAATGGGATAGGCTGAAAAATTAGTGTTATAATTTAATAAGTTCAGCCAGCAAGGTACTTCTATTTGACTCCAAATGTCTGTATGAGGTATCTTTTTCAACTAGGATATATGTTAAAGTCAATCATTGAAGTAACTGAATTGAAAATGAGATCTTCAAGTTACTCTATCAAAAAGTTTTAAATCAAGATTTTCAAAAGTAAGTATACTCAATTCCAGTGATCTCATGGAGAAGTATTATTAAGGACAAAAGTGTTTTGTGCAGGTAATATATAACATTTTAAAAGTTGTTTTAAGTACTATTCTTTATCTTATTTTTTAAATCTATATTTTGTGACTATTTTGGCATACTTAATATACAATATATTGGGAAGTAATTTATAAGTAAAAATATATGCGGGGCTATGATCAAAAAACTTTACTGATAGGGATATTTGATTAAACAATTTAAAGGCTGCCAACCTAGGTGAGAGGTATAGAGGCCCCAAACTAGGGTGTTCAGTGGTAGTGAAAGAGGGGGCTAGCTATAAGAAAGGATGTCAAATTTTTTAAAAAACAGGACTTGAAAACTAATTGTATATAAAAGAACAAGGCTCAGGATGAGTGACTCTAAGGTCAGACCAATCTGACTGAAGGAATGGTGAATCCATCTGGAGAAATTAAAACACTTAAAGAAGGTAAACATTGACTATGGTTATGATGAGTCGCAACCCATTTTACCACAAAGGACAGGGTGCGCTGATGGTGATTGATGAGAGTGTTGACTTATGTGGAAAGAAATGTAAGCTGGGTAAATACCACTGAATTTAGAGACAGGAGTAAATTAGTAGTTAAAGATGGGAGATGTTCAGAGATGAGCTCTAGGAATCTCAGGGTTGAACTGACTTAAAGGGAGTAAATATGAATGGGACACTATCTTACAGGTGACAGTTGAAATAAATTTCTGTTTGCATTAGGGCTTGGCAGAATTTTCCAACTCTGAATCGAAAGCAGCTGAACAAACTGATATTCTATTATAAAAAAGGCAAGAAACTCACTTTAAATAAGTAAAGTCTTGCTAAGGGCCAGTCAAGTCAGAGGATGCTGTGGTAGAGAAATAAGATGGGAGGTAGTGTTTGATTTGTACCACTTGGAAGAGAAGAGGAAAAGTAGGAAAAAAGATATGAAGAAGTTGATAATTGACTTTCTACTTAAGATTTCTCAGGCTCAAGAGCCAAACCAGAGAGTTTGCTATGGAGGTTTCATGTAAGAGTTAGCAGTAAGAATGAAGACTGAAATTTTCAGTTCCAAGTATGGAGAGCAAGGACAATTCAGAAATGAGCTGCAAAGAACTGATATCTCCTTGTTGCTGTTAGTGCCAAATAAACATCTAAGCAGGCCTGCACAGCCTATGGCCTGTGGGCCTCTTATGGTCTGCCAAAGGATTTCAAGAAGTCTGCAAAAAATGTCAAGAATGTAAAAGAAAGTAATGATGTGCTTTGTCTATGCCCTGCTTGATCCACCTTCCACTAGTCACCACTGCACTTATCATGTAACCTGGCAGGGAGGTTGTCTCTTCTCACACTCTCGTCTTTGTCACACGACCCATGGCAACAATCATCATCAGTCTCCACCGTGAAAGGAATAATTTCATGATAAAAATCTTAAGTAAGAAGTGTAATTCATTGATATTAACTGAAATTTCTCCTTTTAAAAATATAGTTTATTTGCAAAATAGTTTAAACATTAATTACACCTTTACTTGGAAATTGAGCTACTAAAAACCTATCTGTATTCTAACCTGAAGAAGTTTAGCCTATTTTAATTTTGACTCCCACCTACTTCCAAGTTGTGCACATCTAATGTAAGTAAAACAAAATTCAATTTGGATTCTCTATTATAAGATAAGGTAGAAAGGCCCAAGGTTTGCTTCTATACTCCCTTGGTTATCAGAAAGAAGGAAGAGTTCCTTGGAAGAAACGAAAGAAATATTTCAATAATGCTACCAATTCCTGATGACTCGTAGTGAGATAAATTCATATTTATTAAGTGTCTCTCTACTATGTGGTAGGCACAAGAGAAACAAAGTAAAAAAAAAAAACCAAAAAACAGAAAGAACCTGGAAAACAATAGGAAAGAAACAAGATTTTAAGGCACAAGTAGAGTTTTGATTAATGTTCCTCATTGAAGGGAGAGGTTTCAAAAGAGAAAAGAAGATTTGAAAAGTGAATAGCTGGTTAAGAGACAATTTCAGAGAATGTAATTTGGATTTTTTTTAACTATAGCTCAAAATATAGGGCTAAGGTAGTCTTAGAAAGGGATAGCAATAATGGAATGTGCCCTAATACATATACATATATTTGCCTGCAGCCTCATGCATCTGATTAAGAGGGTTTAAACTGAAAATGGATCAGGAAAGAGAAAATTTTCCCCATATAGTTACTAAGCCAGCTGATGGAGCTGGGCAATTGCCAGTGGGCTGCACCTTTATCTTGTCACTGGTCTCCGATAACTCTGGAGGAAAGAGAGAGGCTGATGACTTTTCACAGCTTTGCCTTATTTAAATCCAATTTAGAAGAAAGTCAAGACATCATCATCATCCTCTTCGAAAATGAAGAAGGAACAAGTCAGTCACCATATTAGAACAATTAGGTCCAGATTATTACAGAAATATAGTGGTTTCATTATTTAAATTTGCACTGCATTTTCCCATTGGGTTGGAATCAATGACCATATTTTTCATAATTATAACTTTTAAAAGTATGAATGAGAATATGTGTGACCACTTCTTGGAATTTATTATTCACACTAATCGGGATCTAGCTAGAATAATTTCAGTAAAGAGGACTGCAGATTCCTATCAGGTACAACCAGAAAGAGAAGTAACAATAAAATTCTTGGCCTCAGATGTCATTCATTCAGTAATTTATTATATATTCCTTCAATTCAGCATTGTATTGTTGTATTTGTCCTTCGTTGCCAAAGAAGACCACACCATCAGAGAAGTGATGACTTGCACTTGGCTTTGTTTTGAGTGAGGGAGGGCTGTGCGGGTCACCAGCCTCACTCATCCTCCTGAGACATCTGAATCCAGGGACCAGATATTCATCAGGATTACCGGAGATGACCCAGGATGCACTGAGAGACCTTGAGCCATTTAGGTCAAAGTCTTTGCAGGTACTCACTTAGGGTGAGGAAACGCCCATTTATTGAATAGGCCTGTTTAAGAAATAGCCCCTTTAAAGAGGCCAAGAAAAAGAAAGACTTCAGGTTAGGTGGGAAACAGCAACGGTTAGTATTGATAATCACTCTCAAGCTAGGAGGGTCCAAAGGAACCCTTAGGCAGGGGCCCATTGGCGTCCCAGTTTCAGAGTGCAGTAGGTTTAAAGTTTTGGGAGAGGACAGGAGAGGAGAGGGGTGGAAGGAGTCAACATGAACTTACGACAAATGCACAATATACATGGTGAACTAGAGGTCTTAATACAAGGAAACAAATTTGATCAAGCAAGTGCTTTATTCAGTGCCTACTGTGTGCCACACACAGCGCCAAGTTCTGAGAATTCAAATACAAGAATGAAACAATTTTTTTTCTCAAAGAGCTTCTATTCTCTTGGAGGAGCCAACGTGCAAGTAAATAAATGCAGAGAGAACAAATACAGAATGACATAACATAACTTGATATGGAGTTAGGGAGGCAGAGCACTAGAAGGTATGTGTATGTGTGTGTTAATGGTGGTGGAAAGTTTTAAAGTGCCAGGTGGTGTAGGTCGAAGAAAGAGAGTGATGGGGAGTGGGGGAGAGCATTCCAGGTGGTTAGCTTGCTCTGGCTTCATTTCCCCTTCATGATGCTAGAGTAGCTTGGGGGAAGGGTGGGGCACTTCTCTCTTAAGATCCTCTACCAACTGTATTCTTTCCTGCTTCCTGCCCACTCCCAGTATGGGATTTCCATTTAACTCATTAACATCAATTAATTTACAAAGCAATATTTACTTCAAAGCCATAGCAATAATAAAAGTATAAATATTCCCTCCTCTCACCACCTTGGGGCCACATTCATAGTACATTTTTTACGTAAGATCGATACTATCAAGTTCAAGCCCAGATGAGGCAGGAATGTAGGTGTCTTCTTCTCAGCTATTGCTGGGCTGGTGGCTAAGTGTTGCTTCTCACTCCCATGGCATTGATGCTGCACAGAATGCAAAACCTGGACTCTGGAACACAGATACGCTTTTGACCTTTCAAAATTCAGGTGGTTAGAGGCTTCAGTTCCTTCACCTAGAAGAGCAAAAATAACACAATGAATGCACAGGCCAATCATTTCTCAGGGCAACTTTTTTTTGCACTGGTCTTCCCAAGTGGAGTCCAACCATAAGCAGGGAAGACAAGAGGATCTGAGCTATAGAGAGGAGGCCACAGCTGATTCTGGACTTTTTGAAAATACCTCTAGTTCTGGCTGTGAAGCCAATTAAATAAGGCTCCTCTGAACCATGTGGTTAGAATGTGTATATATGCTACACAGTCTCTCCAGGTACTTCTATTCCATATCCTCATGATTTTTCTATGCTTGGCTTCGCAGAGTCTCCACTTGGGAAGATGCCATGAGAAGCATTCTAAATGTATTCCAGACCCCTGTTATGCAGGTATAGGCAATGGAGACAAATTTGACTATGCTGAGGTTTAATGGGTGGAGATTTCAATCAATCAAAAATCAATCAATTAACATTTATTAAACACATTTTTGTCAGGCACTATGCTAAACATTGGGGATGTGAAATGAAGCAAAAAGTTGTCCCTATCTTCAAGGAGCTTACAATCGAATAGAGGAGATAATATGCAAACACATCATACAAAGCTAATTATATACAGGATAAATAGGAAAAAATTAACAGAAGGAAGGCATTGGAATTAAGGGGGAGCAGGGCAAAAGATAAGATTTTAGTTGGGACTTAAGGAAAACTGGGGGGGGGGGGAACTTGTGACCAGAAAATGGTTATTTAAGGTGATACATCTTTAAAAAAAAAAAGTCAGAATACATAAAAGAGATGGAGTAGCAGTGAGTATTAAGATGTGAGGAATATAGGAAATGGAGTGGGGAGAAAGAAGTGACACTGTCAAAATACCACCTGGGCAGTAAGAAGAAATCTATCAGGAATTAGAAGACAATTCAATTCAATAAATATTTACTGAGAACCTACAAATCTAGGCTTGACATTGTTTTATTGATCATCTAGACTTAAGTGATAGAATATGTTAATGCTGCAGAATAAAATTTCATTAAAATTTATGATAGAATGTATGACTGTCAAGCAAATGTATGTGTGTGTATGCATACAACATGCATAAGCAGACACACAGATATTTCCATAATAAATATTTTTAGAAGTTTTTTTTCATTTTTGGAAAATAGGATAGAAATTTCAGAGAAGAGGTATAGGTCAGAGGATACCATGACAAATCTGAAGGGAAAATGAGGGCAAGAAGTTTGGGAAGCTCTTAAGAATGAAATTCTAAAAACACAGATATTTGTGGATGAGGGAAAAAATTGGGGAGTTCTCTAAAAAGAATGATGTAGATATATGTGAAACTAACTTATAGGTTAAATAAAAAGACATTCTAATGGTGGCAATGGCGTCAGAAGTGCTAAATGTAAGAATAAGCTGAGACTGGTGGCACATGATAAGAATCACAAAAATAAGTTTTTATGAAAAGCTCTTTTGGAAGAAAGTGGAAGTTCACAATGGAGAATACCACCGCTTGGAGATACATGGAATACTGATAATGGAAGGCAGAGAGAAGATAGAACTACTCAACTCATATTCCTTCCATATTTTTTAGCAAGAAGAATTATTCTCAGGTTGCAAAAGATAGGGAGAAATGACTCATAGGTTTTTAAACTCAAAATAAATGAAGAGATGGCAGGAAATAACTTCTCTCAATGAGTTCAAGTCACCAAGTCTAGACAAAATACTCTTGGTAGAACTCAAGTAACTGGTAACTGATTGCTAAATCCCTTTTGCTAAACTTTGGAATTATTGTGGAGGACAGGAGAGGTACCACAGGACGGTAGGAGGGTAGATGTCTCAATGTCCAAAAAAGGAAAGATGACTGAGACTTCAAACTATAGACTGTGGAGTTTGACTAACTCTTCAGGGGAAAAATTTGGAACATATAATTCAAATAATGCTTTTTGAGCATTTTCGAAGGGAAGTGGTACTTCCCTTTATGCTAAGTAAGAAAGGTATCACAAGGAACAAACCCTGTCTGACTAATCTCAGTTCCTTTTTTTTGATAAGGTTATTAGACTTGTACATCAAGGAAATTTCATAGACATAGTATTCATGGATTTCAGGAGAACATTTGACTACATCTTTTTTGGTCCTTGTTGACAAGATGGAAGAATATGGACCAGAGGGTTGTACAGTTAGGTATATTCAGAACTGGTTGAGCACTTAAGAATGGATGAATATGAACTTGGAGAGTGCTATCTAGTACCCCAGAGATCTGTCCTTGGTCCTGTGCTTTTCAACACTTTTTTCAGTGACAGTATATGAAACATAAATTACTGTGCTTCTCAAATTTTCAAATATCAAAAAGTTGGAAAGATTGGCAAATGTACTTGTTTGATAGTCTGGATCCAAACATATCTGAACAGGCTAGAAAAGTCACTACAATAGGGATAAATGCAAAATTCCACACAGGTTTTAAAAATCAACTCCAAGTTTACAGAATAAAAGTGTTTAGATAAAAGTTCACTTGAAAAAGATGTGTGGGTTTTAGTGGAACATAAGCTCAATATAATTCATCAATGTGATATGGCAGTTACTAAAGACAAAAAAAAAAAACCCGAACAAATAAGAATTTTAACTTCCAGAATGGAGGAAACAATACTCCTACTAAATTCTGCCCTGGTTAGACCATGTTCAAGATTAGTTTTCTGGTTCCAGGTATCACATTTTAAAGAAATTATATTGACAAGCTGGAATGTATCCAGAGGACTGTGACTAGGACAGTAAAGGGCCTGAAAACTGTGCCAGGTGAGATTTGGTTGAAGTAACTAAAGATGTAAAGATATTTAACTAGGAAAAAAGAAGACTTAGCTATGTGGAAGAGGGGTTAAACTTTTACTGTGTGACTTACAAGGTGAAAATAGTAACAATGGGTAGAAATTATACATAGGTAAATTTAAGCTCTGGATAAGGAAAAAGTTCCTAGTAATTAGGGTAGTTCAAATGGCCTGCCTTAGGAGGCAGTGGGTACACCTTGACTGGAGGTCTTTGGCTGGACTGTAAATGATATTATACGTGGGATTCACAATATATGTTGTATTATATGACCTTTGATCTCTTTTCTCTGATTCTGTAACTGGGCATTCAGTGGTGCTGCTCTGTGGGGTATGAATGCGGTTACGATGGAGCTATCTTGAACTGGGTCTTGAGAACCTATTATTAAAGTTTCCTTGCAAGCATTTACACCTCAGCAATTGGCAAGGGTTACAAATCAGAGCTTGCTTTATTGCTTTATTGATTGTCAAGACTGAAGAAAGTGATGAAGAAAATGTTAATAATGCAGAGTAAATTTAAAAATACATTGTGTGTACATCCCCCATCCCAACCACCCCCAGTGAGCAAACTGTTCAATATTTACCAGTAAATTCCTAGGTACAGGGATATGGTTTAGAAAAGCAGGATCTCTGAAAGATGGAAATGTGGAGGGAAATTAATAAGGATGTGATGATAAAAATGAGGATAGACTTGAGTCAGGAAGGATTCATGGATAATAATAGGGCAATGAAATTAGGGTAGAGATTCCTGAACATATAAAAATGTATTTAAATTACTTACCTAAGAAATTAAGTCCTTAAAAATTGACTGTAAATTATATTTTTAGAAAACAGATCAGACAACAAGTACTCTAAGAGAATTGGCTATTTAAAAGAGCTCAGAAGTGAAATACCTTTGTAAGGCAAAGAATACTTTTGCACTATAAAAAGGATACTCTTTCTTTTTTCTAAATTTGAATTTTTGTGTATTGACTTTTCTTAAGGCAATACAAACATTTGATTCAGTCACTGAAAAATACATATTTGGATTTTTCTGTGATTGAAACATTCTAGAATTTTAAAACTAGAGAGAACTGGAAATAATTTAGTCCAATTCCCTTATTTTTCTAATGAGCATACTAAGGTGTAGAGACATCAGTTGAGTTTCTCAAGGTCACATAGCAAGTTAGCATCAAAGTCAGTACTAGGACAAAGTTATTGCACTTTCTGCCAAAATTGGACATTTATATACATAATAAAGCAAACATTGACAATTAGTTGTATTTCTCATTAATATGAAAACTTGGAACATGAAACAAGTAATTTGTTTTAACCATAAACATTAATTGAACACATTGCCCATCAACTGAATAATGATGTCTTCCTAGATCTGCAAAGACAAGGTCTGCTAGACTGCCGTGATTCTCCCTTGGCTGTTCCTATATGAAATTTGTTTATCTTTGTGAATCAGCAGAGTTACTTTCTCTGCTGCTGTGTCAGTTTAGATGTCTCCTATGATGGAGAAAGCAGTTCTTGGATTTACTAGAGGATAGCTCAGGCCTAATTCCAAAATTTTGGGGAAATTTTTGGTAGTTTGGCTTCTGAGGAAAGGGGTTTGAAAGCTAATTCTCACCTGTAATACCTGCCTCCCAGAAATATTTGTTCAGGATAGTTAGATGAGAGAGAAGAAAATGATAAAAAATATATTTATGCATCATTTTAGGAAGCAGCATGGTATACTGGGAAATTCACTGGACTTGGAGTCAAAGGAGCTGAGTTTTAGTCCTGGTTCTGTCACTAAATAGTCATGACCCTAAAAACACCTTTTGCCTTCTCTTGGTCTCAGTTTCCTATTTTGTAAGATAAGGCAATTGGATTAAATCATCTCTAAGACCCTATCTAGCCTATATACTATGATTTCAAATCATTTCTGTTTCACAGTGTAGTATAATAAAGAGTGCTAACATGAGAGTCAGGAGTCCTGAGTTATAGTGTCAGCTGTAATAATGTCCTGACTGGTTGAAAATGAGCAAATTACTACTCTTTATGTAAATTTTTTCCTTGTCTTTAAAATGGAGATAATGATTCTCACAAAGTTGTTGTGAGGAAAATATTTTATAATCTTGTAAAAATATTTTTAGTTCATTAAATATTTCCCAATTACATATAAATAATTTAACTTTCATTTTACAGTTCCAAATTCTCTCCTTCTCCCCCCTTCCCCACTCCTTGAGAAGGTAAGCAATATATTGATTATACATGAGAAATCATGCAAAACATAATTCCATATTAGTCATGTTGTAAAAATACACCAAAAAACCCAAGAAAAATAAAGAAAGTTAAAAATAGTATGCTTTCATCTATATTCAGAGTTCATCAGTTCTTTCTCTGGATGTCACTAGCATTTATCATCATGGGTCCTTTGGAATTATCTTGCATCGTTGTCTTAATTAGGGTAACTAAGTCTTTCACAGTTGATCATCTTTACAATATGGCTGTTACGATATAAAATATTCTCCCTTTGCCTTTCATCAGTTCTTACTTCTTCCTAAGTTTTACTGAAACCATCCTGCTTGTCATTTCTTATAGCACAATAATAGTCCATCCAAATCATATACCACAATTTATTCAGCCATTCCCTAATTGATGGCCATCCCCTCAATTTCCAATTATTTGGCACCACAGAAAAAGTTGCTATAATATTTTTGTACGAATAGGTCTTTTCCCCTTTTCTTTGATCTCTTTGAGATACATACCTACTGGTGGTATTGCTGGATCAAAGCCTTTTGGACTTAGTTCCAAATTGTTCTCCAGAAGGGTTAGAATAGTTCACAATTCCACCAAGAGTGCATTAGGGTCTCAGTTTTTCCACATCTCCTCCAACATTTGTTATTTTCCTTTTCTGTCATGTCAAATCTGATAGGGGTGAGGTGGGATCTCAGAGTTGCTTTAATATGCAATTCGCTAATCAATTGTGATTTAGAACATTTTTGTCGTATGTCTATTGATATATTTGAATTCTTTTGAAAACTGCATGTTTATATTCTTTGACCATTTATCAATTGGGGAATGACTCATGTCAGTATAAATTTGACTCAATTCCCTACATATTGGAGAAATTAGTGCTTTATCAGAAAAACTTGCTATAAAAAATTCATTTTCTGTTTTCCTTTTATTCTTGATTACATTGGTTTTGCTCATGCAAAATCTTTTTAAATTTAATATAACTGCAATTATCCATTTTACTTCTCTTGATCCTCTCTATTTCTAGTTTGGTCATAATTCTTCCTTTATCCATAGATCTACAAGGTACATTTTTACATGCTCATGCTATCATCCTTTATGTCTAAATTATTATTAGTTCATTTTGATCTTGCCTTGGTACACAGTGTGAGATGTTAGTCTATGCCTAGTTTCATCCAAATTGCTTTCTAGTTTTCCCAGCAATTTTTGTCCCATGGTGAGTTCTTATCCCTAGAACTTGAATCTTTGGATTTATCAAGCATCAGATTACTATAGTCACTTACTATTTTGTAGCATGTGCTAATATATTCCACGGATCCACCATTCTATTTCCAAGCCAGTACAAGATTGTTCTGATGATTAAGGCCATGTAATATAGTTTGAAATCTGGTACTGCTAGGCTGAAATTTTCCACATTTTAAAAATTGATTCCCTTAATATTCTTGATCTTTTGTTCTCCTAGATGAATTTTGTTATTATTTTTCCTAGCTCTATAAAATATTTCATTGGTAGTAGTTTAATAAGCAAAACACTGAATAGGTAAATGAACTTGGGTAGAATTGTCAATTTGATCATATTGGCTTGGTCTAGCCATGAGCAATTAGTATAGCTCCAGTTGTTTAGTTCTGTTTTTATTTACGTGAAAAGCATGTTATAATTGTGTGTTTGTCTTGACAGATAGAAACTCCCAAAGATTTATATAGATAAACTCCCAAGTTGTTTTAAATGGATTTTTCTCTTTCTATCTCTTACTGGTGGGCTTTGTTAGCAAAATATAAAAATGCCAATGATTTATGTGGATTTATTTTATATGCTACAACTTTGCTAAAGTTATTAACACATTTAAGAAGTTTTTGAACTACTTCTCTCAGGTTTTCATATCATCTTCAAAGAGTTGCAGCTTTGTTTTCTCATTGCCTTTCCTTATCTCTTAAAATTTCCTTTTCTTGTCTTACTGCTATGGCTAATATTTCAGCAAAATGTTGAATAATAGTGGTGATGTTGGGCCTCCTTGCTTCACTGCTAATCATATTGGGAAGGCTTCAAGTTTATCCCTGTTACAAACATGTTTGATCTTTTTTTTGTCTCTTTAATTGATTGGTTTATTTTTTAGTTTTCAACATTCATTTCCACAAGATTGTGAGTTCCAAATTTTCTCCCCATCTCTTTCTTCCCCCACTCCAAGATAGCATATATTCTGGTTAGCCCTTCCTGAAATCTGCCCTCCCTTCTATCACACCCCTCCCATCCCTTATCCCCATCTTCTCCACCTTCTTGTAGGGCAAGACAGATTTCCATACCCCACTACTTGTACGTCTTATTTCCTAGTTGCATGCAAAAACAATTCTCAACATCTGGTCCTAAAACTTTGAGTTCCAACTTCTCTCCTTTCCTCCCTCCCCTATTATCCCCATTGAGAAAGCAAGCAACTCAGTATACGCTATACATGTGTAGTTATGCAAAAGATTTTCTTAAAAATAATGTTGTGAAAGACTAACTATATCCTTCCACCTTATCCTGCTCCCCATTAATTCTATTCTCTCTTTTGACCTTGTCCTTTTCCAAAAGTGTACACTTCTAATTACTCCCTCCTTGCATTTGCCCTCCCTTCTATCATCCCCCCCACATCCCACTTGTCCCCTTCTGCCCTAATTTTCTGTAGTATAAGATAGATTTTCATACCAAATTGAGTGTGCATGTTATTCTCTCCTTAAGCCAAATGTGCTGAAAATAAGCTTCACTTTTCCCCTTTTACCTCGCCGCTTTTCCCCTCCATTGAAAAAATTTTTTATTGTCTTTTTATGAGAGATTATTTGCCCCATTCCATTTCTCCCTTTCTCTTCCCAATATATTCCTCTCTCACCACTAAATTTTATTTTTTTTAGAAATCATCCTTTCCTGTTCAACTCACCCTATGCCCTTGGTCCATATGTATAGAATCTCTCCAACTATCCAAATACTGAGAGAATTCTCAGGAGTTTCAAATATTATCTTTCCATGTAAGAATGTAAACAGTTCAACTTTAGAAAGACCTTTATGTTTTCTCTTTACTGTTTACCTTTTGATGCTTCTCTTGATTTTTGTTTTTGAAAGTCAAATTTTCTATTCAGTTCTGGTCTTTTCATCAAGAATGCTTGAGAGTCCTCTATTTTACTGAATGACCAATTTTTCCCTTGAAGTATTATACTCAGTGTTGCTGGGTAAGTGATTCTTGGTTTTAATCCCAGTTCCTTTGACTTCTGGGATATCATATTCCAAGTCCTTCCGTCCCTTACTGTAGAAACTGTTAGATCTTGTGTTATCCTGATTGTATTTTCGCAATACCTGAACTGGTTTTTTTGGCTGCTTGCGATACTGTGCTTAATAATAATATAGTTCTTAGAAGTTTCCTGTATGTTCTTACCATTTGGAAAAGTGAACAATTTAACCTTATTGAGTGTCTTATGACTTCTTTTTCAGATTTACCTTTTTATGTTTCTCTTGGATCTTATATTTGAAAGTCATATTTTCTAATCAGATCTAGTTTCTTCATCAGGAATAATTGAAAGTTCTGTATTTCATTACACATCCATTTTTTTCCCTTGAAGGACTCTATTCAGTTTTGATGGGTAGATTACTATTGGTTGTAATTCTGGCTCTTTTACCATATGGAATATCATCTTCTAAGCCCTCTGCTTCTTTAGTGTGGCAGATGCTAAGTCATGTGTGTAAATATGAATGAAGTTTCATGGTGATCACATGGTTTCCTTCTGGCAGTTTGCAGTATTTTGTCAGACCTAGTAGCTATAATATTCCTGGGAGTTTTCATTCTGGGATTTCTTTCAGGTTATGATTGGTAGATTCTTTCAGTTTCTATTTTACCCTCCTATTCTATGGTATTGGGAAAGATTTATTTGACAATTTCTTGAAATATAATGGAGAAGGAAACATGTAAACAACTGTGTACAAATCAACTACGTACAGGAGAAAGTAGAGATATTTAACAGAAGGAAACTTAGAATTATGAGGGATAGAGAAAGGTTTCCTATAGAAGTTGGAATTTTATTTGAGACTTGAAAGAAATCAGGGAAGCTAGGAGACTTCTAGAACATTCTAGGCATGGGAAACAGCCTGGGAAAATAGCCATTCAGGAGATGGGGTATCTTTGTGAGGAACACAAGTGCAGAGGTGTGGGGAGTATGGTTGGGAGGGGGCTAAAATGGTGTAAGAATATCAGGAAGGTGGGAGAACAGGTCCTCAAAGGCTTTGAACACTTAGATAAATGTGGATAGGCTAATCACCAGAGAGTTCACCATCATTGAATGGCCAAATATTTTTAGCCACAGTGATTCTTTAGGATCATCTTCTAAGGCATTAGGGTGGTGCTACCTGCATACTTAGAGGGAGCATTCATATTTCTTTTTTTATGTTTATTTATTTTTAGTTTTCAACGTTCATTTTAACAAAATTTTGAGTTCCAAATTTTCTCCCCATCTCTCCTCTTCGCCACCTCATAATGCCTTGCATTCTGATTACTCCTTGCCTCAATTTGCCCTCCCTTCTATCACACCCCTCCCTTTCCTTATCCCCTTCGTCTCTCTTTTCTTGTAGGGAAACATAGGTTTCTATACCCCATTACCTGTATTTCTTATTTCCCAGTTGTATGCAAAAACAGTTCTCAACATTCATTCCTAATACTTTGAATTTCAACTTCTCTCCCTCCCTCCCCACCCAACCCCACTGAGAAGGCAGGCAATTCAATATAGGCTGTATACGTGTAGATTTGCAAAAGACTTCCATAATAGTCATGTTGTGTAAGACTTAACTATATTTCACTCCATCCTATCCTGCCAACCATTTAGTTTATTCTCTCTTTTGACCTTGTCCCACCCCAAAAGTGTGTACTTCTGATTACCCCCCTCTCCCATATGTGCTCCCTTCTATCATCTCCTGCACCCCATTTGTCCCCTTCTCCCCTACCTTTCTGTAGTGCAAGATATACTTTCATACCAAACTAAGTGAGCAAGTCATTCCCTCAAGCCAAATGTGAAGAGTAAGCTTCCTTTTTTCCCTCTCACATTCTCCCTTTTCTCCTCCACTGAAGAAGCTTTTCCTTGCCTCCTTTATGAGTGATAATTTACCCCATTCCATTTCTCCCTTTCTCCTCCCAATATATTCCTCTCTCACCCCTCAATTTTATTTTAATTTTTTAGGTATCATACCTTCTTATTCAATTCATCCTGTGTTTTCTCTGTGTGTGTGCGTGTGTGTGTGTGTGTGTGTGTGTGTGTATGTGTGTGTAATCCCTCCAACTACCCAAATACTGGGAAAAGTCTCAAGAGTTACAAATATTATCTTTCCATGTAGGAATGTAAACAGTTCAACTTTAGAAAGACCTTTATGTTTTCTCTTTACTATTTACCTTTTGATGCTTCTCTTGATTCTTGTATTTGAAAGTCAAGTTTTCTATTCAGCTCTGGTCTTTTCATCAAGAATGCTTGAAAGTCCTCTATTTCTTTGAATGACCATTTTTTCCCGTGAAGTATTACACTCAGTTTTGCTGGGTAGGTGATTCTTGGTTTTAATCCCAGTTCCTTTGACTTCTGGAATATCATATTTCAAGCCCTTCAATCCCTTAATGTAGAAGCTGCCAGATTCCGTGTTATCCTGATTGTATTTCCCCAATATTGGAATTGTTTCTTTCTGAGTACTTGCAATATTTTTTCCTTGACCTGGGAATTCTGGAATGTGGCTACAATATTCCTAGGAGTTTCTCTTTTTGGTGTTCAGGAGGTGATCTGAGGATTCTTTCAATATTTATTTTGCCCTCTGGTTCTAGAATATCAGGGCAGTTTTCCTTCATAATTTCATGAAAGATGATGTCTTAGATCTTTTTTTTTTAACATAGCTTTCAGGTAGTCCTATAATTTTTAAATTGTCTCTCCTGGATCTATTTTCCAGGTCAGTTGTTTTTCCAAAGAGATATTTCCCATTATCTTCCATTTTTTCATTCTTTTGGTTTTGTTTTGTGATTTCTTGGTTTCTCATAAAGTCCATTCTAATTTTAAAAGAACTATTTTCTTTAGTGAGCTTTTGAACCTCCTTTTCCATTTGACTAATTCTGCTTTTTAAAGCATTCTTGTCCTTATTAGCTTTTTGGACTTCTTTTGCCAACTGAATTAGCCTATTTTTAAAGGTATGATTTACTTCAGCACTTTTTTGCGCCTCCTTTAGTAAGCTGTTGACTTGCTTTTTGTGATTTTCTTACATCACTCTCATTTCTCTTCCCAGTTTTTCCTCCACCTCTCTTACTTGATTTTCAAAATTCTAATTGAGCTCTTCTATGGCCTGAGACAATTGTATATTTATTTTGGAGTTTTTGGATGCAGAAGCCTTTACTTCCTCTGATGGTATGCTTTGTTCTTGCTCATCTAAAAGGATGGAAGGAAATGTCTGTTCACCAAGAAAGTAACCTTCTATGGCCTTATCTTTTCTCCATTTTGGGGGCATTTTCCCAGCCAGTTACTTTTGAGTCCTTGTTGAGAGGAGGGTATATTCTGGGGACCTGTAAGTTCTCAGTTCCTCCAAGGTGGCACAATCAAGGGAGAGGTATTTACTCCTCTCCTGACCTGCACAATGGTCTGGGAGCAACCAAAAACTTTTCTGCTCAGAATCTGCAATTGAATTCCCTCACCACAACTGCCTCCAGCTCCAAGGTCAGTGTTCCTCCTCGCCCCTGGGTGGAGCTCAGGTCTGAGAATCAGATCAGTGACTCAATTTTCCCAGAGGCTTTACACAGAGGTCTCCTGGGGCTGCCACTCAGGGTTGAGATTCAATCAGCTCTTTACTTCCCCCAGCTCTAGGTGAAGGACTTTGAAAATGGCAGTTGCCACTTCAGTGCCTACTGTTGGAGTTCCAAACCATGCTCCCCTCTCCTGAGTGAAGGAGCCTTCCCACAGACCTTTGAAGCCATCTGTGGCATTTGTGCATTGAAGAATATGGGACCTGCTGCCGGTGGTGCCCTGAATCATGTTCTGGGTCCTGTACCTGCTGCTCTGTGCTGGTCTGTGCTCCACGCTAATCTTTACTCCACGCTAATCTTTACTCCACGCTGGTCTCATGGGAGCATTCATATTGATGAAATAATGAAATCTTGAAATTACTTAAATAAGACATGCTGTAAGATCAAGAGGCACCTACCAACAAGTAACAACAGCTTTTAGCTGTTAAATGTCCAGCTTATAAACTATACTACAGAAACTTTGTTGTTATTCAGTTGTTTCAGTTGTGTTGAACACTTTGTGACCCCATTTGGGGTTTTCTTGTAAAAGATATTGATGAAGTTTGTCATTTCCTTCTCCAAATAACTTTATAGATGAAGAAACTGAGGCAAAAACAGTTGTGACTTAAGGGTCACACAGTAAGTATCTGAGGCTGGATTTGAACTCATGAAAATGAGTCTTTCTGACTCCAGTCCTGGGACTCTCTACTATGCCACTTGGTTGTCCATATAAAAGAAGTTGGGTAGTCATAAAAGCAATAGATTTCTACAAAGTTACAGCACATTCTCAGTAAGGGCGGGGGTAGGAGGAAAGTAACCAAATACCTTGCAACTTTGCCAGGACCAAAGAAATATTTTGCACCATGTTTTCTCAGATTTCACTGGTAACCACTGGAAATATGCCTGAATTACTATGAATGTCCCTGCATCCTGAACAAGCTACAATTTGACATCAGTGTTCTCTCAATTGCCTACAAGTTATTTTCTGTTGTCTCAAAGATTACACAATTAACTCTACTTGCCACTGATGGATCCTTTATTTTGAAAGAACATTTTGTAAGCCTTTGGAGTGAGATTCTAAAAAATTCTCAGGTACTCCCACTATTCTATATATTCCTTTCAAAATATTCATTCATAGTTTTATTATAAAATTAATAACCTTCCACAAAACAAACACACAGAATGGGAAAAAATAATACATAAAATTCTCATTATTTAATTAGGTAGAACCAAATAAATGAACAAACTTCATAAAACCACAGACAATTTAGCATTTATACACTTAAATATGCATGTTCCCACTATTTACAATCCACTATGCAAAATATTGTAGTCACAAGGATCACAAACCTCATTAGTTAATAAATTGCTTCATTTAAAAATGACTAACATACCCCTAATTTTTCTTTTTTTCCCCTTTTCTTCCTCAAAAATTATGCACTGAATGCTTTTTACACACATTTACAATCCACAACATGAGCCTTCAGTCTTTCAAGGTTTCTAACAAAGTCACCAAAAAATGTTGCATATCTCTCATAAGCAATACAAAGAGATCAGACTGAAATTATTTTCAAGAATAACAATCCAATAAGATATATATTAAGCACTCTGCAAATCTCAATGTTATATTAGTGTCACTAACAGTAATAATAATTAATAGAAAATATTGTCCTGGAAGTTCTACTTCATCATTTCAATTCTATCCTTTGGACTCATGATGAAAAATGCTGTCCACATCCTGCAAAAGAACTATGGAGTCTGAATGCAGTTGAAACATATTATTTGCTCTCTGTCTTTTTTCTTTTTCTGTTTGTTTCTTCTATCCTATAGTGTCTCCCATTGATTATAATTCCTTTTTACAACATGACTAATGTGAAAATAGATTCAATATGAATATATATGTAGAGCCTATATCAAATGATGCGCCATCTTGGGGGAGAGGAGATGGAGAAAATTTGGAACTCAGTCTTACAGAAGTGAATGTTGAAAATGAAAAATAATTGAATAAATTTTAAAAAATAAAAATAAATTCCATCCTTTGTCTAACTTGTTTTGCTACCCTGAAAATTCCATTTCATAGGATTATTAATCTAATACTGGAAGGGATCTTAGCAGTCACCTCGTCCAAATTCCATATTTAAGTTGAGAAAATAGAATCCTAGACAAGGGATATAAATTTTCCAAGATCACACAGCCACAAGCTGAACTAAAATTTAAGCTGAGGACCTCAAACTTCAAATTCCACACTCTTCACAATAGCAATGATGAACATGAAAATTCTTTGTACAGTATTTGTACACAATAACAATGTCAGGAATTATATGAGTTAAAGCAGATTCCTTTCTGGCCCTCAGTTTCTGTGTCTTTGTTACAGATACAGCTCTAATGTAGGTACCCTCTTAGTTCAGGTTCAATGTTCAGATGAAATGAGGCAGTTGAAAGTCACTGAACATTTACCAAAGGTTTACTTTGCCCTACCACAACAAGAATATATAACAAGGATACAGTGGTACTTATCTTTGCTAGAAGTACCCCGCTCCCATCTCCCTTGTCTCCATCTTGAAATATATCTGATATGTATGTCATCAAGGTTTGGAGACTTCCATGGTCTTAGGTACCTACCAAATCTGAAATGTCCAAATTCCATGTGGCTGCTATTTTTTTATATTACCAGATAACTAGCAAGCCATGTCAAATCAGAGATAATCAGGTCTCAGGGACAGCTTTGATCTGGACCTACCTCACATTGGCTGAGCGAATGGGGGATAAAGGGGGGCCAATACAGTTCAGAGTCCACCTTGCCCTATCACAATCTATATCTATAAAATATGGAGTTCTGACAAGATTTTCCCTTGGGTTGCTTCCAGTATCATGTCTTATCCAGAGCTGGATATTTTTTTTAATTCTAATGCATTTAACTCATCTTTAAATATGTCAAATAACACATTTGAGAAACATTACCCTGGGATTAAACATGCCCATGTCAGAGTTTAAAGAACTCTTATATTCACTTAAGGTGCCAAGATGTTTTGAATATACTGGCAGATTTTTAGCAACCCAGTTCATAGGGTTTCACTATAATTTTCTGTAAGTTACACCTGTATTATCACATGTGGAATGTACAATAGATAGTACACAATTCATTCAACACATTCAAATTCCCTCACCAGTCCTGAACATTTCTTCTCTGTGCAACAAATGTCTCCACCTTTGTAACAAGTATTTCTGTTTTCACTTTTCTAGAATAAAGTCAAAGATAACTCCTTTTCAGCACTCTAGGGATACTTCTGAGGAGTTTGTGAATCCTCTGATGCCAGTGGCTCAGGTCCAATTCTGATATGTTCCCACCACACATACACACACTATTAGGCACCAATAACTAGCACCTGAATTTCATTTAAGCATTTAATATCAATAGTTTTTACCTAAGGATATTTACATCAATGATCTTCCTGATACCTTGAGAACATAGTCTCCCTATGCCATCTATGTTTCTGGGGAGAGTTGGTTCAGACTTAACACAGTTTCTACATTGCTGCGGTCCTATCAATTTCATGGCCAAATGTGACATTACTGCCTGCTACCTCATCATATTTTATACCTTGAGGCATCAGTACTGGGCTGGCTGCCAAACCCAACAAAGACTCAACCCTTGAACTCCTGGGCATCAGGTAGCTCTCCAGGCTTCTTGAAACTCACAAAATGATAGCTTCCAACCTCTTTCACCAAACAAAAGAATAAGCTCTAAGACAAAGAATTAAAAACCATATTCATGAACCACATGTCAACACTAGATAGATAGGACCTGATAGCATTGTCCCCTTACACCGTTGTCTCCTATCACCAGCATATGAATAGCAAAGATTCTTTCTGAGGAGTTGGATTCTTTTTCCATAGTTGACCTCTTCCTGAATTTCATGGACAACTTCTTGGAGAGTGTGTCTATAGAGCTGGCTGGTTTTTTAAGGACCTCCAAGATTATGACCCCATCTTTGTCAATGGCTTGCCACCCTATTTTTTATGGGGTATGTGTGAACTAGACTGTCATGTCATTGGCACAGAGAACTTTCAGCGAGAAAACGTTTTCTACAAATGTAGATGGCATCTGCTCTGAAATCTATCTTAGAGATTTGCCTGTGACTGGTTGGTTGTGGGGGGCACAGGGTCACATAGCCATCATATGTCACAAACAAGCCAGGCTGTCTATCTACACTAAGCTACTATTCTAAAAATTGATAAAATAGCTTCTTAATACATCCTCAAGGAGAAAGAAAGTGATAAAACTTCTTTTACGCTTCCTTTCAGATGTTAACTCCTAATTGTCTTTGCTACTTGACCTTTACAAACCATAATTTCATCAGTTTAGTTCAAGGAAGAACAACTCTGATGGACTGGTCACATTGTTCAAATGCAAAATGTATGCTTGCCAAAAAGACTATTTTATGGAGAACTCACATTGGGCAAGTGATCACATGGTAGTAAGAAGAAGCAAAACAAGGAAACTCACTCTCAAGGTCTCTCTTAAAAACTCTGGGATTGATTGGATGACATGGGAGACTCTGGCACAGGACCACTCAGCATGGTATGCCCACATCTGAGCAATGCACAATTGAGATAGCTCAAAGGAAATGCAGGATTCACAGATTTGGAGTATCCACCCCACATGTTCACATGGACCATTTGTGCTTTACCTGTGGTAGAGCATTTCGAGCTCATATTGGTCTGATCAGCCACAGTCAGGCACATTGAAACTTAACTACAGCTTAGTGATGTCATTTGGGTCCTCTTCCAGAACAAAGGACAACAACCAACCAACCAATTTCATCCGGTGGGATGGGACTCAGCTGATCAATGTCTTCTGATAACACTCAACCTTGACTCCAAATAAGGAAAAATACTAAATGAATACTAATATAATACTGATGATAAAAATGCAAATACTAATACTAATGACAAAAATGCAAATTCTCCTGGGAAAGTGGCAATGAGCCTTATTTGTCATTTTTATTGTAAGATAAAAGGATGTTTTATATCATTCTTTTTAGGAAGATGAATATTGGAATGTGAGCCAGACAAGATACCTGATGGGCAAAGAGAATGAGTGTGGAGGGAAAAGTCAGCAATTCATCTGTAGCTTACAGCCTTGGGTACTAAGATGTTTAGTGTCTTGCCCATAACAGTCAGTATGTATCAAAGAAAGGACTTGAATTCAAATCCTTCTGATTCTAAGGCTGACCCTCTATTCACTACATTGGGCTGCCTTTCAAGTAAGTTTTTAATGGAGGTTTCATTCAGAATATAACTCATAATAAAATGAGTTAAATTATTGATATTTAAAGTTTCTTACTTATGTATGTAAAAAGCTACTCAACAACATAAACTAATTGCTTTAATGATAATTTTAGTATGTTTAATCACCATACACACATTCATCTCCTCATTGCCTAAAAACTGCAGACTGTGATCTATGACGGTTACATTTTGCTATGCTGGACATTTATCATTAGATTATTGACTTGAAGAGAATTCATCCTACTGAGATACAAATTAAATCAGCTGAAAATCCAAACTACAATACATTTGATTGATATTTTTAAAGCAAAGCATTGTTTGTTTTTTTCCTTCTTTCACATCCAAGTCATTTGTGAAAATGTTCATTTCCTCCATTCCAAATTGAGCCTCTCCTTTAAAATAAAGAAAAAACAAATAAAACACATTCATCTGGTAATATTTGGTTGAGTTTTTTCCCTTGAAAGATGAAATAGAGGAAAGTGTTTTTCCAGTATTTAACCTTTAAAAGACAAGGCCCTCTAATATTATTTACTTCATTTTAGATCTCAGATAATCTACTCGGTGTAATTATCCCATATGCTATCTGGTGTACTTTCTCTACTTGTTATTACTTTCTTATAGGTCTTTAATTGTCTTTGTAATAATGATTAGTATATGCCTATCCCTTTTTAAAAGAGAAATAAATATTTTAGTACTCCAACAAATCTTCCATCTCACTGATATAGGCATTTGCTAACCATCTCTACCTGACAAATCTGTGAGATTCTTTTCCATCTCCTCACATACATTCTCCACTAGGAGCCATTCTCACGTTATCTTGACATCACAAAGATAAAATGGAGCATGCAGACCATTTTTTAACCAATTATTTCTTTCTCTTATAAGGTGGCCAACCTATGCAACATTTTAATAAGGGAATTAAAATATGAAATGCCCACAGATAACATTTATTGTCTATTTTTGTGATGGATTCCTGAATCATATAGTTAATACTAGCCAGTGTCGGTAGAATGCCCCTTCTAGTTTGTCAAATATGCCACATTCTATTAAAGAAACAAAATTAGGCACATGCAGAGATCCAAAGTATTGTCAAGGATCTTATGGTTTATTTCAGAGATATGATACATATGCAAATCCCTAAGGCACAATTGGTGGGGGAGGGGAGGTCTTAGACCTGTGATTTCATTGGTACAGGAAACTCCCAGCATAGACATTCCCTTTACCAATGCATATAGAAACTGTTCTTCAACTTGTAATGGTAGTTGTCTGGGGAACTAAAATGATAAGTGAATTTCTTAGAGTCACATAGACATATCTGTCAAAAGTAGGGCTTGAAGTGAAGCCAAGATGGTGGAGTAGAAGATGGACCTGCTGTAATTCTCCTCCTATAGCCCATAAAATTCCTGGAAAAAATGACTCTAAACAAACTCTAGAGCAGCAGAAGCCACAAAACAACAGCATGAAAGAGATTTCCAGCCCAAGGCAGCATGGAAGGCTGACAAAAACGGTCTATTGAACCAGGTTTGGAGAGGAGCACAGTCCAGTCTTGGCAGAGCAGCACAGCAGGGACAGGACTGGAGTAGGCTTTAGGGTGCAGAATCCTGGGCAGCAGCTGTGGTTCCAGATTTCTCAACCCACAAATGCCAAGGACAGCTTCAAAGGTAAGTGAGAAAGATCTTTCACCTGGGTGGAGAGCAGGGACCTGCCCAGGTGGCTGCAGCATCCATTTTTGGAGCCCTCAGCCTAAAGACCCTGAAGGAATCGAGTAGCTGATCTGGCCCTGAGTGGCATTCTGGGGTGAGGAGAAGCACTGATTGGTGAAGCTGGTGGAAGCTCTGGACAGGGAATCCTACTTGCAGATACCAGGCAGAAGAGTGTTTGTGGTTGCTCCCAGACCAGAGTGTAGGCCAGGAGAAGAATAAACTCCTCTCCCTTGATTGTGTCACCTTGGAGGAACTGAGAACTTGTAGGTCCCCAGAGTGTACCCTCCACTTTACAAAGGACTCAAAAGTCAAGTAACTTGCTGGGAAAATGTTCCAAAAAGGGAAAAAAAAATAAGACTATAGAAGGTTACTTTCTTGGCGAGCAGTCCATCCTTTCAGATGAGGAAGAACAATGCATACCATCAGAGGAAGACATAAAAGTCAAGGCTTCTGCCTCCAAAACCTCCCAAAAATATACACTGGTTTCAGGTCATGGAAGAACTAAAAAAGGATTTTGAAAATCAAGTAAGCGAGGTGGACGAAAAAATGGGAAGAGAAATGAGAGCAATGCAAGAAAATCAGGGAAAGCAAGTCAATAGCCTGCTAAAGGAGACCCAAAAAATACTCATGAAAATAACACCTTTAAAAATAGACTAACCCAAATAGCAAAAGAGGTCCAAAAAGCCAATGAGGACAAGAATGGTTTAAAAAGCAGAATTAGTCAAATAGATAAAAAGTTTCAAAAGCTCAATGAGAAAAATAGTTCTTTAAAAATTAGAATAGAGCAGATGGAAGCTAATGACTTTCTGAGAAATCAAGAAATTACAAAATAAAACCAAAAGAGTAAAAACAATAGAAGACAATGTGAAACATCTCATTGGAAAAAACAACTGACCTAGAAAATAGATCCAGGAGAGACAATTTAAAAATTATGGGACTACCTGAAAGTCATGATCAAAAAAAGAGTCTAGACCTCATCTTTCATGAAATTATCAAGGAAAACTGCCCCGATATTCTAGAAGCAGAGGGTAAAATAAATATTGAAAAAATCCCCCTATTACTTCCTGAAGGAGATCCCAAAAGGAAAACTCTTAGGAATATTGGAGTCAAATTCCAGACTTCTCAGGTAAATAAGAAAATTTTGCAAGCAACCAGAAAGAAACAATTTGAGTACTGTGGAAATACAATCAGGATCTTGCAGCTTCTACATTAAAGTATCAAAGGGCTTGGAATATGATATTTCAGAAGTCAAAGGAACTAGGATTATAACCAAGAGTCACCTACCCAGCAAAACTGAGTGTAACACTTCAGGGGAAAAAATGGTCATTCAATGAAATACAGGACTTTCAAGCATTCTCGATGAAAAGACCAGAGCTGAATAGAAAATTTGACTTTCAAACACAAGAATCAAGAGAAGCATGAAAAGGTAAACAGGAAAGAGAAATCATAAAGTTTAACTGTTTACATTTCTACATGGAAAGATAATATTTGTAACTCTCGAAACTTTTCTCAGTATTTTGGTAGTTGGAGGGATTCTATACATACATACACACACACGTATATGTATACATATACATATATATAGAGGGGGGGCATAGGATAAGTTATATAGGAAGGGATGATATTTAAAAAATAAAATTAAGGGATGAGAGAGGAATATATTGGGAAGAGAAAGGGAGAAATGGAATGGGGCAAATTATCTCTCATAAAAGAAGTAACAAAAACTTTTTCAATGGAGGGGAAAAGGTGGGGGGACATGAGAGGGAAAAGTGAAGCTTACTCTGATCACATTTGGCTTAAGGAGGGAATAACATGCACATTCAATTTGGTATAAAAATCTGTCTTACACTACAGAAAAGTAGGGGAGAAGGGGAGAAGTGAGGTGTAGGGGGAGATGATAGAAGGGAGGACAAATGGGAGGAGGGAATAATTAGAAATATACACTTTTGGGGAGAGACAAAGTCAAAAGAGAGAATAGAATAAATGGGGGGCAGGATAGGATGGAGGAAAATATAGTTAGTTTTTCACAACATGACAATTCACAACATGACTATTCACAACTGTTGCATAGGTACACATGTATAGCCTATATTGAATTGCTTGCCTTCTCAGTGGGGATGGGTGGAGAGGGAGGAAGGGAGAGAAGTTGGAATTCAAAGTATTAGGAAGGAATGTTGAGAATTGTTTTTGTATGCAACTGGGAAATAAAAAATACAGGTAAGGGAGTATAGAAATCTATCTTGCCCTACAAGAAAAGAGAGAAGATGGGGATAAAGGAAGGGAAGGGCATGATAGAAGGCAAGGCAGATTGGAGGAAGGGATAATCAGAATGCACAGTGTTTTGGGATGGGGAGGGAAGGGGTGGGGAAAAAATTTAGAACTCAAAATCTTTTGAAAATGAATGTTGAAAACTAAAAGTAAATAAAGTTTCAAAAAAAGTAGGACTTGAACCCAGGTCTTTCTAATTCTGAGGCCAATTCTCTGTACTACTAAATAATAGATGATACCTCTGATACAAACCAAGTTCTATATGAAGGCTGAATATTTACAGTGGCTGCTAGTTCAAAAGAACTTGCACAATGAAGGAAAGAGGCAGAATTGGGAGACATTGGGGAAAAATGGATTAAGGGAAGGTGTGATTGGCTTTCATGTTGAAAATAGAACTAATCTCTGATTAGCTGATCATGCAGCCCTTATAGGAGTCATGGCTCCCACTTTGGAAACCACCGGTCTGTGGGCACTAAGAGGTTAAGTAGATCATCCAGTTATGCAGCCTTGACTCAGTGGAGACCAACTCTGTGTCACAAGTTAGTCTTTTGTGAGTTGTCCTGAGAACCTCACTATCATGGATAGCTTTGCATCTATAGGAAATGTGTTCCCAGTACCAGATAACCAAGTTATAAAAAACTTTTACATCATAACTCATTTATACAAGGGGGTGCACAGTTATGACTAGATATCCAGATCTTTCTACATTCCTTTGTAGAAACTTCTTAATTTCTTCATTGTAGAGATGTATTTGGCTTCAGAGGAGTTTAATAGAGGCAGGAAACATGGCTGGGATCTCATACTAATGCCCTTGTCAATTTCATTTTGTTTTCCTAGGATCAATCCTAAGTCATACTCTCTCTCTTTTAATTTTTTTCAGTTGTTTTACTTTCATTTTCACAAGATTTTGAGTTCCTAATTTTCTCCCCATCTCTCCCTTCCTCCCCACCACAAGATGGCATGCATTCTGATTACCCCTTCCCCCAATCCACCCTCATTTTTATCATCCCCCCTCTTATCCCCTTCCCCTTTACTTCCTTGAAAGACAAGATGGATTTCTACACCCCATTGCCTGTATATCTTATTTCCCAGTTGCAGGTAAAAACAATTTTTAATGTCTGTTTTAAAATTTTGACTTCCAAATTCTCTCCCTTCTTCCTTCCTCATCCACCCTCGTTGAGAAGGCAAGCAATTCAATATAGATTATAGATGTCATGCAAAACATATCCATAGAAGTCATGTTGTGAAAGACTAACTATATTTCCCTCCATCCTATCCACCATTCTATTATTCTATTTTCTCTCTTGACCCTGTTCCTTTTCAAAAGTATTTGCTTTTGACTACTTTCTCCCCCAGTCTGCCCTCCCTTCTAAGATTCTCCCCTTGTCCTCTTCCCCACTACTTTCCTGTATGGTAAGATATCCAGTTGAGTGTGTATGTTATTCCCTCCTCAAGCCAAATCCAATGAGAATAAGGTTCATTCATTGTTTCTCACTTCTCCCCTCTTCCTCTCCATTGTGAAACTTTTTTCTTATCTCTTTTATGTGAGATAATTTATCCCATTCTATCTCTTCTTTTCTCCTCCCAATATATTCTTCTCTCATCAATTAATTTTATTTTTTAGATATCATCATATAATATTCGACTCCCCTGGGTTATCTATCTATCTATCTATCTATCTATCTATCTATCTATCTATCTATCTCTTCCAAAAAGGTCTCATGAATTACAAATATCATCTTTCCATGTAGGAATGTAAACAGTTCAACTCTTATAAGTCTCTTATGATTTGTCTTGCCTGTTTACCTTTTCATGCTTCTCTTGATTCTTGTATTTGAAAGTAAAATTTTCTATTCAGTTCTGGTCTTTTCATCAAGAATGCTTGAAAATCCTCTGTTTTACCAAATGACCATTTTCCCCCTGAATGATTGTACTCAGTTTTGCTAGGTAGGTGATTCTTGGTTTTAATCTTAGCTCCTCTCACCTCCAGAATATGATTATTCCAAGTCTTTCCATCCCTTAATGTAGAAGCTGCTAGATCTTATGTTATCCTGATTGTATTTCCCCAGTACTTGAATTGTTTCTTTTTGGCTGCTTGCAATATTTTCTTCTTGACCTGGGAACTCTAGAATGTGACTACAATATTCATAGGAGTTTTCATTTTAGTATCTCTCTTCAGAGGCCATCAATTTTTATTTTACCTCTGGTTCTAGAATATTAGGGTAGTTTTCCTTGTTAACTTCTTGAAAGATGACATCTAGGCTCTTTTTTTGAATATGACTTCCAGGTAGTTCAATATTTTTAAAATTATCTCTCTTGGATCTATTTCACAGGTCAGTTGTTTTTCCAAAGAGATATTTCACATTATCTTCTATTTTTTTATTCTCTTGGTTCTGTTTTAAAATTTCTTGATTTCTCATAAAGTCATTCGCTTCCATTTATTCTATTCTAATTTTGGAGGAATTATTTTCTTCAGTGAGATTCTGGGGCTCCTTTCCATTTGGCCCATTTTGCTTTTTAAGGCATTCTTCTCCTCATTGGCTTTTTGGACTTCTTTTGTCATTTGATTTGGACTACTTTTAAATGTATTATTTTCCTCAGTATTTTTGGGTGTCCTTTAGCAAGCCATTGACTCAGTTTTCATGATTTTCTTGCATTACTCTCATTTCTCTCCCCAGTTTCTCCTCTACTTCTTTTACTTGATTTTCAAAATCCTTTTTGAGCTCTTCCTTGGCCTGGAATCAATTCATATTTTTCTTGGAGGCTTTGGATGCAGGAGTTTTGACTTTGTTGCCTTCTTCTGGTTGTATGTTTTGATCTTCTTTGTCACCAAAGTAAGATTCTATAGTTTGAGTTCTTTTATGATGCTTTACTTATCTTCCCAGCCAAATATTTGATTTTCGCACTCTTTGTCAAGGGAGGACTCTGTTTCCAGTGGGGGTGGGGGTGGGGTGGGTCTACTATCCCAGACTTCAGGGATTTTGTATCAGTCACTCAACCCCCACCATCTGTGAGTCTAGAGCTCTAGAAGCAGCCTCTTCTTCTGCTGATGTTGCTAGTCAGTGCCTGATGGCCCTGGGGCTGGGGCCAGACCTGGCCAGATCATGTGTTCCTCTTTTACTCAGGTCCCACAGAGCTTTCAGACTGACCTTTTTGGCATTTGTAGGTTGAGAAGTCTGGAGACTGCCAGAGCAGACAATGATTCAGTCCCCTAAGGCCTGTTCTGGCCCCTCTTTACTGATGCAACCCACTGAACTGTGCTATTCTTCTTGCCCAGGGTGATATACCTTTCCTGTCGACCTTGCAGGTTGTTTTGGGCTAGGCATTTGTTTCACTCTGTTATTCTGTGGGTTTTGTAGCTCTAGAATTTGTTTAGAGTCATTTTCACAGGTATTTGTAGGGGTTGGAGGACAGCTCAGGGAAGTCCCTGATTTTGCTTGGTCTTCTTTCTCAGATACCCTGTCTGACTACATACAAATTCTTCATAGTGTGCTTCCTATAATACAGGTAGACAAATTGGGTTCTTTGGTCCCTAAGCTACAGTGCTCTAGACAAAAAAGAAGCTAAAACTTTTCTTTTTTAGGCTGATGAAGTGTTAAGTTTTCTGATTTATCTGATGTCTACTGAAGCATTCAGGCTTTGTGAGCTACACAAAAATAACCAGCAACACAGAAACCCCAGACTCTAGGAGTTAACAGTAGTTTCAAAGATCGGTAAATGAATAGGCTTGTTCTCCTAGCCAGATTAGTGTCAGCAATCATGAATATTCAGTAGTTCATTTAATCATCATATTTCAACTCTTTTAAATACTGTGGTTTGTACATTTAAATGGGAAACCAACTTGCCTTAAGAAAGCTTTTCTTTCTTCCAGGCTGAGGGTGGGAGGGAGAGAACAGATCCATGATTTCATAGCTTTGAGAAACTCGTAGTGAGAAAACACCCTCTACTAATTCAGATCAGCACCTGCTTCACAATATACTTCTCTAAGAAATTTGTCTAGTACACCAAGAGTTTAGATGATTTGCTCAGATCACAAAGCCAGATTCAATTAAAATTTAACTAAAATCCATTCATCAGGATTGCTGGGTAAAGTGGCTGCCTAAACAGAAGGCAGTCCACCCTGTTCTCACATACTCTGACAAAATGCTTAAGTTTGTGCCAAATTGCATAATTATCAAGAACTCCAATGAGAAATTATAGTAAGTAACTTCTTCCACTGCAGAACTGCACAGAAAGATGACCAGAGCAAAGGAAAGGGGGTTACTAGGAAAGCTAGCACCAGTTTGGATTGCAAAAATCTGTAATACTCAATGTCTAGAGGTAACAAGGATGGACAGCTTGTCCTGAGGAGATCTTAGGGTGGTCAGAAAGTCCAATTCTGGGGACCTTGGAAGCCCCAGGGAATGACAGTAGCTATTATATTCCAAGGATTCAGTGGTGCTACAGGTTTCAGATGGAGACACCCAAGGCTCTGAAAGATAAATAAATCAAACAAACTATTGATCAGTTATCAAAAATTACTACATACCTAAAGATTCTCCCTAAAAAGGAGTAACTCTGATAACTGAAAACTGAGAAGGAAAGGGAAAAATGGCTTATCTAAAAGAACTATAATGATCACACAGTTGAAATGAAGCAAGAAAATAAAAATTTAAATATAAACACTGGAAGAAAAAATCAGAAGGAAACCAAACATTTGAGGAAAAAAACAACAAATCTTACCCAAGTTAATGGGTACTAAAATGATAATGGGATAAATGCAAATCAATGATTCCAAGAGATAGCCAGAAATATTAGAACAAAAAATAAAACTTAGAAAAAAAAATTTAAAAAATCTGATATCAAAAACAAGTGACCTAGAAAGTAGGTCAAGGAGAGATAATTTAAGAATCATTATGTTTCCTAAAAATGATGTTTTTAAAAAGCCTATATAGTATATAGTACATTTTATTCGTCATTGTTTATATAGTGCTTTAAGGTTTGCAAAGCATTTTATAAATATATCATTTGACGTGACATCTCTGGGAGGTAGGTGCTATTATTATTTCTGTCTTACAGAGGAGGTAACTTAGGCTTATAGTAAGTGATTTGCCCAGTCATACATGTAATAAGTGTCTGAGTTAGGATTAGAACTCATATTTTCCTCACTCTAAGTCTGGTGCTCTCTGCACTGTGGCAAAGATCTATTAGAAGAAAAAGGCAAAATAAATACAGAAAGAATACAGAGAGCACCTGAAAGAAATTACAAAAGGAAAAGTATCAGGAATGACATAGCTAGAATCAAGATTTCCCATGTCAGTGTGTGTGTGTGTGTGTGTGTGTGTGTGTGTGTGTGAGAGAGAGAGAGAGAGAGACAGACAGACAGACAGACATTCAGACAGACAGACAGAGACAGACAGAGAAGATATCTTGGAATATAATATTCCATCAGGTAAAAAAGTTAGGATTACAACCAGCAATAACACCCTGCAAAACTAAGTATTATTCTACAGGAGGAAAAAAAAGAGGATTGCTAATGGAATAGAAGACTTTTCAAGTGTTTCTTAAGAAAATGCCAGCACTGAGGGGCACCTAGGTGGTGCAGTGGATAGAGTGCTGACCCTGAAGTCAGGAGGACCCGAATTCGGATGTGGCCTCAGATCTTTACACTTACTAGCTGTGTGACTCTGGGCAAGTTGTTTAATCCCAATCACCTAACCAAAAAAGAAAGAAAGAAAATACTAGCACTGAGTTTTTCTTTGAAGTAAAAATAGAAAAGTACAGAGGAACCTTGGAAAGTAAACTTATTTGAGCAGTTCAACAAAACTCTAAGATGATATAGTGCTAACATTCTAATGGATAAAAAGAAAATCATGCCCTTTTGGAACAGAAATGTTTTCAAAGGCTAATAAGAGAATGTATTGCTGACATTAAAAAAAAGACTGCAATATTTTTTTTAATTCATAGAAGATAACAGAAAGGAATTCAGAAGGAAATATAGAGGACAGTTTTGAAACTAACATCCAGAATTAATTTATGATTTTTGTGGGAAACAAAGGAAGGAGGTCAGTTTCCACAGGGTTAAAATTCCTCCCAGTTTGGTGCCTAGCATGGCGTCTGGCATGCAGTAGGGGTCAAATAAATGCGTGTGGATTAATTGATTGACTTGATAGTTGCAAAGAATTTTCACATATTTCATAGTGTCAAGTGCTATTATCTCTATTTTACAGATGAAAAAACAGGATGAAGTTAAGTGACTTAAGGTCACACAACTAGCAAGTGAAAGGAATTAGACTAGACCTTAGCTTTTAAATGCACCTCCCTGCTCTTGCAGGAGACACTACATGAGGGTATTGCATATACTGTAGTACAGGATTAATGAGTTGGCTGATTTTGCTGAACTTTTTTGTTACAAGAGAAGATTTACTTGGCATGGAAGAAGGGTATAATTAGAAAGAAATGTGAGGTTTTTTAGTACTTTTTCAAAAATAGGATCTTGATATTTAGTTTGAAGGCCAGTGTCAAGAAATATTTAAGTGCTTACTGCTGCTGCTCCTCCTCCTCTTCCTCCTCCTCCTCCTCCTCCTACTGCTACTACTACTACTACAAGCTACTAGTAGCTTGCATTTATATCATACCTACCATGTGTCAGGAACTCTGTAAAGCACTTTACATATATGTCTTATTCTCACAACAATCCTGTAACATAGCTGCTAGCATTATCCTCATTTTACAGTTGAGGAAGGTGAGGCAGGCAGAGTGACTTATCCAAGGTCACCTAGCTATTAAATATCTGAAGCTGGATTTGAACTAAGGTTTTCCTGACTTCGGACCTGACCCTCTACCTACTGTGCCACCTACATGCCCCTTCTAATAGTATCTATCTCCAATACTTACTATGTGCCAGGCACTGTTGTAAGCATTGGTGATACAAAGATAAGCAAAAAAGGAGAACATTTTCTGCTCTTGAAGAGTTTACCTTCTAAGGGAAGTAAATAACACATGAAAGAAAACTGAAAAAGATGGGGAGGAAATTATCTGTTGGGGAATGGTGGGAAAAGGAGTCTAGGAGTGAAGCTTGGAGTATAATGGAGTGAACATGGGTGGCCTGAGGGAGGCCTTTCTTTAAGACAGAGGTCAAAGGAGGAAATAACTAATCAGAAGAAGGAGCTGTGGGGGTCCAGGAATCTTTCAGTGTGAGAAGGCTACTGAAGCATGATGGAAAAATAAGTCACAGAGTAAGGAGGAGAGACAGAGTGGAATGAAAGAAATCTTTCTAGAAACTTAGAAGTGAAATTGTAAAAATGATATCCTTACCTTTTTCCCCTTTAAACATAGACATCACTTGAAATTCTTTCTTTTTTCAAATTGCCTACCATCCTATCAATTGGACATTTGTTCAAATCCTTAAGAAAAAGTGCTACCTGCAAGGAATTTAATTAGATATTTCCTCCTGGTACTTAGAAGAGATCAGTCACTTAGAGGGTGTGACAGAGGAAGGAAAGGTAATATTGGATCTTTGGGCCCTGGGAGGAGGGGAGACTTATGGCAGAGGAGGCTGGGGAGTTGCCAGCCTAAAGATAGCATGAGAAACAAGAGAGGGGATGCCAGGAGAAAGGAAAAAAAATAGGCACAAGGGGTCCCAAAGAGAAACACTGACTGCTTCATAGTTTCCCCTCAGGCTGACGCTACTGTTTTCAAATATTAAGGAAATGTGCTCATTTCCAGGGTAGACTTCTGATGCTTCTGACTCAGAGGCAAATACATTATAAATTCTCTAAAGGAACTTGAGGTCTATTTCCTTATCCTTTACCTGGGAATTCTTTCCCTCCCTAAATCTCTTCTCCTAGCCCCTCAAAACCATCATCAAGTTCTGGAGACCCTCTTGCAGATAGGTTCCATGAGGGCTAAGTCATCATGAAGAAAATCAAAATCCTTTCAACAAGTGACGGGCTCTGGTACAAAGAGTCCCATAATGTACTCAGTCAAGATGCCAAACACATGTACTTTGTTAGGTTTAATCAGGAACAGATCTGTTCCTAGTTGCAATTCTCCAAACCTGTTTTATAATCATGCCAATAGAATGGGCAAAATTTCCGTTCAAAGCCACCATAAAAAGCATCCAGATGTTTTTGCTAGGATGACATGCACCTGCACCAGAGGCTGCCCACATCAGCAGCTTTCCAGCTTCTCTTTGGGGAGCAAATAGCACATAGCTCTCCATGGTACAGCATGATAAGGGAGTAAAAGGAAGGGATTTTTATAGCCTTCTTTTATTCAACAAACTTTTGTGAAACACCCACCAATGGCACCGATATTCTTCCAATCACCCAAATTTACAACTTAGGTAGGGTGGAAAAAAATCCTGCATTCTGAAATGTGGACACAAGACTTCCAAAAACAACTTTATCAAATTAAACATATTCTAAGCCTTTCTGTTTAGAGAAAGAAAATATCTAAAAGGACAGAAATCCATCCTGGCCTGGAAAGAATCTTTCTGACCAAAGCCATTTATGATTTGTGGTATTCTCAAACAAACTCAAATTCTACAGTAAAATAAAACATTACAGAACTTTAGGTGAAAAGTCAACTGACATTTTGTTTCATTCAACAGAACAACAGTCACCTTTTGGCATGCCCTTAAAGAATCATTTTTCTTTTTTTCTTTCATTTAAAAATTTTTTTTAAAGCTTTACAAGCATTCGTTATCTCAATTTTTAAAAGAAAAAGAACCTTATTACAAACTTGCATAGTCCAACAAAACAAATTTTTACATTGATCACATCAAAAAATAATTGATTTTTTTCTTCATTTTAAGTCCATCCCCTGCAGGAGGTGGACAGTGTGCTTCATCTTTGATCCTCTGGAATTGTAGAATATAAGACAGTTCTATTAGTCAGTTCTAAAGTATTTTCTTTGTAATACTGTCATTGAATACGTTATGCTACCAGTTCTATTCACTCTGTCTCACTTCATAGATGACTTCTCAATTTCTTCTGTCCATTTCACCATTTTTTGGCATCATAATATTCCATTGCATTAATATACCATTATTTGCTTAACCATTCTCCAATTGGTAGACCACTATTTAATTTCCAGGGTTCTTTTTTCTTACTACAAAAACTGGTGCTATAAATATTTTTGTATATATTGGCCCATTTCCCTATTCTTTTATCCCTTTAGGAAATAGGTATAGCACTGGTATTTCTTAGTCAGATTGTATGGACAGGTTAGTGTCTTTGGGGCATTATTTTAAATTGCTTTCCAGAATGACTGAACTAATTCACAGCTCCCTTAATAATTCATCAGTGTGCCTATTTTCCTGCAGCCTCTCCAAAATTTGTCACTTTCCTTTTTTGTCATCTTTACAAATCTAGTGTGTGTGAGGTAGAATCTCAGTTGCTTTAATTTGTATTTCTGTAATGATTAATGATTTGAAGCATTTTATGCTAACACTGATAGCTTCAATTTTGAAAACTGCCAAGAGAACAATTTTTCTAAATCTTTTAAAATCTCTTCTACCACTTTCTCTAAGGATTCTCCTTTCCATCTAGACAAAGGTGAACTCAAGTGATATTTCCATTAACTGAAGTAATCAATGCTTTCTTCCTTCTTTTAGTCTGATCATTACCTGAACGGATTGATCAACAGTTAGGGGCTTGGAAGGTGGGCTGGAAATCAGTTAGGCATTCTATAAAAACAAAGTAAAAGTGGTTCAAGGAGGAACGTGGTTTTGCAATTTGTAGTTAAAGAAAAACTGATAAAAGTTTTCTCATTTAGGTGGCACCAAGGGCTTCAGACTGAAGTATTCAAATCTTATTTAGTAATATATGCAGCTGAAATAGACAATGGGAGGAGTTTGCTGTACTTCCACAGTGACACCTTTGGCTCATTCCCTCTTCCGCCATATGCAATCAGGTGCCAAGCCCCACGCATTCTCCTTTCTTAATATCGCTCATGTTTATCCCCTCTTATCTATTCATCATACAGAATCTTAGTTCACACTCTCTTCACCTGTTACCTAGACCATTGCAATTGTCTTCTAATTGTTTCCTTGCATCTAGTTTCTCTCTTCTCCAATCCATCCTCCCCATAGTGACATTCCTAAAATAAAGGATTGACCGTTCTTGCTCAAGTTTCTTGTTCAAGAGGTTTCACTGATTCCTTTTTGCCTATAGAATAAAATACAGTAGGTATCAAAATTACTTCAGTCTGGCTCCAGCCTATCTTCAAAGGCTGATGATACATTCATTACCTTCTCTCACACCTTTAAATTCCAGCTGAACTGATTGACTTGCTGATGTCTATACACTATATTTCCTTCCCCTTTCACCTTTCCATATCTGACCACTGAAGTCAGATGGCTGTGGAGGAGAAAGTGAGGCTGGTGACTTTGCACAGCTCTTCCTCACTTAAGTCCAATTCACTTGCGTGTCATGGCATCACATCCCTGACATCATGATCATCTTTGAGAATGAAGGACAAACAGCAAAATGTACAGGTTCTCACCTGTGGCACCACATTGTTTCTTTCCCTCCTCATCTACATCTCTGGGGGTCCCTTGCTTCCTTTGGCATCAATTCAAGGGTCACCTCCTTCAGGTGACTTTTCCTGGGTCTTTCAGTAATTGTTAGTACCCCCCCCCAAATAAAGTTGCCTTAATTTTGTTTACATTGTGTGCTTACATCTCTGTGAAAACACAACTTTCCAGTAGAATATAGCCTCCTTGGGGGCAGATACTGTCTCATCTTTGGCTTTGTATCTCCTGTCCCTAGAATGGCAGGCAGTTAACAAAATACTCGTTGATTTATTTGCCCAATATGGTGTTTGAGGTAGATAAATAGGTAAATAAGACATGGTCTCGACATTCATGGAGATAAAGTGAGATAAGGCATCTATACAAATAATTATAATACAATGCTGTAAGTATATAGCAATAATAAAAATAAAAAGATTATAATAATAAACAATATTTACATAGCAATGGAAAGTTTATAAACTGCTTTAAATGCATCTTCTTGATTGAGCCTTATAATAAACTGTCTAGAGTAGGTCCTCCAATTATTATTGCCCCTACCTTACAGATGAGAAAACTGAGGCACGTTAAATCATTTGGTTATTATCACTCAGTAAGCGTACAATGTAGAAATTGAAATCAAATCTTTCTGACTTCAAATCCATACATACTTTAACCTCTAGGCTACGTTGTCACTCTTATGTAAGAAAAAGCATGGAGAGGGAATATGTGGGTGTTGGGGGTGGGAGAGACACAATAGTTACATATTTTTGCCATACCTGTGATTTAATTGGTAGAAATTCCTTTAATCAAAGTAGATAGGCATCTCCTTTGCCAGTTGTCACATTTGGGGAGGCATGTAGAGATTAAACAAATTTCTCAGGATCACAACCAAATGGATCTTGAACCTTGTCTTTCTGATTCCAGGGCTATCTCTTGCCTTGCACTATACCACACTGCCTCTACTTATACTGGACATGAAGTACTCCAGATGTGTAGGGTAGTATGGGTCTATCACCTCTCATGTTCTGGCATCCTTGAGGTCAGAGTACCTTTTTTGGCCTTCCATTATATCCCTAGCATTTAGCACAGAACCTGCAAGGCAATATTAAATATTAAGAATGCCCCTTGACATCACCTTCTAAGGCAGTCTAAGACCTTGCTGGAATTTTTGGATGTTAAATACATACTCTTAGCTGACACCATATAAATGTCAAAATCGTAGCTTCAGAGATGAAAAGGATCTAGTTTTACAGATGAGAAAACCGAGACCCAGACCCAACACAGTAAGCAGGAGGTATGGCGTTTGAAACTAGTTGTTTCCTCTGACTCGAAATCTAGCACTATAACAAATAATAATGATGATCATTGCTATGCTTAATAATGATTATAACTGTAAACAATAATGCTATAATTTACAATTATAATGATGGCAGCTATACTTAATAATAATTACCATCATTGTTATTAATAGTGCAACAATCTCCTAAAACTTATAGACCTTTTTTCAGAATCTCTTGTCTATCAGGGGTGGGGAGCCTGTGACCTTTCGACTGCGTCCAAGTTTTACAGAGTATTAACATTTTATTAAGGAGGTTTATTCTATGAAGTTTGGATTCAGTCAAAGGGCAACACTTGAGGACCTAGAGGGCCACATGTGGCCTCAAGGCTTCAGGGTTCCCCACCCCTAGAGCTATTTCCCCCCATTTCTTAAAAGGCAATCATTTAAAATATTAAGGAGATTTCTCCTAAGAATATTAATGATTGATCTTTGATGCCTTTTGACCCATATTTTTCATACATTGACAAATCTCTTGCCTTGGATCCTTTGATACTATTGATAGACAAATACATTTCTTCAAATCTCCTGAAACTGATGCCAACCTTAGAGAGCAACCAGTCTTCCACTTATTCAACAAGACCCTTTCCCAGTCCTGCCCCCCCACGCCACCCCAGGATAAGGCCAGATAAAACAGGAGAGTTGTGTTCCTGGAAGCAAAGAACAATGGTGGTGGGAAGATCTAACCATCTTTGAGTTCTAAGAAAGATGGGGCAAAATGGGAATTGGAATCCAAGGGAGGGAAAGAAACAAAGTCAACTATGTTTTTTTATTCCTTCCTATATGGGCCATTCCTTCACACATAATGAGCAGCAATCACTCCATTTGGATAAATTAAAAGTGATCTTGTCACATGAAGAGGAACAGTGCCTGATCAAGAGTCAAGTTCTGTATTCTGTGTTTCAGTTTACCAGGATGTGGGAGCAGTTTCCCAGGGCAACCATAGAGCCCACAAATATCATGGAAATGAGTAAGGATGAGCTCACCACTGTCTCCGGCGTAAACATATTTTCTACCCAGGCAACAAATGAATTCTTTTTATATTCGATTCCAAAACTCATGAGGCATTATGGTATATCAATGAATTAATCTATAAGCATTTATTTAGCATCTACTATATGCCAGGCATTGTGCTAAGCATTATGGATACAAATGCAATAAATAACACAATCCCTACTTGCAAGAAGTTTACGTTCATTGCATTCCAGTCCTTCCTCCTAAAATATGCTGGCTATGTAACCCTGGACAAATTATTGAACCATTCAGTACCCTAATCAACTCTCCAAGAGTGTACGTTACAGAAAAAGTTCCATTTTCCATTGCTGGGGGAAATTCATCAAGAGGAGTTCCCTATACTGAAGAAATCACTTATTAAGTTAAAAAAAATCAGTGTTGGACCACTACTAGTAATCTGAACTTTGATGATAAGAGAGGGAAAAGCAGTAGCATGCACTAGTGAAAGTATATTTTTAAGTACCATCTCTTTCCAGTGAATAACAAAATCCCTCCAGCTTTTCTCTCATTCCCATTCCATTTGTTTTCCCCTTACTCATGCCAGTTGTATGTGATGATAGCATTTCTTTGACCTAACTAACATTTGGAATTTCATGCTAATTCCATTAGTAATGGCAGATAATAAATTGACTATTTTTTTAAATCATCATAGCGAATTGTCTTAAGACCTCATGAAACTGTGGGTATTTTTTTTCTCCCCTGCTACTCTCCTTGAATGAGATAAATTTCAAAACTAGAGCTCAATTTTAGCTATGTTTAGGACAAATCCCAGGTGTAGTAAACCTACAAAGTTACTGAGGAAGCACCTTTCCTTTAGAAGAGCACAGCACTTCTTAGAAGGGAATAGGGAGCATTGCCCTCATAGCTAAGTGTGTGATGGCATGTGGTCACCCATTGGAAGCCACTTTGGAACAGGTCCATTCTCTGGTTAGGAGTTACCAGAAAGTAATGAATTTCAGAGTTTCTATGGCCCCAGAACTTAAGGCCTTTTCTTAAAGACATCCCCAGCTTCTATTAGACTGGTTGTTCTACCTAAACAGCAGTTTTACCGAAACGTGTTCTTGCAAGAGGACAGTATTTCTTTTAAGATGCTGCTTTGTTGCTCAGGAAAACATCATTTTGATGTCAGGGAGACATGGCCTTTCTGCCAGAGTTCTCTGGCAATGGGTAAATTCTCTGGGAGTGGTTTAAGCAATCTTTCAGTCCACTACTGTATCATTTCCTTAACTACAGCTTCTGAGTTCTGGAGGGCCTTTCCCTAGAAGGGTTATTCCAGTCATTCACATGATGTGTATAACTGGGCTTAAATTGTGGGGTGTCTCACAGGCTCTCAGATCAAAGACTTTTTATGGTTGGACCCAGGGCTAGGAAGTACAAAAGCTTAGGGGGTCTTTGTCTACTTACAGTCAGAATAAGAGTCAACCAACTAGTAATTTATGTACATATGAAATTAATAATAATTGTTATGATTATATTTTTATATTTATATGTGTTAAACTATGTAGGATATTCTTTTACAGAGGACATAGAAACTATTCTTAGAAGAGGATGGAAGAATGATCAACATATGTGGTATCATTATATGTATATGGCAGGTGCTTTGTGGGAGATAATGTTGTCAAGACCTGTGTCATTAGTATAAGGAACTACTGGTGGGAATACTACCTCCTGGTAACTTCTATATTCATAGTCTTAGGGAGCTACCTGGTACACTGATAATTTAAATAACTTACTCTGGATTACAAAGTGAGCGTGTTTTTCTGGTAGGATTTGAGCCCAGTTTTTTCTATCTCTAGGTCCAAAACTCTATCACTACTCCCCACACTCTCATGTATGTGTATTGCATATCTATAATTATATGTATGCATTTCATATAATATCTATTTATATGCATATATGTATACATGTGGGTATATGTGCATATAAACATATCATGGGGATCCACTCATACTTAGTTCTAGGGACCTTCCTTATATTCTTTCGATATACACACATGTTTATATCTATCTGCCTATGTATATGTAAGCATCTACAAAAATACACATACATATGCAGAAAGAAAGAGAGATAAAGAAATAGAGAAGGAGGAAAGAAAGGAAGAGAAGACAGAAAGAGAAAAGTAAAGAGGGAGAGGGAGAAAAGAAGACAGAGAAGAGTGAGAGAGGAAAGAGTGCCTTAGAACATGGATCTTCTACAACATATGGTCATACCATTGAGTGTCCTTGAAGACTAATTGCCCTTTAATTATGGAATATCCCTGTGGTTTTAGATTTTTTTTTTAAATGAAGGCTATTGCTAAAGATATTTTAAAGGAGGTATGCCGGACAGAGATATACTGAGCTTTAAATCCATGGATGTAGAAGGAAGGTCTAATGTAGAAGTTGGTGGTATTTAAGTCTGTTATCAAGGTAGAGATCCAGATGATAACTTCACAAATAGCTTCTCTCCTCATTACTATGATTCCAGAGAAGAAATTTTGGTAAAGCTATAGTAGAAGATTGAATTCTGAGTTCCCAAGCAAAATTATAAAAGACCTTCTCTTTAAGTCATTGCTACCGGTAATATCCTTACGCTTGTACTCCCAGAGACTGCTTCTTCCTGCTGATCCCTCAAGCCTAGCATGACTTAGATGAGCTTACCTAAGTAAGCTTTGTTTTAACGCTGAATTGGTTAAAAAGAAACAACAGTGGGTTGAACAGATTTGCAAATGGTATGGAAATGCTTTCCTGGGAGTGCTCAGATGGTAAATGAAGTCATTATTCTTTAGTACTAATTTCTCATAAATATTTGCTGTTCCTATACAAGTAGAAATGTGCAAGAGTGAGCTAATTTGCCTCAGAAAATTATTAGGAGACCTGGTATGTTTTTGTTTTTTTGTTTGTTTGTTCGGGGGGAAAGTAGTCCATCTAGCAATCTCACATATGTGAGTCACTCCTATGTTGGAGATTGCAATCTATCCATGCCCTCCCACCCTATGAAATGCTTGGCCAAGTCCTTCTGAAAAAGCTCCACAGGGTATCCATCAATTTCAGGGGACTTTCTGCTTGTTCTCTTTCCCATCCCAAATCTGTGTGACAATAGTCTTCACGTCATTTCTCTTGCAGAATTCTTAGTTCCTAATGTGATGTAGCATGCACACAATGTTCCCCAGACAAAATGGTGAGAATAACATCCTATCAAATATAAAATTCCTTAGGGACAGAAACTGTTTAACTTTTGTCTTTCTATGTCTCGTACCTTGTGCAGTGCCTGGACCATAGTAAGTACTCACCAATTGATTTGTTCATGATGCTGAAGAATGTACCCTAGAGAATCACTGAATCACAGAGGATCATAAATCTAGAGTTGGAAGTGAGTCCAACCCCCTTATTTCACATGTGAAGGGATAGAAGTTCATGGAGATAAATAATTTTGCCAGGTCACACACTTAGTAAGCAGAAGAGACAGGATAGGTTCATGGAGTTTATTTATTTGTTAAGAATGTCCTAAATAGGGTGACTATAAATATTTCTTCTTATGAAATGCTTTTAAAATATCATGGTTATATGACCATCTGAATGAATGGTGAACTTGATTGACCTGTTTCAATCTATCCATATGAATGGAATCAATTTCAGAACAATTTTGGACATCCTTTGGTGGAGGGTACAGGAAGTACACTTTGGATAATTCAACATTCCAAAGACTGTGGTCTGACCCATTTGGATATTCTATGAATGTAGATCACAAACTATCGATGCTCCCCCAATCTGTGCAACTCTTGACTATAAATCCCTTTATAAATCTGCTACAGGGGAAGAGGAGAAAAAAGGGGAACAAGCATTTATTAAGCACTGACTGTTTGCCAGGTACTGTGCTAAGCACTTTACAGATATCATCACCCATGGTTCTAGGGACCTTTTTTGCATTCTCTTAACATTGCTTGTTTCTTTACTTAACATTACTTGTTACAGTTTCTTTCTTTTTTTGTACTATTTATTTTCTTAACAATATTTTGAATTAATCTGCTCCTTCATATACCCCTCTTCTCTGAATAAATTAAACCAATAAACAAACCTAAAATACAGTCCCTCAAATACATATCTTATGTAGTCTGACATAACAAACTCCCACATTAGCCACATTTGAGAACATATAGCTCCTTCTGCATGCTAAGTTCATCACCTCTCTGTCAGGAGAGGAGTGGAATGTTTCATCTTCATTCTTTTGAACTCATGACATGTCATGGCATCAGTCAGAGTTCTAAAGTCTTAGAAAGCTATATTTTGCTATAAAGTTGTCATTGTATAAGTTATTTTCCTAGTTCTACTCACTGTGCTCTGAATCAGTTTGTAAAGATCTTTGAAGTTTCTCTAAAATGATCCATTTCCTAATTGATTATAGCACAGTAACGTCACAGTTTGTTTATCCCTTAGCTGTGATCACAGGCAAATTTTTTAGCTTCTGAGCCTCAGTTTCCTCATCTGTGAAAGGGAAGAATTGTACTAGATGTATTCTAAGAAGATCTCTTCCAGCTCTGAAATTCCATGACTTTATGATTTGGCCGAAATTCCTGTTAATAATCTTCCTGGCTACATTCCTGCCTTTTTCTGTGGATTCAAAAATTCAAAAATTTCTTCATGTTCTTTTTTTTTTCTAAAGCCTAGATCAGGGACAGATGTTCAAAGTTTATGATGCATAGTCTGCCTCATGACCTTTGGATATCAACTTAATTTTTCCTGAATACTTCCCAACTGTCTCCTCCAGTTTTTTTTAGGTTCATTTTGTGAAAATGAAAATACTGAAATGCACTAGAGTGCTTTGAAGTTTGGAGAGTGTTTTGAATATATTAGCTCATTTGAGTCTCACAAAAATTAAATTCAGGGGTAGATGGGAGCATAGGTTTAGATCCAGAAGTGATCCAGTCTCCTCATTTTATCAAGAAGGAACTGAGGGCTAGAGAGAGATGAAAAGACTTGGCCAAAATTGCACAATTAGTAGAACCAGAATTCTAACCCAGGTCCTCTGACTAGTCTCATAGACTAGAACTGAAAAGGATGTGGGAGACCATCACTTCCAATCCCCTCATTTTATAGATAAAGAAACTGAAGCCTGAAGCTTGTTGCAAAGCTAATAATGCCAGACCCAGGATTTCAATTAAAGTGCCTATCTACTATACCACAAATCCAGTATTTGGGAACTACAGATATTACTATCCTTATTTTACAGATAAGGGAACTGAGGCTCAGATAAATTAAAGCACTTGCCCATGATCACACAACTAAGTGTCAGGGATAAGATTTGAACTGAGATAACCCCAGATACAGGGCTTAATTCACTATCCCATAATGCCTCTGGGATACCATGATACCATTTGGCATCAGTAGAAAAGAGTAATTTAATAATGTGACAGAGAACTAAATGATAGCAATAAAATGTAGGTTCCTTAGTTGATCCAAAGAGTTTCTCTATTTCCCTAAACCTCTAACTTGGTCATTTTCACTGTCTATCCCCTCATGCTCAGAATTCTCTCCCTCCTCTTCTCTGTCTCCTGGTTTCCCTAGCTTCTTTCAAATGCCATTTCACTCTCTATGGGAAGGCTTTCCCAATCTTTCTTAATGCTAATGTCTTCTCTCTGCTGGTTATCACCAAATTATCCTTTATATCTTGTTTGTACATACTTTGTTTACATGTTATCTCTTCCACTAAACTGTAAATTCCTTGAGATCACAGACTGTCTTTTGCCTTTCAATGTTTGGAACAGTGCCAGGCACAGAGTAGGTGCTTAATAAATACCTTTTAACTGACTACTGACTGAATGACTTACAACCAGGGAGTGGCTTGGATGCTAGTGAAAAAAGAGTTCATCATCTCCTTTAAACCACTTGTGTTTTTGTTTTATTTGAGAGACCATTCATTGGCTTATAAATAATTCTCCAGCAGTGAGCTGAATACATGGGAAATTTCTCAGGTTTCAGGGTAGTAGGTAGTGCCTTAATTCTACAGAGCCTAATTTAGATCAGAAAGGGAAAGTCTGCCTACGAGAGCATCAGGGAGGGACTTAGTCTCCCAAGGGAATCAGGATCAATAAGTTAAGAACCTTTGATCAAAGAGATCAACCCTGTTAATGATAACAGACAGTGACAGTCTGGGCAACCAAAATAATCTTTTCCCTTTTACCCTTCCTTCTGGAGTGATATTGTTGACAGATAACTGGGCTTATTGAGAGAAAGGAATGTAAAACTTTGCTTTTAGAAAAATACTGAGCATTTCCTTTTGGTCACTGACATTCTACTGCCTTCAATCTAGAGATTCCTTATGCATTACTCAGAAAAATGATTTTTAATTTGTCAAATTGTTGTCATTACATCTATTGTCAGGCTATTGTCAATTTGTCCATTCGTTATCACTATATAAATTGGTCTTCTAGCTCTTCCCAGCTTCTTAAACTTTTCATTTTGTCATTTCATTTAGTTCAATAGCATTCCATTACAGTCACATACCGTAATTTGTTCAGCCATTCTCCAATGGGAGGACAACCCCTGAATTTCTAGTTTTTGGCTACTACAAAAAGACCTGCTATAAATATTTTTTAACATATGGGCTTTTTTTATGATTATTCTTTCTCTTCCAGTTTGAGCTAAGCTCTCATCTCACTCTCAAATGAAGAGCTCACTTACTCGTATATGTTTTCTTGGTCTATTTTAATCCATGTAACTTCCACAACTTTAGTTTATAATTTTGCTTGGATGAATATATTTATTTACTATTTCATATTTGAGGTGGTCTTTTGTACCACTAGAATTTGGTGGGAAGGGACCAAGTTGATAGGTATAAGCTAAAAGATACCCCTCACTCTTGAGAAAAATCAGGGTAACATGAAGCTTTTGTACTTCAAAACATGGTGCCCTTTGATCAGAGATATTTGAGGGCTAGTAGTCTTGTACCTCACTTAGATATTGGGGAAAAAGAATGTCCAGCCTCAGGAGCAACCCATGGACCTGCCTGCCCTTCCCCACCTAGACAGTGTACAGGCATAGTCCTAGGTTCTCCTCTCCACAGAGAAGAGCCAGATTTCAAATCATATCTATCTACACCACATGAGTTACATCTATACATTTAAACTACCCCTGTGGGTAGTTTACATCTATACATTTAAACACTATAGTGAGTTACATCTATACATTTAAACTACCTTATATATCTTTTACAGAGCATGCCTAATTTACAGCCATATAAAAGCCAACTATTTTTAAAATGTTTTCCTCAGTTTTCAAAGAATAATTTTAGGGGAGGTTTTAAAAACTGAAAACAATTAAACTTTTGTTTGTCATTGGTCTTGATAACTGCTCAAACATTAGCATCAGTTAGAGTAATTCTCTACTTCATCTTGTCAGTAACAGAACATCTATTAATGCTTCTTTTTAAAAATTCAAATCATTTTCTGCAAGAAAACAATCACTTTCTTTCTTATTCTCAGTTGAGTCTGCATTTAAGTGCTTGCTATATGTCAGGCTTGGAATGAATGCTGGGGATACAAAGAGAGAAATTAAAACAGTCCCTGTCCTTCCTTTTGGAAGAGGACCAGTGACATCACCAGGTAATGTCTTGACTTGAGTGTGAACTGGATTTAAATGAGGCAGAGCTACACAAAGTCATCAGCCTTATTCTTTCTTCCAGGTCATCAAAGTCCAGTGGCAAGACAAAAATCAAGATGATGCAGGGATAACCTGGATGCAGTGGATGGCTTTGGCATCTTTGATGTCTAATCAAGCTCTAAGCACTCCACAGCAGCTGCTTTAGCTGCCTTCATGGCTGTTGGAACGAATTGTTTTCATCTACCCATTTCCTTGAGTCTTCACATGCTTGGGGTAGACAACCCTCCCTATTTGTTAACAAGTCTGAGGCCTATATTGGTTACCCTCAACCTGGTTTAGCCCATCTGCCTCAATGGTTTACCATGGTGTGACTGCTGTGCATGCTACAGCTTCTTGGAGCTCACTCAAGTGAGAATTGAGTGCCAGGTAGACGCCACAGTGAATGAGAAACCCTGAAAAGTGCTTAGCAAGCCCTCCCAATGGAGGTGCTAATTCTTCTTGAGCATCCCATAACCCTCTAGATACTTTACATTCTGTTGAATGAATGTGTGCATGCATGCATGAATGAATGAACGAATGAATGAGAAAAGATTTATTGTGCTTACTGTGTGTTAGAATCTGACAACATATATATAGATAAGTAATTACAGGAGATGTACAGATTAACTTGGGGGGTGGGAGGGAGGAGCACGAACATTTGAGAGGACCAGAAAAGTCACTTGAGCTGAGCTTTGAATAGAACTAGTGGAATCAAAAAGCAGAGATAAGGAAGGTGAATATCCCCTTATTTAAAAAATACTGTAAGCTAACTGAGTGAGAGATTAAATGTCAAATAAACTAACACATTTATTATGGTTTAACTAAATAGAGTTGACCTGGGTTTGAGTTCTAGTTCCGTCAAATATTAGTTGTATAACCCAAGGAGTTTTAATTAACCTTATAGTGCAGGCCACATATAAGACAGTATCACAAAATATTTGACAGGCTTCTACAGTGAAGGGATTTTCCTTACTAGTTACTTACACTAGTGAGGTCACAGGTTCAGATTATTCCACCCCACCCCTCAGAAAAATATTCAGAGGACCATAGGAACATAGATTTAGAACTGTAAGTGATCCAAGAAGCCATCACCATATAGAAAAGGAAATTGACACCCAGAAAAGTTAAGTGAATTATCCACGTTCGCAGAGATATTAAGTGAAAGAAATAAGATTTGAACTCAAGTCCTCTGACTTCAGATCATTCCAACTTGATCACTTTTGCTGTGAAATAGAGCTTGTCAATTTACTATAGAGAAATGTAAGAGTGACAGTTGATTAATTAAAAATCACTCACTCTCACCCCAAATGAACTTGTTAATAAAATGCCATGCTCTGATATCAAAGGTCATTGAAATAAGTACAAACAATCTAGAATGAGACAATACAATTGAGATAAAATGAAAGGAAGCCGTATACTAAGGGGTATTAGGATTATTGAGGAGACACAGTCATGCCTTCTGGTGCTTGTATAAAATAACAAGCTAGTATGGAGTCCAGTATTCCAGTGATGTACTGGGCATAAGTATATTAATTTAGGATGACTAACTCCATTTTGTTTTAAGCCCCCATTTGGTGACTGAGTAGCTGTTATATAACTTGTTTTTTCTATAGTGAGATTTGGATTTGAACAGTTTGGTATATGTATTCATGTCAGTCTTTACCACTCTAATAAATACTCATTTCTTAAAAGCAAATTAAGATTGACTCGTTAATTGGTATAAACAGATAATCATTGGGGGAGGCACACTAGTAGGGACTTGAGCTATAACTCTAGCGAACCCCAGAGGGAGACAAGTAGTCAGCCACCTGTTGGGAATACAGCCTGTCAATATGAATGTATTAAAAAGATAATGCAAGAGACCGCACTATAGAAGTATTTGGCATATATTACTATATTCAGTTTTGTAATTTGTCTCTGTCAAGATGATAATGCTTACAGCAATAACAAAATCACACCTGGTCATATTATACATTAAAACTTCTGTCTTTTCATATGACTTTTAAACCTTCTTCCCTTCTCTGTCTCTGTCTCTGCTTGTATCTTTCTGTTTCTGTCTTTGTCACTGTCTCTCTGTGTGTCTCTCTGTCTCCTTATCTCTGTCTTTCTCTTTCTCTATTTTTCTTTGTCTCTCCTACACACACACACACACACACACACACACACACAGAGGGAGGGAGAGAGAGAGAGAGAGAGAGAGAGAGAGAGAGAGAGAGAGAGAGAGAGAGAGAGAGAGAGAGAGAGAGAGAGAGAGAAGGTTGGCATCATACTCTAGCTGGTCACAAAAGTAGTTGCAAAAATACTAGGAAACAAGGGTATTGGCCCTTTAAGTCAAGTGAGACCCAGTGTGTGTTGACTTCTGAAAACCTTAAATGGAATATGTAATCACTGAATTTAATAAAGGTGTCTTTTGATATAAGAAACATTTAGCACACAGATACAAATGTCTTTGAACATGGCATTATTCTTGTTCTCCTTAGAAGGTCAGAATAGGATCTTTTCATTGTGTTTCCAAAGCACTGTGGATTTCCTTGACAAAAGGAAATTGACTAAGCCACAGACCACCTTACTGGGGATGTTGTTACTTTCATTGTAATTTGAGGAGGAGAAAGTATAAGAGCTTAAGTGATTTGCTCAAGGTCAAGAATAAATGAGGAGTGCTGGCTAGGAGATGTGGCGGATAGGACTTCTGCCCTTTAATCAGAAGGACTGGAATTTGAATGTGACCTCAGACACTTGACACTTAGTAGCTGGGTGGCCCTGGGCAAATCAGTTAACCCTGATTGCCTCACAAAACCAAACCATACCAAAGAATAGGTGAGGAATTATTTGACTTCCTGTTTCCTGTCTTAATTGCTTTTTAGTACTCCTTTTCTATGTAACACACTCTACTTGTGACATGATTTATCTAGAAATATAGTAGGAAAAACCCCAACAGAACCCAGGTCCTTTTCTCCAACCCAAACTAACTGTGCATTGTGGATACCATTATGTGTAGGCTAACTTTTAAGACTCCGCTTGTAGCATCAAGAGTGTAGGTGGGCGTTTGTCTCAGAGAGAGAAATGAACTCATTCGAAGGGAGCAAGAACTACAGTGAACATCACAGTGAGTCAAACAGCTTGAACACCTTTGAACGATCAACATATCTGAACTGAATAAGGGTTACGTATGGCCTTTTTCAATGAGTGCTAGAACATATAGGTGGTAATCCACAGAGAAAAGCATGGTGAACTGTGAATTCTATTGAAATTCATCCCTATTCCCAACACCAGCTCCAACTCTTCTAAAAATTCCAGTTTGGGAAACTTTTGCTACAGGAAAAAAAACAAAACAACTCAGCTAGAGATAAAAGGCTTTTGATTATGGGATTACCAGTCATGAAGTAATGAAAGGAGTCAATTTTCTGCTTGGACTTCTTGGAATTATTTTACTCTCCTTATTATGGTTATTTGTACGCTCATCCTTCTTTTAAGATACACATTTCTTGTGAGCTTTGCTTTAAGGTGTAGTGAGCACTTTAAAATGTTCATTTAGTTCAGTTGAGAGAACAATAACTCATGTTTATACAGAATGTTTTCATTTATAAAGCACTTTCCTATGGAATCACAAGTAGCAATTTTGGTTCTTAAGGCAAGCAGCGTAAAACATGCCTTGGGCAAAAAGTACCATTCCTATCTTGTGTAAATAGCAGTGAAATGTGCCCTCAAATAAACTTTGTAATTCATGATGTGAAAACTACACAAAGAGAAAATGAAGACAAATTCATTTGGGTAGGAGAGATAATTCCTAGCTTCTACTCAACCTCCAAAAAGCATGGGTTAAACTTTTCTACACTCTACATTTTAGTGCCCTTTAGTAAAGCCCCTGTTGCTTCATCCTAGTTATGGTTCTGTTTTCCTTATATCGACTGTGTGAGGTAGGTACTACGATCATTATTATCCTTATTTTACAGATGAAGAAATAGGTTCAGAGTGGGTTCATGAATAACTATTTGATCTTGGGCACATAAATGTTTGAACTGGAACACTAACCCATCACTTCTTTACATTAGGAAGCAAAATTCTAGCCCAAATAAGTGATTGTTAAGTCAGCCAGAGTTTTTATTATGCATATATACATATATGTATATACATGAATCTGCATGTGTTTTATATACATACAAATATGTATATAGAATATAGGATGTAACTGCAAGAGTACATCTTACAAAGATCTCAAGAGAGATGCTTGGCACTAAGAATACAAAGAATGAAATGATCTCCACCCACAAGCAGCACACATCCTAACAGAGGAGGCAACAAGTATATCTATAAATCATATAGCATAATATATGTATAAATATATATTATTTTATGGTACTTTAATAATAGCATGTAAATAATAGCATAGTATTGTCACATATAATTATATATTTATAAAAATGATATATATGTATATATGTATATGCATATAACTATATTTTTGCTGTATGTATACTTATATATGCATTTATCCTGTACAGATTTATATATGTATTTTATAACTCTATATAGAAAGAGTTATTTATATATACACATATCTGGATATACATACTTTGCCAACTAGCCATTAAATAACATATGCATATTAACATATATGCATATATGTATGATTATCTTATATATGCACATAAATGCATAAAGAATGATATCTATACATACAATACTTCACACACACAAATACAATACATACTATATATATAAAACTATGTGTAAAGAGTTCTATATAACTGTATTTATGCTATATAGATTTATACCTATACTTTTTGTATATGTATTTGTGCTGTATAAATATATGCATATCCATATGCCATATAACTCTACATGGTGAAAATGTTTTATGTTTGCCTACATACACACATCTATCTATCTATCTGGGTGTGTGTGGGTGTGCATACACACATAAACATACACAAATATACATATATACATAAACACATATACATGCACACATATATGACACTTTTACGGCCAACAACTTAGCAGCACATGAACATTAATATACATGTATCTATATATGGCTATTTTGTACATGTACATAATGGACACACTATAGTAGAAATAGAAATTATACCTGTGATTTCATTCTTACAGAGAATTCTCAAATGAAAAACTTCCTTTACTGAGGCTGTTCAGCATCTTCTCTGAAACATATAGTTTTAGAAAATTGCTCAGAGTTTTGAGTTTCCCAGGGCCATACAGCCAGTATGTATCAAAGGTATGGCTTGAACTAAGATTATCCTGTCTGTGAAGCCACCTCTCAGTCCACTGTATACCACTGCTTCTCTGCAAAGCATCCATATAGTACTATTCTGTGTTTCCCTCCTGGCTTGCTGTTGACTGACTGACTTTCCTGAGCTTTGTGAAAGACCTCCACATAGCCTCAAATCTATGCCATTTTATAACAGCCTTGCAAGACTAAGCATGGGCTGGTCCAGCTCTCCTCTTTCATTTCTTTAACCAAATGTAATGCCCCAAGACTCAAAGGCATAGATGTACAAACAGAGAAAAAGAATAGCCATCTTCCCACCAATTAAAACACTGTAAGTTTCAAAGCAGAGATTAAGAAGAAAGAAACTGAAAAGAAGACCTCAAAAATAGACCCTGTTCCAAAGATCAAGGCACGGAGATTAAGGGGATGGATATATTACTTATTTCTCTTAGACCCTGGAGTCTAATGACTACCAATAGACTATTAAAAAATACCTTACAGATCTGGACAGAATGATAATAATTTCTTATAGCAAAAATAGTATTCCATCATAATCATACACCAAAATTTGTTTAGTCATTCCACAATTGATGGACATCCCCTCAATTTCCAATTCTTTGCTACCACAAAAAGAGCTACTATAAATAATTTTGCAAAAATGAGTCCTTTTCCTTTTCCTTTGGTTTCTTTGTGATAGAGACCTAGTAGGTATTGTTGGATCAAACCATATGCACAGTTTTATAGCCCTTTGAGTCTGCTTCCAGCTTGTTCTCCAGAGTTGGTCCTGTTCACACCTCCACCAACTGTACTTTAGTGTATCTATTTTTCCACATCCCTTCTAGCATTTGTCATTTTCCTATTCTGTCATGTTAGATAATGTGATAGATGTAAAATGGCAATTTGGAATTATTTTAATTTGCATTTCTCTAATTATTTCTAATTTAGAGCATTCTTTTATATGAATATTGATAGCTTTGATATTCTGAAAATTTTCAGTTGTTATCATGTGATCATTTATCAATTGGGAAGGGCTCAAATTAGTATAAATTTGACTCAGTTCCCTATATATTTGAGAATTGAAACCTTTAACAGAAAACTTGCTATAAAAATTTTTCCCCAAGTTCTTGCTTTCCTTTTAGTTTTAACTGCATTGGTTTTGTTTGGGGTAATCACTTTCATTAATTTTAATTCCTACAATTTTCTCTATGTCTTGTTTAGTCATGAGCTCTTCCTTTATCCATACACCTTAAAATAATTTTTTCCCTGTTCTCCTCATTTGCTTATGTTATCTCCTTTTATGATATCACCCTTTATATCTAAATCATGTGCCCATGTTGAGGTTATCTTGGTATACAATGTGAGATACTGGGTTATGTCTACCTTCTGTCAGACTACTTTCCAGCCTTCCCAGCAATTATTTTTCCCCACACCTCACTTGGTTGTGGTTTCTAGGTCAATGTGTGAGCACAAATGCCTAATAAAAAAGACTAAGGCATCTTGCTGTCTTCCACATTTCTCTATGATTTAGGACACCAGAGAGAACAACTATAAATGATCAGTACTGGCCATAAACTTAGAAATCCATATCATTCTATAGACTACTACTACACTTATATAGACATTACTACTCTTTTCTTTTTCTTTCCCTCTTGTTTTTTCAGCTAATGGTCATATTTCTTTAGGTGTTAAAAGAATTAAACACTTGAAAATACATCTGAAAGGCTCTTTATCACCACCAATCCCCAGGGCCCGATTGCTATGAAAAACTGCAGGATTCATGCTTCTTTTAATTCCCTTTGTCTTACATCTTTGCATTTCTGGCAGCCTGCTTTGTACTGTGTGTGTGTGTGTGTGGTTTGAATGTGAGAAAGACAGAGAGATAGAAAGGAGGCAGGAGATGAGTGACAAAGGGAGAGAGGAAGAAAGAGAGAGGAAAGGGAAAAAGAGGAGGGAGAGAAAGAGAAAGAGAAGAGAAAAAGACAGAGAAGGTGGGGAGTGAGAGGGAGAAGAGAAAAAGACAAAAAAGAGAGGAGAGGAGAGGAGAGGAGAGGAGAGGGGAGGGGAGGGGAAGGGAGGGGAGGGGAGGGGGGAAGAAGGAGGAGGAGGAGGGAGGGAGGGAAGGAGAGAGAGAGAGAGAGAGAGAGAGAGAGAGAGAGAGAGAGAGAGAGAGATGAGAGAGAGAGAGAGAGGAGAGAGAGAGAGAGAGAGAGGCTGACTTAGTTTTTCCCATGCACCAAATCCTTCTTGCTTTGCTCCAGGTCTCTGCTAGGTAGAGACTCTCAGACCTACCTCATTATTCCCTCACCATTTCCCCCTAGGTTCTGCACCTGTGATTCCAGGGGGTTGCCAAAAACTCTCATTATAACTTGAGAGAATTATCAGGGGTTAAATGACTTGCTCATCCTCTCTCATCCAGTATGTACTGAGGTAGAACTAAATGAATTCAGATCTTAAAGACTCCAAGACTAGTTTTTTATCCATTACCGCATACAGCCTCTGTTATTCTTGTGGGATGTTCAGTAGAAGTGACAATATGGCTTCTTTTGGCCTTTACCTCTGAGTCTCCTCCCTTTCCATGTATGAAGGACACCAGAACTTATAAATGAGAGAGTATATCATGCAAAGATAAATGTTTCAAACTTAGATAGAGTTCATAGCAAGAGACAGTCTACAAGAAGCATCACCTGCTCAGAATGGTATTTGTTCTGATTTCAGTTGATTTTAAACTCACAGATCCAGTAGAAATAACACATAATTTTACATAAGTATACTTAAGTTGATGTAGATGATTTTTTTGGACCTCTTACTTACAAGGTTGTGACATGGTTAGCCAGTCAATAAACATTTATTAAACACCACTATGTGCCAGGCACTATATTAAGTACTGTGTAGGTAAAAGACAGTTCCTGCCCTCAAGGGACTCACAAACAAATGGAAGAGATAACAAGCAAACAAATATATACAAACACTATGGGAGAAATAGGAAATAATTAAAAGAGAAAAGACACTAGAATTAAGAGGGATTTGGAAAGGCTTCCTATAGAAGCATGCTGTCACATACTTAGGGATATGGAATTACAAGAATTCCGACAAGTGGTCTACCAGCTTTTGTTTGAAGATTTCTAGTGATGGAACATTCAGTTATTCATGAGGTATCCTGTTCTATCTTTGGATAGTCATAATTGTTAGGAAGTTTTCCCCTATGATCTCTCTATAAACTCTTAGTTTATAGCTCTTAGTTTCAACCTCTGGAAATAAGCAGAACCATCCAATCTCTCTTCTACAAAACAACCCTTGAAGATAATAATGATAGTCACCTGTTAAACCTTCTCTTCTCCAGGTTAAACATCCTCATTTTTTTTCAACTGATCTTTGTATAATATAGTTTAAATCTCTACTAAAAAAGGGATAGAGGTAGTTATAGAAGATAAAATAGAAGATTTTGATTACAGAAGTTAAAAAGTTTCTACACAAATGAAAAATTAATATATCTAGAATAAGAAGGGAAGCTGTCAAATGAGGAAATGTTGTTATTAAATTTCTCAGATGGTTTAGTATCCAAGATTTATAGAAAACTAACAAATGTATGAGACCAAAAGTGTCAGTAAATTTGCAGGCTACAAAACATTATACAGATACCAATGGAAAATACTTAGGCTGTCAAGTAAGAGTGAAATACATTGGAAAGAGGCAGAGACTGGATTCAGGGAGATCAGTTAGGAGACTTGCAATAATCTGAGTGAGAGGTGATGAGGGCCTCTCATGAGGGAGATGACTGTGTGAGTAGACAGAAGGGAATTGATGTGAGTGGTAGTGGAGGTAGAATCAACATGACTTGACAGCAAAGTAGATATAAGGGGAAAGAGAATAGCATTTGACGTTGTGTGTATGTGAATGTGTGTGTGTGTGTGTGTGTGTGTGTGTGTGTGTGTGTGTATCCTTGCTATACCCTGTCACTGTGTTCAGTACATGTGGGAATTTTTTGGTTTGGTTTGGTTTTGCTGACAATAACTTCCTTGGGGAATAGTCCTCTTTGGGTTAAAGTTAAGAATTAATCCCTTACCTATAGAGAAGAGCAAATGATCTGTTTCTCTTCTAATTTTTTTTGGTGATTTAAATTATTTTGATTATTGTTAATTTATAATAGAGTTTGAAGTCTAAAACTCACATTGCCTCTTTATTCCTTCTCCTTCTTTCCATTATTTTACCTATTATTCTAGACCTTCTGTTCCTCCAAATGAATTTTGTTACTATTTTATAGAGTTTTATAAAGTATCCCTTTGGTAGATTAGTATAACATAAAAATGTAAATTAGCTTTGGTAGTATTGTCACTTTTATTACATTAGCACAACTCCTCCATGAGCACTGAATTTTCCTCCAACAATTTAAGTTTTTAAAAATGTCTTTAGGAAGATGGCGGGGTAGAAAGACTCACGTATGCTAGCTCCGAACCCATAGCCCATATATTTCCTGCAAGAAGAACTCCCCACGAATTCTGGATCACTGCAAGGCACGCAGAAACACAGTGGAAAAGATTTCCGTTCCAGAGAGCCCTGGAGAGCTGTCCCCAGGGTCCGTCATGCCCGGAAAGCTGAGTCCACCCCTGAGCTGCCCTGGTTGGGAGGCCCCAGAGGAGCAGATCCGAGCAGGCTTCAGGGACGGAATCTCCGGCAGCCACGAAGGTCCCTCCGCCCACATACGCTACAGGTCAGTGAGAGAGACTTCTGGGCTGACTGAGAGGGGAGCAGGATGTCTCCCTGACTCGGGCCCCTCGGGAGGCAGTGGCAGAGGCAGTGGCAGAGGCAGCAGCAGCCAGGACTCCCCAAGCAGGCAGGCAGAAGTTCAGGGCCATTACCGAAGGTCTCTGCATAAACCCCCCGAGGGAACTGAGCCTGGGAGACGGCCCTGCCCCCACCTGCCCCATTACTGAAGGTGTCTGCATAAAGCCCCTGAGGGAACTGAGCCTGGGAGACCGCCCTGCCCCCACCTGAGCAACAGAACTTAAGCTCACATTGAATAGCAGCTGCGCCTGCCACGGAAAGCCCATTTGAATCTCAGACCCCAAGCACTAGCTGGGCGGATCTAGGTGGGGGTGCACAGGAATCTCAGAAATCAAGTAACTGGCTGGGAAAATGCCCAGAAAAGGGAAGAAAAAGAAGACTATAGAGAGCTACTTTGAGGGGGTACAGATGTTCCCGCCTTTCAATTCTGATGATGAGGAACTATTCTTACCATCAGGGAAAGACATGGAGGTTGGGGCCTCTGTATCCCAGACATCCAGGTGGAGGTCCGGTGGGCTCAGGCCATGGAAGAGCTCAAAAAGGATTTTGAAAATCAAGTTAGACAGATGGAGGAAAAACTGGGAAGAGAAATGAGAGAGATGCAAGAAAAGTTTCAAAAGCAGGTCAACACCTTGCTAAAGGAGACCCAAAAAAATGCTGAAGAAAATAACACCTTGAAAAATAGGCTCACTCAATTGGCAAAAGAGGTTCAAAAAGCCAATGAGGAGAAGAATGCTTTCAAAAGCAGAATTAGCCAAATGGAAAAAGAGGTTCAAAAGCTCACTGAAGATAATAGTTCTCTCAAAATTAAAATGGAACAGATGGAGTCCAATGACTTTCTGAGAAACCAAGAAATCACAAAACAAAACCAAAAGAATGAAAAAATGGAAGAGAATGTGAAATATCTCATTGGAAAAACAACTGACCTGGAAAATAGATCCAGGAGAAACAACTTAAAAATTATGGGACTACCTGAAAGTCATAATCAAAAAAAGAGCCTAGGCATCATCTTCCATGAAATTATTGAGGAAAACTGCCCTGATATTCTACAACCAGAGGGCAAAATAAATATTGAAAGGATCCATCGATCACCGCCTGAAAGAGATCTCAAAAGAGAAACTCCTAGGAACATTGTGGCCAAATTCCAGAATTCCCAGGTCAAGGAAAAAATATTGCAAGCAGCTAGAAAGAAACAATTCCAGTACTGTGGAAATACAATCAGGATAACACAAGATCTAGCAGTTTCTACATTAAGGGATTGAAGAGCATGGAATAGGATATTCCAGATGTCAAAGGAACTAGGACTCAAACCAAGAATCACCTACCCAGCTAAACTGAGTATAATACTTCAGGGGAAAATATGGTCTTTCAATGAAACAGAGGACTTTCAAGCATTCTTGATGAAAAGACCAGAGCTGAAAAGAAAATTTGAATTTCAAACACAAGAATGAGAAGAAGCATGAAAAAGTAAACAGCAAGGAGAAGTCTTAAGGGACTTACCAAAAGTGAACTGTTTACATTCCTACACGGAAAGACAATATTTGTAACTCTTAAAACTTTTCAGTATCTGGGTAGTTGGTGGGACCACACACACACACACACACACACACACACACACACACGTACACGTGTGCACGCACACACACATACACACATGCATGCACATATAGGGACAGAGAGCACAGAGTGAATTGAATAGGATGGGACCATATCTTAAAAGAAATTAAGGTAAATGGTGAGAGAGAAAGGTAGGGGGAGGAAAGAGGGTGAAATGGAATGGGGTAAATTATATGTCATTTAAGAGGCAAGTAGGAGACTTTTTAGTGGAGGGAAAAAGAGGAGAGCTGAGAAAAAAAAAAACAAGTTTACCCTCATCACATTTGACTAAAGGAAGGAATAAAATCCACACTCATTTTGGTATGAAAACCTATCTTACAGTACAGGAAAGTGGGTGAGAAGGAGATAAGCAAGGGGCAAAGATGGAAGGGAGGGCAATGGGAGGAGGGAGCAATTTGAAGTCAACACTCAGGGAGGGACAGGATCAAAAGACAGAATAGAAACAATGGGGGGCAGGATAGGATGGAGGGAAATACAGTTAGTCTTACACAACACAACTATTATTGAAGTCATTTGTAAAACTACACGGATAGGGCCTATATTGAATTGCCTGCCTTCCCAAAGGGAATGTGTGGGGAGGGAGGGATGGGGAGAATTTGGAACTCAAAGTTTTAGGAACAACTCTTTAGTATTGTTGTTGCTATTGGGAAATAAGACATACAGTTAATGGGGAATAGAAAATCATCTGGCCCTACAGGACAAAAGAAAAGATGGGGACAAGGGAAGGGAGGGATGATAGAAGAGAGGACAGATTGGTGATAGGGAAAATTAGAATGGTTGATGTATTGGGGTGGGGGGGAGGGGATAAATGGGGAGAAAATCTGGAACCCAAAATTTTGTGAAAATGAATGTAAAAAGTTAAATAAATAAATTTTTATTAAAAAAAAAATGTCTTTAGACTTGAACTTCTGGAAGCCAAGATGGTGGAGTAAACTGTAAGTGCTCTCACCCTCCCTTGTCAACCTTGACAAAGCCAGAGAATATTGTCCCAGGAAAAATCTGGGAATAGCAGTGCCAGAAGAAGGAATACAGCAGTCCTTTATCTTGGGAGGCTAGGGAGATCGATGGGAAGGGTTCATCTTGCTGTGACTGAAGGGGACCAGTAGAAGACTGGAGGCATTCCAGCAAGACCAGGAGGAGATCCTGAGCCCCAGAGGGAGTAGAGCCTGTAAGCTTCAACACCAGGACCCCAGGCAAGCCTTCACACAGCCAGAGGACACCAGCACAGAATGGGTTCACGCTGTCTGTTTGTGCTTTAACATAGGCTTAGGGGAGAAGGAGACTTCCAGTGGTAAGACCACACCTCCCCCCTCATACTGTGACCTTCAGTGTAATCCTGGGGAAATTCAGATAGACTTTACCTGACCTTTCCCTTGGTACACACCAGCAAGCTCAGCATGAGGTAAGCTGCAGCATTATATAAATTCTACTGAAAGAACCAGAGGCCCCAGCATGCAAAGCCAGTAATCAGGCCCCTAGTTCCCAGCACAAGAAAAGTGGGACAGAGTCCTTTGTGCCCCATAAGGAGAGATCCACTTTAAAAGCCAGGAAAAAGATCAATTATTATGAGCAAGAAGCAAATTAGAAAATCAAAGACTATAGAATCTTATTATGGGGACAGTGAAGATAAAAATTCAGAAGAGAACAGCATTGACACTATACCCACATCTGAAAACTCAAAAGTGAATATGAACTGATCTCAAGCCCAAAGAGCTTTCTTGGAAGAGTTCAAGAAGGAATTTAAAAGGTAAATTAAAGAGGTAGGAGAAAAATTGACCAATGATTTTAAAAATACATTCAGTTCCTTAAAACATAAAATTGAGCAAATGGATAAGGAGGTACAAAACAGAACTGGAGAAAATAACTCCTTAAAAAGAAAAATTGGAGAAATGGAAAAAGACGTACAAAAGCTAACTGAAGAAAACAATTTGATAAAAATTAGAATGGAGGCAGAGCCAAGAGAGTGGCACAGAAGAAGGACCTGCTAGAGTTCCCCTTCAAAAGCCCTCAAAAACCTGTAAAAATGACTCTAAACAAATTCTAGTGCAGTAGAAGTCACAATACTGAAGCAAATTTCTAGCCCAAGACAATCTGGAAGATTGACAGGAAAGGTCTATCGCACTTGGCTGGGTGTGGACTACAGTTTGGTGTGGGCCACGCCCAGTATGGACAGAGCTGAAGCAGGCCTCAGGGGACTGAATTGCTGGTGGTTACTGTGGTTTCCAGACTTTTCAACCCACAAATGTCAGAGGCAGCTTCAAAGGTTAGTAGGAAGGGTCTCTCACCTGGCTGAGAGGAGAGCATGGTCTGACCCAAGCCCTAGCCCCACCTGCAGGCCAAGTCCCAGGCCCAAGGCAGCTGCAGCCTGTACTGAAGCAGTGGTTGTTTCTGGAACTCTACACTTAAAGAGCTCAAAAGTCAAGTAATTGACTGGGAAAATGAGCAAATGGTGGAAAAAGAAATAGACTATAGATTCTTTCTCAGTGAAGAGGCATTTTCTTACATCATGGGTGATGAGGATGATGAAAACATACAAGCAGAAAAAGATGACAAAGCCAAAGTTCCTGCATCCAAAGACTCCAAGAAAAATTGAATTGGTCTCAGGCCATGGAAGAATTCCAAAAAGATTTTGAAAATCAAGTAAGAGAAGTAGAAGAAAAACTGGGAAGAGAAATGAAAGTGATGTAAGTAATCATGAAGTATGTATCAACAACTTGCTAAAGAAAACTAAAAAATGCTGGAGAAATTAACAGCTTTAAAATTAGTCTAACTCAAATGGCAAAAGAGGTCCAAAAAGCCAGTGAGAAGAAAATGTCTTAAAAAGCAGAATGAGTCAAATGGAAAAAGAGGTCCCAAATCTCACTGAAGAAAATAACTCCTTCAAAATTAGAAAGGAAGAAATGGAAGCTAATGATTTTATGAGAAATCAAAAAATTATAAAACAAAACCAAAAGAATGAAAAATAGGAGACAATGTGAAATATCTCATTGGAAAAGCAACTGACCTAGAAAATAGATCTGGAAGAGATAATTTTAAAAATTATTGGACTACCAGAAAGCCATGACCAAAAAAGAGCCTAGATATCATCTTTCAAGAAATTATCAAGGAAAACTGCCCAGATATTCTAGAACCAGAGGGTAAAATAAAAATGGAAAGAATCCACTGATCACCTCCTGAAAGAGATCCCAAAAGGAAAACTCCTAGGAATATTGTAGCCAAATGCCAGAGTTTCCAGGTCAAGGAGAAAATATTACAAGCAGCCATAAAGAAATAATTGAAATATTGTGGAAACACAATCAAGATAACAGAGGAATTAATAGTTTCTATATTGAGGTATTGGGGGACTTGGAATATGATATTCCAGAATTCAAAGCAGACAGGATTAAAATCAAGAATCACCTCCCCAGCAAAACCGAATGTAATACTTCAGGGGAAAAAAATGGAACTTCAATGAAATAGAGGACTTCCAAGCTTTCTTGTTGAAAAGACCAGAGCTGAATAGAAAATTGAACTTTCAAATACAAGAATCAAGAGAAGCATGAAAAGGTAAACAGGAAAGAGAAGCCATAAGGGACTTAGCTATGTTGAACTGTTTATGTCCCTACATGGAAAGATGATATTTGTAACTCATGAGACCTTTCTCCGTATTAGGGTAATTAGAGGGAATATATGCATATGTGTGTATGTTTGTATATGTATGTGTATTATATATGAGTGTATGAATGTATATATATGAATATGTATATATATATATATATATGTATGAGTATGTATACGTATGGAGAGAAGGTGGCACAGGCTAAGCTGAATATGAAAGGATGATATCTAAAAAAGAAAATTAAGTTGTTGAGAGGAATGTATTTGGAGAAAGAGAAAGGGAGAGGTAGAAGGTAATTAATAATCTCACATAAAAGAGGAAAGAAAGAGCTCTTACAATGAAGGGAAAGATGAGAAAGGAATAAAGGAACCTTCCTTTCATCAGATTTGGCTTCAAGAGGGAATACCATATACACTCAATTGGTATGGAAGTTTAACCCTACAGGAAAGCAGGGGGGAAGGGAATAAGAGAAGGGGGATCATAGAAGGGATGGTAGATTGGAGGAAGGGGTAATCAGAAGCAAACACTTAGGTAGAAGGACAGGAAAAGAAGAGAATAGAATAAATGGAGGGTGGGACAGGATGGAGGGAAATATAGCTAGTCTTTCACATACATAGTCTTTCACAACATAACTGCTATGGAAGTGTTTCACATGACTACACATGTATAATCTATATCTAATTGCTTGACTTCTCAATGAGAGTAGATGGGGATGAGAATGTGGAGCTCAAACCTTTAAAACTGAATTTTAAAAATTATTTTTACATGCAACTAGGAAATAAGATATGTAGGCAATGGTATAGAAATCTAACATGCCCTACAGGAAAATAGAAGGTAATGGAATAAAAAGGGTTGGGGTGATAGAAGGGAGGGCAGATTGGAGAAAAGTGTAATCAGAATACATGCTGTTCTGGGAGGAAGGGAAGCTGGGAAATGGGGAGAAAACTTGAAATTCAAAATTTTGTGGCAGTGAATACTGAAAACTGAAAATGAATGAACTTTAAAAATTAGAATTTGGCAAGTAGAAGCTAATGACTCTATGAGACCTCAAGAATTAGTCAAACAAAATGTAAAGAATGAAAAAATAGAATAAAATGCAAAATATTTCATTGGAAAATCAAATGATCTAGAAAATAGATCCAGGAGAGAAAATCTAAGAATTATTGGCCTATCAGAAAGCTATGATGAAAAAAAGAACCTAGACAATGTCTTCCAATAAATCATCAAGGAAAACTGCCCTGAGATCCTGGATCCAAAGGGCAAAATATTCCTTGAAAAAAATCCACTGATCACTTCCTAAAAGAGACCCCAAATTGAAAACACCAAGGAATATTATTAACAAAGTCCAGAATTATCAGATCAAGGAGAAAATACTGCAAGTCACAAAGAAGCAATTCAAATATCAAGGAACCACAGTCAGGATCACACAGGACCTTGCAGTTTCTACATTAAAAGATCAGAGGGCTTGAAGTATGATATTCTGTGAGGTAAAGGAGCTTGCACTACAAACAAGGATCAATTACCCAGCAAAATTGAGTATAATCTTTCAGGTAAGGAGATGATTCAATAAAATGAGGGATTTCTAGATCTTTCTGATGAAAAGGTCAGAGTTCAATAGAAAATTTGATCTTCAAATACAAGACTCAAGAGAGGCATAAAAACGTGAACAGAGAAAAAAAAGAAAAAACTTGTTATTTAATATTGGCAAATTGTTTACATCCCTACATGGGAGGATGATACTTGCTAATCTTGAGAACTACATATTTATTATGACATTTGAAAGGGACATATATAGATAGAGGTGTGGGTGTAAATTTACTCATGCGATGATAAAAAAAATAATTAAGGGGTATTAAGGTAGAATAGGAAAGGAGGAGGCATAAAAGGGTAAATTATATCACATGATGAGGCACAAAAACATATTATAAACATATTATAGTAAAGGGAAAGAAGAGAAGGAGATGAGAATTGTTTGATCTTTACTCTCCTGAGATTTGGTTCAAGGAGTGAATAATATACTTAGTGAAGTATAGAAATCTAACTTGCCAAACAGGTAGTAGGAGGGGAAAGGGAAAAGAAAAGTTAGGGGTGTTAGAAGTGAGGGAAGCAGTAGTAAGGTACAAGGGAAAGAAAAGAGAGGAAAGAAAAAGGCATAAACAGAGGGAGAAATGGGATAGAAGGACATAGATAGTAATCTGTGATAAAGACATAGATAGTAATCATAACTGTGAATGTAAATGGGATGAATTCTCCCATAAAATAGAGTTGGATAGCAGAATGGATGATCATACAATATATTGTTTACAAGAAGCACCTTTGAAATAGGGGGAATACACACAGGGTAAAGGTAAAAGGCTGGAGTAGAATATTTTATGCTTCAGCTGTAGTAAAGAAAAGCAGGGATAGCAATCCTGATCTCAAACAAAGCAAAAGCAAAAGTAGATGTAGAAGAAGGAAACTATATCCTACTAAAAGGCACCATAGGCAATGAAGTAATATCAATACTAAACATATACGGACCAAGTGATGTGTCATCCAAATTTAGAGAAGTTAAGGGAGTTACAGGAAGAAATAGACAGTAAAACTATACTTATGGGGGACCTCAACCTTCCCCTCTCTGAACTTGATAAATCTAACCTCAAAATAAACAAGAAAAAAGTTAAGGAGGTGAATAGAATTCTGAAAAAGGTAGATATGATAGACCTCTGGAAGAAAATAGATGGAGATAGAATGGAGTATACCTTTTTCTCAGTGGTACATGGCACTTACACAAAAATTGACCATGTACTAGGGCACAAAATCCTTATAGTTCAGTGCAGAAAGGCAGAAATAGTCAATTCATCCTTTTCAGATCATAATGCCATAAAAATTATATGTAATAAAGGGCCATGGCAAAATAGACCAAAATTTAATTGGAAATTAAATAATCTAATCCTAAAGAAGAGTGGGTCAAACAACAAATCATAGAAATAATCAATAATTTCATTCAAAAGAATGATAATAATGAGGCAACCTACCAAAGCTTATGGGATGCTTCAAAAGAAGTTCTTAGGGGAAGTTTCATGTCATTGAATATCTACATGAATAAAATAGAGAAAGAGGAGTTCAATGAATTGGGCATGCAGCTGAATTCTTCTATACAACATGACTAGTGTGAAAATGTGTTTAATAGGCATATGTATGAAGAACCCATATAAGATTTCATAGCATCTCAAGGAGGGAAGGGGGGCAATTTGGAACTTATGGAAGTAATTATTGAAAACTGAAAACAAATTAATAAATTTTGGGGTAAACATCTTTGGAAAGCATTTAAATCTAATCTATACAATAACAGGTATGTTTTGGTAGATTGGCTTCCAAGTATTTTATGCTTTTGATAGTTATTTTGAATGGGAATTCTCTTTTTATTATTGTTTCTTGGATTTTGGTATTTAGAAATTTTGTTGATTTTTGTGGGTTTATTTTATAGTGTAAGACTTTGCTGAAGCTTTTAATATCTCAATTAGTATCTTTGCTGATTCCTTAGGATTTTCTAAGTAAACCATCATGTCATTATCAAATTAAGATTATTTGGGTTCTTCTTTGATGTCTTTCTCATGCTTTATTATTATTGCTATTATTTCTAGAATTATATCAGATAATATAGAAAATGGGGGCATCTTTGCTTCATTTTTGTACTTTCTGGGAAAGCATCTATTATTTCCCCATTGCATTTGGTACTTGTGTTTGATTTTAGGTAGATCCTTTTTTATCATATTAAAAAAATATTCTTCTGTCAGTTTTTCTCAACCTGGGATCCATTGACACTCCCAAGGGGTACATAGATTATTTCAGGATGGCCAAGAAGTTGGATGAGAAAATATTATATTTTTATTTCAGTGTAATTGCTTCCTTTGTAATCCTATGTATTTGGTTTTACATATTTAAAAATATTATTTTGAGAAACCATGACTTTCTAAAGTTCTCTAGTTTTCATTAGATGCTTAAGTGTCTATTGATGCCATAGGCATCAACAGAGTGCCAAAGGCACACATGGCAGAAAATGGTTTAGAATCATCAATCTATGCCTTTACTTTGTATTTCAGCATAAATGAATATTATACTTCATAAGATACTTTTTCTACATCTGTTAAAATGATCTTGTGTAGATGGCAGAGTAGAAAGATTCACATATGCTAGCTCCTAACCCACAGCCCATAAAATAGCTGTAAAGAAGAACTCCCAACAAATTCTGGAGCAGTGGAAGCCGCACAACAACAGAGTGGAGGAGATTTCTGTTCCAGAGAGCCCTGAAAAACCAACACCAAATGTCCACCACACATCAGACCAGAGCAGAGCCCAGCCCTGCCTTGGCCGCATGGCAACAAGAGGAGTACATCCGAGCAGCATTCAGGGACAGAAGCTCCAGCAGGTCCCTCCACCCATAGAAGCCAAAGGTCAGTGAGAGAGCCTGTTTGGCTGGCCTAGAGGGTCTCCATAGGTCAAGCCCCCTTGGGAGGCAGCAGCAGACAGGAGCTCCCAAAGCAGGCAGGAGCTAGGATCCATTGTTGAAAATCTCAGCATAAACCTCCTGAGGGATCTGAGCCCTGTGCCATGGCCCTGTCCCCACCCAAGCAGCTGAACTTAATCTCACACTGAATAGCAGCCCTGCCCCCACTGAAAGTCCTGAGACTGGGAAGCAGTATGTGAGACCCCAAGCACTAGCTGGGAGGATCTGAAGGCAAGGTAGGGGTGGAGAGGAATCTCATAAGTCAAGTAACTGGCTGAAAATGCCCAGAAAAGGGAAAAAAATAAGACCATAGAAGGATACTTTCTTGGTGAACAAATATATCCTTCCTTCCTTTCTGATGAGGAAGAACAATATTTACCATCAGGGAAAGACATGGAAGTCAAGGCTTCTGTATCCCAAACATCCAAAATAAATATTCAGTGGGCTCAGGCCATGGAAGAGCTCAAAAAGGATTTTGAAAATCAAGTTAGACAGGTGGAGGAAAAACTGGGAAGAGAAATGAGAGAGATGCAAGAAAAGCATGAAAAGCAGGTCAACACCTTGCTAAAGGAGACCCAAAAAATGCTGAAGAAAATAACACCTTGAAAAATAGGCTCACTCAATTGGCAAAAGAGGTTCAAAAAGCCAATGAGGAGAAGAATGCTTTCAAAAGCAGAATTAGCTAAATGGAAAAGGAGGTTCAAAAGCTCACTGAAGAAAATACTTCTTTCAAAATTAGAATGGAACAGATGGAGGCTAATGACTTTCTGAGAAACCAAAGAATTACAAAACAAAACCAAAAGAATGAAAAAATGGAAGAGAATGTGAAATATCTCATTGGAAAAACTGACCTGGAAAATAGATCCAGGAGAGACAATTTAAAAATTATGGGACTACCTGAAAGCCATGACCAAAAAAAGAGCCTAGACATCATCTTTCATGAAATTATCAAGGAAAACTGCCCTGATATTCTAGAACCAGAGGGCAAAATAAGTATTGAAGGAATCCACTGATTACTGCCTGAAAGAGATCCAAAAAGAGAAACTTCTAGGAACATTGTGGCCAAATTCCAGAGTTCCCAGATCAAGGAGAAAATATTGCAAGCAGCTAGAAAGAAACAATTCCAGTATTGTGGAAATACAATCAGGATAACATAAGATCTAGCAACTTCTACATTAAGGGATTGAAGGGCATGGAATAGGATATTCCAGAAGTCAAAAGAACTAGGATTCAAACCAAGAATCACCTACCCAGCAAAACTGAGTATAATACTTCAGGGGAAAATATGGTATTTCAATGAAATAGAGGACTTTCAAGCATTCTTGATGAAAAGACCAGAGCTGAAAAGAAAGTTTGACTTTCAAACACAAGAATGAGAAGAAGCATGAAAAAGTAAACAGCAAAGAGAAGTCATAAGGGACTTACCAAAGTTGAACTGTTTACATTCCTACATGGAAAGACAATATTTGTAATTTTTGAAACTTTTCAGTATCTGGGTAGTTGGTGGGATTACACACACACATACACACACACACACACGCACACACATGCGCAAGCACACACAGAGACAGAGAGCACAGAGTGAATTGAATAGGATGGGATCATATCTTTAAAAAAATTAAGGTAAATGTATAAGAGAAATGTATTGGGAGGAGAGAGGGTGAAATGGAATGGGGCAAATTATCTCTCATAGAAGAGGCAGGTAGGAGACTTTTTAGTGGAGGGAAAAGAAAGGGAGCTGAGAAGAAAAACAAGAAGTTTACTCTCATCACGTTCAACTAAAGGAAGGAATAAAATGTACACTCATTTTGGTTTGAACACCATCTTACAATACAGGAAAATGGGGGAGAAGGGGATAAGCAGGGTGGGGGGGATGATGGAAGGGAGGGCAATGGGAGGAGGGAGCAATTTGAAGTCAACACTCTTGGGGAGGGACAGGATCAAAAGACAGAATAGAAACAATGGGGGGCAGGATAGGATGGAGGGAAATATAGTTAGTCTTACACAACAAGACTATTATCCAAGTCATTTGCAAAACTACACAGATATGGCCTATATTGAATTGCCTGCCTTCCCAAAGGGAATGGGTGGGGAGGGGGGGATGGGGAGAAGTTGGAACTCAAAGTTTTAGGAACAACTGTTTAGTATTGTTCTTGTTACTAGGAAATAAGAAATACAGGTAATGGGAAATAGAAAGTTATCTTGCCCTACAGGACATAAGAGAAGATGGGGTCAAGGGAAGGGAGGGATGATAGAAGAGAGGGCAGATTGGAGAAAGAAATTAGAATGCTTGGTGTATTGGGGTGGGGGGAGGGCACAAATGGGGAGAAAATTTGGAACCCAAAATTTTGTGAAAATGTATGTAAAAAGTTAAATAAATAAATTAAACAAAACAAAACAAAAAAACCCAAAAAAATGATCATGTGGTTCTGAATATTTTGTCAATTGAATGTTATTAATACTTAATTATTTTGTTTCCCTAACTATTTTTGCACACCTGATATAAATTCATTTGATAATGAATGATTTTTTTAATAAGACAAATTTTTATAGTCTTGTTTTTTGTTGTTGTTATGCATGAAATCTTAATGGAATTAGAGGAAGGCTTTCAGCACTTTGGGTGGACCCCCTATGTTGAACTTATAGAAGAACAGGGACAAGAGTCCTGCAGGATGGGCAGGTATGGACGGGGTGGAATTTGCAAAAATTGAGAGAGTAGCCACATTGATGAGATCATGAACCTAGAGAGGTATCAAAGTTAGAATATTGGCACTATCTAATAGACAGGAATGTGAAGACTGACTTTGGTAAACCTTAAAGCACTACCTAAGTTATTTCATTTATTTTACTTTAAACTGTAATCGTTGCTTTCTTTTCCCCAAGATTCCTTATATCAGATATTTCTATTAAGATTGAGGGGAAAACATCACATGCTGTATTAGCTCCTTACTTTTCATCCATGCACCCCAAATGTGTTTTTTTGGGGAGGAGGGGGTTGTGTGTGTGTGTGTCTGTGTGTGTGTGTGTGTGTGTGTGTGTGTGTTACTTTGGAACTGGGGAGATTAATTTAGGAAGGTATAAATATCCAGAGAGAACATTTTGGATGCCTATGAAGAAAAACCTTATCTCCCACACTGAATGAACCAAGAGCAAATTTAGGCCAAAAAAAGTACTCATCTGACCACAAAAACAGCTCAGTAAACAGTATTATCTCCTTGGCTGGGTTACAGATTTCGAGCTCTGTGGGGCTGACGGATGCTGAACACAAGGCAAGGCGTTAATTCCTCTGGAAACAAAGTATATAATAGGAATGTTGGTGAAGTCATATAAGCATTTTTATGTAAACTTATTGCATTTTCAGTATCCAAAACATCCAAGAGTGTGTCCTGAAGACATTCCAACCCTGTTCTATTCTGGGGAGAAGAGGTTAAAAATAAGGGACAAACCTAGATGCTTCGGTATGCCAGATGTGGGCAAGCTGACGCAAAGGTCCCCAGAAATAATCTGCTTCCCACAGAAGAAGGGTTCCAGCCCCGCTCAAGTCAGTGTTAGGTCTCCTTGCCTCCTGGATTCTCCTTTCAGAGCCGAGCAGCAGAGCCAAGGGCCTTCACCCTGACCTGCCCCTTCTCCTCTCCCAGCTTCTCCTTAGCCAGCCTCAGCTTTGGCCAGAAAGCCTCCAGCTGTCTCCTCCCTCCCCAGCCCCCAGCTCCGCTGAGGACCAGCTGTGCGGCAGGGTGAACTCCACTCTGGACTCCATCTCCGAAACTGCTGCTGCAGCCTCGCCGCCCGTGACCCGCCTTCGGGAACCTCCAGCCTCCCGCTGGCACACACACACAGCTGGCATCCAAAGTTGGGCTCCTCTAGGATTCACCCTGCCGCCTCCCCAGGCGACGATTTCTACATCCCCTCCACCCCGGGCTGCATAGTCTCCTACTCCCTGCTACTCCCCCTGTCCTGCCACCCCGATTCCCAGCCCTCCCTCTCCTGCTTCCACTCTATACTCATCCAGTTGCAGTAGGCTGTCAGCTTGAAGTCTGAGAGCTCCTCCCCGAAGGGCGACTATGCTCCTGTGGGGTGTCCTCCTGGTCGTGCAAGGTAAGGGTCAGCCCTAGGAGTAAGTGCATTCTAAACTCTGCCCCTCATGCTACCCACCGGTCTGAGAAGCGCTGCCTACGGGCGTGCACTGCTGGGAGCCCATGCTCTGCCCTAGAACGAGCCAGACTCTGCTGGGCTGGCAGCACAGAGAACCTGAGCGCTCGATGCCCTGTCCTCATCTTCCCTGGCATCTTGCTCTCCGTGCCCGTCTTGGCTAGTATTTGAGTGGGGGGAGCGGGGGAGGGTAGACGGTGGGGAAAGGTACTCTCAAGACACCAATGCACCTTCTCTGCCCCATGCTTTCCCTCCACCTACCCTAGCTTGCTTAAAGTTTGGGTGAGTGTTCCCAGGGAGCATGTACTGAAACTTTCTTTGTACCGGCAGCGCTGCGGTGTGCCAGAGCTGTGGAGCTTCCTGCTGGCTCCTGTGCCTTTGAAGACAGCACTTGTGGCTTTGACTCAATATTTACATTTTTGCCATGGATTTTAAATGAGGAAGGTAAGGATGGTCTTGCCTTTCTGGGTTTGATTTTTTCAGGTTTTTTAATCGAATGTTAGAAATATGAGTTTCTTCTCCACAGAGGAGAAGAAATCCAAGGTATCTGATTTCTTAAACAGGACAAGAAGAGCAGAAATCAGAGGGTGAAAAGATGAAATCATCTGTTTACTTTTCCTTTCCATAAAAAAAATAGTCTTAAAAGCTGCACACGTTCTTAAAGTCATGTTGTGTTTATTCTGCAAAGAGTGCTGGAAGATCTGAGTTCAAATCTCAACTAGCCTCCTTGTTGTGTGACCTTGAGCAAGTTACTAAACTCTGAATCTGAATTTCTTTATCTTTTAAACTGGAGGAAGCTGTTAGATCAGATGCCTTTTTAAAAGTCCATTACAGCAGGAAGTCCTATCTTTTGTCAGATAGAGTGAGGTACCATGAGGTAGTGAAAAGTGAGATCAGCTAGAAGGATCTAGGTGGTCTCTGATCCTACTCCATCTCTAACTAGCTGTGTCACCTTGGGCTAGACACAGTCTCCTTGGGCTTTATTTTCTACAGTGCAAAAGGTTCTGGATTTGGAATCAGAGACCCCAGGTTCAAATTCTGTATTTGACACATTAACACACCTGTGATCTTTAGCAAATTGCTTAAGGTTCTGGGCCTCAAAATCCTTACCTTTAAAATAAGAGGATTGAGCTAGATGCTTCTAAGGTTTTTCCCAGCTCCAAATCTTTGATTCTATGTGTGAGAAGTCTAAGATCTAGGGACTTAACTTGACATTTTGCTCCTTAATAAATGTCAAAAAAGGGTTATCTCATCCCTTTTTGGTTGTGAAATAAGGAATTCTCTATTTTGGTATGGAGTTTCTTCCCCCTCTTCCTTGGCCTTTTCAGGGTAGGAATACAATATAGGACAAATTAACTTATTTCCCTACTCCTTTGTTCCCAGAACCAAAACTTAACAGAATGTAATTGCATTAGAGAATGTTGAATCCACAAAATTCCAGTCTGAAAATCCAAGCTAACATTGCTGAGATGACAGCTGAGTAGCCTCTCTGGTTAGCTGAGAAAATAAGATGGTTTTGATGCATTTCCTATTTTTATGGTTATCAAAGGGTAGGCTCAGTGAACCCTGGAAATGAGTAGGTCAGGGTTGACTCATTGCCCCTTGCTTGATTTTGAGGCCACTTTAATCCCATGCATCTTGTATAGCTCCCCCTAACAGAATGACTGGAAAAGCATTGAGAAAATGAATGTCAGAGATTACCTGTCAAATGGAGCTATACCTAGGACAAGATAAACAGGGCTCTGTCCCAGGGCATTGACGTGTGGCGGGGGGCATATTTCCTGTTCATCATGATCTTGTGGTAACTGTTGTTCTCGTACCTCTTCACTCAGTCCTCTGGAAACATAGATGACAACTGGTTCATGGGACTCCCTAGGAACCATAGAATCATAGTAGTGGAGTCAGAAGGGACCTCAGAGGCCATCTAACAATAGCATTAATAAAAATTATTGAGATGTATGTAGAGTTTTATTTACATGATTTCCTTTGATCTTTACAACTGTGCTGATATTGTGTATATTTTACAAAGGAGGAAACTGAAAACCAAAGAAGTTAAGTGACTTGTCCAAGATGATTGGATTTGAATCCAGGTTTTCTGACTACAGAGCCAATGTTCCTTCTGTTGGGAGGAGCTCTCTTTTCCTTGTGTGACAACACCCAAGTGGAACTGTTCTCTGAACCCCATCACCACCACCCATGAGAAAAGGAATGCATATGTTAGAAGCAGGACACTCAAATTTTACCTTTTTCTCAGTTTTGCCTAGGGCCAGCTCTGGGACATATATATATATATATACATATATATATTTTATTATGCCCTTTGAGAATGTTTCACTTTGTACTTACCATCATAGGTGTGTGTGTGTAGGAAGATGAATTTGTCCCAACTATAGTTAAATCTCTGATCAAAAACCTTCGGTTCCTAGATATGTCATTAGTATCTTTCTGATTTCAATTTCTTCTCTTGTAAAATTAGAGGATTGAACTACATCATCTAAAGTCCCTTCTAACCCTAGAGTTCTATGAACCAAGATTGATGCTATAGGATTATCATTTTAAATTTATTTTTAGATAAGAATTATGTTCTTCTTTTTAGCAAGGAAGAAAAAAAAGCCAAACAAAGCTGTTTTCTTAAAAAATAATTTCCATGTAAATGTACCTTCTCCCTTTTTTGCAGAGGTGGGGGGCTTTGGATGTGGCATACTGCATACACTGCCAGAGCTGACTGATGTGCTGATTAGTTTCCCTGAATTGCTTTTAACCTCTTTCTTTTTTATTCTTTATAACAAGGGATCATTCAGTGAGTAGGAGAGGGGAGAGGCATATATTTGGAATTGGAAGAGATGTAATAACAAAAAAGAGATAAATGAAAGAAAATTAATTAAACTAAAAATAAAATGCCATTTCCTAGTCAAAGATAGAAAGGGAATACTCAGCACTTTGGTAGGGATGGTAATTTAGCTCCACAGTTAACCTCTGATTCAATTTACAACCCACAAGTCTTATGGGATCACCACAACATTTCAATAAGCTATGACTTTTAGAAACCCTGCTTCCTTTCCAAGGCTGACAGGAAGGCTTCTGCTGAGTTGGCACAGGGGCAGTAAGAGTGGCAGTTGCACAGTAGGGAGGGATACCTTCAGGGGAGGCATCAAGATGCATATATAAAAGCTGAACATAGTTTAATACTATAATGGGCAGACTGTTCTTTCCCCCCTCTTTCTAACGACAAACAGCTACTGCTTTCTGACTTGGGGGAGGGGGTCAGTGAAAGAAGGGAAGGGCTAGCTTGGCTTGGGGGAAGTTACTCATTTTACTTACTGCCTGCCAGTGCTACAGCTATGGAAGTTATGCCGTTACAAATCTAGTTTTCAAAAAGGTTTAAAACGTGGATAGAGATGTTTACTCAAGTAAGGAAGTTAGGTAGGTGTGTGCCTGCGGCTCCAGAGGACAGTTAAGGGCTCTTCCACTCTTTCCATTCTAAATTCTATTTCTAGGTAACTTGGTCACAATAAAAGTATCCTAGACTGAAATTCAGTGTACATGTTGTAAAGCTTCTCTGCTGTTTTATAACAAAATCCTCTTGAAATTGACTTCACCCACTTCAATTTGTTGGGTATTAAAAAGGTTTACTTGAGATACCTTTGCCCTTTTGGTAGCTGGGGTAGGGGTGTGCGAAATGCCATTGTACAGGTGTCACTGAGGATGTTACCACAAAAGCACAGCTGAAGGAATTAGAGAAGGGTATAGTTATTTAAGTGTGATTTTTTTTTTAGAGGAGGGGGGGGAGAGGACCCCATCCAAAAATACCTCCTTACAGTCTGAAATTGCATTCATTCCTTTGGGCTAAGGTTTTCTCTTTCCAGAAATCCCCTGTTAAAATAGCCCTATTCTTGGGAGGTATATTAAGCATTAATACCATGTATCAGATTAATTTCTAATAGGAATGGGTCAACTTGCATAGGTAAATTTTAACAGGAGAAAGGCACACAGGTGAGGTTCTGCAGTAGGGCCAGGGCAGGGTCAAGTTGTGGGAAACAAAGAACACCTGGGAAGTGAGGGAAAGCACCACCCATGAGGAAAGGAATGCATGTTAGAAGCAGGACACTCAAAATAGCTTTTGCCTTTTTCCCAGTTTTGCCTGGGGCCAGCTCTGGGGCATATTTTTTTGCTCCTGTCGTTTGAGAATGTTTCACATCATGACTATGTGTGTAAAAGATGTATTTGTTTCTACTTTGAACTCACTTGAGAATTGGAAAAGTGTGTGTGTGTGGGGAAATAGTATCGTATCTTAATTTCCTTATTAATAAGAACAGCCCACATTTATTTAATGCTTTAAGGTTTTGCAAAGCATTTTCTTCCCAGCAACCTTGCCAGATAAATAACACAGGAGTTAGCCGTACTTTTTCGATAAGGAAACTAAAATCTGTAGAAGTGGAGGGACTCGTCCAACGTGACCCAGCGTTAAGTTGTCAGAACTGAAACTTGAACCTGGGTCTTGGGCTAATATAGGCTAGATCTAAAGCTGCAAGTCACCTGGTCTTTCTACAAATAAAGAGAAGTCATCTGGTTTTTTTTTTTTACAGATAAAGAAACTGAGACTGAGTATTGACAGAGGTGGAATTTGAACCTAGGGCCTCTGATTATGAGCCAGTGATTTTTTCACTGTACCATTCTGCTGAATCTGGAGTCAAGTAACCTTTGCACTAAAGCCACAAAAACTCCTAGTCATTCATTAATTCAAAAGATGCTGCTGAGATTTAGAAGTCTTCAGAACAGAGGTGGGCAAGTTAGGTGGTACAGTGGACTTGGAATCAGGGAGATTCATCTTCCTGAGTTTAAATCTGGCCTCAGACGCTTACTAGCTGTGTGAACCTGGGCAAGTCACTTATACCTGTTTGCCTCAGTTTCCTATTCTGTCAAATAAACTAGAAAAAGAAATGGCCAGCCACTCCAGTATCTTTGCCAAGAAAAACCCAAATGGGGTCACGAAGAGTCAGAAACAACTGAACAATAACGGACTGTGGTACTGTCCAGCATCTGTTCTTTACCTGCTAGCTTCCAGGGTTTAAGAGGCAGTAGAGCAAGCCTGATGTCTGAAGCTCACAATTCCAAGTATTTAACAGATGCTCAGAATTGCTTTTGGCTCTTTTGTGGTCATAGGCTGGGCTTGACCATCTGTGATATAAGATATCTTCCAACGTCTCTTTATGACGAAATGCTCTGTAGACTTGAGGAAAGCAGCAGAGACAAAGTGGGCATAAAGTTTCACAATTAGAATTTGGAACTTTGAATTATGTCAAGGGGGAGGGAGAGAATGAAAAGATGTCAGGTAAAGAGAGAAAAGGAAAGTTAAAATCTTCATTATGATTAAAAATTTTTTAGTGCAAAAGGAATCAGGTTTTGAGAAAATGCTTAATACTAGAAATAGCTTGCTTACCAGAGATGGGATTGTGGCAAAGCTTCTTATAAAGGAATGGCTTGTCTGACCCAAAGAGGATAATAGTAATTCAAATGCCTTTAAATACAGCACGGGAATGCAGCTGAATGCTATTGAATATAGGATAACAAAGAAGTAGAAAATTTAAAATATGCTAAGAGCACATTGTAAGTACACAAATGGGATTGTGAGACATCTCTTTTCCCTTTCTTCTCCTACTGGGCATTTTCCCTCTTTTAGATGTTTTCTCTGTCTTGAACATGGGAGTTTCATTTCTGCAGTTAGCTGCATACCAATTATTATTAACAATTTTATATATTATATAATACATATGTATATGTACATATATATAATACATCTATGTATGTATGTATGACGAGGGGCCTTACTTTGGGGACTGATTGTCATCCTGCATTCCCTACACCTCAGGGCCCTTTCCTGGTTCATGCTGTGCCCAGTTTCCCTAGGCTCACCCAGGAAAGTCTCCTGGAAATTACTTGGAACAATTGCCAATCCAATAGATGATGGCTGTCATGACCTGTTTTCACTCTTGGCATGGAGTCGAAACTGCCACTTATTTTGCTCTTATGAGCATCTCAAGCAGGAGTCAGCTGTCACTATGTTTAAAAGTCAGTGTCTAACTGAAATCTACAGTTCCCTTGTGTGTGTATTTCAGAGAGGCAGTTGTCCTGAGGAATCCAGCCAAGTTGTTTCTGCATACCACATAGCATTTTGTTCCACTGCCACTGTTGTTATTAATGCTTTGCCATGGCATCATTCTATTAGCCCCCATCTCCCCCTTCCTAACCACAGCACAGAAGTATGCCTAGCCTGGGGTCAACTTGGACCCTCTCCAAGGGGCTTTAGAAACCTCATCAATGACATGATCTTACCTGTAACATAGGCTTATTCCACAGATTCTGAATATGGCTTTTAAAAAAATCTTAGGATTCCTGTTCCTGTGCATTTAGGCTGTCAGTAGCACAAAATAATGCCTTTTGAGGCTATGAAGAACTGAGTTCTGTATTGGACAAGCAGATTTTAGGGGCAGAAATTCAAGGGAATGTCCACAAGGATTGTGTATGACTTGAGTACGTCCTGCCATTACTGAAGCAGCAGGAATAGATATCAGAGAATTCGTAATAGACTGTGTGGGCAAGTCACCCAATCACAGAGTCTCCATTTCCTTACCTGTACAACCATAGGATCATAGATTTAGAGCTAGAAAAGACCTTAGACTATCAGCCCAACCCTTTCATTTTACAGATAAAGTAACTGAGGTGGATCAAGGTTGAATGAATTGTCCATGTTCATAGCCAGGGAATTAAGCACTACAGAAACCAAGAGAGGGCTTTGAGCTGTGGAGAATGATAGGATGACTATCAGTTTGCTGAATATAGCTCCTTGTATTATCTGTTTTATAGGATTGTTGTAAAGAAATAGCTTATAAATGTCAAAACTATGCGCACACACACACGAATTGGCTATGAAGTTGTAACTAGGGTGGGGCAATGGTGATCTATCCTAGGGTGTCAGTGGTTAAGGGGATAGAAGAAGATTTGTCTCTTTCCCTGCTATCTTCATTTCTTGGAAGTCCATTCCTTTTTCAGGAATCAGGTTGTCATTGAAAGGTTATTTTGCCATGATGATCACCTTCTATTTCCTCAACCCCTCTTCTCCCAACACCTCCACCACCTTTTTGTAGGGGTAGGAAATATCAACAAAACTGTGGGGGTTTAGGTCAAACTTTATGGAGATAAACAGTTACGAATAGCTGTAAAGAATGAAACTAATTTGCACAGGTGACTTGTGGAATTCTAATAGTTTAGTCACATCTTCTAACATGGTCTCTTGTATGGATTTTTGTTTCCTTGTCTTCTAACAGTCAGGAATTATTTAGTTTCCCATAACCTTATTCCATTTCTATACCTGTATATATCTACTTGTTCCATCTTCCACGTTCTACCCAGTCCAGTCAGCACACTCTCCTCCTCCTCCATGACTCCCTTATAGGCTCAGACCATTCTAATCTTTGAGATTAGAATGATCTTTGCTCCTCCCCTTCCCTCCTCTGGTGTTCTGCCTAGGGGAAGGTAAACTCCATGGTGAAAAGCTGCCTTTTTTCCTTTGAGTTTACCACCTGCATTTCTTGCTGAAACATCAGGCCTTAAACCCAATTCAATCTGGAGCTCATAGACTGGATAACAAGTCCCCACTCACCTAGCACAGAGTGGATGTAATAACTAAATAGTGTTTCTTTTTTACCCAGGAACCCTGAGGGTCTTCCCCTCCCAGTTTGATTTTTTTGTAATTAAAGGGGACATCCCTTGAGTAAGTTAAAGAAGGCTATTCAGTGAATGAGTATATCTCATTCAAAGTGAGAATGTGATAAGACTTTAGCCTGAAAAGGCCAGGGTCTCCCATTGCATCCTGGACCATCTCCAGTCCTCCTGATGAATATCTGGCCACTGGACCCAGATGGCTCAGAAGGAGAAAGTGAGGTGACCTCACACAGTCCTTTCTCCCTCAAATCAAAGTCAACTGCAAGTCATGGTCCTCTTAGAGAACCAAGGACAAACACCACAACAAATCTTTGAGATAAGTTCTTCAGCCTAGGTAAAGAAACATCTAAAACAATCGTGTCCGTGGACTTAAATTTTTTTGTATGATTGTATTTCAAAATAACTTGTTCCCTTGGTAATCCTATTCATTTTATTTCATGTCATTTAAAAAATATTTTTCTTAGACATCCATAGGCTTACCTATCTATAACACGATGAAAGGCTCAAAATCCCCTCATTAAAAAAATCCTTTCCTCAGAATATAGTTGGTTCAATATTGAGATTAGCTCTTGTTATTATTGCCTTATGCCTATTATCCAGATTCCTTGGAAAGATCTGAATTCCTTGGAGCCCCGCTCTTTGGCCTGTGCCTTCATTTCCCTAATTACTTTGCCTGGGTTTCTGATTCCCAGTATCTGATCTCCTTATACCTTAGGATAGGGATAGGGAACCTGGGGTCTCAAGACCACATGTGGCCTTCTAGAACTTTGGGATGGCCTTTTGACTGAGTCCAAGCTTTAAAGAACAAATCCTTTTATTGAGGGGATTTGCTCTGTGAAGTTTGGATTCAAAGGGCCACACTTGAGGACCTAGAGGACCACATGTGGTCTTGAGGCCGCAGGTTCCCACCCCTGCCCTAGGATTATGTCTCCTTGTACCCACAGTACTTGTAATTCCATTTCTTATCACATTTCTCCTGCACCCTGGATCTCCTACCCAGCTAGTTGGAAGCTAGGACAGGACTAGACTATGAATTTCTAGTCTCTTAGGTCATGACTCTCCTCACTTTATTAGAATGTAGTTCGTTAAGAATACTCAAGTAAAAACAAGTTTGTTTGTGTAACTTCTTTTTGATTTCATACTATTCCTGTTTATAAACTCTGTACTTCAAGCAGACTGGTCTACATATTATTCCCTACAATATTCTCTGTGGTTTATTTTGGCCTCTTTGAAACTGAACTATTTCCTCACCTTATAGTAATTTCTCTGTCCTTTGAATTTCTTCCTACAGTATTTAGTTTGTCCCTTTCTTCTGGTACTTATCATATATTGCCTTATCTTACAATTCTTCCTTCCTTCCTTAGGGAAGAGATGTTTTGGGGTGAAGAGTTTCCCTGGTACTCCACAAATTACAACCTGTAATTAACTACCCCATGCTCTTATTGTCCACTAATGTCCAACCTTTGTGACCCTGTAGACCATGCCAATGTTGTCCATGGGATTTTCTTGGCAGAGTTACTAGAGTGGTTTTCCATTTCCTTCTCCAGCGGATTAAGGCAAACAGAGGTTAAATGTCTGGCCCTGGATTGCATACCTAGGAAATGCCTGAGGCTGGATTTGAACTCAGGAAAATAAGTTTTCCTGACTCGAGGTCTGGTACTCTATCCACTGTGGTACTTTATCCATCTCACTGCCCACTAAAAGTATAACAATTCCCATTTTACAGAAGAAGAAATTAGGAGATCAGAGAGATGAGGCAACATTACCCACCTGTTACCCAAGTATTAAGTGTTGGAAGTGGGATTGGAACCCAGATTTCTGTTGAATTCCAATCCATAATTTTTTTCTACTATACTATAAGTTCCTCTATCCTTGGAACAAGCTTTTTTGTGCACTCATTTAGTTCATGATTTTATAGAGAGGTCTGCAATTAATTTGGGACAGCTGAAACAATTTGATTTGTGTTCTTTGTATTTTCCAAATTAAAAACAACCAACCAGGGATGGAGGAAATAGAGTCATAGTACAGTATGGGAAATAGCATGTTCTCTCTTTCTCTTCTCTCTCTCTCTCTCTCTCTCTCTCTCTCTCTCTCTCTCTCTCTCTCTCTCTCTCTCTCTCTCTTTCTCTCTCTCTCTCTCCTTCCCTCTCTCTTCCCCCACAGGAAAAGAAGTACTAAGGAGTATAATTTGGTTAACAAAATACCATAAAATCTCTATTATCCAAGATGATTGGAAATGTGGTGTTCTGTTTAAATAGCTTTGTTAGAGTTATGGTACATGGAGGACTAGTTTCCAGAAAGTTAGGATACACAATGCACTTAACAATAGAAAATGAACAAAAGATCGTTTAGTCTTTGATGATTCAGAAAATGTGGAAGAATTGCTTTAGTCTATGTGTGTAGCTCAGGATTCTCTCCCCAGTGGTGATTCCCAGGGAAAGTGCCTCCTACCTATCAAACTACATGCCCATCAATCTACGGTGTTATAGGATTAAGAGCTGGAATAAACCTTAGAGGTTATCTGGTCTAATACAATCATTTCCTGGATTGGTCAAAGAGGTGAAATAACATGATGAAGGTTACACACTAGTAAATAAAGAATCAGGATTTAAGTCTATACTTTCTGACACCAAATAAATTCTTTTTCTACTATCTTGCTACCTCTCAAATTTCTAAAGATGTTGATCATCATTGTATGATAGTTGTAGATGACGTATGATGTTGACCTGAATCCTTACGTCCCCTTAAAGCTCCTATTTCTCCTTGTCTTTTTTAAAAGACAAACAAGCAAGAATCATTCTTCTTATTAAAAATTCTATGATATATTTCTTTTTTTCATCCCTTTCACTTTTAAAAGTTTCCCTCCCTTTTTCATCCCCATCAAGTGTGTCATCCTTTGCACCATACAATAATTTACAAAATGGGTAGAGGGAAAGGAAAAAAGAAAAACTGCTATCGTTTATACATAGATGGGAAAGTATTTGGGGTAAAAGGACAGAGTTGAGCAGTCGGACAATCACACACAACCTGCAAGACTCATCATGGTGGATATGGGGATGCTGGCAAGGAATCTGTGAGCTTTTAGTTTTTATCCTATGGTCTCTAAAGTTGTGAGCTCTGAAGAAAATACACTATAAGTGGTAGAGTCACCATCTCTGTAGTAAATGGAGCTAGTACAAAGAAAGAGGGCCAAAGAAAGTTTTGTGCCTCCTAAGAAGGAAGTTTTTGGTTTTTTTTCAAAATCTATTTGGGAGCCCTCAGGATTTGAAAATCCTAGGCACACACCCTGACATTCCTGATGATTGCAGTGAAGACCACGGATGAGGTGAATGGTAGGGTTTAGAGATTGTCATTTTATTATTATCTCCATGGCAAAGGTAGAAATTCACTCATAGAAAGCATTTTCACAACGGAGCTGACCTACCCTTCAGCCCCATGTTCACTTTCAACAGCAGTATCGAGAGGAGGTTGCCGCTTGACCTAAAAATAGTGTGGGAGCCTCAGGGAGTATTCCCAGCCTCTCTCTTCACCTATCCCTACTATGTGATATTTGGTGAGTACATGGGAAAATGTGCCTTTTCTAGGCAATCTGTCCTAATAGACCTGTGTCCTCACTGCCTCCCTTATTCTATTAATTTCTAAACAGCATGCCACTCTGTTGTTTAACTAAGTGATATATAACGGAGCTCGATACTGGTGAGAAATTTCCATTCCTTATTCGAGAGACTTTTGCTTCTGTGCCAAAATCAGTGTTATTTTGGGGCCATGCTTAAAATGAAGGCAATTTTAATAAGGCTTAGCCTCTCTGGATAGCTGCCTTCTTAGCTCTACAGCGTTTATGATTAAGATTCATCCAGCACCTTCTAAATAACTTAATAGTTATTTTTTCAGCTACTAATGATCCCTCCACTTTGTATGCTTTCCTTTAAAATAGATTAAAAGGCAGCCTCTCTGCCTTTCCAGAAGCAGCATAAATCCACACTATTATTTCTGAAAGAACATCCTCTTCATGTGATCATAGATTTAGAGCTGGAAGAAACCTCAGCAGATGTCTAGTCCAACCTCGTCATCTTATGGATGTTGCAGGCAACTAAAGCGTTAAATGACTTATCTAAGATCACACAAGTAGAAAGTAGCAGAGTAGGGATTTGATACAAGGTCATATGACCATAGGAGCATAGATATGAAAGAAGGGACCTCTGAGGACATCTATTCTGATTTCCTTATTTTTCACATGAGGAAAATGAAACTCTGGAGGTTCAGTGACTTGTTTAAATAAGAGGCAGGATTTGAACCAAACCTCTGACTTCAACTTCTGTCCTCTCTCCAATGCATTATCAATCTTATTTTTTTTTTTTTGAGGCAATTGGGGTTAAGTAACTTGCCCAGGGTCACACAGCTAAGCTAAGTAAGTTTCTGATACCAAATTTGAATTTAGCTCCTCCTGACTCCAAGGTCAGTGCACTATCCACTATTCTACCTACCTGCCCCAATAAATACAGAAATCAAAAAGGAGAATGAGGATGACTGTCATGACACAATTTTTGAAAGTTTTTTTCTGTTTCCACAAATAAGCCTCTACTACCTTAGAAAGGAAAGTATCAACAGTAAAAACAATGACCTTTTTAACTGATCCTCAAAGAAAAGGGAAAAACTGCAGGAATGAATTCCTCCTAGGTGTCTTTTAGCTTAGTTTCAAAATGAGAAAAAAGATTTTCTTTGGTCCTATGATTAATTTTTTTTTACTGGTCTTACAGAACTTTCTCCATAAAAATATTTAAAATATACATTAGATACTGTTCATTAGATACTATGCAGAATCAACTCAGCAGTATCAGAGATGATGGTACCAAGCATTAGCTGTCTAAAGATACACTTTGTAGGCCTCGCATGATTTGTTATAAATGCTGGACTCATTTTCCAGGACTCATTTGCATGAGCTGTTCTGGTTAATTATGTATGTACTATAAAAGGAATGCCACGGGAAAATAAAAGTAAATTTTCAATAGAAACACCACATTATTATTTTTTTTAATTTCAACAAATATAGTCAGGTTGATCAACCAGGTGTCTGGTATTGTCATTTTTGAGTAAGACTTTAATATTCCTCTTGACTGTTGATTGTGATATTGGACACCTTTGAGAAAAAAGGAAAGAGAGTTTCTATATGTAACAGCTGCCATGGACAGCTTGGTTGCCACTAAAAATTTCTGCATTCTGCAAAATGTCACTTGGAATTTTCATTATTTTAAAAGTCTAACTGGTGGCAATTAAAATGGTTCCCATGATGAGTCTGCCACAGTGTAACTCAAGGAAATCATTCCTACTATTTAAAAAATCATTCATGAAATTTTTTGGTAGCCCTTTAATCATAAAGCAAGTTGAGTTACCTTCCTAAATGAGCTTCGACTTTGCAAAATACCAGAATAAATCTACATGAATACTAATGAGGATCCAGGAATTTCAGTGTTAAAAAATTGTTTTCTCCTTCACTACTCATTTCAAAAAAGATCATTTCTCAAGGCCAGCTGATAGTGGTGACCCAGAAAGGGCACTCTAGATTTGAAGTACTTTCTATACAGAATTTTACCTATCCTAAGAAACCTTTTACATGTTAGGGCTACAAGGGACTTTAGAGAGCTCTGAGGGGCCATTCTTTTAGAGATGATCCAATTGAGACCCCGGGAGACTATGACTTTCCCAATGTCACATAGGTAGTAAATAGCATAACCAGGGATGTATAGGTCCTGTGACTCCATTCCCATATAGTGTGGCTTCTCAATTTACAGAAAACTGAGTCTCTTGAAAGGCTAAGCAACTTGCCCAAGGTCCCATGCTAATTAATAGTTGGTAGATAGAACATTTTTTAATTATGGGCTCAGCACTGTGAATACAAATACAGTCAAAAAGAAAAACAGTTTCTAATCTGTCAGTCCCTTTCTAATTATGGAAGATAAAAGAAAACAGAAATGCTGGTGTAGTTGAGTCCTGGTCTCCTCATTCCCAGGAAAATATTATTGGACTTAGATTATCCTGCCTCATTTTGATAAAGAGAACAACAGTAACTTAGATGCTAAAGAACCTGGAAGTCTAAACTGCATCCCTGACAGTATGAAACCTTGCAAGGCCTTTTGATTGCCATATTTCACCACATAATCGTCGCCACCACGTAATAGTCGCATCCTGTGTATTTTTTTTCTTTCCAGTCCAAAAATTGATGTATAACCTCTTATCACGTAATCATCACATAGTATAATTCTGTTTTGCACACCACCTAAAAGATAAACAGAGCAGCAAGGTATGTATCAGTGGCATTTAGGGTTAGGCATTTATCTCTCACTCATTGCAAGCTGCGAGCTTAGATTTCTAACCATAGGCAAATTGTCAATATATTTCTGAAAGTGGACTTGTGTGGTTTGTTTAGAACACTGTAGCACCAACAGTACTGTCACTCAGCTCAATCAAGAACCATAGATGCATGAAGAATGGGTGGGTGAAGCTGCTGTGAATAAGTCATGTGATATGGTAAAACTTGCATCTCTCCAATTTTAACATATATTCATGAATATTTCATGCATCCTAATCGTGCACCAGAGACGGTTTAGTAATAAATGTTTTAAGTAATACTGGCATGAGGGCTTCTTAAAGCTCCCTATAATGGTCGCACAGCACTTCTTTGCAAAAAAAATTTGGAAAAAATCTGTGATGATTATGTGGTGAAATATGGGTAGTCCTATATCCTTAGATGTAAAGTTGGAATGATGAATGAATGGAAAAAAGTGACAGAAGTAATGTGCTGTGCTGAAAGAGCATTGTGGAGGCAGCTAGGTGACCCTGGAGTCAGGAGGACCTGAGTTCAAATCTAGCCTCAGACATTTACAAGCTTTGTGACCCTGACCAAGTCAATTGCCTCCAAGAAAAGGACAGAATGTTGAGCTTAGCATCAGTAATTAGCATTTGTTAATCACCTACTATATGCCAGACACTCTAGTAAGTGCTGGGAATAAAAAGAAAGGGAAAAACTCTCAAAGAACTCACAGTCTAATGGGGGATAAACTGGGGAGGGTAAGCAATCTCAGAGAAAAGATTGAAAATTGAGAAAAGTTTCTTGATGAAGATGAGACTTTAGCTGTAATTTGAAGGAAAGTAGAGAAGCAGAGGGAAAGCATTCCAGGCATATAGGATAGCTAGAAAAAATGCTTAGAATTGGGAGTCATGGAGTAAAAATGTACGGGAACAGCAAGGACACCCATGTTATTGGACTGAAGAAATTTGGAGGAAAGTAAGGTGTAAGGAAACAAGAAAGGGCTAAGTTTGAAAGCCAAACAGAAGATTTAATATTTGCTTCTGGAGATAACAGGGAGGCACCAGAGTTTATTGAATAGGGAAATGATATAGTCAAGCATGTGTTAGTGAAGAATAGATTTGAATGAAGACAGAATTGAGTCTGGAAGACTAATCAACATGCTACTGCAATAGTACAAACATGAGGTGAGGAAGGGGTGCACCAGTGGGGTTGTAGTGTCAGAGAATTGAAGGAGGTGCATAGAAGAGATGGTATAGAAATGGTGTATTATGGTAAATAGAAAAGACAAGACTTGATCATTGATTAGGTATGGGATTAGTGACTAAAGAGAGTGGGGAGTAAAGGATGATACCTGGATTTCAAGCCTGCGTGACTAAGAAAATGATGGTACCCTTGTAAGTAATAGAGAAGTTAAGAAAAGGAGAGAGTGCAGGTAGAGGGAATGATCATGAGTTGAGTTTTATACATGGTGTACAAGACATCTAATTCAAGATGTCTGTCCATGTTCTTCAAGTTTTCTTGTAATAACTTTTTATATCTAGGTCATGTATCCATTTTGATTTTATCTTGGTAAATGGTGTAAGATATCAGTCTTTGCCTAATTTCTGCCAGACTACTTTCCAATTTTCCCAACAATTTTTTACCAAATAATGAATTCTAATCCCCAAAACTTGAATCTTTACACTTGTTAAATACAAGGTTACTATATTTATTTGCTGCTGTAAATTAATCTGTTACACTGATGTACCTTTCTATTTCTTAGCTAGTGCAAGATAGTCTTGATAATTACAGCCTTATTTTACAGTTTAAAATATGATATTGCTAAACCTCCTTCCTTTACATTTTTTTCCCTAGTTCCTTTGAAATTCTTGACTTTTTGTTTTTCCAATGAATTTCGTTATTGTTTTTGGAGACATGAGATTGGAGGCTGGGAGAGAGGTTAGTCATCAGCATTTTTGTTGTTCTTGAGTTATTTTCAGTCATGTCCAACTCTTTATGACCCCACTTGGCAAAGATGCACTGGAGTGATTTGCCATTTCCTTCTCCAAGTCATCTGCATAGGGGTGATAAATGAAACCATGAGAACTGATGAGATCACCAAGTGAAATAGTATGAATGGAGAAGAAAAGGCCCAAGACAGAGCCTGGGAGGACCCCCATGTTTAGCAGGTATGATGTGGATGAAGAGCCAGCAAAGCAGACTAGAGGAGGAGCTGTTAGACAGGTAGGAGAAGGACCAGGAGAGAGCAGGATGAAAACCTAGAGAGAAAAGCCTATCAAGGAGAATAGAGCAGTCAAAAAAGCCTATCAAGGAGACTAGAGTGGTCAACAGTGTAAAAGGCTGCAGAGAGATCAAGGAGGATGAAATCTGGGGAAAGGTCATTAGATTTCTCCATTAAGAGACCATTAGTAACTTTGGAGAGAGTGGTTTCCATTGAATGATGAGGTTATCCATCAGAATACAAAGAGTTAACAGGAAAGTGAGGGTGGAGGAGAGGGAGAAATGAAAGCACCTATTATAAATGACTTTCTCTAGGAACTTGGCTATAAAAGGGAGGAGACATATAGGATGATAACTAGTGGGGATGGACAAATCCCGTGAGGATTTTTTTGAGGATGGGAGAGATATAAGCATCTAGGATATCAGGATCTGAGTCCCAGTTCTGATGGTGACTGTGGGACCATGGGCAAGTTCATTCACTTCAAAAGCTCATGATTCTCATCTGTAAAATAAGAATGATGATACATGTAAAACCTATTTCCCAGAGCTCTTGGAAGGAAAGTGCCTTTCAAAAGTTGAATGTGCTATGTAAGTATGAGTTATTCTTGTGACTGATATCTTGGGGGGATATTTTAAGATAACAAATCCAAAGATAACCCTTGGTTTTTATTCTTGTATCTCACCTTAGAGCTTCAAATCAAAGTCAAAGACCAAGGCAGTGGCATCAGTAAATATTTATAGAGCACCCACTGGGTATCTTGACACTACCCTAGGCACCCTGGATGGATTGGGAACAACCTCAAAAATACTGTTCCATTGCTCTCTGGTTCATGATCAAGCACCAAAACTGTCAATGTTTCAGTGATCTGCTGCATGGAATTGTTCTCAGTTTAGTTCTGAGATGAGTGTCTGCTTTTCATGCTCTTCCTGACAGGGCTACATTAGGACACAGCAGGACAAAGTTTTTCCAAAATACTGAGCCCCTCCCAGCAAATTAGTTCTACTTTTTGGATATACTTAATCAGACTCATCCTCTAAATATGGCACTGGGCACTGGGACAACAGAAAAATTCCTTGTCTAGTTCCAAGTTCCAAAGGAGATAAAAGCTTGGGAGTCTGAGTGAGTTTCTCATGCCCATAGAGTCTTCACAATCACACTGAGACTGCTGGACAAAGTCCAACAGCCTGTATGTCCTTTTGATCACCTTAAAGTTCTTGTTTTTCCTTCACTTGAAGGCTTATGCTAGGCATGAGGCAGATAGGACATTAGTGAGGTACAAACAGTCACACAAGTGGTGGTCAGTTGCAGCCCTTTTATAAACACAGTTGTCAGGGGATAGGGCTGGCCTTTGCCTCATATTTCAGGGATCTTTGAGCTGTAGAACTTCAAAATATGAAATATATACTTATAATAAGGTCGGCCAGTGATTCAATTAAGAAGCATTAATTAAGTGCCAAGGACAATGGTGCTCAGAGAAAGCCACACAGTTATCAGACATTTAGAGCTGCCCTGTTCTGCTGTGTAACTGATTCTCCTACCTGCAGTGCATGCAGATCTGCCCCTACTGTATAACAATTGGTACATAATAGTACCAGCCTATATACCAAGCCACATGTCTGGACTCTGTCTCTGATTTCATCTGCTGTCTATAGGCAGTGGGTGGTGCTCTCATTAACAGCACTGGCAACAGCTGCTGCCTCTCTGCCCCTTAGCTAGTTCAATTGCCTCAACTTCCAGATAGTTGTCACCACATAAATCTTCCTTAGATGATGTGCAGAAGAAACTGAGAGTGCGGGAGAAACCATAGTGGAACCATTTTGATCGTTGATATCCCTTAAGAGAACTGTCCAAATGAATTACATCGAGGGTAGCCAAATAAAATAGATCACCCCACCACAGTCACTGCACAGAAACTGGCTAAGTCTGACATGAGACGTTAGATGTTATGAAAACAAATATCGTACTGAATTTAGACTGTCAAGTAAGAAACAAATTAGTATTTGTTGAAAAAAAATAATTGAAATCATTTATTCTGTGACCATAGACTATACCACCAGGGCAACAAATGGGTACTGTTACTCACGGTTCTAGGCAGATAGTAGACATAGGTACTAGTTGACTGATTGCCAAGGAAAGTTCATGCGAAACAACAATGGGTGGAGGTGAGAAAATGTATCACTGTTATTGTAAAATAACAACAGCAAACCCAAACTTTTCCTATTGATGGTCTGTCCTCTTCATTCTTATGCTTTGGTTCAGTGAATAACTCTTTGTAACCCCATTAGGCATTTTCTTGGCAAAGATCCTGGAATGGTTTACCATTTCTTTCTCCAGCTTATTTTACAAATGAGGGAACTAAGGCAAACAGGGTTACCTGACTTGCCCAGGGTCACACAGTTAGTAAGTATCTGAGGCCAGATTTAGATTCCCTGGAGATGTTCTGACTCCAGGCCACTTTGCTGCCCCTTCTCCATTTTCCATTAAAATAAATACTTGCAATGTATGAAGGATCCACATTAAAAGGATACATTAAATTTTATAAAAACATTATCTAGGCACAGAGTCCATCTCATCAGAGAAGGGATATGTAAATATTAAGTGTTTTATTCAAATGTGTAACTTGGCAGAAGCATTGATGTTAAAGCTGAAACTTTTCATGCACACTTTTGGCCTAATGTTAACAGTGTCATAAACTCTCCCTCTGCTGTTAAGAACGTCACATCAGGGAGAGCAGGAACCTTATAACTCAAAAACACAGCATCATTTCCTTCTTTTGCCAAATGCAGAATGCTGTCCCTGGTCTAAAGGGAAGACAAACAACTTAATGAAACTATATTCTGAAACACTGCCCAGAAGTGTTTCAGGACAGAAGATGTTTCATCAAGCTGAGACAAAAGCCTCTTCTGCTGCTGACAGGAGGAATAATTAATAGGATCCTGTCCAGATCTCCACTGTTTTGTTGTCTTTCTTAAGCCCTCCCCCATAGTAGGACCCCATTTCTTGGAATGTAGTTGTGTTGTATTGTGGGAAGAGAAATGGATTTCGAGTCAGAAGACCTAGATTTAAGGCCAGGCTCTGCTACCAATGTGATTTTGGTTTCTGACTTTCCGTTTCCTCTTCTATAAAAAGGCAGTTAGGTGGTGCAATATATAAGGCACTGGACCTACAGCGGTGGAGACCTGAATTCAAATTTGACTTCAAATGTTTTTAGCTGTGTGATGCTAGGGAAGTTATTGTCAGCTGCCTCGGTTTTCTCTTCTGTAAAATGGGGATAGTAGTAGCATCTACACCCAGGGTCATCATAAGGATAAAATGTGCTAATGCTTGTAAAGTGTTTTGGAAACCTTAAAGTGCTATATACATGCTAGCTATTTTTCAAAGGGGAATTCTAGCACTACTCCCTCTTCCTCATTGATAGAGCACTTTGCTCACCTGTTCATATAAGGAAAGTGCTCTATCAATATAATTTGTTATTATGGTTGTCACCTCAATTCTTCATTTCCCTTTGACAGTAGAGACCCAAAATAAGATTATTTGATGCCTTTAAAGGGCTTATTCTTCCTTCTTTAAAATAAAGAAAAACACTTCTTTCTTTTTTCAAACATTTATTTTAATTAACTTCTCAGTACTAAAATTGGTGATATTGAATGCATGTAGATTTAGATTGTAGGATGAAGTTTTCTCACTGGGAGCTCTCTATCTCAGTGAACTTGCAGATCCAGGGCTTCTTTTTTCCTGCCAAATAAAGAAAAAGAAAAAGAAAATATATAAATTAAGCTCATTCCAAGATGGCCTAGAATTTCCATATGATTTAGAAAAGTCGATTAACAAATTAGAGGTATTAATGCTGGAAGGAACCTGTGAGTTGTCTTACTTCATCTCTCTCATTTTATAAAGAAATAGAGATCTGAGAAAGTAATGTTACTTACCTAAAATTATGCATGTAGCTAAATGATAGGGTCAAGACTTGAACTTAGGCCTGAATCATATCCCAGGATTTTTCCCATTATAGCTAGATCCCTTTGAGTGTGAACAATGAGCCTTATGAAGAGATTGTATTCAAATTCACATTATTCAGTTATAATTATATAAATATGGGTCATTGGTTGTAGCCATACACACACACACACACACATACACACAAATCTGAACAATGTAACCCCTTTATGAGATTTCTTATTTGTACTAATCAGGACCTACCTGTATGCCACTCAAGCTAAATATCTAGTATTTTCTCACACCCATCTCTGTAAAAACAATAAACAAAAAAACAGAACATACTTTTGTCAATTACCATTTGTTAAGTGCCAGACTGTGCTAAGTACTTGAGATACAAAGAAAGGCAAAAGACAGTTCTGCTCGTCTCATGGAAGAGACAACATGCAAATAAAAATGCAATTTATACTTCCGTGTAAGCTAGTCCATCTTCTATAAGTAGATATTGGGGCAGCTTGCTCCATTGTTTGGAAATCAGATTCTTATAATCCAAGAATACTTACCCAACATTTAGCCCATATGAGTTAAAGCAATAGTTAATTTCTCTGATTAATTCAATGTTTATTGAATTGCATTGAAACTCTTCGCAAAGCACTGTGTGAGGCACAAGGAGGGATGTAAAGATGATTTAAGGATTATTAACAATGTAGGAATTGTAGTTCCTGGTCTTTAATTCCACAAGACCATCCTGGAACTAGATGTTGATTCAGCTGGAATTGTTAAGGATATGACTGTGATAGGCTGCCAGAGAGTCCATCTTCCCCATCAGACTTAGCCGCAGTCCACACAGGTGGGGGTAATTTTCTTGGCAGAAGCTGAATACCATGAAAAAAGATGTCCTTCGTTGTCTGAATAACAGAAGTTCCTGAAACATGTTTTTATTTTAATTGGATTTTTTGTTATTTTTTTCCTTCTTTTTTTCCCTCCCCCTTTTATATAAAGGAGTACCGTAAAGTAAAATGTTAAGTAAAGGGAATGCCTGAAAACTGTTTTTTTATTCTTCTATAGTACATAGCATTGAACATGTGGAGACATAACAAGACTTGAATTTTATGTATGATAGGGGTCATGGGAAAGCAGGAGAGGTAAGGGAAGAGGTGATGTGGAAATTACACTGTGCTTAGAGTCAGAGACCCTGGATTTGACTTTGGGTTGTATGAGTTACTGTGTAACTGGGGGCAAGGCATTTAATCTCTCTGGCTCTTAGTTTCTTCCCCTGTAAAATGAGGATGTAACTCAAAATCCATGATCCTAAATTTTACATCCCAGGACTTTTCTGAAACTTATCACAAACTAAACATTAGATAAAACCCAGCAGTTTCACTTTGCCTTTAGAGAATTGTTTTTCTATGTTGCTCCCATTGTGTTTAGTGCTTCCAGCGATTTGGCCAAAAAAGAGAATGTGTAAATGAAATGCATCTTATTAACAAACAAAAATCCTGTAGTCCAAATGTAAAGTAGGCAGCTTTTACCAGTAAACTGGACACACTGCTAAACAACGCATGACCTCCCTAGGGAACTCTTTGTCTCCAAAGAAATTATCCCTAGAGTCAACAGAAATAAAATTTCTTTGAACATAAACTGTCAGACAAATTTGAAACCAAAATGATGCTGAGACTGCTGAAACTAGGCAGAAAAGTAAAAACAAAGTCTCTGTGTTCCAGGACCAACCAGGAGGCATTTTATCCTTTTTTATAGACATTTTTCTCCCTAAGTGGGCACCCAGATGTAGCTTGCAGCTGCTTGCATATATCTCCCTTGCCTTTACAATTTGGTAGAATGAGTTGGACTCTATTAGAACATGTCTACTTCCTGCCTTATTATAATCTTTAAGAAAGGCACAATAAATCATACCATAGGTACCTTTTAAGAATTCCAAATTGATCATGAGCTGCAACAATTTTCTCTTGGCTAAATATATGGAGGGCCATGCTTTGCTATGTCCACATGTGTCCAAAACTCTTCCTTTCTGGAACATATCACTTAACATCAGTCAGTTAGTCAGTCATTTCTTAAGTGCTTACTAGGTGTCAGGCTCTGTGCTAAGCACTGAGGTTATAAAGAAAAGCAAAAATAGTCCCTGCACTCAAGGATCTTACATTCTAATGGGAGGAGAGCATGTAAATGTTGGTTATATCTATTTTATTTGTCTGATTTTTTTTTGACATATTCTTTTCCTTTTATGGGAGATAATGGCAGGCAAGAGAAACACAGCATCTTCAGGTCTTGAGTGTCCATTCCCTGCTTGGAATATACACTTCAAAGTACTGCTAAGGAATAATGTCTTTCAGATTCAGGGGCATGCGTCTATCACTCACAGAAAGTGAAAATGAAAGTCCAATCTAAGTTCTAAGAGAAAGGGTTATAATCAGTGAGTGGGGTCACAGAAGACTTCTTGGAGGAGATGGCATTTGAGTTGGGTTATAAAAGCTGCCCAAGCAATTGATAAGCAAAGACAGGAAGGAAGATGTTTGAGAAACTGGGAACAGTAGAAATAAAGGCATTTGTTGTATTCAAGGGACAGACAATTAATCAGTTTAGATGGATTCATGAGTTACGCTTGCAATATGAAGTCCTTGCTAATAATCATTTCAAAAAGTGAACTTAAGGTGATACCCCTGCTTTTTTGCAAAGAGGCAGCCAATAGAATTAGGTAAGTAGCTTTTACTTATCTTCTGGAAGTCCTACATTTTTAGAGATCGTTGCAGCATGTGGTTAAGAAAGAAATGGAGTGACATGGAAACCAGATGATAAACAAGGAAGTCAAATTTGTTGACTTGAACAGGCTTTGATTTAACCAAAACACAAGTTGCTTACTGAGGTTCAAAATGTTCAGCATTAAGACTTGTTCCAACAACATGGGGAAGCTGTTTTCATTTAATGACAAATCTTGATTTATGCAGTGTAACATCAAGCTATGGCAGCTTTGTTTGCAGATCAAAATTATAAATAATGTCAGCAGAGCTGTAGCACACATCTTTTGCTTAACTGCTGTGTGGAAGCAGCAAGTGTATGAAACAAATGATTCTTCTCCAGTAGCCCATTCAAATTTCTCCATCTGAAGTTGGATGAGTGGGAGAGATGTATCTTAGATGAATCACTTTTTTTAAAAAAGCATTGTTTTTCTTTGTATTAATACATCAAAACTTTTATTTCCCTTCCTATAGTCTTCCAGTCCATAACAGTGAACTTAAACCTGTCCTGGGAAAAGGGAGATGGTTAGGTGTTTGGGTTCAAAACCCAAGTAGGCCATCACCAGTAAGCCATAGACTGAATATCAAAGAGTCTAATAATAGTGTGAATAAATAATAGCTTATATTGATGTAGTTCTTTATATTCACAATGTGCCTTCAGTTATATTATCTCAATAGGGTCTTAGAACAACCCTAAATATGAATCACAGATTCATAGGTTTAGAGTTGGGGGGACTATAGAATTCATTGAGTCTAACTACCTTGTTTTAAAGATGAGGAAACAGGCTCAGAGAAGTTAAGTGACTTGTACAGGATCGTATGTATATACCTGATATATGTATGAGGCAGAATTGGAACCATGGTCTTCATGATCTGAAGTACTATGCTCTTTTCAGTATGCCACATGAATGACTTAAAAAGGCCCACAAAAGGAATGATTAAACAGAAGAGATACTGCTGATTTTGAAAGTTAGATCTACTACACAATCTTACAATGCAGATACTATGCCTCATTGGAGTAGTGAAGGAGTGAATGAAAAAAAGACATTTATTAAGTGCTTGCTACGTGCCAAGCTCTGTACTAAGTTCTGGAGCTACAAATGCAAATTCAAAAATAGCCCTTGCTTTTAAGAAGCTTATATTCTAAAATCTGGAAACAACATATAAAAGGTAGTGGTGGCCAAGGAGGTAGATTTTGATCTAGAAAGTTCCAAGGATGACTGAAGATGATTGGATCATGATCCCAGAGTTGAAAGGAATGTATTATAAGAAGGCTGTCTGGAAGATGAGAGCAGATAGGAAGTAAAATGAAGCATGTCTGGGGACAGGGTCTACCTGAAATAGTAGGCTAGATTAGTTAGTCACTAATTAGAACAGGAGAGCTCCAGGACAATAGGTTAAGGGAGGGAAGGGACATTTCCTTTAAAGTAAATAATGAATTTAACATGCCACTTTCGAAGCTGTCCTGTTTATCTGTACTTCCTTCCATCTGTTCTTTTCCATAAAAATACTTCAATTGACTTTATTCTTTGCAATTGTATCATTACCCATTTCTACCTTCTCCTAACCCTCAATTGGAAAAAAAAAAGAAGAAAAAACAGAACCCTTGTAATAATTACACAGTCAAGCAAACCAAACTCATATTTGCTGATTCTAAAAATTAAGGTCTCATTCTGCTTCTTGAAACCATCTCCTCTCTGTCAGGGTAGAGGGCATGTTTCATAATTGATCCTGTGGAAATATTGATGGGTCATTGTGGTGATCAGAGTTCTTAAGTCTTTCAAAGTTGTTTCTCTTCCAAGTGTTTTTATTATAATATAAAAATTTCTCGAGGGAGGGATGGGGAGAATTTGGAACTCAAAGTTTTAGGAACAACTGTTTAGTATTGTTCTTGCTACTAGGAAATAAGAAATACAGGTAATGGGGAATAGAAAGTCATGTGGCCCTACAGGACAAAAGAGAAGATGGGGACAAGAGAAGGGAGGGATGACAGAACAGAGGGCAGATTGGAGATAGGGAAAATTAGATTGCTTGGTGTATTGGGGTGGGGGGAGGGGATAAAAGGGGAGAAAAATTTGGAACCCAAAATTTTGTGAAAATGAATGTAAAAGTTAAATAAATAAATTTTTATTAAAAAAAAATTTCTCACTTCACTCTGCATCAGTTCATGTTTTCTCATTTTCTTCTGAAACTATTCCTTTTATATCTTATGATATTCCATTATATTCATATACCATAATCTGGTTAGCCATTCCCCCAGTGGATGTGCACTCAGTTTCCAGATCTTTGCTAAAACAAATAGAGTTTAGGTAGGCATTCCTTAAGGGAGAATGCTGAATAGATTTAGGGCCAGGCAGAAGAAGAATAAATCAGAAGATTCCAGTTTTATACAGATGTCTCACAAGGGGCAAAGACTCCTTCTCCAAGGTAGTGCTTAACGTCTCAAGACATGCTACCTCTGATGAATACTCTGTCATCAAAAGGGATTGAATTGATGTGGGAAGTATAATTCCATGACCATTAACCACTTGGTCTGTGACTGATATGCTCCCCAGAAACCTCTTGCTTCCGAAAATCCTCACTTAAAATTCAAAATATCTTACTAATAACTGTCAAACACCACAGTTTTTTAAAAATATAGGGATGTTATAAATCATCATAGCCCACACACACCCATTTTGCAGGTAAGGAAAGTAAGGTCAAGACAAATGAGATTATTTGCTCAAAGTCACAGAATAGTAATAGATAGGTAGAGTTGAAACTGCCTGCTGACACCAGTCCAAGGGATCTTTCAGTTACAGAATGCTGAATTAAAGTGTCTTTATAAATGTATTATGAAGTAGAGGTTTTTTGTTTATCTGTCTGTTTGCCCCCTATAGTTCTGTAGCTAGCAGTCAGGCTGCAAACCTGCTGCTCAGTTGGATAGAAAGCACAGGCTATATCAGGTAGCGGACAGTCAAAGTTTCATGAAACATAAGCTGAGTTAGATGGTCAGTATCAGGTGGTAGCTGAAACCAAGAGGACAACTTATAATATGTAGACTAGTCAGAGAAAAAGAGGGTTCTTTCAAATCTACTAAGCCAGAATCAGAGCAGGCCAGAACCCTGGATAGCTCCATGGAAGAGAAGTTGCTCCAACATTTCTAGAGACAGACTAAGACTTTTCTCCTTAAAGTTCCAAGTCTTTTAGGTGGACTCTTTCCTCTATAGAACACTGATTTTTAAAGGGATTTTTCCCCTTTTATTCTGAGATTAGTAACTGATGGAACCAGGAAATCATTTTTACCCTACCTCATCCTGCCCAGTCCTAAATCTTGTCTGCTTCAGATGATGAGATGATGTCTTCTGGGGCTTCACAAAGGCACCTGTGTTCTCATTGCTCATAAAGGCTCATATCCTTTTCATTTCATAGTTCTCTTTAGGGGACCTTCTCTATTCCAAGTGAAGGACAGATCAGCTGAAGGTTGGACCCCTGACAGGTGTGCTGTTGGCTAATTAAAGTCTGGGTATCCTGCTGTTATGTCACAATGATTACTAACCCAAGGTTTACTGATTTGGGATGCAGGTGTTCTGCTTTTTCCCTTGGTTCATTAGTTTGATCTCTTACTGTACATGTGCTACCATGCAACACTAACTGCTCTGGTCCAATGCTTTCCTGTGGCCTTCAGGAATCTTATTTTTTGCTTTAAAACTGTCATCTTATGCTGTATTTATCTGCATATTAACAGAATGCCTAGAGATGATATACCTTTCAAAACCCCAAGCCAAAAGGTCAAAAATGCAAAATAATTTAATGGTTTCATAGAGAGTTTCTCTGTAAAAATGTTACCATGCTGTAATCACTCATTTTATGTCATATACTTTCATAATTGAAAAAGTATTCAGGTTGTTTGGTTCAGTGAGCTTTGAAAATTCTTCCACTGAAAACTAGGTCTTTATTGATATCTTATTTTTCTTTACCTAAATTTCCCCCTATATCCTTCCCATTCATCTCTCCCTGAAAGAAATCTGTTATATACCAAAGAATCTTTTTCAAAACAGAAGAAAAATATTAGCAAAACTAATCATCCAACACATTGGGGGAAAAAAATCTTGTCATGTTATACAATTTTCTACACTTGTAAGTCCCCGCTCTGGAAAGGGGTAGGGCCACATGGCATGGCATGCCATATCTCTTCTTTGGGACTAAGCATGTTCTTTATAATTTCTCAACATGAAGTTTCATTTATTTTGTTGTCATTTTTCATTCACACAGCTGTCATCATTGTGTATATGTTTTCCTGGACCTATCTGTTTCACTTTGTATCAATTCATGTAAAGGTTTCCATGACTGTATTTAACATGTTCATTTTTTTCAAATAGCTACAGCAGCATTTCCATAACATTTATGTACCACAATTTCATTAGGCATTCTTTATTTAATGGGCATCTATTATTATATATAATAATATGTAATATTGGCAATCTCCAATTCTTAACTACCATAATAAATGTTACTATAAATATTTTGGAGTTCATGGAGGCTTCTGGGTATAAACACAGGAATGAAATTTCTGGGTCAAAGGGCATGGACATTTTAGTAACCTTATTCATATGATTCCAAATTGCTTTCCAAAATGATTGTATTCATACTATACCAACAAGGTATTAACATTCTGGTGTTTCCACAACTCCTCTCACATTGACTCTCCACAGCTTTTGTCATCTTTGGAATTTTTTCTGTGAAAGTTGTCTGGTGAAACCTTAGGATTATTTGATATTTATACTTTTTAAAAATTTTTAGTGCTTTGGAGTGGGTTTCACATGGTTTTTTGAAATTTGAAATTTTTAAATTCTTCTTAAAAGAATTGTTTGTTCATATCCTTTGGCCATTTTTTTTTCTATTGGGGGAAGGGTTTTGGTCATATATACTCTGGTTGTTTGTATATCTTGACTATCAGAATATTTAATAAAGGAATTTTTTCCTATTCAACTGTTTCCTTTCCTATTCTGTATGCATTAATTTTGTTTTTGTGAAAGATTTTCAGTTTTATGCAATAGAATTATCTATATTATATATTGTAATAGTTTCTATTCCTTGTTTGGTTAAGAATTCATCCCTTATCCATAATTGCATAAATGTGAAAACTATATCATCTGCTTCTTTTCTAATTTCTATGATTTTCAGTATTCAGGTCATGTATCCATTTTTAATTTATTGTGGAATATGCTTCAGATATTGGTCTTTAGATAGTGGTTTAAATCTAATTTCTACCAGATTGTTTTTAATTTTTCCTAGAAGTCCTTATGTTATGGGATTGTAAATATTGATTTCTTTTATTTTTGATTCTCCTTTATGTGCTCTATTCCTTTACTCTACTTTTAAAAAAAAAATCAGTACTACATAGCTTTGATGACTGATGCTTTATAGTGTAGAGAGTGGAAGGATTATTTTCTCTTTATTCCAACTTTTTTCATTATTTCCTTGATAGTATAGTTCTTTTATTAATTTTGTTGATATTTTATCTAGCTCTATAAAGTATTCTTTTGACAGTTTGATTGACATAGCACTAAATATTTAAAATAACTTTGGTAGTATTGTCATTTTATTATATATTTGCAAGAACCAACCATAAGCGCTAAATAGTTCTCCACTATTTAAGTCTTTTTTTTTAAGAAAAGCATTTTGTAATTTAATCCAAAAGGATATTAAGTGTTCTTTAGTAGCTTAATTCCCAAGTATTTTATGCATTTTGTAGCTATTTTGAAGGGGATTTACCTTTCTCTTATTGCCTCTGGATTTTGTTATTATTGTATAGATATGGAATTGATTTTTATTGGTTTGTTTAATAGCCTACAACTTTACTGAAACTATTCTCTCAGTTCCTTTGAGAATTTCCTGGATTTTCTATGTGAACCATGATGTCATCAGCAAATGGAGATCATTTTGCCTATCTTCATGCTTTTATTTCCTTCTCTTTTCTTATTGCTATTACTAATATTTCTAGAATGATATCAAATAATATCAAAGAAAGGGAACATCCTTACTTTACTTCTGTAATTATTTGGAAAGCTTCTACTGTATCTCCATTGCATATAATGCTTGCTTTGGTTCTGGATACTTTTTATAATACTAAAAAGATTCTACTGGGTCTATACTTTATAGGGTTTTTAAGGCATAAATTGGTACTATACTTTATCAAAGCTTTTACTATATCTAATAAAATAATCCTATTATCTTAGATGTTTTTGAATATGACTGAGTTAACTATTTCTCTGTTCAACCTGTATTCCTGGTATAAATTAAATTTGGTCATAATGAATGCCTTTTGGTGTGATAAATTGTTGTGGTCTTTTTGCCTAGACTTTATTTAAAATTTGGAAGTAATATTCACTAATGATATTGGTATATAATTCTCTTATATGCCAATCAGTCAGCAAACATTTATTAAGTACCAACTATGTTTCAGGCACTGTGGATACAAAAAAAGGTAAAACACAGACCCTGCTCTGATGCAACTTTGAATCTAATAGGGGAGGTCAACTATGTAAGACTGACTATATATAGATAAGCTGGAAGTAATCAATAGAGGGAAGACATAAGAATTAAGAGAGATCAGGAAAGGTTTCTTGTAGAAAGTAGGATTTTGGATGGGACTTAAAGGGAGCCAAGGAAGCCAGGGAAGCAGAGATGAGAAGGGAAAGCATGCCAAGTATGAGAATCAACCCAGATTTTATCCTTTTCCTGGTTTAGAGACTTGCAGTACATTCATATCTCATAAAAGCAGTTTGATGGCATATTTTCTCAATATTTTAGAATAATTTGTGTATTATAGTTATTAATGTTTAAAAGTCTAATAGAATTATTCTGTCAATCTGTTAGTATAAGGAGTTTTCTCTTTGGGTAGTTCTTTGGTCTCCTTTTCTAAGATTGGTTTACTTAAGATACCTATTTGTGGTTCTCTTAGTTTGAGGATTTTATATTTCTGAAGGGCTTCCTTTAATTGTTTTATATTCCCAATTTTACCGATGTATAACTGTTCCTTGTAGGTTCTTATAATTAGTTTTATTTTTTTTCTAGTTTTGTTGTAATTTTGACCTTCAAACCAATTTCTTCTTGTCTTCTATTGTCTTTTACATCTTGCCCTGTCATTCCTTTTGTTTCTTCAATGCCTCACTCTTAGAATCAATTCATGAAAGAAATAATGAATCTAGAAACATCACCCCCTAAGGAAAAATTATCCAGTGTCTCAAATCATCTGGTCCAGTTTTACAACTTAGCCTCCCTAGAATTATTCTCCTTGCCATTTTCCATGCAATCTCATCTATGTATTCATTTCCTCCCCCGGACCATTATAGATGTCTGCTGCCTCCGAGGAGCTTTAATTTTTCTTTTCCTGAAGCAGGATGTTATTCATGAAGGAGTAACATCTTCAGAGGAAGTATTCTACCTGTATACCAACTAACCAGATATTAAGCCCAAAATACGGGTGACATTTTCCATTAGAGAAGCCTCTTTTCCCACAAGAGTGCTTTTTAGTATGATTCCACCCCCTTTGGGTCAAAAATACCCCCCTTTCGTGAGTCAATAAGAATTTCTTAAGTGCCTACTATATTCTAGGCACTGTATTAAGTATGAGAAATTCCTTGGTTTCAATTCCTCCCCTCTGTCTCCTCTCATTTCTCTTTAGCCCTTCTTACTGAGAGACAATAGAAGTTATCTCCCCTTTGTGGTTCACACATAGACTTGATTAGGATATATACATTCCTCTTTCCTCCACATCCCTTTTCCCCAGTTATGTATCCACTCATTCTTCAGTTTTGTCCAACACAATGCATTTGTTCACCTGTAGAATCATTATGGGATTTGGTCCATGGTTTTTGATGTCTTCTCTTCCACTATCACTTAAACTATTTCTTTAAATTCCACTTTCATTTATTCCCTTGTGTACTTTTAAAAGAAAATCTAATTGTTCCTCTATTCTTTAAACTGTCTAGGTCAGTCTTTCTGAATTAGATGGGATTATCTAATTCATTACTTACTCTTTCCTTATTTACCTTATTGTGCTTCTGTTTGGGGGAGTGTTTGCAAGTCAAATATCCTGTTCATGTCTAGGTTGTTTTGTTTTTGCAAAAGTGCCTCAAAGCCTGTGCTTTATTAAATGTCTATTTAGGTATTTCCTTTTGTGTAACATCTTGAACTCCTTTGCTTTTTGGAAGATATTATTACATTTTCTTCTTCATTTTCTAGTGAGTTCAGAATAGAATTTTATTTACAATTCCTTGCCTTTGTATTTGAAGGCTTTATTCCTGGTTACCTGTAAAAGTTGGGGTTTCTATAATTTAAATTGTTAAATTTAACTACTATTTGTCTTGGAGTGTGAAATGTAGGGTTTGTTCCCTGGAGGCAATCTGGGAATTCTTAGGATTGGTGTTTTGTTTTCTGTATTCAGAAATTCTGAGCTCTTTTCATGTATTATTTTGTACATTTATGCCATTCAGCTTTTTCAATCTGCCATGTTTTTCTGAGAGACCTATGTTCCTCAATAATAATTATCTTTGTGCACTCTATCTTCAAAATCAATGTTTTTATTTTAATAGAAGTCATGGTCTTTAAGTGTTACTGCCACATGCTTCTTTTTCCAAATTGTCCTTTATAACAGTATATCTGTTCTTTAAATAATTACTCTCTTTTGCTACTTTGGAGAGACTTGTTACTATGGATTCAAGTTTTTTCTTGATAATTCTAATAATTATTTCTTCTACGCAGGCCATAATTTCTGATATTTATTTTCTTCTACTTTGCTCTTTTATGTTTGAAATTGTGATTCTGTGTGCTTTTAGGACTCTAAGGTTCTTTGTTTAATTAGACATTTGGTTCAATTTCCTTTATTTTTTAACACTTTAGATATGTTTGTAATATATTGATGTTTTAATACTCATCTTTTTAATGTTGGTGTTTTCTTGTTTAGTTTACATTCAGAATCTTTAGTTGAGTTATTATTTTCTTGAAATCTTCTGTGACTTTAGCATTTTTTCTTATGTTCTTCTGTCACCCACTTTCTACCTTCTTTGGTGGTGCATGCATATTCCTGTGGGGCTGGCCCACAAAGATGTTTCAACCTCTTTCCAAAATGAGAAGTTCACCTTTCATGGGTCTCTACTTTTGCCCTAAGTAGTTTCTGGGGAGAAAGAATTGACCCCAGATTTATTTGAGTCTCCTTTCCTTCAGGTCCAGTGCAGATCATCACACAAAACCATTTCCTCAGTTGCATCTCTGGTTCTCATTCTTTCTTTGTCTAGTTATGCTGAATCAATTTCCTCCCCTTTTTTTAGGTTGAGGGAGTGAGTTGAGAGGTCTGGACAGAATCTGTAATGTCAGGGTTCCCAAAAGAAGAAATTTCAATTCCCCCTCTCAGATTTTCTCTCCAGTGTAGGCTGCTTTTTGCAATAGGGCAGGAGGCACAAAAGCAATGTGATATGTAAGAAGAACTTTTGCAGCAGAATGGAAATTCCTGTATGAGTCTCAGAAGGAAGCCTGTCCATCAATTTATGTGCCTTACTAGAACATGGAAGATGGTGGAAGAGGTGTACTAAATGAATACCTTTAAAGGTTAGTATTTCCTGTGTCAATTGATAAGGCTGTTATTTTGTTACTTCTTACTTTCCTATCCTCACAGAGTAGATGATGGGAGTAAAGGAGTGGGGGACGGAGAGAAACAGGGGGGAGTGAGGGGAGTCTTCTCACTGTGAAGAGATATATCATATGCTATATTGCACATCTCAGTGGAATCACAGCCCAAAAAATAAAGATTAGAGAAGGCAGCACTTCATACTAGATTGGTCTTGGAATTCAGCTCTAGTTACTCTACCTCTAGCACACCATGCTTCTCTTGGGAAGGTTTTGAGATTTAGTAATGAATAGAAGGAATCTTGTGAGTCACGTGACCTGTTATCAAATTCAGTCATTTTCAACAATTATTATTGAGAGGACACTGATTCAGTTTGTAGATTATATAGGTTCCTTTTTTTCTCCTCACTTATTTCACTGTCCTCTTACATTTTCTATTTCCTCTGCCTCATCCTGTTTGTGTCTATTTTATCAGTTAGGAACAACTCTACCCAAAAATGAAACAAGACAAGAAAAACTATTTAACTCAATTCTGTCTTTTTTCTTGCTTTGTCCTTGGGTCTGCTAAAAAGCTTGGTGGAAGAAGAGGTTCAGCTCTTGGACAAAATGATGATTTTGAAAGTTTGGTCAATACTATAATTAGTTACATGCAATAACCCAGTAGCCCATATAGATTGAGTTGGCTGTTAGTACATCAAGTAGAATTAGTCTTACACATGGGTAAAAGAGGTAGTTGGATATATGTCATGACTTCAGGTTCACTAGAAAGATGCTGTGATGAAAAGAAAATCTCCTTACTTTGCCTGTTGATTCCTGAAATTCCACCCTCAAGGACTCATTCCTGTCATGCATCATCTTCTACCAAAATACAAAGAACACCAAGGGAACTACTTGATCCCACATAGAAATAGCTGATTGATTTCTTTGTAAGAGAAACATAGTATTTTTCGCTATTTATCTGGCATAAACCATTAGTAACTTGTGCTAAATTGAAGATTGATTATTGGAAAATTACACTTAATATATTTAGTAGTAGTATTAAAGACTGTTCATTCAGATCAGATGACAAAACCTCAAGAAAATTCCTCATCATAATACTAGGCACTTTGGTAACTATACTAATTTCCTACTACCTTACTCTGAGTTTGAGTAAAATGAGGTATATTGAAATGGCTTTCTCAGGGTCACATGTATATTTACAGATCACCTCCTCATAATAAGACTTTTTCTCACCCTATTTTGATCACGTGAATATAAGCATGGTGCCATGGAAAGAATGCTGGGTTTAGAGTCAGAGATTGTTGTCTTCAGTCATTTGAGTTGTGTCCAACTCTTTGTGACCCCATCTGAGGTTTTCTCGGCAAAGATACTGAAGTGGTTTGTCATTTCCTTCTCCAGCTCATTTTTACAGAGGAGGAAGTGAGGCAAACAGGATTAAATGACTTGCCCAGGGTCACACAACTGATACGTGTCTGAAGTCAGATTTGAACTCAGGAAGATGAGTCTTCCTAACTTCAGGTCCAGCACCCTATCTAATTGCACTGCCTAGCTGTCCCCAGACTGCCTGGGTTTTAATCCCATTTCTGCCTTAAGGGATCTCACATTCTAAACAGGGAGAAAATCCTTAATATTGGAATAGGTTAAGTTCCAAAAATTCCCTTAAAAGTCACTGTCACGAGAAGTTATAGAAAAGGTTCCTGCTTAGATATATGTTGGACAAGATGACCTTTGTGGTCCTTTCCCAAGCTAAGATTCTATGAATCTATACTTCCCTTCATCTTACTTATATAATAAAAAAAGAAATGCATTCACATTTCTCCCTATTCCTTTTTAGTAATAAAGGATCTGCTAGAATATAGTTGATTAGAGCTTGATACAAATGGAGTCAAGGTTTGGGTTCAGTCCCTACACCAGTCTGTTGACTTGGATTGCTCCAAGCAATCCAATTGTGTACTTTTATAGCTGTCCAGCCATACCTTTGATTCCTACTGATATTGAGAAGGGAAAGAGAATAAATATGTATATGAATCAACACAAATATGCCTCCATTCCTGGAGAAAAGACAATTCATCTGTATTGGTGTATTTTCAAATACAAAAGGATAATGAAAAAAATGCAATTGGAACTAATAATATGAAAAGATGGTAGCAGGAATAATTAGAGGAGACAGGTAGCAATAGTATAGTTCATAAAGGATTGACCTCTGAATCAAGAATGAATAATTGAATGAATGAATGAATGAAAGAATGAAAAATCATTCATTAAGAGCTTACTTTATGTCAGCTACACAAGAAGATCTGGATTAAAATACTTCCTCTGACTGTGTGATCTAGACAAGCCACTTAACTTTTTACTTAAACAACACTCAAAAGCTTTAAGTTGCAGAGTAGGTGGTGATGGTGAATTTGTAAAGGAAGGCTTTTCATTGTGTATAGATAGATCATATGCTATATTTCATACACTCATGAAATCACAGATCCAGTCCAAGCACAATTAGAGTAGGCAGCATGATCTAGTATACAATGTATTTAAACTGGTGTCAGGAAGACCCAAGTTCAAATTCTGTCTCTGACATTTATGCACTATGTGACCCTAGACAAGTCTCTTAACCTCTCGGTTCCCCTACAACTCTCTAGGGTTAACTCACAGAGTAGACGATGGGAGTAAAGGAGTGGGGGAGGGAGGGAGATGGGGGGAAGAGATATATCATATGCTATATTGTACATCTCAGTGGAGTCACAGTCTAAAAAATAAAGATTAGAGAAGGCAGCACTTCGTACTAGATAACATATTGGTCTTGGAGTCAGGCAGACCTGAGTTCAAATCTTGTCTCTTGATACTGTGTCAATAGGGCAAATCACTGTACCTCTTTGAAACTTAGGCAACACCCAAATTATAGGGTAAGACATAAGGCATATCCAGGTTGAAGGTTGTGTTTGTGAATGGCCCTCCAGACATTGATGTGATGGCAGCTCACTTGGCCTTCCATTCTTTAGGGTTTATAAAGTGCTTCTTTCTCAGAACACTCCTATAAGCTAAGTGATGCAATCATTATCATTCCTGTTTTGCAGATGAGGGAATAGAAAGGTGACTCTCCCTTTAGTATGTGTGAGAACCGCACAGTGAATTCTGATCTCCCAGCTCTGCAGCCCATCATTCTTTCCACTATACTACCTTGGCTCTATAGAAAAGCAAGGGTGAAAAAAATACTTTGACAGATGCAAATTTGCATATCCTTCAAAAGAGACACAAGTGAGTCCTGTGATGGCTTGCCAGCTCCTGGAAGGTGTCCAGTAAGCTCTGGTGAGAATCACCTGTATGTCTGAACAGGTCCTCGGGGGGAAGGAGGGGGCTATGTCAGCCAGGGGTTGGCACACTCCTTGAGAAGACTGTCCCAAAGTGGATTGTTTGGGGTAGGGGCTGTATCACTCAGAAAGCGATTCCTATCACACAGGGTAAGTCAAACTCAAGTTACTAGCGGTGAATCATTTTTATAGTAAGGACAGCTCTCCTAGAAAAATCAGGGTTATTTTCTTTGAAGTTATCACAAATTGTCATAGGGAATGGACATAAGATTGTAAACTTTCTAGATAAACCATTATGTGTTTAAAGGGGTTAAGTATAAAGGATTTGGAATGCTTCTATTTTTAAATGCCTTTTAAAAAGTAGGCTCTTATGGCTGAAAATGACTGAAATGGGTTAATTTGGAAAGTGATTTTAGGTATTCAAATGACTATGGCAATTACTCCCTACATAATTAAATCAGTGCAAGACGTACCTTGTGTGAAATTGCTTATAGTGCAAATACGAGATAGCATGCTGAATTTTAAGAAATTTTCTAATTAGTTGTACATGAAAATTTAAATCTGTTAATTGTTTTCAACACCAATTAGCAGATATGTTATTGCCTCAAAGGTTCTGAGTTCTGTTGGTGCTACCATAGGAATAATTGGATCATAGGATCCTAGATTCTAAGCCTAAAGGGCTCATCTAGTCTGACCCCTTCATTTTACAGATAAGACAACTGAGGCCCAGATAGGTTAAGTGACTTGGACTTTCTTTAGCTACAAAGTCATTGCTTTGTTCCTCCCACCCCATACACACATCCTCTCCCTTGAAAATCATCTCAACTATCCAAAAATGTTGAGAGAAGAAAAATAATAGCTGTTGAACCCTCCAAAATGATGGAAATGTCAGCTGGATTGGACATAGGAGGGAAAAAAGTGTTCTTCTATATCATACTTGAAAATTAAGTTAAAAATCTTCCCCTGCCCATTGATAGGTCTCAGGTGGGGCTATTGAGGGAGGCTTGCTTTGTATGGGGTCCCATACTTTTTGCTAGCCCTTACCCTTACTCTCAACCCATCTCCTTTCCCAGTCATCACATAAGGGATATAACATTAATGAAATCCCCTAGGCTACGTCTTTGATGTAGGCCATCATTGTGAACATCTTGCAGTCTACTAACGGTCATCGTGAGACTCTATCCATTGCTCTTTCAATCATCCAGAACATAAGTTTTTAAAGAGATATGGTGTTCCAAAATTTGCAACCATAAAACCATACCAAGAAATGTTTGTGTAAAAAAAAAAATGGGTTTTTGTGCTAGAATGCATGTTGGGATCATTGACCACATTCTGCATATTCCCAAAAGCACACCAGCTTGCTCTCTTCCTTTTAGTCAATTATGAGCCCTACTCATTGTCAGCTGATGTGCCAATTCAATGGACTACTCATTCATTTTGATGTCATAATCTGGACAACAGACATTTTTCATCAATCTAGTTGGGATATTCCCTTCCCTATATAGATTGCCAGGGGACTTGAGAAATCATGGATCTTGAGGAGGCATGTTGTAGGGGCTTGATGCCCCCAGCACTATGGCATCTACAAATAGGAGTGCCTAAAGGGCCTCACTGAGTGGGTGACCAAATAGTGATGAGTTTCTCTCTACTGAACTAGGTTGGTCATCAGACAAAAGCCATTCCAATGTGAAAGAATCTACATAAGTTATCCTAGCCCCCAAGAACTGAAGATCAATCACATTCATGGTACAATGAGGCATTGGAATACGCTTTGTAGATATGGATAGGTGGATGGCTAAAGAGAAAGAGCTCTCTATATATGAATGTATGGCTATATAGAGATAGCTACATAGAGGGAAAGCTATACATACTGTTTTTCACCACATAATCATTGTAGAATTTATGGCAATTTTTTTTTGCAAAAAAGTAGGTGCAACCATTATTTGAAACTTTTAAAAATTGTGCCAGTATTACTTAAAAATCATTTATTACTCAACTGTTTTTGGTGCAAGATTAAGATTCATGGAATATTTGTGAATATACAGTATAATTGAATACTGACAATGCACATGCACTGAGAATTCTAGGCGTATGGCTCACAATGCATGACAGATAAATGCATATCCATATGCCACTGGTGAATATATTGCTGTTCTGTTTACCTTTTAAGCAATGTGACAGACAGAATTATACATGCCATGATTGCGTGATAAAAGATTATAAGCCAGTTTTTGGACTGAAAAATGGTGCCATGATTATGTATGGTGATGATTATGCAGTTAAACACAGTACATATATTGAAAACCAGAGTTAAAAGAGGCTTTAGTCTTCCCTTCCTACTTCTCCTAATCTAGTCCAACAAATACCTGAAAAGCAATCCTTTCCACATCATGACTTACAAGTTGTTCTTTTTTATTTTTTAGGCTTCCGGTGGTTTTTCTTCTCTTCCACAATATAGCTTTAAAAACAAAACACACACTTTTTGTTATCCTTAGCTTTGTTTCCTTTATCCTTTTTGGTTATCTTTTTCTCACCAGTTTAAACTTATTCTGAGCTTTAGTCATTATCCTGGCATTTTTTTCAAGAACTCTTCCTTGAATATTTTAATACTTATTTCCATTACTCACCATGTCTTTCATATTGTTATGTCTTTTAAAATTATTAATTGTTTTTTGAGTTTCCTGCACATCTACCTCAATCTCTTTTCCATCTTATTAGAATTGTGTCTCTTTGTGTCTTGATTCTTGAAAGCCTCCCATCTTTCCTTATTCATGACTTTCCCTATAGAACTTTAGTTCATGGATTTCTACTTTTTCTTTCTCTGAATTTTTTGAAGTCTTCTCTCCTAAAATTGAGGATTAGGCTATTCTTAGTTTTCCTCTAATTTATCACATTTTAAAATTAAATGATTGGTTTCTCTTTCCATTCCCACCTAAGCAATCTGTTTGTCCTTATTTCTGAGAATCATATCCATAATAGAGAATGAGATCCATAAGAGAAAAATATATATTGATAATATATGTATGTATATTATATAATTGATAATATATATGTATATATTATATAATTGATAATATATATAGACAAAATGGAGCTAGATTAATGAATGAATGAATGAACGAATGAGTAAATTTATTTGAGTATTTATGAAACACCTTCTATGTTCTAATCACTGTGCCAGGGGCTAGGAATACAAATGCAAAAGTCCCTGCCTTCCAAGAACTGACACCTTAATGGGTAGGACAACATGGAAGATCATAGAGTCATTTATTTAAAGCCTGAGGGAAACTGAGAGATCATCTAGTCCAATCCCTCATTTTATAAATAAGGAAACTGAGTCACATAAGTGGCAATGGAAGAAATTTTTGTGGCAAGAATGATACATGGATCCAGTGTTACTTAATTATCTCACTTCAATGCTAGTATTGATTTGACTTTTCCCCTCCAGAACAAGATGTGGAAAGGACTTGGTGGGGGCAGGAGAAAATCAGGGTGACATAGCAACAGGACACATGGCAAGATGTCCAGGGTAAATATATATATATATGAAGTATAGTCTGGAACCATAAATCTAGATATAATGGGTTAGGTGAGTTAATACTCACTATCAAGACAGCATAGACTCAGGGTCAAGTTCCAAAGCTGAGTGTGTTAACTCACCTAGAAAGGGTGTCATAGTCTCAAAGTTTGGTTTGGAAGTATGCTATTTGAAGTGGGGTGAGGAGAGCAGCACAGTGCAGAAAATAGCTGTCTTGGGTAGATGATTATGCATAAATGAACAGTTTGGGGCTTTATGTAGAAATGCTGTGCTATTGAGGCCCCCAAAGTTATTTTGGAACATGCTGAGAATCAATGAACATTATTTGTGCTCATTATTTATTTAATATTTTTTCTAGTGAAGGCAGTGGAAGAGATAAGAATGAAGCTGGATCTTAACTGAACATGAGTTCTCTATTACGAAAGGAGTAGGAGGACAGATATTCTTTCATTATAATTTATCATTACCAGTTTAAGTTTATTGAGCACCTACTGATGATAACTTATGTAAATTGCATTATTATCTTTTATACCATTGTAGTGGCTTTGAGACTACATCTATACAGTTGATGCAACATGGGAAGTTGAGGAAATTGATCCAGATCTTTTCAGAAATAAACTGGAAAAGGAAATATTTTGATATCTTTTTCCCTGAATGATCCATGTAGATGATTAATTTACACAGTAAAGTCGCTGAATACCTTGCCAATGCAGACAGGGCTATGAATTTTCTTAAATATGGAGTTTTAAAATTGTTTTACCTTTAAACTATTCTTAATATATATGATTCAGGGAATCAACCCAATCAACAAGCCATCATTGGGTGCTCTATCTATTCCCAGTAGGTCTCAGATAATGCAATTTATCTTCTACTGTCAGCCTAGTTAATGACCTTTCCTCATTTAAAGACTAAATTGAATTTAAGGCACTATGGAGACAAATGCAAAATTAACATGCTGTTAATTTTGGGGGCACTGTGGCAATTAGTGAAGAATTCTCTCAGAGCTTCAGACGATTAGAAGTAAATTTTGGATTTGTTTGTCAAATATTATTAATCAGAATTTTAACATATAATTTATATTATATAAATCCTTAACCAAAAAAACTTTTTAAAAAATCAGTATTTCTGATTTTCTGATTGATTTGTGAATTCTTCAGGATTAGGGCCCCAACCAACAGTGTGGATATCCTTGATTTTTCATACCGTATAATGTGTCCATGTCAACATTACATCTGCCTTCTTGTTTCTGTATTATCTCAGGAGTACCAATGTATTCAAGAGTATTCAAGTGTCTCATTCTCACTTCCTACACATGCTTTCATTCATTTGTTTCTAAACCTTTCACCAGCTCTCTGAAGCTTATTTCCAACCAGCATCCTCATCTTCTTCAGTTAAACATGGAGTCTTCCCCTAGGAATTCTAGGCTTTCGTAGCTGAGCTTTTCCCTTATCTTACCTGAGACAAGACCTCCATACCACTTTCCAGCCATTGTCAAATCCTGGCCCACCCCTTTTCTTGTTCCCTTTATGGGTTTCCATCTCCCATTAAAATATAAGCTCAGAGACTCTCTTGATGGCTTGTTTTTGTATCTCTGGCACTTAGCACAGTTCCTGTCATATGGTAAGTACTAAACAAATTCTGTATCATCATTCATCACTTATTCAGCAAACAGTTATTGAGTACTTAATTCTGTGAGAGACATGTCATTTCAAGCTTACACTCACAGGCTTAACTCCTTCCCACCAAAAACTAGTTACAAAAAGAAAAAGAAAAATCCAGCATATCCATAAGCTTAACTCCATCCCACCAAAGACAAGTTATAACAACAGAAGAGACTTATCACTATTAGTTAATAGTGAGTAGATTTCATTTATCCAAGGAGATAGAAAACAAGAAATCAGTCAAAGAGGTTATGATATGCCATAAAATACAGATGGGTACAAGATGAGATCTTATCTTAAACATGAGAGAGCCTCTGATCTCACCCTTCTGAAAATTTCCCAGCCTCTAAGAAAGCAAACTAGAAATCAGGGGGCATGTTGAGATGCTGATTTCCCCATACATATCTGCAGCTTCCTAAGTCTCTCTCTCTCTGTCTTTCTGTCTATCTCTATCTTTGACCTCAAGAGAGTGTGGCACCACATATTTCAAAGAAAGAGAAATGTTTCCCTCCAAAGCTCTCACATTTACTATTCTCTTCACTGAGTCACATAATGTTTTGTAGCAGTATTCTCTCCACCAATTAAGGAGTGACTCACGTAGAAAGCCCCAGGCTTGGCCTGGTTTACATACAAATGCACACATAACACAGTAAATTCAATGGAATTGGGGTGGGAGTAGGGAATGCCAGCTGCTGAATGGATCAGGAAAAACCTAGAGATAAACTTTGAAATGAGGTAAGGATTCTAGGAAGTCATATCTAAGTGTGGAGGAAGTGGAGGAAAGGAGAGACAGCCTGTGCTGAGACAGAACTTCTTGTACAGTGAATGGCAAATAGTCCAGTTGTCTGGGTTGTAGAGTGAATGAAAGGGTGCAATATGTAAAAATTCCATAAAAGTGGGCGGGAACCAGATTGTGAAAAGCTTTAAATGTCAAGGAGAGGGATTTGCTTTTTGTTTTAGAAGTCAGAGGCCACTGAAGTTTTTTTTTTTTTTTTCAGAAGAGATAGTATAGATATTGGTAATGGATATGGTTAAATTTAGGAGTACAGATATAGTCAGATTTAGGAATATCAATTTGGCAGATGTATAGAGAGAGAATGAATTGGAAAAGGGGGAGAATAGAGAAAGGGAAACTAGATAGGAAGCTATTGCAATAGTCTAAGCTGAGGTGATAAGAGCCTTAGCTATAGTAATGGTGGGGATGGGATTTGCTCTGGACCTCTAAATGGAAAAGACCAGGTCTTTATGATCTAGATCCCAAAGCCCTTGAACCCAGATCTCTGGCATTTGCCTGAGGCACCCAGTTAATAATCCTTTTAACCATCCTTTGATTGTGGCCTTCATTGTGGGCACCTGGCCCACCCAGGTTACTTACCACCCTAGGATCCCATCCAGATCTTCCCGAAGTCTTTCTGTATGCAAGCATCTATCTTTCTCCCATTAAATCACTCAGATTGTTCAAATCTGACCCTCTTGTATTGGTGTTACAAATACTGCACACTCACTAGGAGTCTGGCCTGCTACTGTTGGTATTACAATAAACCTTGTCTTGTACTGAAGGAGGGGTTGAATGGTTGAATTCTTTCAAGGAAGACCCATGACCCTGCATTTCAGGGTTCCCAAGACCCCTAGATCTCAACAGTAATGGTTATATGAGTATAGAGAAGGACAGAGATGTGAGAGATGTTGTGGGGATAGAACTGACAAGATTTAGTATTTGGTTTGGTTATGGAATATGAGTGACAGTAAAGAGTTGAAGATGATGCAATGTTGCAGTAACTGGGTAACTGGAAAGATGGTGGTACTCTTAATAGAGATAGGGAATTTAGGAGGGGTGCGGGTAGGGGAGAGACTATTGAAGTTAATGAGTGCAGTTTTGAACTTGATGAATTTGAGGTGCTTATAGGTCATCCAAATGGAAATATAAGATGTGAAGTTGGTTTGGTGGAACTGGATCTCCAGAGAGAGACTGGATACGTATATCTAAGAGTCACCTGCATAAATAATACCTGAACCAATGGTTGGATTCAGAGGTGTGCGTTGGTAAATACTTAATGACCAGCTCTCTGGACAAAAACAAAATGTACATATTGTTGTGGTCTAAGTGTCTTGGGAACCCTGAAATGCAAGGGTGGGGATCTGCCTCAGAAGAATTGAACCACTCAAGCCTCTTCTCAGTCCAAGAAGTAAGTTTATTAAAACATCAGTTGGGATGGGAAACATTCCTAATGTGTCTGGGCATTTGAAGGAGACAAGGTTGATGTTTTTATGGGAGAAAGATTGTGAGATGATGGGATTAAGCAGTGGAGAATAGCCCCCTGTGATCTAGAGGTAACAGAGAGTGAAGGGTTGGGCTGGGTGGGGGCTACAATGAAAGGACAATTGAATAGAACCAATGCCTCAGGTAAACACCAGAAATCTGGGTTCAGAGACAGGGTTGCTAAAATTCAAGGGAAAATTCAAAGGGAAAGGGGATCCAGAACCCATACCCCATCACATATGACACACTTTTAAGTTTCATCTGCATTAACATTTTTCTCCCTCACTTTCACAAGTCTAGGCAATCAATCAACCATTATATCAAATTCTAATTTTGTGGTGTTTAGAGATTTCCAAAGTGTAAATATTAACACAAGAAATTTAACAATCTGCTCCCTGAAGTCTATGCAAATTGAATCCAGCATGCTCACGAATGGGTTCATTAGTGATGAGGTCATCAGTAGTAATGATAATAAGGCAGTTAGGTGACAATAGACACAGCACCCGAGTCTGGAGTCTGGAAGATCTGAGGCAGGGACAAATCACTTAATCTCTGTTCGCCTGAGTTTCCTCATCTATAACAGCCCCTACATCTCAGGATTCTTTTTTAAAATTTATTTTATTTTTAATTTGTGGAACAAAACAAGCATTTCTAGAACAATTTTTTAAAAAGATTATTGCACATGAATCAGCAGATCTATTATGTACAACTTGCTATTTCTTTTAAATATGTAATAAAGTTATCATGTAAATTTCTTTTTTTCTTCCTTCCCTTTCTCCCCACCCTAGAGATGGCTACCATTAGACACAAATATGTACACACACACATACACACACACATGCACACATGTGCGTGTGTGAAATTGTTCTATACATACTTCTATTTATCAGTTCTTTCTCTGGATGCAGATAACATGCTCCTTCATATGTCCTTTGTAATTTGTTTGTAAAGGTCAAATGAGATAATATTTGTAAAGCACTTAATACTATGACTGGCACACAATAAGTACTATGTAAATGCTAGATATTATTATACTAATAGCCAACAATTATGTAATAGCTTAAAAATTATAAGGCATTTAATATATATTACTTCATTTGACCCTCACAAAACCTCTACAAGTTCAAAGGGAAGAGGTCCCAGGACAGAGTATAGGTATTCAACCAAAACTGGGAGAAGTATAAGCATGAAGATCCATGAAAAGAGACAAAGAAGGAGTGACATTTGAGAGAGTAGTTTAAGTTGGGGACAACTAGGTGGCACAGTGGATACAGTGTTGAGTCTAAAGTAGAGTTAGGAAGACTCATCTTCCTGAGTTCAAATCCAGCCTCAGACACTTACTAGCTTTGTAACCCTGGGCAAGTTACTTAACCCTGTTTGCCTCAATTTCCTCTTCTGTACAATGAGCTGGAGAAGGAAATGGTAAACCACTGTACTATCTTTGCCAAGAAAATCCCTGATGGGGCCAGGAAGAATCAACAGGACTGAAAGTACTAAATAGTAACAAACAACGTGGTCAAAAATTAGATGCCAAAGATTGAGAAGTGAGTAAGAGGAGAGGAAGTTGAGGAACCAAGTACAAATTGCTATCTACCCTCTACTCGCAGGGAATTTGAGAGCGAAAGCTAAGAGAGACATTAGATTATATCCTGAAGGTATCTTAGCATCAAGTGATTTTTTTTAGAGAAGGAAGATTTGGGGAAATATTTATTAAACTACATGGTCCATTTCCCAGACATGTCAGAAAGCAAATATTTTAGTGTATGATAAAGCATCTAAATCTAAATGAGAGGTCATATAATTTTACATCTGGAAGAACCCTTGGAGATCATCTCTTCCAACTCTCTTGTTTTACAGTTTAGAAAACTGAGCCTCAGAGAAGTGAAGTGAGTTCCCGAAGGTTATATAATAGGTTAACGGCAGATCTGAGACTGGAATCTGGGATTAAAACTTCACAGTCCAAATTATATCAGACTTGTAGGAAATGAAAATGTATTCAGGGGATACAAGTCTGCCAGTGTCCGTTATTCAGATTAATAAAACTATGAGAAATGAATATTTCTCTCTTGTATTTAATAACTAATTATCAGGACCAAGGTTTTTCCCCTTTTCCATTTCCTTACCCAGAAACCAACCACTATAGGAAATCTCAAAGATTGACCCAGTCCGAGATATAATCAGACAATAAAAGAAACTCTAAGTTTGGGTAGATTCCTGCTCGTTGCATTTGCTCAGATAGGTCTGGGAAAATATAGATTCTCCCTTTTGTCAAGACAAATAATATGGAAATTATGCCTCTTTTACCAAGATTTGGGTGACCCAAGTCACGTACCCCAAGACCCTCATTTTAATATAGCTCACCTACAATGGTGTCAACCAATCAGAGTTGATTGGCACCTCTCAGGAACACTTTGAAAGGCATATAAACTGTGAGTCCACCACCATCAGGGATCATTGGCTGGCCTTATTAATAAAATGATAAAATTGTCTAGAAACTATAAAACTATATATCTAAACTATAAAAATCAGAATTTTTAAAACATTGCAGACAAGTGAGAGGCAGCATAGTATAGCAGTTAGAGCCAGTGTAGTATAGTTTCAGAGCCCAGATTTAAGTCTCATTTCTTCCAAATACAAGCTTTGTGACCCAGGGAAGGTCACCTATAAATTGATTTTGGCAATTTCCTAAGACTTTTAGTTCCAGGTGTCAATCTCCAAGAGTTTGGTCTGTATTATTTCTCTTGAAACAGGCAGCATGCATATGCATAGAGCTGCAGTGCTGGAACTGAGTTCATTTTGGGTTTGGGGTGTAGTTTGTAAACCTTTCCAGCAAGCACTGATGTAACTCCATCATTATTTTACCTCTGGACAGAGGAGGAAATCAAACCACCCCCCAACCAGACTGCACTACTCCCAGCCTTGAGCTATCTAGACAAAAGACTGTCTCCACCCAAGCATGAACAGATCACTATGGAATTTCCATACCTTTGATTAAATTACTTCCATATAATGGGGTTTGACCAAAATTAGGAGACTTGATGTAATCTCATTATCACTGATGTCTTTCTGAAGAAAAACAACTTTAGAAGAAGGAGCTGGGGGAAGTTCTAAGTTTCCAAGATAACGATTACTAAGAAAAATCAATTTTCACATTGAGATGGCTATATTGGTAGCAAAAGTTCCTCACCAGGAGCTCTTCAAATGAATGAAATTACAGGTTCCATCCCTATCCCTTTAAGCAAATACTTAGTTAACATTTACATCTGTCTGTAAACTATAATGGGAATATTAAATGCAAAAAAAACTTACCATAGTCAAAATCTCTGAGGAAATTGGTAAGCAATTCAAGAAGTTAATAACAGCTATTACAAACTAGTTATCCAGAAAACATATGCATCAACTTTCTAATTTTGGAAGGAACATCTGGAATAAAACATTATTACTGCAAGTTTTTTTTGCCATTGAGAAGTGTTTTTTGATTAAAAGTCTAATTCATATCCAAACTTATGGGATTTCTATTTGTGGAACATGAAATGTCAAGGCTTCAAACAAATGCTTTCTTGCAGGAGAATTTAAAATCACTTGAGAAAACCTTATTTTTAAAGGCTACTGTGTCAGCTATATGTAAATATTTCAGGTGATGATTTAAAAAACAGTTGAATTCTATTTTAAATGACAGTCATTGAGCTGATTCTCAGGACAGAAAAAGAATCATGTTTCTGCCAGGAGCATGTCCATGTTTGCACCTTGGAAGACCTACATGGAAAAAAAAGAAGGGGATCTTTACCTTTGATCATAAACCAACTGAAGCTTGGGTGTCTGATAAGTCCTTTGACTCTGATTATAAACATTTTCTCACACCTAATACGTATCTGCAGATCTCTCTGAAGTTAAGGAAGGTTCTATAAGCAGAAAACATGGAGAATGAGAATTGAGCCACATGACTAGAATACTGTGTTTCATATACATTGGCCCCAGTCAGAGTATAATGGACAATGTATGATCATTAAGTAATTCTTGCAATTATTTTTCTAAAATTACTATTTTGCTAAAATTACTACAAAACCTCATGAATTATTTTTGTAAGAATAAGTGGAATGAGAGCTGCACTCATATTGAATTTTTAGGTTGGGTAGCCATGATAGGAATTCTCCCATAGATTTTCCCTCCTCATCTACCAACTATGTTTAGGTGATATCCACTGAGTACATTCTTTTCAACAAATTCAACAATCATTTTTTAAGTGCTCACTATGTGCAGGGCACTATGCCAAGTTCCTGTGGGTATACAAAGATTAAAATGAGAAGTCCTGCCCCGTTTCTACTAGCAGGACTAAAAGTCACATAGATAAATAGAATTCAAGGGAACAATGTGATAAATGCATAAGAGAAAACAAACAGACAAACCTGGGAAGTTCAAGAAGGATCTCATCTAGCAGAAAGGAATCATGAGGCATGTGCATTTGAGCTGGGCCTTAAAGAAAACAAAGATGAGGAAGTATCCTGTTCTAAGCTAGAGAAGGGTGAGCACAACTGCCGAAAGACTAAAGAAAGCAGGATGAAATTGGGGAATGGCAAATAGCACAGTTTGGTAGGAGTGTGGATTGAGTAAAAGGGAACAGTGTGGAATAAGAATGGAAAATAGGTTGGTGCCAGATTCTAAATATCTCAACTGGAAGAACAAGGAGTTTGAATTTTATTCTACAGACAGTGGGAAACCACAGATGGTTTTTGAGCAGGTGAGTGACAAGGTCAGAAGTATGTCTAAGGAGAGTTATTTTGATCATTTTGTGGAGTAAGAGAGAAAGGTAAAGACTAAAGAAAGTAGAACCAACCAGTTGAAGCTATTATAATAGTACAAATAGTACAGATGAGAAGTAATGAGGGTATACACTGGAGTGATGGGAGTGGAAATTGAAAGGAATAAATAAATTGTTGCTGTTTGTTGATTTTTGAAGAGGGTGGATGACATTATGGATTATGTCTTAATTTGTAGTGTGAAATGGATTTAAGTGAGGCAGAGTTGTACAAAGTCTTCAGCTTCACTCTCTTCCAGAGTCAATGAAGATAAAAGTCAGGGTGACTGGTGATGGCCCAGGATGAAGTGGATGACCTTGGCATCTTCAATATCTGATTAAGCTCTAAACCCTCCACAGCACCTGCTTCAGCTACTTTTGTGGTGGTTGTAATAAATTGTTCTCATCCCTCCATCCTGCCAGGAGAAGTGTTCATATGCTTGGGGTAACTCACAATGGGTTGGGAAACTGATTAGATCATAGGATTATATATTAAGAGGTAAAAAAAACTCTTAGAGGTCATCAGATCCAATCCCTTCATTTTACAGATGAGGAAACTGAGACCCAAAGAGGTTAAACAACTTGCCCAGAGTCACAGAAGTAGTGAGTTTCTGAGGTAGACCTGAGCCCAGGTCGTTCTAATATGAATGGGAGTCAAAAAAAAAGTCAAAGATTATTACAAAATTTTGACTCTGTATGGGTGAAAGAATGAGAATTCCATCAGTAGAAATAGGAAGACAGGGGAGCTCTGTCTCTGAAATGTTAAGTTTGAAGTGTCAGCAACACCTCAAGATATTCAACAGACAATTGAAATTGTGTTGAAATTGAAACTCCAAAGTTAGAGCAGGAGATAGATATTGGATAGTAATTCCCAGAGATACAATATTAAAGCCCTGGAAATGAATGAGCTTGTTAAAGAGAGAGAACACAGAGAGAACAGAGACTCATGGCATGCTCAGACATGGGCAGCACAAAGAGGAAGAAGCTAGAATAAGAGACAAAGTAGGAATGGTCAGAAAAGTGGGAAAAGAACCAGGAGAGGATGGTATCCCTAAAGTCAAGGGAGAAAAGTGTATCAAGAAGTATGGGAGGATCAGCAGGGTCAAATGCGTCAAACTTAGAAAAAATTATAGTATTTTGCAATTAGGAAATCATTAGAGAGAGTACTTTCTGTAGAGTGATGGGAAAAGAAGGTGTTACAGGGAATTTGGTGAGGGAGTTGTGAGCAAGTAGTAGTAAATATAAACTATTCTGTCCAGCACTTTGACAGTGAGGGAGAGTAGAGAAAAAGGAGAAAAACTTGAAGAGATATCGCCATCAAGGAGTAGAATTCTTTTTTAAAGGTTAAAGTAAAAAATGAGAAGATTAAGAAATGTGAAACTGAGTGAACAGGATAACTAAAAGGATTCGATTGAAACGATGAAGACAGAGTGGGGCTTAAGTATTTGGTAAATGCTCATTCATTCAGTCCTATTCAGTGAATGGGTGTTGCCTCACCCTAAGTAAGCACCTCCATAGACTTTGCCCTAGAGGGGCCATCCTGGGGCATAGCCAGTCATCCTGATGAATACCTGTCACTGGATTCCAATGGCTCTGGAGAAGTGAGGCTGGTGACCTGCACAGCCCTCCCTCACTCAATACAAAGTCAAGTGCAAGTCATGTCATTATGTCTCTGATGGCATGGTCTTCGGAAATGAAGGATGAACACATTCATTGTAGTGGATGTAGCACAATTTGTTGACTTCCTTACCAAGCATAGGGAAGAAGAGCAGACAAAGTGGATGATGGGAGCTACTTGGTACTGGAGATTAGATTTATATAAATAGAATGAAGTCAAAGGTGGAGAAGATCACATTGTTCAAATGCCTTTCCTAGGAGAAAGATTATGAAGGAATGTAAATGAAGCCTATACAGGGAGAGGTGATATATACTGAGAGCCAAAAGAGATAAGAGAGGAAGAAGATTTCCTGAGAATAAAGAGTAAGGTCTGAAGGAATGAGACTATGGAAGAGGTCATCCTGATGAATATCTGGTCACTGCATCTAGATGGCTCAGGAGGAGAAGTGAGGCTGGTAACCTGCACAGCCCTCCCTCACTCAAAACAAAGTCAAGTGCAAGTCATGTCATCATTTCTCTGATGGCATGGTCGTCTTCAAAAACAAAGGACAAACCCAACAAAAAGGACAGTATAGAGTGCCAGGCCTAGACTTAAAAATACTCCCCTTCCTGAGTTCAAATCCAATTTCAGACATTTACTAGTTGTTTGACCCTGAGCAAGTCACTTAACCCTATTTGCCTCAATTTCCTCATCTGTAAAATGAGCTGGAGGAAATGGGAAACTGCTCCAGTATCTTTGCCAAGAAAACTTCAAATAGGATCATGAATAATCAGACATGACTGAACATAGAAGGACAGGAGATGTTGATCAGGAAGGAATTTTGGAGGTCTGAATCTTGGAGGTAGCAGTTTGAGTGATAGTGAAATCTAAGGTATGACTGCTTTTTGTGTTCATCTTTCGCTGCCAAAGAAGACCATGTCATCAGAAAAATGACGACATGACTTGCACTTGACTTTGTTTTGAGTGAGGGAGGGCTTTGCAGGTCTCTAGCCTCACTTCTCCAGAGCCATCTGAATTCAGTGACCAGATATTCATCAGGATGACTGGAGATGACCCAGGATACACTGGGAGAGGCAGGTAGCTAAAAGTACCATGAAGACAGAAGTTATGAGAATTGAGGATGTTGAGAAACTGAGAACCTTGGGTAGGAGAAGGGCCATCAATTGGAATACTGAAATTTTAGAAGGTGATGGCATTGTACAGGATTCCTTCCTTCCTTAAGAGGCTTCATCTCATTGCTCTCAGTAATGTAATGGAAAGAGAGAGAGAGAGAGAGAGAGAGAGAGAGAGAGAGAGAGAGAGAGAGAGAGAGAGAGAGAGAGAAACTTTGCTTTTGCTATACCAAATGAGACAAAAGAACCAATAGAAACTGAAGGTGTATGAAATGGAATGACTGCTGGAGCAGCAACCATAGAAGAGATAGGATTAAAAGCATAAGATCCTCATTTTAGAGCTAGAAGAGACCTCTAACACTCTCATTTTATCAGCAGAAAAAGCTGAGATCCAGAGAGATCTCACTGATTTGCCCAAGGTCATAGAGAAATAATCAGATCTGCACTACATAGTACTGACAAGAAGGGCTATCTTTCATCTGAGATCAGAAAGGAGAAGGGAAGGCTGGATGTCAACACAAAGAGGTTTAGAGGAGTAGGGTGTCTTTAGCCTTCTCTGGAAAATAGGAAGTGAAGTCATCTGTTGAGAGTGAAGGGCATTGAAGTTGAGAGCTTCAGAAAAACAAAAGTTTAGAACAGCTGCTGTGGGGAATGGCATATTCCCCACAACAGAGAAGCAATATGAGATGAAGCAAAGAATTTTCATGTAGCACTGAGGAACCATTTGAGGTTAGATGGCATGAATTTTGTGGGGATGTTATCAACACAGTTTCATTGATTTCCTCTAGCAACATCCAGCCATTTGAGAGGAGGGATAGAAGAGACAGATGGTCTGAGTTACCCATAGCAGGGAGTTTGAATAGGAGAAATGAGGGGAAATGAAGGAAGCAAGGGATTCAAGGGCGAAAGGGGATTATTGAGGCAGCTGACCACATATGGGGGCAAGACTGGATATGAAGGGAAATGAGGATGGCATTGGGGTTAGGAAAAGTGAAGGAGAAATCTGTCAGGGACGGAGAAAATTTACCTCACTAAATTTGTGAATATTTTGTCATGAAAATTTTGTCAAAGCCACGCTCCCCTTTACAAGGTACATGACAATCATCCTTTCAGTCTTCTTTCACATGGGAACTGCTTTCTGAGTGACACATGCTCAGAGTAGGGATGAGCCAAAGGATATCAGTACTGCTTTGCCTTTATTGTCTCAATGTCCCTTAGACGTTAACTTATACTTTCACAGATGTCCTTTTTTCATTCTTTTGTACCTCATTTCCATGTACACCAGAGGTTTCTTTTTCTCTTTGGTTCAGTTGTCTCTGTTACCACAATTGTTACTTGCAAGTCAAATTAAAGGAATTCTATTTATTGTCGCTCCAGGCATTTTTAATGGGGTTTTCTTTTATTTTTTTCCCTCATAGCACTACTAGCTCCCTTCTCAACATGCTTTCTTGGCTAATGGGCTGTAACTGGAGCCCAAGGAGTCAGAATATTCTGGTGGGTAGAATAACTGTGACATGTCACTTCAAACATTTTATAGATGATGTGTTCCCAGACTAATTGTAATCTGCATAGGCACTGGATGATTTGTTCAGAAGTAGAAGGCTGATAAGTTTTAAGATTGGAGCACACATATCTTCCTCTACTTAACTGAAGCTGAAAAGATTTCTGAAAGTTTTCCTTCAAAGAAGTGCAGCATAAAAGTTCTTAACCCCTATGTTAGTCAAATGTTTGAAGAAGGCATGAAAGGCTAGCATCTTTTCCACTGTGAGTGTGATCCAGGGTGAGAAACTTATCCTTGGGAGTAAGCAGCTAAGATTTCTGAGACTTGCTTCTGAGGAGTTAAGAGGTTATTTTGAAATTAATTTCAATTCAGAAAAGTTCATAAACTGGTAGTTTGGGGAATTTTTAAAAGTCCTGGGTAGAACCTTAGATATCATCTATTTTATATTCATGTATCTAGAAAAGATCTCAGAGCCCATCTATCCTCACCTCCCTCCATTTTGTAGATGATGAAATGGACTCAGAAAGGTGAAATGACTTACCCACAGTTACATAGCTGGTTAATGGGAAAGCAGAGATTCAAACCAAATCTTCTGAGTTTGTTTGCAAGTCAGGATAGAAAGAAAGAGTATTAGGTCTGAAGTCAGAGGACCTACAATCAAATCCTATGCCTGTTGCTTACTGCATCTTTGACTTTGGGCAATTCATTTCTTTTCCTCTCACTTTCATCATCTGTAAAATGAGGGGGTTGGGGATAGATGGCCTCTCAGATCTCTTCCAATTCTGAATCTCTGATCCTTTGACTCCTAGTCCAATGATCTTTCCACTGGATCAAACACAAACTCCTCCATTCGACATTTAAAGCCCTTCCCAAGTTGGCGCTAACCTACCTTTCCAGTCTTATTACACAGTACTCCCTTTCACATACTCTCTGTTCCAGCCAAACAACCCTACTTACTATTCCACTCACATAACATTCCATTTCTCATCTCCATGTCTTTGCATAGGCTATCCCTCTCTGACTAAAATGCATTACTTCCAGGCTTCCACCTCTTGAAAATTCTAGTTTCCTGCAAATCTGTCCCCAAACATTACTTAGCTGGGTTTTGACATTAGAGGTACTCATTCTTTGACATAACAGCACAATTAGAATTCTGCATAACAGATGAATCTTAGCTTCTATATTTAAGCTCTTAGCTATTGAAGAAAGATGTTGGAGTTAAAGTATATGCCCAGTAGAAACTTTGATTTATTTTCCTTCATAAAATAAAAGGATTGGATTTTAGGGTCATGTCGGTCCTATTGAGCTCTAAGTCCCATGATTCTACAGCACAATCTCACCAATAAATCAGGAGTATGTTGGGAAATGTTTAATAACCAACTCTCTGGGAAACACACACACATGACAAATTTCTAAGTTTAATCTCTATTGTGAACATTTTCATCATCACTTTCTTAAATCTAGGCAATCAGCAACATAGTAAATCATGTCTTGATTTGTAACATTTGCCAGTATCTGAGGTATAAATGCTCACATTCAAGAAGAGCACACCAAAACAACAGTACTTTGGCTAATACACACAGTGTTATCCCCTTTCTTTCAGTAGGATGTTGTTTTGTTCCTTTTTCTAACCTCAACTGTTCCATTACCTACCCCAAAAGGCATTGTAAATCTCAAGTATATGCTGTCAATAATGAAAAAAGTTTGAATGAATAAAGCTGCTTAAAGTAATTCTTTTCATATTTTTCATAAATATGACCAAGTAATTGTCATAAAAACTAAAGTTAAAATGATTGTCATTTGTGCAGAAGTAGATAATCAAATATGAGTCATGGGTTGAGTAGATTTCTGAAGGTGGGAAAGGGGTTGATAAAAATGATCTTTTTCAAGATGCAAAGATGTTATGAGGTTTTTTTTATTAATAGTATGATTTTAGAAGCATAGACTTATACAAACTATTTGGAAAACATTCGAGTCATTCGGAATTTCCTTTAGTATGAAAATATCAACAAAACTTAGAGTTACATACATGGGCAACACAAATTTTGCAGAAAATGCAATGAGATCATTTCTACTATGGCTCTAATCCATCTAATCCAAACCCTTCTTTTCAGAAATAAGAAAACTAAGGCCCATTGTAATAGCTGACTGTTAATACAGGAGAAAAGAATAACTCTTGAGGAGGCTCAAAATATACAATTTGTAGTGTTCCTTGGCACCAGGCCATCTTCCCTAGATTTGGGAGTACCATTCAGTAAGCTTTCAGGACTCTTTGGTTGGGGGGCAAGCAACTTGAAACAGAAAGCATTGTAATTAGTATATGAGTGGAAGTGGGAGGGGTAGCTGCAGCTTCCGAATGACTTTGACCCCTACTGAAGTGTCACCGTCAAACAGAAAACATTGTTCCATGCTCAAGGGGTTTGCTGACTTGTTGAAAAAAAAATGTACAAACCCCAGGAGTCAAAATGGTGGAATCTAAAACAAACAAAAAGTAAGCTGATGAAAGAAGTAAAAATATTCATTCCATTTCTTACACACTGTTCTGCAAACTGTCATTGCCACATGATGACCTCTCTGAAAGACCAGCACCCCTAGACATCCTGCATATTTGGTGCCTTGAAGGAGCTATAGTATGATGATGACAGCATTAGATTTGGAATCTGGAGATAAGGGTACCAGTCCCCAGTCCTATCCCCTCTATATGATATCATGGATGAACTGTATGTCATGAATGTAATGCTTAAAGTGATATAATATAATAACAGTCAGTTGTGACCCATATGATAGGCCCCTTATGTACTTTATCTCATACTCAGTATTGAAAGTTTGGCCATAAAACTGGGTGTCTGAAGCGTAACAGGAATCTAATGGATGGGTTCAATATTTTTGGCATAACCATGCAGTTAATTCCAGGGGACAAGAGTTAACAGACAGGCCATACTCAATAGTCAGACATCTCGTCAGAACCAGAAATGGTTTTCATGCCAAAGAATTCAGTAGTAGAAGTAGAAAAGCTGAGGGCAAGGTTTGAAAAGACAGGGAAGCTAGATCACATTGGAAGCTCAGAACTGTTAACTAAAGGACTGTTTGCCCCTCTCAGCCCAAATTTCAGTGTGATAATTAACTAGTGGGTATGTGCCAACCCCATACATGTCTTTTGAATTTTAAAAGGGGCAAATATGTATTAGATGTTAGAATCCACACAATTTTTAAAGCCCCAGAAATACCAAGAAATTTTAAGCCTAATTATTTTTGACACAAAAAGTTTTAAACTGAATCTTGCCACTTTTAACTTGTGATACTATAGAACTAGGGCATTATAATGAGGTACTAAATAGCACACAGAATTTTCAAAAAGAAAAAAAAACCATAACTTTTCAGAGCTTAAAAGGACTTTAGATGGCCTGGAGTTTTTTTGTTTGTTTTTCTTTTAACAAGAGTACTCTCTAGAACAGTAGTGTCAAACTCAAATAGAAACAGGGGATACTAATTCATAAATAAGGATTTCTAGGGGCTGCATAATGACTTAATTTTAAAATTTAATGTTGCTTATGTCTTACTGTATTTCTATTTATTTTGCTAAATACTTCCCAATTACATTTTAATTTGGTTCTAGGCCATACTCAGGAGTGTTGTGAGCTATATGCCATTAATGGCAGTATTTCCCAAACAGGTCTTCCAGACTCCACTTGAAGACCTCCAACAATAGGGAATGTTAGAGCCAATCCATTATTTCCTAAGGAAAATCACAAAAATTATTTTCCTATTCTTTTTCAGTGATGAAAAAAATCTACCCTACCAATTACAATGTAGTGTTGTGAGAAGATCTTAGAATCAATGACATCTGATTTAGAACTGGTTCCAGTTCTTGCTAGCTATGTGACCCTGGACAAATTATTAAACCCCACAGATCCCCATCTCCCTTATTTGTAAAGAGCAGCTAGTTGGCACCATGGATAGAGCATTGGACCTATGGTCAGGAAGACTCATCTTCCTGAACTCAAATCTGGCTTCAGACACTAACTGTGTGACCCTGGACAAGTCACTTATCCCTGTTTGCTTTAGTTTTCTTATCTGTAAAATGAGCTGGAAAAGGAAATGGCTCCAGTATCTTTGCCAAGAAAAGCCCAAATGGGGTCACGTAGAGTCAGACACAACCTAAATGATTAAACTTCACGGGCCTGTTGTAAGGAAACCATTGAGCAAATCTTGGTCTCCCTCCCCTGTCCATGTATTCTGTGATCCAGTGACATTCTCATCCTTACTACTCAAAAAGACATTCCAAATATCACCTTGAGGCAGTTTCACTGGTTATATCCTCTATGACAGCAATGCTTTCTCTTGTCTCTGCCTTTTGACTTCCTCTCCTAGGTTACCAAAGTGGGCAACACCATCCCCTGGGGGGCACTGGAATGAAACAGGGTGGGTGGTAATAGCCTTGGGTGCACCTGGGTGTGTTGAATAAAAATAAAGGTGGTGGAAGCATCAGGAAAAGAAGAAAATTTTGAAAAACCATTCATATATGTTTCATCTGTCCTATACAGAGTTAAAGCTGTAGTAATTACATTGTTTTCCAAATAAACACACAAAATGCAAGTTCTAACTGATCAGTGGTCAGGTCCACTGACAGGTCTTAACAAGCAAGTGTTGGCAGGCAAGCATGTCATGCATTGTCAGAAAGTCCAGCATGCATCAGCAAGAATGGGTGCATGTAATGACTTGTTTACAATATAACACCATATGGTTATGTGATGCAATATTGTGTCATTAAAATTTCAGTGCAAGAAAAAAACCCACAAATTCACAATAAATTATTAAATTTAAGATGTATCATTTCAAAAAAATATTTTCTATTTTTTTGAAATGATGCAATTTAAAAAAAAACCAAAAACACATTAAAGTGTTAAAGAACATAGCTTTCCAGGAGGGTACTGAGTAATTTTTTTGTTTTGAAAAGGGGACAGTAGGTGAAATAAGTTTAGGAACTTCTGCTCCAAGTCCTTGACAAAGTCCAGCCTTCTAAAGGAAGCCTTTCCTGACACCCCTTAATTCTGGTGTCTTCCCTCTGTTGACTTTTCCTATTGATTCTGTATAGACCTTGTTTATACATAGTTGTTTGCATACTGTCTTCTCTATTAGGCTGTGAGTTTCTGGGGGACCGATGTCAGGCTTTTTTTGCCTTTCTTTGCATCCCTAGTACTTAACATATTGCCTAGAGAAACAATAAATGCTGATTGACTCACTGACTAGGATGGCACTATTCTTTGGGGGCCTTAAAGAATTATTATTTTCACTCATTTAGAAACAGCCAAGAAATCTTAAAATGGTGTATCATGCTGTATGGTGCACGGACTAGATTTGATTACATTAATCTTATGCAAGACTCAGTAGAAAAGAGGTGATATCCAAAAGCTTAAGGGCAATTTATGTCATCAGCAAAGGTTTACATTCCATCTGGGTAGCTACTGAGAGTGGAGAAAACTGATTGGTATGGGGCAAGATGAAAGGCAAGCCTACAATATCGAAGAATGCTTAAGGCTCCGAAACACAGATAGGGAATCTTAAGCAAATCAATTCAGTTGAGTAACAAATAGGCTAAGAGAAGATTTGTTGTGTATAGATAAACAAAGAGACAGAAGGCAGGCCTCAGAATTAATTTTCTCTGGGCCTTTGATTTAAAAAAAGGTTCCCAGGAGTATATAAGCAATTGCTGGCATAGATTACAAAGTGAATTTATGCAGTCTGAGACAGTATATTACAGGGCAAGGTTTGCATGAAAATTCTTACAGTGGAAGATTACATTATTTAAAGAAATAACAATGGATTTTTTTTTTTTAAAAAAAGCTCTGGACATAGAAGTCTCCACTTGGATTATTTTAGAAATAGACCAGGTTCAAAACCCCATAACATTTTTTTAAAATGAGCCTTAGGACCATTAAGGGTCTGTTTAAATATAGTATGTTCTTTTTAATTAGTGGTATATTTTGGATTGTAAAAGAAAAGAGTGGGAAGATGCGAAGTCCCATCATGTATTATGACTGTCATCTAACAATTATTTATTATTAGTAGACCTATAATTTTCTGGTAATTTGGGAGAGAAATTGGCTGTTTCCTGAACCCCATGTTTTCTTGCACTATGATGTCATGGAAAGAGCACTGGGCTGAGAGGAATTCCAAGTAAGTTCTGCTGTCAGCTGCAGCACTTATAAACCTTAGGAAGTCACTTAACCTCAGTCAAAGAAAATGAATGGACAAAAGAAGAAGACTTGATGACCTGACTTAGAGCAGGGTTCTTTACCGGGCATATACAAACTTTCAAAAATACATATTTTCATGTATCATTTCAATACGTTGGTTTCTTTTATTTTATATACTTAAAAATGTACTCTGAGGAGTCCATAGGTTTAACCAGACTGCCAAAAAGGTTTATGTCATGGTACACAATAGGGAGAGCTGAACGTTAAAATTTCAATGTGAGCATTTTCATCTCAGAAATCAGCAACCACTGCAAATTAAGGCTTTATCAATTGTTCTATTGATTGTCTAGTGATGGAAAAAATGTTAAAATTGCAGATTAAATTTAAAAGTGTGTCCTGAGTACATACTTCACCCACCCCTCTCCCCCAGCCAGTTGTTAAACATTTACTACTAGAGTAGACCTCTGGGTCCATGACACACAAAAAGATAAAGAACCCCTGATTTGGAAGGAGTCATTGAAAAAGTTGCTTAGATGCAATCTGATACAATATGATAGCACAATGTCTGGCATGTAAGTGGATGCTTAATCAGTATTTACTTATTGATACTTTAGACATTGAAATTTTAAGTGTAAATAGTTAATAAGCAGGCTTAGTTGTATTATTGATGGTCAACAAGGTACAGCATGGAGTCCTGAAATCCTTCACCCTTCTCTGTGGGATAACAAATTAATCTCCTCTAAGTATTCCTGGGATACTTCTGGACCCCCAGGATGAAACAGTGATAGATGCTCTCCACAATTATCTGTTCAGTTGTGTCCAACACTTTGTGACCCTATTTAGGGTTTTCCTGGCAAGGATACTGGAGGAGTTTGCCATTTCCTTCTCTGGCTCATTTTAAAGGAAACAAGCAAACAAGGTTAAGTGACTTGCCCAGGGTCATATAGGTACTTATGGGCCAGATATAAACTCAGGAAGATAATTCTTCAGACTCCAGGGCCAGCTGTCCATCCACTGTGCTGCCTGAGCCAGCCCAAAAGTCAACCTACGTGTTCATAGAAATCCTCACATATAAGAGACTCTGCAGTGTTCCATGGCATGAAGATTCAGAGAATCATAAAATTTAGAGCTGGAAAAAACATTAAAGATAATTTAGCTCAATATCCTCATTCTCATTTTATAGATGAGGAAACTAGGGACCAGAGAATTGCTTGATTTAAGCAATTAATTCATCAGTAGACCTTTATGAACCTCCTAATATATCACAGGGTCTGAGATATAGTTGCTGGGGAGGAAAAGACAAAAAACTCAAGTCTTTGCCTCAAGGAACTTCCATTTTATCACAAGAAACAAGATGAACACATATAAGTATATATCAGCTGTGTAGAGACTGAATACAAGGTCATTGGAAAGGGAATTGCAGCAGAGATTGAGAAAGGCCATTGGTAGGAGGTGTCATGTGAGCTGAGTTTTGAAGGAACCTACAGATTTCAAGAGGTAGAGGAAAGAGGGAGGGCATTCCAGGCAGCAGGAGTATGGAGGAAACTGAACCGGGATTGCTTAAGCCTTGATTTTCTTTTAAGTATGGAATACATTCATCATGAAAAGTTCAAAACTTCCCTGTTTGTCTGTGACCCTTACTGGCCTCCCTTTTTTCTCTCCTATGCATTTCTAAAACATTAGGGCTTTATCTATTGTTCTATTGATTTCTAGACTTGAGAAAGTGATGGAGAAAATGTTAATATTTCAGATTACATTTACAAGTGTATCCTAAGTACATGCTCCACCCCCAATTTGAGAGACAATTGTTAAACATTTACCAGCAGACCCCTGAATCCATGACACAAAAAGGTAAAGAATTCCTGATTTAGAGGGAGTAATTGAAAATATTTCTCTTTCTAGCACAGTGTCTGTCAAATAATAAATGGGTTTCCTCCTTCCCTCCCCAACCCCTCTCTCTCTTTATCTCTCTCCTTCCTTCCTTTCTTTCTCCCCTTCAGTCTTTTTTCCCCTCTTTCTTTTCTTTCTTTTTTTCTGCAACCCTATTACTAAATTTGCCTCCCCCCTCATTTCCCCTTCCTATTATGAGAAAAGAGAAAAAACAAAATCTTTGTAACAAATGTACATAGACAAGAAAAGCAAATTCCCACTTCTGCAGGGCTCAGAAATACGTCACGTTCTGCACGCTGAGTGCATCACTTCTCTGCTGAGAGGTAGGTAACACACTGCTTCCTAGGCCCTCTAACATCATGGTGGCCAATTGTATTGATCAGAGTTCTTCTCTTTACAACAATATCATTCTCCTGGTTATGCTCCTTCATTCTGTACCAGTTCATAGGTTTCTCTGAAACAATCCCTTTCATCTTGTCCTATAACATCCCATTACATTCATATGCCATGATTTGTCTAAACATTCTCTAATTGATGAAAAGTCCCTTAGCTTCCAAGTAACAAACAGAGCTACTAGAAATATTTTTGCACATATTAGTCCTTTTCTTTTTCTCATCTCTTTAGGGTATAAACCTAATAGTGATACTGTTAGGTCAAGGAGTATGAACACTTTATTAAACTTGAGGGCATGGTTCTCAATTGCTTTCCAGAATGGCAAAACCAATTCAAGGCCCAACTGAATAGTGCACTGGAATAATTCTGAGTATTGGACATTTTAAGATGATATATGCCCAGAGGTAGTAGAAAGAATAATGAATTTAAAGTTAGGTCCTCCAACTTACAAATTGGGGTTTCCAACCCTTACTCTAGCTGTTTGACCTTAAGATAAGTCACTTTACCTCCCTGAGCCTCAGTTTCCCAATTTATAAAATAGGAGCACTTACTACTTCGCAGGGATATTATGATAAATACTTTGTAAACCCTGAACTGCTATATAAGTATGAGCTCTAATACTTGACCATCTCTCTTTCACTTAAAACAGCAGTAAATGGGGGGAACCGGGAGGACATTGCTCCTGCCAGAATTCTTACTGTTTGCCTTTCATTCTCAATGAGGACCGTGACATCAGCAAAGTGATGCCAGGACTTGCAAATGAATTGGATGTAAATGAAGGAAGGCTGTGTAAAGCCACCAGCTTCATTTCTCCTCCACAGTCATCAGGTTCCGGGGGCAACATATAGATCAGGACAACTAGAGATGGCCCCCGCTCCTCCCAGGAATTGTTTACAGGAAAGCAGAGGCCACACACTTAGAGCGAGGAAGCAGACCTGATCTCTCATTCCTGTCATCCCAGTAACTTTCTTGCACATTGGCAACATTGAAAAGGGAGAGGAAGTTTGTCTAGCCTTATGGGAGAATGGAAAAGGAAAGCAATATTCTTGACATGAGAAGTTAGCTCTACAGAAAGTTAGTCCTAGGGTCTTGGAGAATCTCTTTGAAATCATAAGAGAGAAACTGACTTGGCTTCTTTATGGACTTCAGCAATAATACTTATGTGTATTATACTATTATTATTAATATTAAATTAATATTAAAATTCTTGTTCTATGATAATAATAATAGTTTATGTGTACAGAGTACTTTATAGTCATAAATCTCTAGTCAGATCTTCCTCGGATGCATTAGTTGTGGCACACGACTAGGAGCCTAGATTCTTAAAGATTGCTTTGGCTCTTGTAGTTCCTACCACAAGTGAGAGATCAATGATGGACTATGTGTCATTGCCCAAGGACCAGCTTAGCTAAGTCCTGAAAGGCTAATCTCCTGAGAGCTGGCCACTGTAGTTTCTAAAGAAAGTCTGAGAAGAGAGGCTATGGTACACTGACACAAATTAAATTATGGGTAGGTAGTATAAGTGCAATTATTATCCTCATTTCATAGATGAGAAATCTTAAGACTCCGAGAGGGTGAAGGACTTGCCTTTTCAGTGGCTGCCTATTGCCTCTTGAATAATTACAGCCTCCTCAGCCTGGCCCTTAAAGCCTTCCACTAATCAAGTCAAATCAGCAAGCATTAGTAAGCACTTCTTATGTGCCAGGCACTGTGCTAAATCATGGGAATACATACACAAGGAGTTCACATTCAAATGGAGGAGACAACTGGCAGTCAACCATGTGTGTGTATGGGTTGTATCTTTGAGAAGAATGGAAGACCTTGATAAAAAATCAGTTTCATTTTTCTTTTTGTATTTCTCCTGCCTATCACAGTGTCTTGCACATGGTAGATATTCAACAGAATGCAATTAATAAATGACAGAACTGGAGTGTGAACTCAGTCTTTTTACTAACAAGTCCAATATTTTTTATACTATATTGAGTCAGTTTCTTAGTTAGAAATCCTTACAGATATTTGTAGCAATAGTGGGCATAATGAAAGTAGAAAAATTATAATAAGCTCCTATTTATGAAGGATCCAGATGACCAGAAATATTAGATCACTAACTCTTGCCTTATAATCTTTCACCAGAAAGATTCAGATCAAAGTCATTTAGAATTTTCTACAAAATTAAAAACAACTTCAATAATAATTTCAAGGGTATTCATCCTAATTTACACCTTCTATAATACTGCATGAGAATACATATTCATAATACTGACTTAAAGCTCTGTAAGATTCCAGAGTACCTTCTGAATCATCTGAAAAAGATGAAAGTATATTTAGTACAGTTTATGTTAAGTACTATATTATTTTGTTTGAAACGTGTTTCACAAAATGGAAAATGTGGTAGATTTAGGAGCATATGGGGTTGGAATTCCAGCTCTACCACTTACTAATGATATACTTCGGGCAGCTCACATAACCTCAGTGGGACTCAGTTTCCTTATCTGTAAAATTGAGGGAGGTTAGACTAGATAATTTCTTGGGTCCCTTCCAGCTTAGATTCCATGAATATAATCAAAATACTACTCTGATTTATTTCCACCTAAATTAGCACATTGCTAATTCACCATCTAGTTGAAATACCATTCTCCATTTTAGTTAAAAGAAGATTTAGAGTATATAATAACTGTTTCTTCAATATTTTAAAAACCAATCACTGATTTCATCCATGTGGGTACTTCCTCCACCACTGTAGAACACAATCCACTCTACTCTTAGCAGGTAATCTTTACTAGTTATAGTGACTGAAACATTTATTTATCAGTGGAGGGATTAGGGAGGAGGGAAGAGGTGTGAATCTTTAGGTAATGAACCTCTCCCAATAATTCCTCAGTTGATAGGTGTCACTAGGTCCATACCTGATGCCTTTCCACCTTGGAAGACCCAGTAGAACTTGCATTCCACTGGCCTAGTCTTCAAGATCTATGGGGTGACCTTCAAGCTATAATGTAGCATCAAAACAGGGCTTTGTTTATTATTATTGCTCAGAGGCAATGGGGCACAGTGGACAGAGTGCTGGACTTGGTATTTGGAAAACTTGAGTTCAAATCTCTTTCTATAGCACTTAGTTTTGTGACTATAGACGTGACTTTACTTCTGAGGTTTTATATATTTATTTGCAAAGTGGAACTAAAAACAACTATAGTGTGTATCTCATAGGGTTGCTTTAAGGCTCAAATGACTATATAAAGCATATTGCACACCTTATAAAAATACAGGGTGTCCCAAAAATCTTAGTGCAGAATTAAGCATTAGTAGCTTAAAAGCTTCAACGTTTTAAACTTACTTCATGAAGACTTTGGGGACCTCCTGTATTATGTGCAATGGCTACGTGCTGGTAAACTATCTTGGCAGATGGACTAAAACAGTATGCAGGACCACCTTGGTGCCTTGGATATCTGATCAAACTGTATGTGTTCCACACAGCCTTCTTCAGTTGCCTCTGTGGTTGTTGGAACAAATTATTCGTATCTACCCATTCTACGAAGGAAAGTCTTCCCATAGTTAGGGTAGACATCCCCCTAAACTGACCAACAGGTCTGAGTCCTGTTGGTTACCCTCACCTTGTTTTAGCCCATCTGCCAAGATAGTTTACCAGGGTGTGACGACTGCCCATGCTACAGCTTCTTGAAGCGATGGGTGAGAATTGCATAAACGTGGACAATGAAGGGAGATGAGTAACCCTAAAAAGCCCTCACACCAGAGGTAGAATCCTCTCTGAATATCTCCACACAACATATAAGGAGTGGTTACAAAATAATCTTTGAAAAGGCATATAGAATATAATATTGTGATACTAATCTTTGAAACACTGAAGAGATACATTATTAATATAATTTATCAATACTATTATTAATATTATTTACTAATACTTATCTATTATTTATATATATTATTTAATATATATTAAATTTGTAAACCAGATGAGGAAATTGTGTGTGCATATTTATGTGTACATATGTGTATGTGTATGCATGTATATTACACATATGTGTATACACACGGATGAGATATAACTGTATCTATCTAGCATTTTCCAAGTACTTTCTAGTTAGTGCAAGTGTTCTTTCTCCTATTTTGCAGTGGGGAAACTGAGTCACAGAGTTTAAAAGGTTCTTAGGGTTGTTGAGAGGATCAAATGAGATAACACATGTAAGGAGCTTTGTAAAATCTGAAGTGTTTTTTTAAAATGTTAGCTACTATTATGATCTACACTCTCATAGCTCCTAAGTAGTACTAGAACTGACTCAAAATCTGTATGCTCTTTGTTTATTCAAGCCCTAGTCCCATTACTTTAGAAAGAGGTTTTTTAGGCAAAATAATGTAGTTCCTCCTCTGCAGCTATAGAACCCATCTTGACAGGAAAGATGGAAAGAACACTGCTACTTGGTCACTGGAAAGAAAACTGGCTTATGGCAGGAGTATTAGATAGGCTAAGGAAAAATAACTTTTTTCCAAACTTAGGCACCCATCAACACAGAGTTAAATAGGGCAGTGGTTTCACTGACTTAAAACAAAGTTCATTTTTACTTGTAGTACTTGTACATAGTGTGCCTCCAGAGCCCTGACTATTTGCAATTAAGTGTCTTGCTTTAGAAACAAAAATAGAGCTGGTTGATTTTATTTCAGAATCAGCATTTCTCACTTAGGGGTGCAGAATGAGCCTGGATTTACATCAGATATCTTCTTTCTCCATCCCCAACTCTCAGACTCCATTCTGCCACCTTGGTAGACTGCTGGAACTTGGTGGCTTGGCAACTAGAGACTCCATTTCAGTTCATCTGGATAATTGATGCGTCCTTTCCAACGCTTATTATACCTCTCCTTTTGAATTTGACTAGTGTATTTGCAAAATGCTTCCTGTAGTGCCCAAGAGAATGTTTACTCTCTTGAGTGGAAACATGAAAAGTTTTCAGAAACAGATTATTCTCTAAAAATAACCACTTTGGACTATCCATTAAACTAGATGTCATGGCTCAAAGACTTAGGAGAGCAGGATGTGGAGGGTAGGGAAACAAAAAACAAAGACTACTTTCCCTGTGAAATTGTGAAACCCCAGGCCTCTGCATGAGCTGCAATAGAGAAAATGCTAAATGGCAGAGCCAGAGTTCTTTCTTCAGCATAAAAAATAGAAAGGAAAAAACTGTATACTACAGAACTGCTTAACTTTAACCCCATTGGAAATTTTATTGCCTAGTGTCTTTGCCTAGGATTAATGTATTTTGGGTAGTTAACTTTGGAAGAAGTGATAAGAAAAGGAAGAATGAAGAGGTCATACAAGGGTTTGGGGAGTGAGTAAGGAATCCTAATGCCTGAATTCTTTTCCTTACTTTAAATTCAAGATTGGAGGGGATACAGTCTTACATTTCAGAGCTAGGAGGGACCTTTATAGTGTTTAGATTAGAGAAACCCTCTCACTTTATCCAGGAGTGAACAAAGATTCTTTATGATAGCCAATTATAGGGCTTGTCTCCAATACCACAACACCCACATTACAAGACAATAGCTCCCACCACCACTTTGCCCTATTGCTGGCATTCTGTGACTGGACAATTTCCCAGCTTCTCCCCAACAGCACTTGGCATCAGCCACTCAGGGTGGTTACAGCCTCATTGTGATAGGGCCCCCCACTCCAGCACTTGCTTTAGAGTTCTTTGGAAAAGTTCCCACCCGCATCCCAGATCAAGAGGATGCCCTCCAGATCAGGTCATGGCTAGAGGTAGCAGGCTCGGTGCTATGGGACAATAGCCAATAGACAAAATCTCTCTCCTGAATGCCAGTTCACCATGACCAACTGCCTACTGAATATTTTGAGTAGGATTACCTGTAGGCATCACAAACTACATCAGAACAGAACATCAGAACATCAAACACAAAACATAACTTATTACCTTTTCCTGCCAACTTACCTCTTTCCCTAAGTTCCTGATTTCTCTTGAAGGCCTACCATCCTTCCAAATTCACAACCCCAGAGTCATTCTTGACTCTTCCCACTCATATCACATATTCAACTAATTGTCACATCTTGTTTCTACCAGCACAATATCTCATTTTCCATCTCTCTACTCACAGTTACCATCCCAAATTCAAGCCCCCATAACTTCTCACCTGGACAATAGTCTTCTAATTTATCCCTGCCTCAAATTTCTTCCCTCTCTAATTCATCTTCCATACAGAGGCCAAAGTATTTTTCCTCCAGTTCTTGTGTGATCATGTTACTTCCCCACTCACTAAACTCTAATGTCTCCCTATTGCTTCTAGGATAAAATGTTATGTACTCATTTTAAAATTTATATTTTGGAATTGTTTAATGTATATTGCTATAGAAGCACATTATATAATTCATAACTATATAGGTAGAGGCTATATGGAACAGCTAGGTGGCACAGTGCTGGGCTCAAAGTCAGGAAGACGAGTTCAAATTCAGCTGAGAAATGTCCTCTGTGACCTCAGTGATCACTGGAGAAGCAAATTGCAAACCACTCCAGTATTTGCCCAAGGAAACCTCATGGACATATATCCATGGAGAAACAAAGTCAAACAGGACTGAAGAACTTGAAAACAACAACAGGGGTAATAGACTCAAAAAAATTATTTACTGATACCAGTATATAGTCAAATACATGTGAAAACTCTGTTCAGGCATGCTGCTGAGGTGTTCTGGTAGTTGGTGCATAGTGACTGGTATTTACTAGGATCTTGGGATCACAGCTGCAAGGAACCTAAGAGGTCATCTAGTTCAACCATTTTGGAAATAAGAAAACTCAAACCCAGGAAAGTTAAGTCATTTGCTTAAGATTAGCCAAGAATGAGTATGTGAAGTGGGAGTTAGACCTGGGTCCTTTGAGTCCAGAGCCAGTACTCTTTCCACTAAGACATCCTGCTGATTTCTGATATATAGCAGTGGGTTACATGGTTGCCCCTAAAGCAACGGGTAGGGAGACCCCTACCTGCACTAGTGATAGAATGTCTAAGGAGTCCTGTTCCCTTGTTACAGTTGCCTGCTGCGTGTAACATATGGGTCCAAGAGCATTTTATAACATGGAAACGCCAGAGCTAGCCTGGAAGCTTATTAATGGAACAAATTCACAACACATTACAAGCTGCTAAAAGAATGACATTTAACCATGGCACTCCCCTAGTGAGACAGCCACACAGCAGAATGCTAATAATTCATATAAACAGCCCTAGAATTTGTTATCCATTGTTTTGGGTTTTTATTTTTTTTTTTTAAATAAGGGCACATGGTCCTTGATTTGACAGTGTGGGTGGCCTGTCCAAGATAATGAATCAAAGTGGAGGGGCTTTGGTCACTAGTTAGCATCAGTGTTTTATTTGAAAACATTTGAACGGCTGCTCTGAGATGAGTCATGCAATGGATGGTTTTGCCTTTTTCTAAAGGAAAAATTGCCATTTGTTTGCTTTCATGCGTCCTGATAGAACTGACCTCTAATAATAGCTGACATTTATACATGATGTCATCTCACCCTCTTGTCAACCCTGAGAATTGAGTAGTAACAGTATTATTGCTGTTGTTATATACGTAGGAAACTGGAGGCCCGGCCAGGGTAAGGCAGTTGTGTAGCTGTTGGTGGAGCTGGCTTCAAACCCAGGTTTCCAAATATACTTTACATTCTCCTATGCTATCTTTAATGGGTAGAGAAGCAATAATGTACAATAATGGCTGATATTTGTGTAAGTACTCCGTAAAGGACTGCATGAAGTACTTATGGCTATTGTAAAAGGCAGCAGAAGCAGAATGGATAAAGAAATGGACTAGGGACCAGGAAGACTGGGTTAAAGTCCCAACTCTGACACATGCAGGTCATGTGACCCCAGGTAAATCACTTAACCTCTCTATGTTCTGGACAACTCTCTATTAACTGTTAATTGAAGAGTTGGTAATTGGCCTGCTTTGATAGGAGTTTCCTCATTCCCTGGTCTATCCCCAATCTTTTTTATACCCATTATCTTACTTTATCTTCACAATCTATGAGTTCAACTGCTATTAGTATCACCATTTTATAGATCAGGAAGCTGAGACTGAGCTAGCTTACGTGCCTTACTGATAGACATACATTTGTTAGATAGAAGGTACAGAGGTAGCTAGATGATGCTGTGGATAAAATGTAGGGCATGGAATTCAGAAGACCGAGGTTCAAATTCTGCCTCAGATACTTACTGGCTGGGTGATCTGAAATCAATTAATCCCTGTGCCTCAGTTTCCCTATTCTCAAAGGAGAGAATTATACTCCATGACCTCTAAGGTCCTTTGTAATTCCAAATTCATGATCCCATAAGTCAAACTCAGGTCTTCTTGACTCTGAACCCATCACTCATCCTGCTGCACCACACTGTCTTTTGGGTTTTTTTGCGGGGGTTAGAAAGCCTGGATCCTACTTCTTTGCCTTTGAATTCAACACCCCTGTGCCTCCTACCACCTCCTTAAAAAACAAGTATATACTACACCTGCCCTTCATCTAGCACAGAGGGAGCCTGTGCAGCTGCTTCAGATTAAAACTAAATAAAACTTGGCAGTGTTGAGCTTCTTGGTGGTTAAGTGTTATGTAACTGCCAGTTATTGTTGCTAAACGTGACTTAGATTTACTTTGTATATATTTAAAAATTTTACACTTCTCTTTCATAGGACAGCCCCCTTTCTCTGTCCAGGTCAGGGTCAAATACCCTGTTAACTCTCAAGAGAGAATCAAGAAAGTTTTTGCCATGTCTACATGAGGTTTTTTTTCTCCTGTGATGATCTTTACAGTGAATATAGCTTTTTTTTTTTAAAAAAAAGAAAATTATTCCCTTAAGGCCTTTTTCTTGTGGAGAAAAAAAGAGGAAACTCTTTGGACTGGAACCATAATTGCCATTTGGTTTCAGGGGCTGTTGTGTTCAGTTTTGTGTTTCTTTAGGATTATTGTTTGTTTACATGGTCTGTTTCCTAGGCATCCATGCACCCCTGCCAATGTGTGTAACTTGGAGGCCAAAAGCACTCCCTGAGTTGTGTCTTGGGGCCAAGTGCAAACTGAGTATCGAGGAATGGAAAATATTGCCTAGCTTCTGAATGGTCAGGAAGGTTTTAATTCCAAAACTGGCCTCTATTATGTGAGCACTCATATAATGGAACCAGATTCACAAATTAAATATGTACTTGCCTGGAAAGAAGGAATTGGGATTGCAATCAGCTCAGCATGAGGCTGAAAGTATATTGTCACTCACCTTTCAGAGACTGAATGGGGTTGGAGGGCAAAAGCTTGATAAAATGAAGGAGGGTCAAGGGTGATACAGGTGTAATGTTTGATTTGGAAATTTGAGGAGATGAGGGAAATTAAGGAATGTCATTTGATCCAATGATGGCTTTAGAGAGACAGAGATCACATTCAATCCAATAAGCATTTATTGAGTACCTGTGGTTTGCGAAGTAATGTGCTAGGTACTATAGATGCAAAGACAAAATGAAAAATATTTCCTGCGCACATGAAGCTTATATTTTGACAAGAGAGGGAGATATATCTTAATGATACCTTGCCTGGACTATGAAACAATGGAAGGTGTGAAAAGAAGTCCAGATTTTGAATCAGAAGACCTGACTTGCCTCTGCCACTTGAGCAAGTAAATTGTAAACCTCCCTGGGCCTCAATTCACTCATCTTTAAAATGAAGGAAATGGCGTTTCCTTCTCCAGTGGATCACTGATCCATAGGTAAATCACTTGCCCAAGGTCACACATTTATTTTATTAAAAAAAATAAAATAAAATGAAGGGATGCACTAGATTAGTGGTGTCAAATTCAGGTAGAAATGGGACGACTAAAACATGCATTGACTTTTAAAAACCACATATTAATATTATCTATATTTTATTCTATTTTTATTTTGTTAAACATTTTCCCAGTTAGATTATAAGCTAGTTCAGGTAGCACTTCACAGTTTTGTGGGCTGTGTGTTTGATACCTCTGGATTAGATGATCTCTGAATTCCCTCCCAGCTCTAGATACTAAGTGTTAGGACCATAGGGTCATTTATGTCTCTGAGGCTCCATTTCCTCATTGGTTAGAAAAAAAAAATGAGGTTGTACTAGATCAGGATTTCTTAACCTGGAGTCTACCAACTATAGATTTTAGAGTCTTGGATGGGGAAAAAATTATACCGTTATTTCAATATAACTTGTTTCCTCTGCAATCTTGGATATTTTATTTTATGCATTTAAAAAACATGATTCTGAGAAGGGATCCATAAGCTTAATCAAACTGCTAAAAGGATACACACAAAAAAGTTAAAGACCCTTGTACTAAATGAACACCATGGTCCCTTATAGTTCTAAGTCTATGATCTGAGTGGCCAGCCAGGTGGTGTAGTGGATAGAGCACCAGTGCAGGAGTCAAGAGGATCTGAGTTCAAATTTCACCTCAGACACTTGATACTCACTAGCTGTGTGACCATGGGCAAGTCACTTAACCCCAGTTGCCTCATCCTGATGACTATCTGGTCACTGGATTCAGATGGCTCTGGAGAAGAAGTGAGGCTGGTGACCTGCACAGCCCTCCCTCACTCAAAACAAAGTCAAGTGCAAGTCATGTCATTATTTCTCTCATGGCATGGTCTTCTTTAGCGACGAACACATACAAGTCTATGATCTTCCAGAGACCATTGTAAACTCTTAGCAAATGGACTCAGTTGATGAGAAAGAGACATCCTTGTTTCACATTTCATGATGATTGGTGGATTGAGGGGAAGGAGAAATTGCACTTGTTTGCTTATCTTTAGAAGGCTGTCAGGTGCCTTGAATAAAGTCTTACACTTCAGGGTTTTTTTTCCCATCCTCCAGGCTTGTGGTCCTGATCCAGGAAATCTAGGAAAACATCTTTCTGGACTCCTGGGACCAAAATCTGACTTATAAACATATAATTCAAAATGTTACAAAAGAAAATGTTTAATAAACACAAGAAGAAAGCATAATAGAAACCCTTAAATGAGCAATCATTAATTCCAAAGATGCATGCAAATATCTGACTACAGCCTTGAACATGAGGACTTCATTGGAATTGCTTCCACTCGCCATCTAACAAGCCCTGTCTTGCACTGCTGCTGCCAGTCAGAAACATGATGGGGGTTTCGTGTGAGGATTTTCATTCTCTCTCCAATTTCCATCTGGTCTTCATTGTGTCCCAGTCCCATAAAATTGCCAATCCAGAGTATGAATCTCATCTCATATGCCATCTTCAGTATATAAGATGAGGGTTAATATTTTCCAGTTTTGCTTTTCTCCCCTCAGTTACAGTTGCTTTTCTCTCTGTGGATCCTTCTGTCTTTTCTTTCTGCTTCGTTCCTCCAGGTTACAAGACTAGTGGTGGATAGACTTTATTCCTCCTATTTTTTCAAATGCAAGAGGGAAGAAAAAGAGGAAAGTATTCCAGCAGTTAACCTACAGGGACATCCTGTAGAATGTTGCCCCAACATCATTGTTTGATTACTTACTTGAGACTGGACGGCTGGTGACAATCTGAGATAGCATTTGATGGCATTAAGGCCACCTCCTCCACCCCACTTACTGTCTGTGTTGCTCACTGACTAACTTGGATTATCATTATATGAAGTAAATAGGGGTTATTTCATCCTTTGTACTTGTATCATCAGCATTTACTGGTCAGGTCATCATCTCCAAGACTCAGATCCCTCCTCAGTAAATTGGGAATAATAGACCTTATATTAGCTATTTCACAGAGTTATTGTGAATAAAACACTTTGCAACACTATGTAAGTGTGAAATACTGTTTTAGCTACTTAGGAACATTCAGAGATAAGCCCCCAATTAAGATTGGAGACTAAGCTCCATGAGGGCAGGGATCATATTTTATGTAAATTTTATACCTTTCCCAACTTGTCACACCATGTTCTGTACACAGAATGTCTGTTTAATGAAAGAAGGAAAGTAAGGTAAAGGGTTACAATAGCTTGCACTAGTTCCCTCACAGCCATGGACCAGAACAGCTTAGGGGAAAAAAAAAAGGATAGGAAAAGAAAACCCCTGTGTTTGGTGATGGCAGAAGGGCAGGCCCTGACTGGGTGTTTGTAGAGGAGAAAGACTGACTAGATTGGCCTGTTGGATTTTCCATCTTATCTCTATACTCAGAACTGTTACTCATACATTAGACATTGAATTCCAAATTAGCTGTCTTCAAAAGTCTACTGTTATTTTCCCAGGAAAATAAGATAGTGATCCAAATTTTCATTCTGTCCATATGGTACAGAAACAGGAAAGGATCTGCTGGTCTCTTCGCTAATGCCTCTGCTTTGCTTCCTCTTTGCCTTAATTGACCTTGCTCTGAGGGATTTGCCTGCAGGAGTCTTGTCAGCTTTTTCCCTTCCCTTCAACCAATCTCTTGATCTCTATCCATAGGGTGAAACACATAGCAGTAGAAAAACTTCTGTTATCCCTTCATCACCCCCCATAGTTGAAGAAAACTCCAAAATCTTTTGTTGTATTCCATCCCCCTGAAGCTGTGTATCAGAGAATTCTGTTAAGAGCCCACCAGGAAGCTGAGCCTCTTGGATTAGCAACCAGACAGCTTGCTTCTGTTGAAAGTAGATACTTCCTTTATTCTATATCAGATCCATAAGCTTATTAATCCCATAACTTAATACCTAGAAAAAAACTTCACCTAGTCCATCTTCCTCATTTTATGGAGGAGAACTTTGAGACCAAGAGATGGAAAATAGCTTGCCTGAGGTCACAGAGCAATAGAGCTCTGAGAACCCAAGGGTTTAGTATTATGGTCCAATACTATTTCCACTATATATGGGTCCCTTCTGAGGCACATTGCAAATTAAGAACAAGCAAGTCTTTCTGCCTTTCTCTCTATGATCATCAGCACAATGCCTTTTGAAAATATTCTCCTTATAGTATTTATAGTATATATAGCATAGTGTTTCTTAGTGATGTTGAAAACATCAGAACTGATGAAAAAGCTGCTCAGAATGTTCTATAAAACACCACCCAACCCCGGAGAGGCCCAAAAAATCATTGATATTGTATCCTGAGAACATTTAAGAACAAAACTGAAAGAAGAACAAATAGATGAAAAATCAAAAGAGATCTGTCAAGATTTCTTTAAGAAATTATTTTCTCTATCATGGAACATTTGGAATCTATCATCACAGGCCCCAATGTGCTCCCAGAAAAAGTAAAAATGGCACCAAAGAAATGAAAGATAAGAACAGCTGAACTAGAACAACCAAGATCTGTCTTGAGGTGACAGAATTTTGAGAACATCAGCTTCAAGATATTTGAAAGAAAGGATAGCAAATGCTTAGGGAAAATCACAATTATTTATTATTACCAAATCATACAAATTAGTTATTAGTACCAAAGAAAGCCATCTAGAATATCTCAATAACTATGCACCCAGGTGTACTTTTCCAGTATTTGAAAATCTTTACAGTAATAAGCTACACGTTTCAAAGGCATCATTGATGAAGATACGACAAGGGAAAAGACTACATGTTCACAGTCACACAACTGGTTGAGAGGTATAAAGAATACAAAATTCCACTGTGTGTATTGTTTGTAGACTATTTTCAAAAACATTCTAGAGCATAATATTTTTTAAGTTCTGCAGCAAAGTCTTTCCAGTGAATATCTTAAAATCGTATAAAATTCTTTGAAATGTGAAATGTGTTATGTAGTATTTCATCACAAAAGACTGATTTAATACTAATTTTTTAAAAAAAACAACAAAATGCAGGGGTTTTTTTTTTGCTTAATTCATTATCAGTGACAATGCCTGAGAAATAAGACTGATGGAGTAAAAGAGTAAATTGATCAAGGAATCAAGAAACCTTAGTTCCTCTACCCCTAAATAATTCATAGAGAGACCATAGAGAAGTCAGATAGTTTCTCTGAACCTCAGTTTCCTCATTACTAAACTAGCAGAATAAAACTCAGTTTGTAAGGTCCCTTCTAGTTCAAACGCTCTTTGTATCAGAGTGTAGCCTTAAGCACCAATCCCTACCTTGGCTTCATGTGCCCTTCTCTGCCCTATCTGGCTCTCATTCCTTCATGGTAGGTGAAGCAAGATCAGTGATTCCTAGTGGTCTAAAAAATAGTGGTCTTAAAAAATAAAAAAAAGAATACAATAAGAGATAATCAAGGAAAGTGTGTAGTTGGTCAACAAGTAGTTATTAAATATTTCCTTTATGCCAAAGGCTGTACTAAATTCTGGAGGTACGAAGAAAGGCATAAACATGGTCCTTGCTCTCAAAGAAGCTTGCATTCCAGAGGGAAGTCAACATGCAAACAATTGTATACATACAGGTTATACATAGTGTAAATGGATGATAATCTCAGCTTGAACTGAAACCTTCCTTAAATAAACCTAGAATTATGTCAGAGAGGGAAAGGAGCCAGAGAAATCTAAGTCAGGATTGACATGCCACTCCCATGGCTTGTGCCTCTTTCCCCCCTTACCCGAATTTTTCTCTTTCTCATACTCCTTATCACATGCCAAAACCTGGAGTATCGGGGAAAGAGAAGACAACGCAGAGGCAGCTGCCCTGTGGTCTCCCCTAATTCAGATTTAGTTGTGTGACTTGAGCTTTGTGTTGTTAACAGAAAAATTCTAGAGTCAGGGACAATGAACAAACAGGAGTTGTTTTCATCGAAAATCAATCTGTGTTTTATTCGCAGAGAGATCCTCACTCTCCTAGGTAAGCCATTACATTAATAATCTGAGATACATAGACAAGTGCTTGCTGGATATGATTTGTACCTAATCCATCAGATTTTCTTGGACTTGAGAAAAACAAATAGGATGCTCTTCTCATTTTAATCAATCATTGATTAAGGGACCTTGGAGAGCATCTACTCATAGAGTCATAGAGACAGAGATTTAGAATTCCAAAAGGTCTTAAAATCTGACCCTTTCATTTTACAAATGAGCAAACTGAGGCCCAGAAGTGTTAAATAACTTGCCTAAGGTTAGACAGTAAGGGGCAGAGCACAGGATTCAAACCCAGGGTCTTGGACTCCAAATCAAGTATGTTTTTCATTGCATTCCACACAATCTCATAATTTTAGGAAAGAAAGAACTGAAGATCAGTGAGATGAAATGTCTTGCTCAAGGACACAAAATTCCAACCAAAGACCTCTGACTGTAAAACCACTGTTTTCCCCATTATGCCATGTTACTTCTTATGGACAAATGTTTATTGAGTACTTACCACATATAAGACAATATGTAATTATTAACAGATAGGGACGAAGACTTCACTAATCACACAGTCCAATGACTTTCTTTTCTTCCTTCCTGGCTTGACCATGCTTTATGAATAGTGATCTTACAGTAACTGGGAGAAAGGCTCACCTCCTGTATCCTCTTTAACACCAACCTCATTCCCTCCATTGTCACACTCCCAACATTCTGTTCAGCTCTCTTCACATGAATTCTCTTACTGGCTAGAAGTTATGTGAAGGGTTCTGCTAAGAAGAGAGCTTAAATTCTAATGAGAAAAAACCTGAAAGTGACTTCTCTGCCAGGGAGCTATGCAGGATACTTCCACCTGAAGCTCTCTCTAGGGTTTTATGACTCTGTACCAACCCACCTGAGCCCCCCTTGAACCTTTCCCTTCTGACTTTACCTGTCCTTGATACCAGTTACTTCCCTTGACCTGTGTTCTGCTAGACTCTGACTATCTTCTAAAGACAGATGTCAGCCCCAACTTATACCTATTCATCCTGATATCCACTAACTCCAGTACCTTTATCTGCCCCAAATCATACTCAGCCTGACCCTGAATAACCCCTGTATCAGACACCTGCCCCCAAACCATATGCTCAAGACCAAACAACTAGTTAGCAGCAGAACTAGAAATAGAAGCCAGGTCTCCTGATAGCCAACCCATAGTTCTTCGCATTCCATTGTACAACCTTCTTTAATTCAAAGCATATGTCCTAACATATGTATACTGCCATCAGTATTCAGCAGGATATATGAATCACTGAAACACAGAATTCTAGAACTGAGAGGGACCTTAGAAATCACATCATCCAACATCTCTCCCTCTTGTCACCCCACGCACTATTTTACAGATGAGGAAGCTGAGACTTCAGAGAGGAGATGTGACTTGTAGAAGGTCGTTGAGCTAGTGAGATGTTTTCATGGTGATGGTTATGGGTTTTTGGGGGTCATCTATGTTTTATTTTTCCCAGTTCTCCTGTGACCAATGACACACATTTATGGGACAGTTGGTTTGTCCTTTTACTATCTGAGGCCATATCTTTTCTTTTGTCTGTGCAAAGTTAACTAATCCTTCAGGGATATGATTCTTAAACTTGGTCTCTAACCAAATGAGCTAATAGACGTTTAACAGTCAAAAGTTGTTTTCAGTCTCCACTTTCTTATTAGAGTTTTTTGTAGTTCATATAGCGTATCTCCACAAAAATCCTTTTGACCTTTGATTCCCCACCCAACTTATTCCATACTCTCAGCTTTACTCTGGTTTCTCCGTTGCTAATGATGAAAACTTCTAGCTACTGAGGGTGATCATTGAATATAGAGGTATTAATATTGTTCAGAGGAGTATGGGATTTGTGGGGTAGTGGGTAGAGAGACTACTTCAGAATAGGGAAGTCCTGACCTCCCATGTAATGGCTCTGCAATCCAGTGACTAAACTATCCCCCACCCAACTCTATGCATTTTCACTGGATGTCCCTCATTCCTGAAATTCTCTCCTTCCTCACTGGTACCTCTGAAAATCTTCCCTGAAATCTTCTTCAAATCCTGGCTAAACAAATTCTCTGTTTTTTGCATAAGAAGCCTTTAACCACCATTCCCCTTAATGTTACTATCTGATGTTATCTCTAATTTATTCTGTCTGTATCTTGTTTGTGCATAATTATCTGTATGTTGTCTTCCCCATTAGACTGAGCTCCTTGATAGCAGAGACTGTTTTTTTGTTTCTATTTTTTGTCTTTCTTTATGTCCCCAGTGTTCAAGAGAGTACCTGGCACATAATAAGTGCTTAATAAATGCTTGATGACTTACTTCTAAGTGCTTGGGCAATTCTTTAAGATGGTAAATTGAAGAGTAGGCATTGACAGGGTTTTCTCAAAGGGTCCTGCACCAGGGACATCACAAATGAAGAACGAATGTATAGGAAGAGATACATGAACATAGACAGACAGATAGACAGACAGACAGACAGATAATTGCTCCAGGAGACTCTATATTGCACCAGGGCACACAACACACTTAGATTCCTCTCCACTAAAGAATTTATTTTATAATTAACCAAGTTGGGAGAGAGGCAGAAGTTAACCTTGTGCTCCTATTTAGGTGAAAAAATGACCAATTAATTAACCCACATAGAGTTCAGTAGAGAATCTCTTCTCATCAGAAAGGATTCGAGGAAACTCAATCTATTCCCTAAAGCAGGTGGTTCAAGTCACTGGGCAGGGATACCAGGGTTAGGAGTCTGAACTCTGTGCACTAGTTATAGAAAGGGAAGAGAGGTTAGTGTTATTGTATCAGTTCCCTTGCAAGCTGTAGTTATCTGTGCTGAGGTAAAACTGTACACAGGGTCACATAGGGAAAATTCACCAAGTGTATTCACCAGGGGATACTACTGTTTTAGGTTACCAAGGTAACCTCCTCCTCTGGAAAAAAAAGGGATGGGGAATGCCTTAGGCTACCAAAGTGCTAATCGGTTTATTGAATATTGCTCTTTATTCTTTACTACTATTCATCTAAAGCTATTTAAAACTTAGTGGAAGAGTGAGGTGCACTGCTCTTGTGGTGGTGATGATGCACCCACCTCCCACCAGGCTCTTTGAAAAGGCCAAATGCAAAACCACCCACCTGGTGTGACTTCAGCTGGAGCCCCTGCCTCATGAACTGCCAGTCTATTACTATAGCTTCACTTCTTGGAGGCACGGTTGTGTAGTGGAGAGAATGCTGAACCAGGAAACCTAGGTTTGAGTCCCAGGTCTTAAACTAACCAACTGGGTGACTCTGAGCAAGTCATTGCCCTTTCCTGACCCTCTGTTTACTCATCTGTAAACTGGGAAGATGGACTGAATTCCGGGACCTCTCAGGTTCCACATGTTTTCAAGCCAGCAGGGAACCTTACAGATCAATGTGCCAAAGAAGACAGTGAGGTCCAGAGTCTGACTCCATGGCCTTCGATTTTCTACTCTCCTTAATGCCTTCTCTTCTACTCTGACATGAATTCCTATGGACTTTCAAGGCTTCTCTGTCTTCTAGAATACCTCTTCCTTCCTCTCCTCCACAAATAACATCTGGGAAGGGGTAGATGTCATCAGCTAACACCTTATTTAGGGAAAGAAAATCTTGGAGCCAAGAAGAACCTTACAAATAATTATAATATCCAGGATTTTTTTTTAACATTTTTAAGGTTTTTTATTTTAAGGTTTTTATCCCCACTTTTGCAAATGCAGAAACTGAGGTGGAGAAAGATTAAGTGACTCCTCCAGGGTCCTATAAATCATATTTGAGGCAAGATTTTATTCCAAGTGTAAGACTTCATGAGGTGGAGAAAGATTAAGTGACTCCTCCAGGGTCCTATAAATCGTATTTGAGGCAAGATTTTATTCCAAGTGTAAGACTTCATGTACTATGCCACCTACAGATTCATACTTGGTAACAACTAGGACCACAATCATATTCAGTATCATTTCAAGCCCATTCTCTGATTCTTAACAGCCCTATCTTGATTTCTTTTAAGTTTTAAGCTCTTGGGTATGGTCTAATTTTCATGGTTTGAAGGGAGTATCTCAGCATACTTGATTTATCTGGCATTGGTTGGCCAGACCCACAGTGATAATGAGGTAATAGAGAAAGGAAGGGGATGTGGCTTACATATTTCACCGCCATGGTTAAGGAAAAAAAAACAACATTGGCTGGAGAAGACGCAAGAGACAAATCATCATTTTCCTCACCCTTCCTTTTCTTCTTTGTGGTATGATCTTCCTGACCTACTGTGCTGACTCTCCTAGATTTGTTCTGTTGCCATGAGTTCTTTTCCCACCTCCTGCCCATTCCCTTGGATCTGTGAATTCTGGATTGACCTGGCAGAACATTCTGCATGTTCTTCCTGATCACCACTTAGACCAATTCATAAGGATTCATTCTCTTGCGTTACATTAATTGCTCCAATTGTGTGGACTTGGTGCTACAGGAGGAGGAAACCTCATATTAGTGTATCAGCCTAAAATAACCATTAAGGCCAACTGTTTCAAGACTGACTTCAGTCTGGGATTGGTCTGAACCAGAAGAGTGAACTAGTATTAAGAATAAAAAGAGTATTTGATCTTGAACTCAACAAAGACTATTTAGAAGGCAAAACAAATTTTAATAAGTTTAACAAATTAATAAGTTTAATAAGGGCATCTTGTGACTCCCACTGTAGTGGGTATATGACTTGTTATTGTTCAGTTGCTCAGACCCCATGAACTATAACATGCTTGCCCCTTCTATCCTCCACTATCTCCCAAAGTCTGTTCAAATTCATGTTTGTTGCTTCCATAACGCTATCTATCCATCTCATCCACTGCTGTCCCCTTTTCCTTTTGCCTTCAATCTTTGCCAACATCAGAATTTTTCCACCGAGTCCTGTCTTCTCATTCTTTGGCCAAAGTATCTAAGCTTCAGCTTCTGTATCTGACCTTCCAGTGAATAGTCTGAATTAATTTTTTTAAGTATGGACTGATATAATCTTGCTGTCTCAAAAGTCTTCTCCAGTACCTCAGTTTAAAAGCATCAGTGTGGCACTTTGTTTCCTTATAGTCCAATTTTCACAGTCATCTGTTGCTACTGGAAAAACATCATGTTGACTATCTGACCTTTGTTGGCAAGGTGATGTCTCTGTTTTTTAGTATGCTATCCAGATTTGCCATAGTTTTTTCCCCCCCAGGAGCAAGTATCTTTTAATTTAACGACTACAATCACCATCTGTAGTGACCTTTGAGCCCAAGAATATAAAATCTGAAACTGCTTCCATTTCTTCTCCCCTTTTTAAGCTTATATTATATTCCTATGAGTTAGTTAAAAATTAAACTAAGTACATAAAGCATAAAGAAAAGAAAGAGTAGAAGATGAAATAAAATAGAGAATGAAACCTATTTCATAGATTCCCAGAATACGTCAAACTGGAGAGGACCTTGGAGATCATGTTGCTCAAACCCATCACATTAGAGATGTGGAAATGACAAGTTTGCAGGTGTTCTTTATTTGAGCAATGCTTCTATTGCTGAATTTACTCTACAAAAAGTAATTTCTTATGTCGAACCAGTGCAATGTGGTTAGCTGTGCTCATGTGTCCTTTTTCATCATTAAATATTACTCTATTTCTTCTATAGGTTGGTACATCATGAAAAATTTGAAATGGAAAAGTAAAAATAAAAGCACCACACATTATCTATAATCATAGCTTGTACCAAGTTTATCCTTTTCTTTTTCTGTTTCTATGTTTTATTCATCTCTGAATGAAGCTGACATCCATATAGTTCTCTTTGTTTGACAAAATCGACTTGCAAAATGTGTTATTATGCAAAAATATTCCATTGCACTGTCAACAGTGATATTAGTGCAGTTGATAGAACATAGTTTTCAAAGTCTTCAAAAATAGTGTTAAGATCCAATGGTAAGTCAGAATAGACAATGCAGTCTCTTGTGAATGTTGAGCTGCTACCCTGGGAGAAAGAGCAGTTGCTTACAATTACCACTTAGTACTTGACAGCCATCTTGGTAGCCTCAAAAATTTAATTTACCTAAAATAAAGTACTATCCCTAAGAGGTATCTTGTCTAGTTTGGCATAGTCTTATGGTCTGTTGACAAATTAATCTAAAGACCTTATTGGCAACAACTTTCACCCTAGGACCTCATGTTGCTTTGCAATTCTTTATGATACTCACTATGTTAAGTTGTATATTGTAATGACAGTATCATCCTTTGGTATCATCCTTTTCATTTTGTAAAGTGCTTCACCTATACTATCTCTTTTAAATCTCAGAGCACCCTTGTGATGTGTAACTTACAGATATAATTACCATTGCCATTTTACAGATGAAGAGACTGAGGTCCAAGGAGGTTAAATGATTTGTGGTCATGTAGCTAATGTTGGTGTTGGTATTTGAACTCAGGCCTTCCCAAAGCTAAGTCCAGCACTCTATCCACTTATCTATAGTTAGGACCTCATCCCTTTCTAGATCATGAGGTCAGAGATCTGGTCTTATCTAAACATTTCATCTTCCCTGGCACCTAGCATAATGTTTTCCACACTGTAGGTGCTTGATAATGATTTGCTGAATGAATAAATGGATGAAGACCATTTCCAGTGAAAGGTTCTCAGTATGTCTGATACCCATCAATTACAGGAATTCCCTATCTAAGTGTGGAAGTGTATTTCTTCCATCAGATATTAAGCCATAGATTAATCTTCTTCCTTTTGCTAAGGCACTGTGACCTTTTATCCTGGGTTTATCACTAGGTGTCTGTTGGCAGTTGCTAAGGTAAACCTGGCCTGCTTTACAAGCTGCTGCTGCTGGCTCTGACTGTTCCCCAAACAGGTCCTAAGAAAGTGTGGAATGTACATCTGTGGTTAGAGTTTCCAACCCTGGCAGACAGTGTACATTGGAGATCACCTCACAGCTTTTATTCCTGCCAACCTTAAAGTTTTATAATCTTTTAAAATCCTTTTTGCCTTAGGAACTATGATAACAGCATTTTTTTTTCATGTGTCCAAGTAATGGAGAATGAAAACAATTTTTTCCTTGTCATAGGGAACAAGAAAAATGGAATTAAAGGCATCAGAGAAGTGTTGGTCTCATCACTTGTTTTTACCCTCTTGCTGACTTCTGCAAATTCCAATTCCTTAAAATTGTTTTGAGATCAATACAGAGGACTGACACATTCTAATTAAGAGGTATAATACACTGAAAATTATTTTTACATTCTCTGGGAACTCAGTAATCCATATAGGAAAATACTATCAGGTTTTGTCAGTTCTGTGTGTCTTGAAAAAGACTGAATTTCACTATTCATTCAACAAATGTTTGTTTCTGCTATTATGTGCAGAAAACTCTGCTAAGCTCTTGGGAGTTATACTATATAGACCAATGGCTCCATAAAGGTGGTTGAGCTAACAGAAAACCAAAAAACCCAGAATGAGATGACAGAGATCACCAGTGTCAGCTAGGGCAAGGTATGGATACCTCCAAGAGTGTATGTATATGTGTGTATATGCATGCATATAAACATATACATATGTACATGCATACATGCATGTCTACATACACATATTTGTATATATGTATTATGTATGTATATATAATGTGTATGTATGTGTGTGTGTATTTCCAGGAAGCAACTTGGAATAAATGGTTAACTCTTAAATGTGCTTGCATTTTGGCTTCCTGTCCTTAACAGTCCCTCAGCTTTGAACTTAGGCAACTCACTTGTCCCGACCTCTTAAATATGGATACTATAGACACTTTGGTTGTGGACCAGTCTAACCTTTGGATCATATTTTCTTTCCTCACATTTTGAACCTTGCCACTTCTCTCCCATGGATGATTGATTATCCTTCCAGCCTGCCCTTAATTAATGTGACCCCTATAGTCCTCATTATGTATAGTCCACACTCAACAGACAGATGCATTACAACTGTAATGGTAGGACTACTGGCATTCTCTCAACAGTGAGAAGCTCATATGATAGCCTAGTGGTAATGAGTGACTAAGATATAATATGTAATCAACCCATAAAAATAGAATGGAGAAGACTGTGAAGGATTATAAATACCAAACCAGAGAGTTTGAAATGTATCATCCAGGCAATGAGAAACCACTGGATCTTTTCATGTAGGCTGTGCTATGATCAGATCTACACAGGGCTTGGAGTCAGGAAGGCCTGAGTTTAGATCTGGCCTCTGACATTTACTGTATGTGACCATGTGCAGGTCACTTAACCTCTTTCTGCCTCAGTGTCCTCATCTGTAAAATGAGGATGACAATAATAGTACCTACCTTATAGAGTTGTTATTAATACATTTCATATATTATGTATTACATATATACATATAGGTAGGTATTATATATTACATATATACATATAAGTGTATATTATATATTACACATGTACCTATATATAGCACATATATACATAATATAAATAAATGTAATAAATAAATATATATATATAGCACCTGGAACATAGTAAGTACTAGATAAATGCTTATTCCCTTTACTTCCCCTTTAGCAAAATCATTTTGGCAGCAGGATAAAGGATGAACCAGAGCAGAGAGACACTGGGGGAAGACATCTGTAAAGAGGTGATGAGGACCCAGAATGAGGGTTGATGGATGTATGAGTGGAGAGAAAGAGACAGACTTGAGAGATGTTGTAGGGTAAAATTGATAAAATATGGAAATTGAGTGCCTAAAAGGGTGAGGGAGAAGGAAGATTTGAGGATTATTTTAAGGTTATGAACCTAGGTGACTAGAAGAATGTGGTGTCCTTGTCAGAAATAATGTAATTTAGGAAGAAAGGTAGGTTCAGGGGAGAAAAAAAAATGTTCTATTCTAGGCATCTAAGTGGAGATATCTGGCACATAATTGGATAAAAACTGGACCTTGGGAGAGAACTGAGGGTTGGATATTTATATTTTGAAGTTACCTGTAAGTCAACTTAATAAGCACATATTAAGCACCTACTATATGCTATCTAGCATATGCTTAGCGCTGGGGATAGAAAGAAAGGCAAAATACCCATGCTGTAAGGAGTCTAGTGGAAGAGGCAACCACTAAACGACAATTGATTATAGACAGTCTAAATTAGAGATACTCTTAAAGGAAAGTCAGTGGTATTAATAATAATCAGAAAAAGGAGTTTTAGCTGGGACCTGCAGGAAGCCAGGGAAGCCAAGAAACAGATGAGGAGGAGGGAGACAATTCCAAGCATGGAGGACAGCCAATGAGAATGGAGTGTTTGCTTCCTCCTACCTTGGATCTTTCCTGAGATAACTGAATCCATGAGAGCAGATGTTTGAAGAAAGGTATCAAGAGCCCAGGACAGAGCACTTGGGTATACTTAGATAGTTGGAGGAGATGGGAAAGGGGGTCCAAATTATCGATCACCACAGAGGTCAAGAAGAATGAGATCTGAAGAAGGTAATTAGATTTAGCAATAAAGAGGGCATTGATGATTTAGGAGAGAGTTAGTTGAATGATAAAGTGAGAAGAAAAGTGAATGAGAATTGAGAAAGCAGAGGCAGTAAGGGTAGACACGTTGTTCTAGGAATTTGACTGTGATAGAAAAGAAGGATATAAGAAGATAGCTTGAAGAGATGGTAGACCCAAGTGAAGGCTGAGATAAAGAGAGAAAAAAAGAATATACAAAAGGAGAGATGATACATAGTGTCTGGAGAGATGTCAGAAGGGATGAGAAGTGAAAAAAAGTTGTTTGATTTAGCAATTAAGAGAGCATTGGTAATCATGGAAAGCGCAGTCAGTCAAGTGACAAACATGGAAGCCAAAGGGATGAGAAGTATGTGGGATATTAAGAGCTAGAACCTTTTTTTAGGAGTTTGCTGGAATAGGAACATAGAATTACAGTTTAAGAAGATGGCAGAATCAAATGCAAGAAGTGGGTTTTTTGATTTGTTTGTTTTTAAAGGATGAGAAAAATGTAGGTTCATTTGTAGGCAACGTGGAAAGAACCAATGAATAAAGAAAAAAATGAAGATTAGAAAGAGAAAAGGGATGACTAAATGGAAAAAGTCACAGGGAGATGGGAAAGGATAGAGCCAAAGGTCCTACTGGAGGGCTTATATTCATGAGAAAAAGCCCACTTCTTCCTCCAAGACTGACGAATGACTAAAGAAGCAGAGAATGAGTAATGACATCAAGATTTTAGATGAAGAATTGATTAAAAGAGTAACTTCATGAGACATAATCCCAATTTTCTCAATAAAGTGTCAGACTTGGGCTTCTGCTGAGAGAGAAGGGATATGAAATCAATACCCTCAAGGAACTTACATTAAGCTGAGAGGAAAAATTATATTCCTATTTATTACCAGAAAAGATTTTTTCTTTCAAAAATGACTGTCATCCAATAAAAAACAAATGGCTAATGGATTTTCTGAGCCACATAGTGATATAAACACATTGACTGGTAGCATCAGAGAATGTTGTGGGAGGAAGGAAAATCATATAAAAAATGTGTAACCTCTTGGATCTGGGAAGATCCAGGGACCACAGTGTTGGTAATTTTCTACTATCATTTAAATACAAACATTGCATTTTTATAACCAAAGCTGTACTCCAGACATCCCCTATGAAATGAGCAGCAACTTTGACTAAGGAAGTAGATTCATTCCATACAGTTTCTCATCATTTTTGGACCAACATAGGACTGTAATTGCTATCCACTCACTCTCAGGTGCATATCATTTTGGCCATCATTTAAAACTCTTTAGAAAGTCAGGACCTCCCTGACTAGTAAAAACTGCTCTTGCTACCTCTATGACTTTGGAAAAGTTTGCCTCTCCAGACCTCAACTCCTTCATCTGTAAAATGAGATAATTGAACTAGGTGACTCCCAAGGTCCATTGTAGCTTTAAGTCTATGATCCACTAAAAGACCTAACCTCAACCCAGATCTCAACTTTCTTTGACTCTATAGAATTTGTTTTAGTCGATAAATCAGAATCTATATGACAAGTCAGTATCAAGAGAGGGATTTGAACCTAGGTCTATCTAACCTCAAGTCCAGTTTTCTATCTCCCTCCACCATGCTGTACTTGCTTATTTCTTCAGTATATATATATATATATATATATATATATATATATATATATATATATATATATATATATATATACTTATAAATTTCTAAGTTAAAGTAATAGAGCAGATTAGTTGAAAATCAGAATAGTTTTTTTTTAATTTTAACAAGTCTGAACATTTCATCTTTTATATCCTAAGGAGCCCTTTCTACTTCTAATAAACATTAGGAGCTATTTACGAAACTCTATATTCATTGCTTTTTTCATGAAGGTTCAGAAATTTAGTTTCATCTTTTTATGTTTCCTAGAAAAGTACTTCAGTGTACAAAGGAAGACAAGATTTCTGGGAAACGTCTGCTGTTGACCTCTACCTAGCTGCAAAGTAGCTTTGCTGTAGGAATACTCTGATAGAAAAATGCTTCCACAGAGTTTCTATTTATAATTTTCAGTGTTTGCCAGATGCTTTGCCTGCATGATTGTCTGGGCCAATTAGCTCATTTGGTTAAAACACGGTGCTAATGAGACTGAAGTCATAGGGGTTGATGATTTTATGGACTTTTTAAGTATAGAGAAAAGCCCTGTTCTGTAGCTGTAAAATGCATATGTGTCCATCATTGAAAAACAGTTGCTGTTGGCCACTCATCTTACAGATGTAGACTATAAACCATTTATAAGAATCTATGATGTGCCCGCACCAGAAATACAAAGATAGAACAGTCCCTTCCTTCCATCAGACTGAGCATAGTGTTGATAACCTGGCATACACCAATTATGACCCATGGAAAGAAAACTCAAAGCCCAGAATCGTAGACTATTAGAGGTGAAAGGGACCTTGGAGATCATCTACTTTAACACTCTTATGGATGAGGAATTGAAGCCCAAAGCAGTTTATTGAATAGACAGGGATGAGATGGGGGTGGAAGGGTAAGCATGAGATAGTCAGACCTGCATTTTTGGAAGATGGTTTTGACAGTCAAATGGAGGATGGACTGTACCAGGGAGAGATTTGGGTCAAGGAGACCAACTAGAGAAGATTGCTGAAATGGTCCAGATGTGAAGTGATGCATAATGGAGAAAAGAGGGTATATGGGAGAGATGTTGGGAAGGTAGACTATCAGGCAATTGATTGGATATGGGGAGTGAAAGGGTGGGGAGTTAAGGATGACACTCTAGAATGTGAGCCTGGGGGACTGGGAGGATAATGACACCCTTGACAGTAATAAGATAGGAAGAGGGGAAGGTTTGGGGGAAAAGATAGTGTGTTAAATCTTGGACATCTAGAGCTTAAGATATCTTCAAGAAATGCAGTTTGAGATGTTAGACAGCTAGACATGTGAAACTGGTAATGAGAAGAGAGGTTGTGAAGGACTGGGACTTTTATTTTTTGTCTTTGTATGCCCAAGGCCTAGCAAAGTACCTATGACATACTATATGTTTAATAAAAGCTTATAGTATGAATGAGGAAACCCAAAAATTCTTAACATGCTGTATTTTTGTTCACTGTTGTAACAATGATAATTCATGCAACCAGCATATGGTGATTTTGTTAGGTTGTATGAGGGAAATTGATAGTACAAGAAATACTTGCTCTGTCCTTTCCCTTCCACCTTTGATATTTCAGCCAGCCCCAGCCAATAAATACTCTTTTCCAGCCATACCTTTCTCTCTCACCTTTGTGGCACAGGAGACCTGACCTTCTACTGAGCTACACCTAGACTCCATCCCTCACTCCAAAAGCAAAAATCTTCACTGTTGTTATTTGTAATATCATTTCAGTCCTGTGCAACTCTTCATGGCCCTGTAGGGGTGTTTCTCTCCTTCTCATTGCCAGCTCATTTTACAGATGGGGGTCTGAAGGAAACAGGGGTAAGTGACTTGCCCAGGGTCACAAAGCTAGTAAGTGTCCAGATTTGGGACTTCAGACCCAGGACTCTATCCACTGTGCCACCTAGCATCCCCTCTCTTAGAGACCTGCTACTCTACACTACCTAAATCTGTGCTCATTCATAGCTTTATCACCTAGGGGTAAAGTGTTCTAAGTAACATTGCTCCTCTCTCTCTCTGTCTCTCTGTCTCTACCTCTGTCTGTCTGTCTGTCTGTCTGTCTCTGTCTCTGTCTCTCCCTCTGTCTCTCTCTGTCTCTCCCTCTGCCTCTCTGTCTCTCTACCTCTTTCTCTCTCCCTCCCCTACTTGGGCACTTATAAGAGTTGTTTTAAACATCAAAACCATAAGATTTGGCTTAGTCTCCAATTAGAGAATAACCTAATGTTTCACACAGAAGAGTACATCTATATCCTGTTTATCTCTGTGAATACCAAGGTAGTCCCTGACTTCCTCCATTGCAATCCCACTATGAGTAATTAATTAACAGGTGTTGGCCTTAGAGAATTTACAACTAATCATAGTTTACATAGACAAAAATCAGGAATTATAAACAGTTTAAAGAAATAGAGAAAGTCATGTACAAAAATCCTGCCACCTGCAGGTATTTGGGAAAGAGGTGGGGTTCAGAGAATTAACTCTTAGTTTGTCCTTTTACTGATCTCAAAGGAAGACAAACAAGGAACAGATTCAGTGGGTTCCAACCCCACCCATCAAAGATTGTTTTGTAATGACCAGAGGCTTTGGTGGATGGTGCCATGCTCAGTACACCCCCCCACCCCGCAACAGGAACTAAATCTTAAACTTCATGCTCAGTTTTTCCTATACTGGCTTCAACCAACTTCTCAAGCTGTTTCCACAGACTCCAATTCAAAATAAATCCCAGCATGGTGGAACTTATGCTCCTGTAGCTGAACGGTTCCTTACTGAGTGTTTCTGATCCTTCCCCTCCAAGTGAAATGAATCCACATTTCCTTCTTGGATTACAATTCCTAAAAGTCCATACTGTCGTATTCTGAAGACCAGTTGTGCTTCCATTCTTATTCTGGTCCATATTCTACAGATAGTGTTGAGATCATGCTAAATTCATCATCAACTCGAAATGTGATTAGGCACTATATCCTCTCGAGAGAGATCCATCAGTGGAAAGGCCTGTGGCCCGCTCTCTCCATTTCCTTTACTCTCCAGGGTATATATGAATGCGCCCACAATCCTGTATTCCAGAGAAACCTGGAACAAGAAGAGAAAATTGAAGCATATAGCAATTCAGTGACTTGCTCAGGTGGCCACAAGGAATAGTCATTGGAGTCAGGACTCATTCTCTCCTTCTTGGCTCTCAAAAGTGTTCAGAACATTGGACTTTCACTGTGCAGCCTTGCATAGAGCAAGCTGACCTCAGCATTCAAATCTTGGTGTCTACCTATTTTAAAAAGGGAGTCTTAATTAATGAGCTATATGGCATCTGCTATTTTTTTTAATAATACTTCAGTAGTTTGTTGACTCTGATTTTACTGATCTGTTCCCATAGATGAGGCTGTAACCCTTCTATGCATTCCAAACTGTTGTCTTTGCCTACCATGTCTTGCCATTTGACAAACAGATGAAGGAATTATACTGGCCAAGGAGTTTCTAGATTTTGTTGACATCCTCATTATGGCAATTACTTTTCATAAGTTCAGTTTTCATAGTAAATGATATTATCCTGTTTTGATGCCTTTTTCTCTTTCCTTTTCCCATTTTTCAGCATCAGTAGCTTGTTGGAACTGGGGCTGGAGCTATTTAAATTGTACCTTGTAACTTGTATAATTTCAATAGTACCTTATCATCTTCAGTATTCTGTTGTGATGCCGATTTTTATCTTTGCTCTAACTTGTTGATAGTCTGACATAGATCATAGACAATAGATATTAAAATGTCTATGACTACAATTTTAAAACCAGTCATTTTATCTGTTAGATACAGAAGCAGCAGTCATGTCAGGATAGACATGTCAAACTTGAACATCCCTTAGTGCCTTGAACCATATTAAAATGTAATTAGAAACATTCAACAAAATGAATCAAAATACGGCACAACATAGATAATGTTAATTTGTGGTTTCCTAAGTCAATAAAAGGCCAGCAAGAATCTGTTTCTACTTGAGTTTGACACCACTAGTGTAATTGTAGAGCTGGCCTTGTAGCTACAGAGGGCTGGTATTGGAGCCATTGAACCCAGATTCAAATCCCATTCTGGGACATGTTGACTTTGTGAATCTTGGCAAGTCATTTCAATCCTGAGTGCTCTGTGCAACTTTATAACACTTTAATTTGCATAAAAGGTACCAATCCGTACTGGTAGAGAGGATGGTTGTCTGTATTCAACAGTTCCCTATATGAATGAAATCCTACGTCTAGTTCAGGGGTGGGGAACTTGTGGCCTCAAGGCCATGCATAGCCCTCTAGGTCTTCAAGTGTGTCCCTCAGACTAAGTACAAACTTCACAGAACAAATCCCCTTAATAAAAGGATTTGTTCTGTAAAATGTGGACTCAGTCAAAAGGCTGTACCCAAGGACCTAGAAGGTCACATGTGGCCTCAAGGTCACCAATTCCCTACCTGTGGGTCTTTTTCCTAAGATGTCATCACTCTTTGGGATGTTGCCCAATGTCTTTTAAAGGTATTCTTGAAGAAAGTATTCATGATATATGTGTGTCTTTGGTACAGATCGAAAGACTGGATCCTTTCATTTCTTATCTTGAGACATATTCTGCAACTTTTTTAACAAGGCAATTTTGAAATTTTGTTTAGGAGCTTTGACTTCTTACACATTTACTTATTCTGAGAAGGTGGGGAAAGGATTCCTACCTCTAGGAAACAACATAGCATGGTTCAAAGAGCTCTGGATTTAGAGCCAAGGCAACTGACTTCAAGCCCCACTTCTACCATTTATTAGCTCTATAACTTAATATCTTTAGGTCTTTAAGTTCCTCAGCTGTAAAATGAAGATACTAATATTTGCACTACTTACCTCCAGGGTTACTGCGAGGAAAGAGCCTTGAAAATATTAAAGTGATATATAAATGTAAATTGACATTTTCTTCATTTTAAACTCATTCAAAATCCCTAAGCAACAATGAATTTTTCCATCTCTTCCTGTCAGTATTTCATTAACACTCTGTGTTTTGTAATCTTCCCTAGACTTCTCTCGCTATTAGTCATAATCATATGAGCACCCCTTCCACACATGATTTCTTGGGCTTTTAAAATATTTTTCTTATTTTTCTATTTATATTTTTCTTTTTTATCTTTTTCTTATTTACTGCTGTTTATTTTAACTTTCCAGGAGTGGAGGGGGATGGGAATGTACATGGTTAAGAGGAGAAAAGTTTTACAAATCCCAGTCTCAGGAGAATCAGAACTATTAGATGACCCACTAGAAAATTAATATGATAATTCATTGTCACTGGACAGCATAGAAATGCATGGGTTAGGATAACTTTCATATAACCCAACACTTAATTGATGTACAGTTAGCAGAATCACTAATTTAAATACAAAACAGCAATAGAAAGTGTTTCTATGAAATGAAGAGATGACTATATGTGTGTATGCATATATATTATGTGTGTGTATGTGTGTGTGTAAAGCAGGGTCTGAGATTACCTTCACCACATCAGTCACAATCGTCATCATATTAATGGCTAACATTTCCATAGCACATTAGTATTTACAGAATTCTTTACAAAAATATCATTTCATTTTATTCTCACAACAATTCTGGAAGGTGGGTGCTATTATCATTCTCATTGTGTCAATAAAGAAACTGAGTAGGCAGAGGTTAAGTGACTCGCTCAGGGTCACTGAACTGGTAAATATCTGAGGCAGGCAGGATTCCAATTCAGGTCTTCCTCAATCCAAGTTGAGCATGTTCTTTCCACTGTGCCACAACTCATCTATGAGAGTTGGGAAATACGCTTTGTCTTTTACAGACCAGCACATTCTAGAAATCCTACTGTTTTCCGGGGGTTAGGGGGAAGGAGGGAAGGGGTTCCATTGTACTTCATATTCTGTTCTGTCTTCAGTGTCTCCACACACTTGTGGGGAGGTAGCAAACACATGGCCCACAGGCCACAAACAGCCCACAACACCCCCAAATACAGCCCCAATCAGATTAAAATGTAATTTGGAAATATTTAATGGAAGAAATAAAAATACAATAAACATAAATAATATTACATCTTAAAACTAAATCAACTATATATAGTCCACAGGGATCTTTATGTGTGATCTAGTAGCCCCTATTTTTATTTGTTCCCTATACTGGAGAAGACCAAAGCTCCATCACAGTCTTCTCATCCTTATTCTTACTCATGCTTTGCCTTGGGTCTACCATAGAAGAGTCACCTAATGTACTAGTTCTCTCAACATTTCATGGGTACCAGGGGAATCTTTAGGTTATCCATATATTATTCCTCCCTCACCCTTGCTACATAACTGGTCTTCCTCCATGCAGTCATAAATGATGATGCTTTTTGTGCAACTTCTTATATGGAAGTTATTGCTACTACATTCTGTTGCAGTGTACTAATAGCCCCCAGATAGCTTTACAATGACCCTTTTTTGGGTCACCCACACTCACGATTCTTCTGAGATTCTGATATCCCACAATTCATGGCCACAAAGCATCACTGGGAGAATACTAGCATAGGAAAGGCAGCTTTTTGTAGCAGTGAATGATTATGATCATTGAAAATATTGCACTGTTTCCTAAATTCAATCCTTCCATAGTCTTATTGAGTGGGTTGTCAATTGGTCTACTGTGCAGTTAAAAATAGCTAAGAACATTGTAGCCGTCATTGCTGTTCACGAGGTACAGGTTGTTTTGACAGATACACTGTTTATAATAAACATTTCTCTGCTGTTGCAAAGTATGCATTTTAAAAAGTCTCAGGCAAGCAAGTGAATTGTATCCAGATTATTTTAATAGCAGCAATTTATGATACAGGTGTAATAATAGCTTTTAAGTAAATAGAATTAAAATCCCATGGTATAATTCATTATCAAAGTACTTTAAATAACATAAGCATTTGCACATAGTGTGCGCTGCTGAGGGTACTTGATGTTGTGAGAACAATGCCACCAATGTATAATAAAACCAGATTTTAAGAGAAATAATGTGTGAGGAAAATGTTTCAACACTTCATTAGAAAGCAAAGAAAGTTCTAAGCAGATAGAATCCGTGAGTTAAATAACCTCATGCTTAATAACTTTTTTAAACCTTGAAGTATAGTTAGAAATGATATCCATTTTTGTCATTCAGTGAACAAGAATTAATTAAATGCTTACTATGTGCCAGGCACCATGCTAAATGATGACATTACAAAGAAAGTCCAGAATAATCCTTGCCTTCAAGGAGTGAATTTGACTCCTTTCCTAAAAAATGACAACAAAATCCACCTTCTAGATCCTTCTGAATCTTTCCTTTTTCCTCCCTGCCCTTTATCATACAACTACATCCATCCATCATAGGTATAGTTCCCAGGCAGTCAACTTTCTGTATTCCTAAGCACTATAGTGATTGAGAAGGAAAGATAATAATGAGAAAAAAAATTTCTTTTTTTTGACTTTCTTTTTTTAAAAAATAAATTAATTTATTTGCTTTTAGTTTTCAACAATCAATTCCATAAGTTTTAAATTTTATCTCCCTCCCTCTTCCCTTCCCGAGAGGGCATACAATCTTATATGGGTTCTACATATACATTCTTATTAAACACATTTTCACATTAGTCATGTTGCATAGAAGAATTAAAATGAATGGGAGAAACCATGAGAGACACTAAACAAAACAAAACATAACACAAGAGAAAATAGTCTTCATTCTGTGCTCCGATTTCATAGTTCTTTTTCTGGATGTGGATGGCATTTTGCCTCAAGTCCTTTGGGAATGTTTTAGGTCCTTGCATTGCTGTGAAGGGCTAAGTCTAACAGAAACAGTCCTTGCACACTGTGGCTGTTACTGTGTATATTGTTCTCCTGGTTCTGCTCATTTCACTCAGCATCAGTTCATATATAAGTCCTTCCAGGCCTCTCTGAAATCCTTATGTTCATCATTTCTTACAGCACAATAGTATTCCATTACATTCATATAACACAACTTGTTCAGCCATATCCCAATTGATGGGCTTCCCCTCGATTTCCAGTTTTTGGTCACCATAAAGAGTGCTGCTATAAATATTTTTGTACATGTGGGACCTTTACCCATTTTTATGATCTCTTTGGAATATAGTCCTAGAAGGGATACTGCTGGGTCAAAGGGTATGAACATTTTTGTAGCCCTTTGGGCATAGTTCCACATTACTCTCCAGAATGGTTGGATCAGTTCACAGCTCCACCAACAAGGCATTAGTGTTCCAACTCTCCCACACCTTCTCCAACATTTATCATCTTCCTGTTTTGTCATGTTAGCCAATCTGATAGGTGTGATGTGGTACCTCAGAGTTGTTGAGAAAAGAATTTCTTAATGCAGCAGTGTACTGGGGGTTCGTATAGGCTCAGGAAGATGATTATTAAATTTTCAGTGTCAACATTTACACCTTGGAAATAGCAAACTTACTAGTCGGGTTTTGATTTAGTTTTCTTGATTGACTAGACAGGAAAATGATGGAGAAAATGACAATATTGTAGATTAAATTTAAATGTATGTTAAGTATATATTAGGGGGTTAAGCATTTACCAGTGTATGGCCTTAGGGGTCATGGCTCCCCAAAAGGGTCTGTGGGTAGGCTTTGGGGCATCGTTGAAATTGGATGGTAAAAAAATAATTATATCTTTATGTAACTTCTAACAGAATTTAGCATTTCCTTCAGTTGTGAATGTAGGCAACAATCATCATTCTGAGTAGTCCACAGGCTACTTTAGATATACAGAAAAGTCTGTGACATTAAAAAAATTAAAATGCAAAAAAGGTTCATATCTCTGTACCAGAAAAAGGATAATTCCTTGCTGGCTGCTCCATTTCTGCCTGCCACCTCTACTTCCCTTCTAATTCGTCTCTTTTCTACTTCCTCCTTATTAATCTGTCACTCTTTTGAGCACTTTTAGTTTTCTGAGTGTGTCTTTTTAAGGTCAAGGTAGCAAGTGTCTGCAGGTGTTTTCTTCACTAGGCCTGCGATTTCATTGGTGCAGGGTACTTCCAGTGAGGAAATTCTCTCTAGCAAGGCAGGGAAGCATTTGCTCTATGACTCAGTGCCTATGGCTCTGAGATTAAACAACTTGCGCAAGGTCATACTGTCAGTGTATGTCAGAGTCTGAATTTGGATTGAACCCAGTCTTTTTTAATCCAAAGTTAGTTCTCTTTCCACAGTATTGTTGCCTCTTGTAGAAAAAGTGGCTCAGACTCCCAAAAATCAGATTTAGTAAAGTAAAATCCAGGCAAAGAGGGTTTAGGGGAAGAGGGATCAATTTATATTTATTAAAACACCACCTTATAATTTGAAAAACAGCTTGATGTAATTATGAGACCTGAGTTCTACCTCTGCCTATCATTCACTTGCTGTATGACTCCAGGCAAATCATTTGACTGCTCTGGGCTTCATTTTCTTCATCAGGACAATGATTGGAGTGGATGGTCTCCAAGGTGGAGTCCCAGGTTGAAGGTTCCGTTGTCAACTTTCAGATCCCACACAGACCTTAGGACGTTCAGAATAAGAAGATTTAATGAAACCATTTATATCTTATAATGACACCATACAGTAGATTAGATATAACTGTCTTCATTGGGTGGCCAGAGGAATTAAAACAAGAAGGCAAAGATTACTTCATCAAATTCCTACTGCTAATCTGGGATGTATAATATTCATATGCCCACAGAGATCCTTGAATATTATTGTAGAGTATACAGAAATCTCTGTAGACCAGGATAATGTCCCACATGCTGCCCATAAGAAGTGGTCAGGGACAATTTAGATGCATTACGCCCTTGGAACCTAGGTCATTGTCTCATCTTTCCTGGGACCAAACTGGAGAAGTGCAGAGGGATAGTTCCACTCTACTCCTAGTGTCCCTCTAAGGGGCTGGGATAGTTCTGATTGGATGCCAGCCATTTTTATTAATGCTACGCTTGGAGTCAGGAAGCTGTCATGCCCCAATCTTTTTGACACCATTTGGGGTTTTCTTGGCAAAGATAATGGAGTGTTTTGCCCTCTCCTTCTCCAGGTCATTTTACAGATGAGGAAATGGAGGCAAACAGGATTAAGTGACTTGCCCAGGATCACACAGTTTGTAAGCATCTGAAGCCAGATTTGAACTCATGAAAATGAGTCTTCCTGATTCCAAGTGCTCTATCCACTGCACCACCTAGCTGCCACCTAGCTGTCAGGAAGACCTAAGTTCAAATTCTGTCTCACATTTTTACTAGCTATGTAATCCTGAACAAGTCACTTAACCTCTGTCTGCTTTAGTTTTCTTCTCTATAAAATAGGGATTATAATTTCCTTTAATCTCCCTCGGTTGTTATGAGGACCAAATCAGATAATATATGTTAAGTTTGATATAAATGCTAGCTAATGTTTTTACTATTTAAATGGGTCATACTTCCTCTTCTCATATTACATATATTAATTTGGGTCCTTCCATTCCTTTTTCTTTTCAATTTCTAGGTCACTATATTTATGTGGACTCTACCTTTGCTAAGCAGGGGGAGAAAGCAGTCCTGCTGAGTCCTGACCTACAGGCAGAGGAGTGGAGCTGCCTTCGTCTAGTTTATCAGATTACAACATCTTCACCATTTCCATCCATCCCCAGCCGGCTAAATCTCTACATCAGGTTTGAAGGGGAAAACTTTGATCGGTTGCTGTGGTCAACCAAGGAGTCTTCTGATAGCTGGCTTATAGCCAGTCTAGATTTGAGAAATAGCACCAAGAAATTCAAGGTAGGCAGAGTATGGGACTAAATTGGAAATTTTTTAATGTATGTTTCATGCATTCCTGGAACCTTGGTTAAAACTTCTGGCATAATGGATGTTTTACTAATTGGGAATTTATATTTGTTTAGGTGTAAGGGAAGAGGTCTGAAACATCATAAAGAAAGATTAATAATAAAAAATGATACTGTGTTCACCTATCCCTAAATTAGATTTTGTTAGACTACTTCTCCACCTATTTAATAGGATTCTCAAATATTAGCAAGCTTGCAAATTGCCTTAAATTGAACTTTGCAAGCAGGAATACCTTTCTAAATGGGCTTTAGGAAGCATTCTCGTTTTCTTATAATTCGACTTTACTTTGCTAATGTATATGTATATGTCTTTTATGTAATTACTTGCTACAAATTTGGGATGAAGTATAAAATTGTTTTTTTAAAAGATAAATGCAATTATTTTGAGAAGAACTATACCTAGAGTATGTGTCCATATTTTAGAGTATATGTCCCTTTCAAATACTTACGATTTCTCCCTAGTAAGGTTAAAGAAGAGAGTTGCCCCCTCTGTCATTCTTCTTCCTCCTCCCCAGTCTTTAAACCCCAGAGGAGGGCTCCCTTACCGCTTTCCTCAGACTTTGGGACCTATTGGGCTTAAATATTGATTCCAATCCGCCTTGTTGTTGGTGCCATTTTGACTTGTAGATTAGTTCCAGTAAATGACTTCCTTTGTTTCTTGTAACAAATGCTCCTTTTGATACCCTAGTCTACAAAGGACCTCCTGTCTTGCTCTCTGGTCCCTGAATTTCAGCCTTGCTACCATGTCTTATATCTCAGTCCCTTTGGAAGCAGGATCTGAAGTCTTCTTCTTAGATCTCAGTCCCTACCAACTCCCTGATGCTATCATATCCGACCTTTTGCCTCTTGTCTGCTGCTAGATTATCTAGATACTTATCAGTCTACCACTGTTAACTACCCATGGGCCTACTTCATGCCACTTACCTGTCTTTCTAAAATTCTACCTATTGCCTGAGGTATTCTGGAGCCAGCTCCACTGATCATTAGATTTTCAGTGTAAGTACTTATACCTTGGAAATGGCAGAGAATGATTTGTTTTAGTTTTCTGTCTAGATTTAAGAAAGTATGGAGAAAATGTTAACAATGCAAATTAAGCATAAAAGTGGGTCTGGCATACATTTTCTCCCTAGAGAGCTAGCTGTTAAACATGTACCAACACATCTCTGCCTATAACTATAAACCCTTAAAATTTTCATCTCCCCCAAGTTTCTTATTTTTTACTATTAGACACTGTCCAAATGGTTCTTTCTAGTGATCCCTAATCTAACCTGACCTATTTCTGGCACTAATAAACAGATTGATATAGCTCCTGGGAAAAGCATATACTTGCTGGAAATAATGTTATAGAGTGAGAAGGTTGGATTAAGGAGACAGTGAGTCTTCATGGATGCATCTTTTATTTGTCTCCCCCCTTTTCCTCTACCTCCCGTTCTGCCTCTAAAGACCTAGCAGAAAACACAGAGAAACTGAAATCAATTGCCTATTTCCATGTCAAGAATAATAAGAGAAGTGCAAAGTAAAACAACCCTGAGCTTTTGCCTAGTGCCCATCAGATAATCAAAGATGAGAAAAGACAAAAATTAATCCATGGAAAGGGCCATAGGAAGACAAACACACTAATACACTGTTGGTAGAGCTGGAGAACAATTTGGTATTATACAAAGAAAGTTATTAAATTACATATGCTCCAGTGACCCAGAGATACCACAAGGAAATCAAAGACAAAACAATAAGTCTCATAAATACAAAAATATTGGTAGCAGAACTTTTGTTATTTCAGGGAACTGGAACAAAATGAATAGCCATCCACTGGGGAGTGACCAAATCCACTGTGGCAAGTGAAAGTAATAGAACATCATTATGTCATAAAAGAAATTACAAAAATGAAGAACTCAGGAAAACTTGGAAAGATATATGAACTGATGTGGAGTGAAGTGAGCAGATTCAGAACATCAGATCATTATAAAATGATCACCACAATACGTCACGTGCAATCCCTTTTAGGCAGCTAGATAGCGAAGTGGATAGAGTGCCAGGTCTGGAGTCTTGAAGACTCATCTTCCTGAGTTCAAATCTGGCCTCAGATACTTACTCTCTATGTGATCCTGGGCAAGTCACTTAACCCTATTTGCTTCAGTTTCCTCATCTGTAAAATGAACTGGAGAATAAAATGGCAAACCATTCCAGCGTCTTTGCCAAGAAAACCCCAAAAAGAGTCAGGCACAATAGAAAACTGAAAATGACTAAAACACACACACACATACCACACTATAATATAAAAGAAAACAAACAAAAATATCATCAGACATGACCTATATATTGATTTGTTTTGCTTAATGGAGACTCTTTGTTTTAATAGTTGATTCTATAGCCAGAGGCTGATGGGTAAAAAGTCAATGGGAAGTTATACTCCATGTTTAAAAACAGTATTAATAAAAGATTTATTTTTTTTAAGAAAATAACTGCTGGAACAGTTTCATGACAGCCTTCAATAATGAGGCTAGGTCTTCTTTCATTATCCAATCAAGTTAAACCAGGGGAGGGTAAACCTGCTGCCTCAAGGCCAAACATGACCCTTTAGGTCCTCAAGATTCAGTCAAAGATACCTCTACAGTCAGAAGACTTGGATTAAAATCCTACCTCTAATATTTCCTACAATGTGACTTGGATAAGTCACCTAATATCCCTGGGCCTCTGTTTCCTCATCTGTAAAATAAGGGTGTTGCATTAGATATCTTCTGAGGTCCCTGCAAACACTAAATCTATGATCCTAGGAATAACCCATTTATTTGGGGCAACTAGGTGGCAGAGTGGGTGGTGCACTGGGAATGGATTCAGGAAGATTCTCGGATCAAATACTAACTCAGACACTTATTACCTGTGTGACCTAGTGCCAGTTGTTTCACTTCTGTTTTCCTTTGTTTTCTCAACCATAAAATGGGGCCTTGCAGGGTTGTTGTAAGGACCAACTGAGCTAATATTTATAAAGCCCTTAGCACAGTACCTGACATATAGCTGGTACTGCATAAGTCTTAGCTATTATTGTTATTAGATGGTGTTGTTTTATACATCTGACAAATGACCTTGCTCAGTACAGTTGTCTTTTTTTTTTAAATGAAAGTGAAGGTGACATTAGCAACAGCTTGTTCTCATACTCAAACACACCACCTTCCTTGTCACATACTTTTCCATGTGCATTTTTTAGAGTGAGGGTAATGATATATCAAACAGCTAAACAGAGATTAATGGGGCTGTTTTGTCTTAAGTTAATGAAGAGCCTTATGGCTGAATTATTGAGGAGTTGAAAGGGTGATATGAATTAAGATACACAATTCTCTTCCTTTTCCATGTTCTATACAGATATTAATAGAAGGTATACTGGGGCAAGGAACTACAGCCAGCATCGCAGTCTTTGAAATTAAGATGATGACTGGATACTGTATTGGTAAGTGGTTTTTCATTTCCCCTGTTTCAATGTTTGTTAAAAATCTACTGTTGCCAGGAGAAATGTACCAAGCAAATGCTGTTTACTCTTGAGGTGAACTAGTCTGGGGAGGCAGTGAAGGGCAAGGGGAAAACACTAGACTAGAAGTTAAGAGATCTGGGTTCTAGTCTTGTTTCTGGAACTAACCAGCTGTGTGATCTTGAGCAAGTTGCTTCACTGCAAGGGGCCTCAGTTTTCTCATCTGTAAAATTGTGGAGAAGATTAGACCTCTAATTCCCTTTCTGTTTTGCTATTCTAGAAAATATCTGCAAAATGTCTTGAAGTTTTAGTTTGGCTAACTTAAGCTGAACATATCAGTTTTTTCTGTATATGTTCACCATAAAGAAGACTTGTCTTTGGAGTACTAGATTATGAAAGAAAAATAAACTGATGTGTCAGCTATATAAGAGTCATTGCCTAGCCTCAACAGGTTATAATAAGAATTCTACCTTGCTGCACACTCAGCCTTTTATTCCAGTTGCTGAGGAAAACAGACGTTGCGCAGCCTCCTCTGCGTCTCCTACATTCTCCACTGTCCCCTTTTTCCTCATCGCAAATATCAAAAATGTCAGAATAGTAGAAGACTCAGCCAGATTTCTGAAGTCCCATTTCTCATTGTTGAACTCTTGGTGATGGTTTGAATTTAAAAAGGAGAAAATAATTAGGAGTATAACTTTTCTTTTTCTTCACAGTTAAGGAGTTTTATACTTCCCTGTGCTTGATTTGGGGCATTTTAAGTCTTCTCCATATCTTCTATCATTCCCACAGTTAGTTATAATTCCCTTGATAGTCAAAGGCCCTTTCCCCTCTTCTTCTCCTCTCTCTCAGAGACAGTGGGAGGAGATAAGAATTTTTTTAAATGTATGCTCTGGTTCTCACGACATTTCTGTCTCAACTTTCAAAGGAATCATGAGACTGGAGATTCAGAACTGGAAGGGAATGCAGGGATTGATTAGTCCAAACCCTCTAAGGGAAACTAAGGCCCAGAGACAATTAGGTGGGACAGTAGATAGAGTAATGGCCCTGGAATCAGGAGGCTCTGAGTTCAAATTCAACCTCAGAAACTTACTAGCTATGTGAACCTGGGCAAATTGCTTAGCCCTGTTTGCCTCAGTTTCCTTATCTGTAAAATGAGCTCTAGAAGTAAATAGCAAACCACCAGCATCCTTGTCAAAAAAATCCCAAAATGAGGTCATGAAGAGTCAGACGCAATTTAAAAAAGTGGCTGAACAGCAGAAGTCCAGAGAACTTAAATGCCCAAGGCCACTCAGATTATAAGTGACATTTGAACTTTTGTCCTCTGACTCCAGATCTGGTGCTGTCCATCGTAGCTTCCTCAGAAATCTAAAAGTAACGCCCTCCTTTCTTTTTAAACTATGAGTTGGTCAACTACAGCTAGTGTCTTCCTCCAAGATTACAAGAAATACTTTCTATTAGCTATGTGAAGAGATTTCATGAATATCTCAGGGACCTATTATTTTTGTTTGTATGGGTGCTCCTATACTTATCCATCTATATCTTATAGTCATAAACCAAAGGATTATATATTTAGAGCTAGAAAAGAGCTTAGGGGCCATAGGATCTGACTCCCTCATCATTATTATTTTTTTTCTAAATGATGAAACTAAGGCAAAAGAGGTTAAATGCTTTGTCTACAGTTGCACAGAAAGTAAGTGTCTGAGGTGGAATTAGAATCCAGTTCTTTCTGATTCCAAGACTCTGACCCTTATGAAACACCCCTCTCTAGGAAGTTAAAGAGGTGATGGAGAGAGGATGGAAGTCCTGATTGAACAACAGAGGCCCAGAGAGGTTAAATGCCCAAGGCCACTCAGGTAGTAAGTGACACTTCCAGACCCCATAATGTGATTTCATTGATATTGCGAATGGCCTCCATCAATGCATGTTAGGAGCTGTTTTTCAATTTGTAGCCCTAGGCAATTAGCTGGGGGCAGCTGAGAGGTTTGGTGTCTTACCCAAGGTCCCAAACCAGTCTGAATCAGAAGTTGGCCTTAAATTCAGACCTCCCTGGTTCAGAGACTAACTCTCTAGTTATTATGCTATACTGCTAATTTTAGAAACTTATTTTAGATTTTTAGTTCTTTCTTACTATCCTGGTAGTTTTAGGAAACCTAGCATGGACAGTTCTAATATGACTATTTCATTGAAATAATGACTGAGCAATCCAGCCATCTGAATGTGTGGGGCCAGGCCTTCCTTTAGGTTCTGAGTCTGGATGCGCTGGATATGACTGCATCTTTGTTGATGTGTTTCTTTCCACTCCTCACCCCGCCCCCATCATAGAGTGTGACTTTGAAGAAAATCATCTCTGTGGCTTTCTGAATCGTTGGAATCCCAATGTAAACTGGTTCGTTGGGGGAGGAAATATACGGAATTCACATTCAATTCTTCCTCACGATCACACACTCAAAAGTGAACTGGGTAAGTCATGGATTAACTTTTTTTTTTAAAGTTAGTTAGTTTCATCCTCACTGGCCTACTTAGGTATTTGTGCATACTTGCCTGTGTATATGTCACATCTTGCCCACAGAATGTAAGTTTCTTGAAGGCAGGGATTTTTGTCATTGTAATCCCAGAGTTTAGCATAATGCCTTGCACATAGTTGATGCTTAATAAATATTTGCTGAATTGTTGAAATTGGATTGGATTTTGTGTGTGAAGCAGTTGTGCATAGTGAAATACTTATCTCAGATCCAGCATTTGGCTCATTAATGCTACAAACATTTTTAAACCACTAAGTATAAATAGGAATAGGATAATTGGCCTGAAGAATAATTGTGGACAGACTAATTTTGAGGGACTGTGAGGACAGCATCAGTAAGCACTAATTCAAGAGGAGTCGGCCCAAGTCTCAGTATTATATTTTCATGGTGCTTTTCATCCATATTCTCTCTCTTTCTGTGTGTGTATGTATATCTCCATTTCTGTCTGTGGCTTTCTTACTCTCTTTTCAAGTAAAAATCCTTGAATCCTAGAGATCAATCAGTCAAAAAGCATTTAAGCCCCTACTATGAATCTAGGCTCAGTGTTAGGTACTGGGGATTTAAGTACAAAGGAAATAATTTCTACTCATGAAGAGTTTAAATTCTAATAGAGAATGGGGAAGATAAGTACACACAGATATAGACAGAGACCATAAATATAAACAGAATAATAAAGTAGCTAAATATAAGGTAGTTTGGGAAGGAAAACACTAGCAGTTAGGGAGAAAAAGCTTCAAATGATACTGAATAATATTAGAACACCAGTTTTACTTCTTTCTATCATATCAGTAGAGTTAGAGAGACAATGGATATGAAATCTGCTATAAAATGTCAGGCAAGGTCACTATTTCTGTTGGTTTTGATGAAAATGCTTTTCTTTGTCACAAGGGCAAAGTCAGTGTAGGATTAGAGTGAGAGTCAGGAGAAACAGATGTGGAGTAAAAACAAGTTAACAATAAAACTTAAATGGAGAAAGGAAGGGACTATGCTATAGGAACAGGAAGGAGGTTCAGAAGAAATAAATCAACATTTAGAGGGCCAGGTAGCAATGAATACTGATTGTCCATAGGAAAAAAAATGGGAAAGGTAGATTGAAAAATTTCAGTAAGATGTCCTTCCACAGGAGCTCTCTAGTCACAGAGGGAGGCTGTTTCTGATCTCAGGCCTATCCTTACATAACTAAGTGGAAGATCTGTGGCAAAGAATTAGAGCTTCTCACTATTTAATATAAGCAACCAATTAATTTTTTTCTAAACTTAACAAAAGCCAAATAAAATTATAATTGCCACATACATTGTAGAACGAGAGAGGATTGTATATGAGACTGCAAATCCCTATTATGTAGGGCTTGCTTTTTAAAAAAAAAATATGATTATATTCTTAGCTAGGAGGCACAGTGGATAGAGCAGGCTTGCAGTAAGGAAGATTCATCGTCCTGAATTCAAATCTGGCCTCAGACACTCACTAGTTGTATGACCCTGGGCAAGTCACTTAACCCTGTTTGCCTCAGTTTCCTTATCTGTAAAATGAGCTGGAGAAGGAAATGGCGAACCACTCCAGTATCTTTGCCAAGAAAACCCAAATGGGGTCATGAAGAGCTGGACATGACTGAAAATGACTAAGCAACAACAAAATGATTATATTCTCTCTCTCTCTGCACATATATACATACATGTGTGTACACACGTGTGTGTGTATGAATACAAATACAAGCTGTAGCTTTCAAACACGTCTGTGATTCCTTCTGGCCTTCCTTTTGTTCTTTTCTCACTGGGGTGGTGGAAAGAGAGAGAACAACTTGATTCCCAAGTGACGCCCATCTCTTCCGTAGAAAAAGAAAGAAAAACAAAACCCTTGTAACAACTGTACATAGTCAAAACAAATTCCTACGTTGACTTTATCCAAAAATGTGTCTCTTCCTGCATCTTGGGTCCAACACCTATTGGGGATTAAGTAGCATGTTTCACCATCAGTACTCTTGTTGAAAGCACAAAAGTACTCACTGTAGGCTAAAGATATCAAGAATGTGGCTTCATGGAAGGAGTAGTATCTAAAAAAAATGAGTAGGATATTATTAAAAGGAGGACATTTAAGGAGAAGATTATGACATGGGCAAAGGTACGGAGAAGGAAAGTACAAGATGTGTTCAGGAAGTAACAGTACAGTTTAGCATAAGAGAGGAGTAGGAAACAATGTATCTTGTAGGAAATGTATCTTGAAATCAAATCATCAAAAGTTTCAAGTACCTTGTTAAGGAGTTCAAACTGAGTGGATAATAGGAAACCATTAAAAATTTTCCAGCAGGGCAGTGAGGCTATTAGACTGGTACTTTACAAAAATTAATCAGGCACTGGTGGAAAAGGTTGGACAGGGGGTAGGCTGGACAAAAGGAACAGAGCTAGGGAAAACATTTCCTTAGATACATCTGTTTGTATACAGATCAGGAACTGAAATTAGAAACTGTCAAAAAAAATATTTTCACTTCCTTCTTACAAATGTAATAAGTAATATAAATTGTAAAGCTTAGTTACTAGTGAAATAATACATGTCAGTGAAAGGGATTAGGGTTTTTATACACACTCTCCATATCTAGGCACAAAATATGTACACTCTATCCCAGGTCTGCATACATTCCTTCTCCTCCAGTGGCCACAGCTGGGAGCATGCTTATGCAGATGTTAGCTTAATGCTCCATGTGCAGTGGATGAAGCCCTGACATTACATGCAGGGTGGAGGAGTCTTTTCTATTTCTTCTTTCTATTTTAAAAATAAAAGTAGATTAACTTGAAGAAAATATTCAAGATTATGGATTAGGTGATTATAGATAAGAACTACTTGAGATCAAAAGAAAGTTAATTTTTAGTCTTTGGGAGTTCAGCTAATTAATAGGGAAGTTCTACTGCATTTTCTTATGAAATTGGTTTATTATTTTGTTTAGTTTTGCTTTTTTCTTTTGGTATAACAGACCAAATAACGATTTTTTTTTCTTATTTCTAGCATAATAACTGACATTTATGTAGAGGTAGCTATGTGGCATAGTAGCTAGAATGTGAGACTTAAAGTCAGGAAGTGCTGAATTTAAATCCTGACTCAGACACTTACTAGCTGTGTGACCCTGGGTAAGTCTCTCTCAAATTCACTTTCTTTATCTGTAAAATGGTGTTAATAATAGTGCCTATCTCACTAGATTGGTGTGAGGATCAAATAAGTTATAGATATATAGATGGAAAAGCACCTTGCTAACCTTAAAATATATGTGTATGTATATATCTTGACCCTTGCAGAAAGAAATATACACACATCTGTATATTAAGGTCTACAACATGCTTTATAGATAGAAATAGAGAGATGATATATAGATATAGCTGTATATCTATAAAGTAGCCTTAATAGATATAACTAGATAGATAGACTGACTGAAAATTACTTTGCTAATCTTAAAATATATAAATATATATGAGTGTATAGTCTGACCCTTGCAGAACTATATGTATGTATATATGTTTAAAGGTTTGCAAAGTGTGTGATACAGATAGATAATATTTTAAGTTTGCAAAGTACTTTATTGATATAGATAGTTGTTTTAAGGTTTGTGAACTTTATAGATATAAACAGATATATGAATATAGCTATATATCTAAAATATCTTTATAGAGATAGATATTAAGCATTTTGGGAACCTTAAAATCCTATATAAAGATTAGCTATTGCATAGGGTATCCCAAAAATCTTTGTGCAATTTTAAACTATTAAAGACTTTTGGGGCACTCTGCATAATGCTTTAAAGTCTGCAATATTTTGCAGACATTATGTCATTTAAGCCTCAAAAAACTCCCATGAGGTAAGTTCTGTTATTATTTCCATTTTGCAGATGAAGAAACTGAGGAGTGAGCAGGTGACATGACTTGCCCGTGGTTAACCAGCTAACAAGTTTCATGTCTAGCACACTATCAGACTATTAAGGGTAAAGAAAACCTTAAATGACTTTTGAATTTTAAAAGTTCAGGTGTTGGGGAATAAGGGAATTTGCCAGGGTTGCATTAGGGAAAGCCAAGCAATAGAAATAAGCCTTCTCAACTCTTGATATAAAAATCTACCCATGACTAGCTCAATGAATAAAGAGTTATTTAGGCTGTATGCTGCCAGGAATGTCTGTTGCAAAGGGCTAGAGTGTGGATTCCATGAGATAAGCAATTTCTTTGGCCATTCGTTTGACTATGGTTTTAGCTAAGGCCAGGATATGATACATTCTTTGAAAGGTACCACACCAGCACTCTTCCCTTCCTTATCTTAAAGGCATTCATGAACACTGAAATCACTGTGGTTATTTTGGAATTCTGCTGATGCCCTTTATGTCAATGCAGTATAATAGGAATAACCCTGCCCTAAGCCAGGACACCTGGTTTTCAGATCTTGGCTGGAACTCTAGCAAGCTATATTAATTACTTTGGGCTAGTAAGTCACTTAATCACTGTGGACCTTAACTTCCTCATCTATAAAATAAGGAGGATAGATTATATGTTCCTTTCCAGATTTGAAATGTTTTGCTTCTCTATTTACACAGTACTATGCACTTTTAAAATCTATGCATCCTGGCTTTCCATATATATTACATACATCTTTACATGCAATATATACACTTTATATATAATATGCATCTGCATGCATACATGTATATATTTGTTTGTGTGTATGTATATTATGTATATCCTGGCATAGAAATGATAACTAAACCCATGGGAGCTGATGAGGTCAACAAAAAAGTGTGTTCGTCCTTTGTTGCTAAAGACCATGCCATCAGCGAAATAACGATATGATTTGCACTTGACTTTGTTTTGAGTGAGGGAGGGCTGTGCAGGTCACCAGCCTCACTTCTGCTCCAGAGCCATCTGAATCCAGTGACCAGATAGTCATCAAGATGACTGAAGATGACCCAGGATGAGGCAGTTGGGGTTAAGTGACTCACTCAAGGTCACACAGCTAGTGAGTATCAAGCGTCTGAGTTGACATTTGAACTCAGGTCCTCCTGACTCTTGTACTGGTGCTCTACCCACTGCACCACCTAGCTGCACCCAACAAGAAAGCAGATACAGAGAAAAGCACAGAGCCTAGAGATAGAGCAGAGGTGGTTAGGTAAGGCAGGAGAATACATGGAAGATTTTAGTGCATAGTACTAGACATAGAATCAGAACACTTTAAGTCTGGAAGGGAGCATGCTAGCTAACCACTTCATTTTACAGATAAAGAGGTTAAGATTTATATATCTATTTTTGTTTGTTGTTCAGTCATTTCAGTTGTGACGGACTCTTCATGATTCCATTTGGGAGATACTGAAGTGCTTTGCCATTTCCTTCTCCAGTTCATTTTACAGAGGAGGAAACTGAGGCAAACAGGGTTAAGTGACTTGTCCAGGATCACACAGCTAATCTGAGGCCAGATTTGAACTCAGGAAGATATGTCTTCCTATTTCCAATCCCAGTTCTCTATCCACTACACTGCCTACTGTCCCTATATATCTGTATGATGCCTGTCTAATGTATATCATATAATACATATAAATGAGACATAGCATAGATGATGATTAATATATAGGTTGTATATTGGTATATTAAATAATTCATATATTCTATATTAATGTAGCAAAATAATATATTTTAATAGTTAACACTCATATGAATTATGTATTATTAGTATGTTAGCTCTCACATATTTAAGTATGTATATGACTTCAGGCCCAAAGAGATTGAAGGACTGATTGATCCAAGGCCATATTGCTAGCAAGTGTTTCTGCCAGGACCTGAAATTAGGTGTCTGAGCTTAGAGCAAGGTTCTTTTTATTATGCCACAATGACATAAAGGGTATTATATCTGTGAGTATATACACATTTCCATATATACATTCATGTATGTGTATATACAGATACATGTACTGTATTCTATTACACTGTATTGCACATGTACATTATATTCATGTACACTTTATTGCAAGTGTACATTGTATTCATGTATAAAACATATATATTGGTATTAATTTGAAGCTCTGGAGCTGGATACACACAAACATACATATCATATCACATATACATATAGTTATCAATACATTTTATGTATGCATAAGTACATAAGTACATACATACATATCCAGCCCTAGGCCACTAATCAACTGGGCTGCACTCACCATCAACTCCCTACTGGTCATTTCAAACTGTGTATCTTAGAGACATTTTCAACTTAACATAGCCAAAAGAGAACTCACTGTCTTTTCCCTAAAGCCTCCCTTCCTCCTCTAGATGTCCCCATTTCTGACAAAGCCACTATGCTTTCAGTCTCCCCAGTTCATAATCTTGACATTACCCACAATACCTCACTGTCACCCTATATGTCCAGTCAGTTGCCAAATCTTGCTGTTTCAACCTCCTTGACATCTTTTACATCCAATCTCTTCTTTCTATTCATACAGCTGCCATCTTAGTTCAGGCCCTCATCACTTTTCACCTGTATTATTGCAATGGCTTAACTTTATTGCCTGCCTTAACTTTCTCATATATAATGAGAATTATATATATATACATATATGTATATTAATATATAATAAATAGCAGATATTATATAATATGCATCTACATGTATATACAATTTGTTTTTATACATATGTGCATACATATATATATATATACATACATAAAAATACATGCATAATACATATATCCTGGCATAGAGATGATATTAAAATGATTTTCTTTAAGCACAGAACTGACCATGATGCTTTCCTACTCCATTATCTCTGTCCTCTAGCATTTAAAAGCTATTAGGCATGAATTTAAGTGCTATTTTGGAGGTATTGTGGATACTTATATCCTTATTGCCTTTGGTGCTGGGAGAAGAAAAAGATGATGAGGACATCATCTAACAATTAGCAAAACACTATATATGTGTATGTGTGCATACATATATACATACACATATTATACACATACACATATGTGTATATATGTATTGGGTACATATATGCATATATATTCTAATGACCTCACAACAGTTCTGTGAAGTAGGTGCTGTTATTTCCCCATTTTCAAAATGTGGAAACTGAGGCAGAGAGGTTAAGTGCCTTCCCCAAGTCACACAACTAGGAAGTATCTGAAGTAAAATTTGAACTCTGGGTTTCCTAAGTCTAACTCCAGCAAACAATGGGGAAAACAATGAAACAATGAAAGAAAAGATACAGATACAATATGTATTCCTGAAGCGAAATGACAGGCTCTCTAAGCCAAATGATTCTGAATGATGTCGAAGGAAATGGTGGCTGGTATGTTATCAATGTTGCCAAATCAGTCAGCAAGCATTTATTAAGCCCTTAGAATGTACCAGGCACTGCCCTAGGCACTGGGGATGCAAATACAAAAAATATGAAACAATTCCTACTTTCAAGGAGCTTATAAGTGCTTTCTATTTTCTATTGTCCTTTCTCTCTATCCTCTTTTCTCATTTTTTAATCCTTCCAATCCCTTGAGACCTCCTAGAAACAGTTAGTATTTTGCTGACTCCCAGGATAGAGAGAGGAATACCAGTGTTTACACCTGGCTGTCTACACAATAGCTCTCTCAGTACAATTAGGGTCTGGGATTTGGAGCGTTCGGATGTGTCTCTGCTATTCAATGCCATTTGTTAGCAATTTACTGTGTACAAGACACTAAGCTAGCCTCTTGGGGAACTAGACAGTTTAAAAGGTTTAAAAAAGTTTTAAAGTTTAAAAAGACATGTCCTTACGGAGCTAACTATACAATAAAGGGATAAAAGTAATAAGGCTATAAAGGTACTGGGGGTATATACATGATACCGTCAAAACAAGACAACTTCTCTCATCTATATGGGAAATATATATTTTTCCTGTCCTTATCATACTTGGATTCAGAATTATGGAGCCTAGTACTAGGCAATGCTTCCCCATTTTACAAAGGAGCAAGCTGAGACTCAGACAGGTTAAATGATTGGTCCAAGATCACATAGCCAGCTTATGTTACAACCAGGGCTTGAAACCACTTGTCCACTGTACCTCATTGACATAAATGGAATGAGCAAAACCCCAAAATAACAGTAATAATTTCAGTGTTGATGAATGTCTTTAAGATGTAAAAGGGAAAAGGGTTAGCATGGTGTTTTTCAAAGTATGGATCAAATCCTGGCTTATGCTTAATCTTGGTCAATAGCATGTAAGGACCTCTAGGGTAGGGATAGCTTTATTTTTGTCTTTGTGTCTCCGGTGACTTGTACACAGCAGGCATTTAATCAGTATTCTTGAATTAAATTGAACAAGGCAAAAATACTGTTAACTATAATACCAAATATTATAGATGTATTATGTATGTATATAGGTGTGTATGCACATATATATTATACATATGCATGTAGATATATGACAGACTAGAGAAACTTGAGGCAGGCAGACCCAGGAGGAAGCCATTGCAATAATACAGGTGAAAAGTGATGAGGGCCTGAACTAAGATGACAGCTGTATGAATAGAAAGAAGGGGTTGGATGTAAAAGATGTCAATGAGGTTGAAACAGCAAGATTTGGCAACTGACAGGACATATGGGTGACAGATAGTGAGGGATTATGGGTAATGCCAAGATTATGAGCTGGGGAGACTGAAAGCATGGTGGCTTTGTCAGAAATTGGGACATCTGGAGGAAGAAGGAAGGCTTTAGGGAAAAGACAATGAGTGCTGTATAGTTCATTTAAATATTCAAAGTAAAGTACTATGTGAGGTATGGGGTGAGGGGTCCAGGAAAAGGTAATATTTGGATTGAAATTTAAAGTCTAGATAAGAATTCAGCCTTCTGTTCAGAATGATAACATCTTGGTTCCAATTATGAAAGTTCTAAAAGAGGAATATTAAAGCCACCTACAATTATTGTCTTGTAATGATAGCTTTAAGATCGTATTGAATTTCAGTTAGGTTAAGGCTAACCTTAAAGCACTCTATAAAGAAAAAACAATGATAACTAGAAGCAGCATGCTTAGTGGATAGAGTTCTGGAGTTGGCAATAAGTCCTGAGTTCAAATCCCCCCTTAGACACTTAGTGGCTGGGTTACCATGGACAATACCTTAACCTCTCTAAGCTTTTGTTTCCTCATCTGGGAAACAGAGATAATAATACCCTATAGTGACTATGTCTCAAGATGACTGTAAGGTTAAAATAAGATAATATATGTAAAGAACTTGCCAGATTTTAAGGCATTATATGCTGGGTTTTTAAAAAAAATATTTTTAAAATAAAAAAATTAATTTTAATTTTAAATTTTTATCTATTATTTAAATTTTTTTAGTTTGAAAAGCAGTGTCTATGGAGGGGAACACAGTAGCAAACCAAGCTGAGGTCACACTCTAAAAATAGAGTGGCTGCTCTCTCATTTACTTTTGACCTTGCATTAGGCTTATTGATTTTTTTCGTGCAATCAATCAACTTTGATTGTAAAGCACAGGTTAAATCACTCAGATTTCTATTGCAGCAAGAAGGTGCCGTTTATATCTTCTCTCATTATCATTCTTTCTCTAGAAGCCCTTACTGTGCTGTTCTGGGCTTACAGAGAAAAATTAAACTGACAGTATGGGACTCATTGAACGACATTGTATAGGAAAAGAGACTTTAAACAAATATTTTTAAAAATATGCTTAAAAATAAATCAATAAATTTAAAATATGATTAAAATTATTTCAAGAAAATGCAAGGGTTCTTGAGAAGGCTAATGCAGTCTTTTTATGGGCTCCACTGTATCACATTTTGCATAATATGGGCCTAATTGAACTGTATTTTATAAGAAAAGAGATTTTGAACAAATAATTTTTAAAATATGATTTAAAAATTATTCTAAAGTATATAAAAAGAAAGAAAAAATCTTGAGGTATATTCATAAGTATTTGTTATGCATAGGTTAATAGATCAGAAACATAGGAACAGAATATCCCTGTTATGTAGAATTGGATGATATTTGTATTCCATTTTCCTGAGCTCTGACTCATCAAATATGTTCTTTATATATATATTCTAGGAAGTGAAACTGAATTATTCTCCTACTCAAAACATTTATTGCCAATTTGTACTTTCCTTAGCAAAAGGGATAGAACTGTTTATAAAACAATATGAGCAATGAATTATTTGAAATGAAAAATAATTCACTGTTGCATTTGGTTCTGTTTTGAAAAAGCAGGTAGAGATTGGACACATCTCAGAACATGACAACTAGAAAACATAAAATAGAATAAAGGCTTAGCGTTTCTCCCTTAACTCACTGTTATGTCCGGCATTCTTGTTATGACTCTTGTTACATCCAGGTCCAGCATTCTATCCACAGACAATGTGACATACTGCAAAACAGTATAACATAGCACATAATAAATCATACTGCAAGTCAGGAAGATCTAAGTTCAAGTGCTAACCTCTGACACATATTGGCTGTGTGACTGGACAAAATGAGGAATACCTGAGTTCAAATCGAGTCTCAGCTACTTAGTAGCTAGTGTTAACCACTGTTTGCCTCAGTTTCCCCATCTATAAAATGGGGATGATAATAGCACCTGCCTCCCAAGGTTATTGTGAGGGTCAAATGAGATAATAATTGTACTGAGCTTATCACAGCACCTGGCCCCCAGCAGGCATAACATAAATTTTAGCTATTCTTTTGGTTTGGTGTGGCTTGGTTTAGGATTTTTTAGGCTGGAACTATTGTTCTAATTGTTTGGGAATGGCCAGTAAGGAAAACCCATCTACTAATATTGGCACCTCCTCTTCAACTTTTATTCTTAAAAAGCTGCCTGAGTATTGAGAGGTTAAATCACCTGTCTATGGTCTTACAGCCACTATCTGTGTTAGATGGGACTTGAACCTGGGGCTTCCTGAGTCTCAGGCTGACTCTCCAGGATACTGCTTCTCTTAACATGTGAGTTTCATACTTGCTTATCCTGTGCCCCTCCCCCAGTCATACTCCTTTGCTGTTTAGGTGTTTTTAGTTGTTTCCAACTCTACATGACCCTTTTGGGAGATTTTCTTGGCAAAGATATTGGAGTGGTTTGTCATTTCCTTCTCCAGCTCATTTTACAGATGAGGAAACTGAGGCAAACAGGATCTTGCCCAGGGTCACACAGCTAGTAAGTTTCTGAGGTCAGATTTAAACATGTCTTCCTTAGTCCTGTACCACCTAGCTGCCCATAATCATAATTCTACCACTCTACATTTTAATACTATCCCTTAATTCCTGTGTTAAATGACTTTTTGTATGACTCATACAAGCCCCCTAACTCCAGCAAAACCTAAACCTTAAAAAACACAAGGGACCTTCCCTGCAAATGCTGAGTCCTTCCTATATTCATAATGTTCCAATTGTCATAAATTCCTTGAAACCAAGCTCTCCTCTTCCCAGGAGAGATCTTTTCATTCCATCATAGCTACAAACAGCTCAGCTTGAGCAGAAACAGTATAGATTCACAGCTCTGCCAGAGCCTCTTCTTATGTAGCCAAACCAAGGGTAACCAGTGGGGATTGTTGGTTAGCCAGACTGTTTGAAAATAAAAGTTCAGAAACTGCCCTAAAAAATCTCTTTTCGTAATACCAAAACAAACAAATGAAAAAGCCATCTGCCAGGGCCTTCTAATTCAAAGTGAAGAGTCCAGACAATTAACAGGGTGACTACCCAAGAGTCCTCCCTGGAAGTAAGTATATACACACCATGAATACAGGCAACCACCCTGAAACAGCCCATCTTTTGGCAGAAATCATGACCATTTAGCTTGGTTTTTCGTCTAGTTGAACAGTTGTTTCCTGCCATAAACCTTAGCCTCTTTTAGTGTTCTGATAGGGAGCAGTCATCTAACAGAGGTGATGTGAACGCGACAGACTTGGTGAGTCCACCCTAGAAGTTCTTAATTTGTGACTTCATGGGAAACTCACTGCCCCTTTTTTCCTCTTAGAAAAAATCCAGATGCCTTGCTTTCAGTTTGGAGATATCTAAGATCAGTCACTCTGACCAATGGGCTTGAAGAATCCCCCTAGAGGCCTGATTGGCTGCAGAACTCTGCCCAATTCCATTCATATGTACGTAAAACAAGAAAGATTGGAAAAGTCAGCTGGACTAAGGGATTCTCTAATTAGAATGCATCCTGAGGTAGCCTTCTCTACAGGTAGGGTGGCTGACTTCCCTAAAGCCAGCCAGGCATATTTTCATGATGCCAGGCCACTCATCAGGATTTTCCACTGGAACTAACAGACATGGTATCTGCCACCCTGCGCCTGGGATTGCTTTCAGTTCAGCATGTACCTGGCAACTTCCAGACCTCACTCACAAGGCCTGGAATGTCCTGGCCTGTACCTGAAAGGTGATTTCTGAATCAGCTCCTCTCTCTTTCCTGCTGAGTGATTTATGTTATTCTATCACTCACTACCTTTCCTTCTCAGTAAGAAACTTGCAATAGCTGACAATTTGCCAATAAGATGTAGCTAAGGTTGGCAATAGATGAATGACCAGAGAAGAAAGGGGTAACAGAATTCAGTCTAGTCTGGTGGTTAAATATGAGCCTTGGTGTCAGCAGTTCTGGTCTCATTCCCAGCAGCTCCACTGACTCACTTTGGGCAAGTCACATTATGTTTGCTTGATTTTTTTTGTGTGTGCATAATTGGATCATGGCTGAATTGGTCCTAAGAACCTTGGGCACAGACTGTTAATGAGGCTCTAAAACTGCAAATTCAGTGATTAAAATATTGTCCATACAACAGCAAGCAATCATCCTGTGAAGAGGGCTATCATATTTCTATCAGCTAGATAGAAACTGTATTTATAATTCACTCATTCCAAAACATTTGTTGAGTGTCTGCTCTGAACGAAGCACCAGATAGGAGAGATTCAAAGGTAAGATCTGGTTTTCTGCCCTCAAGTAGCTTACTCTCTCATAGGCATGTCAGGACATAATTAAAATACATGCTACAGTGCAGCAAGCATGTTAACAGAAGTACAAAGGACTATGGGAGTTCAAAGGAGGTAGAAACCACTTCTAGTTGGGAAGAAGAGAGTAAGATTTCAAGAGAGGAGGTGGTATTTGAACTGGGCTTCAAAGGATAGATAGGTAAGTTCGCAGCAGCTGAAGACTGAGAAGGTGTTTAGGGTTCTCTGGGTGGAGAAAATAGTGTGAGCAAAAGTATGTCTGCAAAAGCAAAGAATAGTAAAGAGTCTGATGGGGCCACAGCTTTGGTCCTATAAGTGTGTCGGACTGGTGACTGTCCAACTCCTAGTCTGAAAAGTCCCTCTACTGCTGTAGAGCAGCAGCAAACTGTCAGTAACTTAGAGTCTCGGAGAATGGCCTGAGGCACAGAGTCAGGTTAAGTGACTTGTTCATGGTCCTACATCCAACATATCAGAACTTGAATATCTCCATGTTACTGACTCCAAATCTAGCCCTCCATCTACTACCCCATCCTTTCTTTTACAACATAAGACACACTTGGAAACTTCTCTGACTTCTGGTTGTGCCCCAGAAGCTCATTATTGGGATAACCTCAGTATCCTGTAAGATCCTCTTCCTCTCTGATTGGAGGGTGGAGCCATGAAAACCAAACTTGCATTTAAGGAGAGAGCTCAGCTCAGACATCTCCTGCTTTCTTACCTGGCTGCACTTAGCCTACTTGGTTGTTGTGGCTGTTGTGTTTATCTGCCATTCTCAAAGAGGACGATGACATCAGGGAAATGACGACATCACTTGCAGTTGACTTAGATCTGAGGGAGGGAGGGCTGTGCAAGGTCACTTAACCTATGATCGACTCTTCCATCATTCTCCTAATCTAGGACCTTCTCCTTCCCCTTCCCCCCACCCCTGCTTTTGTGTCTTCCTCCATTAGATTGCAAGCTCCTTGAGGCAGACTGTCTTTCTTTTTTTTTATATTCATATCCCCAGCTGCACAGTAACTGAAACATGGTAGGTGCTTAATAAATATTTATTGATTAACTGACATATGAAGAGAATTTACATGAGATACATTGGCTAGGTTAAGTCAGAGCTAGATTATGAAGGGCTAGGAATGCCAAGGTGAAGAACCTTGATTTTATTCTAGAGCCTATTGAGAATGATTGAATGCCTCTGAGCAGGACAGTGATGGATCCGACACTATGAATAAGGAAAGTTATTGTAATAGTAGTGATGTATAGGAGCAGCTAAAGGGGATAAATGGAGGCAAGCTGGTCAGTTAGAAAGCCGTTGTCACATTGGAAACAAAGTGAGGTACCCCCATTGGGTAACAGTTAAGCAAATTGTGGTACACTGATGAAATGGAATATTACTTTGTTAAAAGAAATAATAAAAATAAAAAATGCAAAGAATCAAGGAAGACTTCTATGAACTGATTCTGAGTGAAGAAAGCAAAACCAGGAAAATAATATTTGCAATAACTGCAACAGTGAAAATGGAAAGGACAACAACTTTAAAACCCTGAATTCTCTAAAATTGTCCCCAAAAAGAGATAAGAAAACATACCTCATTTCCTTTTTTTTTTTTGCAGAAGAGGAAGGTTGTGACATTACACATACTGTCAAAATTAGTTGATATATTCTTTATTTTTAAAGAATATATCCTCCCTCCTATTTTATTCTTTATTATAGAAGATAACCTTTTGGGCAGGGATGGAAGGAAGGATAAATTTGGAAATGATATTAAAACAAAAACTTTTGTTCAGTTTTTTTAAAATTATGTCTGACTCTTTCTGACTTCATTTGGGGTTTTCATAGCAATGCTAGTGTAGTTGCTTACCATTTCCTTCTCCAGCTCATTTTACAGGTGAGGAAATTGAGGCAAACAGGGTTAAGTGATTTGGCCGGTATTATAAAGCTTGATGAGCCTTCCTGACTCCAGGCCTGGTGCTCTATCCACTGCACCACTTAGGTGCTCCAAAACAAAAGATACTGATTTTAAAACAACATGTTAGCAATGGGTGAAGAGCTGGAGGGATGTAGCTAGGAGCCATGAACTGGAGACAAATGTCAAGGACTCCACTTCCACTTACTCAGTGGAAGAAATAGATATTGAACCCCTTTGTGTTGCCTTCAATGATGGTGTATCCCAGGTACACCAGACCATTTTTCTGGTGTATGAAAAAGGACATTATTATAATGATGTGGGCCCCTGAAAATATATTCTCAGACAATCATATTACATATTCCTGGGGTGACATGGTCAGTTAACTCTCTGTCAATCAGTTACCATTTATTGGGTACACAGTTTATGTGCAACAATTGTACTGGGCTATATGTGGAATGTCTAAGATTTTTTTGCCAGTGCTACCAAATTTGCTTTAACTCTCCTGGGATTTTCAAGATATTTCCAATTCCTAGAGAGTTATTTCCCTTCTCCAAGAATGTTAGCAACACCAGAAGGGGAAAAAATTATTAAGAACCCGCCCCCCATATTTCCACCCAGTCTTCATTTTCCTAAACAAGTTTCTTGGAAATGGAATCTATATAGTTGACAAGACAAACGGTAAAGGAAGAAAAGGTGAGTTGTCTGCCCTCAGAATATACCCTAGAAGGAACATGGCTTAGAAACACCAACATACATCTCATTGAAACAGAGGATACAAGGAAGCTAGTTTGATTTACCAATGGTCTGGCTATTACCACAGTACGTCAAGGATCTGTGATTTCATCGGTGTAGGTATTCCCTTCAAAAATCCAAATCACAATCCCTCTATGCCTTTAGTAGACAGTCTTCTTGAATTGCCAAGCAAAAAACCCCCAAAAAACAAAAAGAGCCACTGCCTAGCAACCAGTTGTCTTCTAACTTATCTAAATTGAACAAGAAAGGTGCAGCCCATTTCTAGAACCATACCACATTTGCTCTTGGCCCAGATATGTCAAGTAATAACTAATTGGTTTGGACTCCAAGGTTTGCAGAGCGTTGTATGTACATATGCATATATGTCCATACACATATGTGTATATATATATTAGATTTGAATCTCTCCCTTCTTGAATCTAGGTCTAACACCTTATTGCCATCACGTGGCCTTCAAACTGGTAGAACCTGCCAGAACTCATGGTTCACTGACATCATCTTCAAGAATCCCATGCCACTTCCATTCTTTGCCAAAACATCCAAATAGTATATTAGTGGAAATTGGTTATCGTATTTCTTATTTTCTTAAAGGAAGATAGTAAATATAGCTGTCACTTTCCTTATTCCTTTCCGCAAAAATGGATGTGGAGACATTATTAAAACTGTGATCCAGAAACATTTGAAAGTAGTCACTAAAAGTCATTCTCTTGAAACTGTATTCATTCATTTCTATGAAATGGCAGTGCCAATTGATGGCAGTGCTTAGGGAAAAACATTCTCAGAAAGTTCACTATAAAATTGGCAAGTGGATTAGCATATATAATGGCTGAATCAAATAAGTACTGTATGATATGTGCAAACTTTCAAGCTTCTGCTGTATTCCTACAAACATCTTGGCTTTCTTATATATCCTGTTAATTTGATTTACATGAGAACCCAAGTTTCTTCTATTCAGAAATCACATGAGACCACAGTATTTAAATTAAAAGCTGCATGAGGGCTCCTCTAAGATTATTTAGTTTATGGAGCATCATCTATGTATTTTTAAAACTCTTCTCTCTATGCTTTCTCCCTCCCACCTTTTTTTAAGGCCACTATATGTATGTGGACTCTGTTTACGTCAAGCACTTCCAAGAGGTTGCCCAGCTCATCTCCCCAAGGACAACAACTCCCATGTCTGGCTGCCTGTCTTTTTATTACCAGCTCCAGCAAGGAAATGACAATGTTTTCACCCTTTACACCCGAGATGCCAGTGGACTTTATGAAGAGATATGGAAAATTGACAGTTCTATGAGTGAAACATGGAACCTCGCTGAGGTTGACTTCAGTGCTCCATACCCAATGGAGGTAGGATTAGTTTTTCCTATGGCTACAGCTACACCCTCCAAACCCTTTCAAATGAAATCTGTCAAAATTAAATGCAAATAAGTACAGTTTTATACTTCTATTTATCATTCATTTCCTTATAGCAAGATGCATCTTTTGTTAGACCAAGGAATAAAATGTCAAACCGATTTATTGAATGATTCTCTTTTTCAGACCTTGAAATAAGTAAAGTGAATAATAGGAGAAACTCACTTAGTGCTTTTTAAGTGGAACATTCGATTAATCAATCAAGAAGTATTTATTTATTAAACACCTCCTATATGCCAGGTGCTGTGCTAGGTGCTAGGGATGCAAAGAAGCGGACGATTCCTACTCAGAGATACACACACACACACACACACACACATGGATGGGGATGTATATATAATATATATGTGTGAATAGATACATGCATACAAAGTAGTTAAATGCAAGGTAATTTGGGAGAGAAGACTCCAGCAGTTGGCGGACCACATGTAGAAGATGATAATTGAACTGCATCTTAAAGGAAGAGAGATACTCGTTCTCCCATTGTTATTATCAAGATTTCCCTTGGGAGAAAGACATTATTTATTTATTGTTAGCAATAGCTTCCTAATTGGTGTCCATGTCTGAGCCTCTGTAATCCATTCTCCAAACATCTGCCAAATCATTCAACCTATTATATTCCTAAAGCAAAAATCTGACTGTGTCATTTTCCTATAAACCATTAATGAGGGCTTTACACTAGCTTTAGAAGTGTATTGCTCCCAGAAAATGACATCCCTTTTTACCTATAAAGATGCCTGTGGATGAATGTTCAGGGTAGAATGAGAAGGGTTTTTGTTGCTGTTCAGAAGTTTTATTGGTATCTGTCTCTGCTTGACCCCATTTGGGGTTTTCTTGGCAAAGATACTGGAGTGGTTAGCCACTTCCTTCTCCAGCTCATTTTACAGATGAGGAAACTGAAGCAAATGGGGTTAAGTGACTTATGCAGGGTCCCACAGCTAATAAGTTTCTGAGGCCAGATTTGAACTAAGGAAGATGAGTCTTCTTGGCTCCAGGTCTGGTGCTCTATCCACTCTGCCACCTAGCTGCCATTGAGGCAAGAGGAAATTGTAACACTTGCCTCCTTCTGAAGTTTCTGTTTTAGGAAATCTCATGACAACCAAGATCTTTAGTCAGTGTTTTTATTGTTGATAGTAAAATTTGTTAATACACTATAATTTGTTGATGACTTTTGTTGATGTACTAGTCATCATTATTCATTCATATCCCTCCATTTTCACTTTTCTATTAGCTGCAGCATGAGCACAGGGCTAGAGAGATATTTTGCTGTAAGTGCTTTTGGATAGGGTCGCGGGCTTGTCCAGTGTATAGACCTAAAGAATGTTATCTTTGGTTCCTGATACAATTCTTCTGTAACACACCCCATCTCGAGTAATACATATCTACTTCAGAGGATGTGTTATTTCCCAGCCGTTTGTCACACGAGACATTATTTTATTCTTGCAGCCCTATGAGCTCAGAGCCTAAAGAGGGAAGAAAATTATGTGCCTTCTACAAAAGTCAAATGACTCATGGTCTTAATGATATGGGCCTATTCTGCAAACTCCCATCATCCTCACTTAAACTCCCGGATTAAAATGTGTTTTTAATGGAGCTCTTAAAAACATTTTTCAATGCCAGCTTCAATGCTGAAAAGTTTTAGTTCTAGATTTTAGTCTATTTGAATATAGCTCAATGTGTCTCACATATGTATGATTACAAAGGAAAGAATCTGAATCTTTGCTCTGGTATTATTCATATTTGCAAATATACTAGAAAAAGTCCCATATACTACAGAAATTAGTAACATTTATTTATGTGGCTTTCACCCAAATAATAAAAAACCTCAAAAATTTTTTCTCCCTCTCTCTAAATAAGATTGGCAACATTGAGTCTGCCATGACCCAAATACTCTAGGGAAACAGAAATATGTGTGTGTACAAACACATACCTAAAAAAGAAAAAACAAACTCACCTGGCAAGTAAATCTAACTTAGTGATTCATGGACTTTGTTAGTCACAGATTCCCCAATTGTCTTATAAATTTAATTTTCCCCATTCTTCCATGGCCGTATCTCTCAGGTCTCTTCAAGGTTTCCCCTCAATGTGCCGGAGCTCAGATGCGACTTTATTCTTTGTGTATTACATCACCATCTCTAGACAATCAAGACAATACAATGTACTGTCCATTGTATGTTTAAATGAGCATAGAATTTTACTTGGGATAGGGACCTTAGAAACTATCTAGAGAGCAGGTACGGTGGATAGAACATTGGTCCTGGAGCCATGAGGACCTGAATTTAAATCCAGCCTCAGATTCTTGCAATCTGTGTGACCCTGCATAAGTCACTTTACCTCTACCTCAGTTTCCTCATCCATAAAATGGGGATATAATAACAGCACCTACCTTACAAAGTTGATCTGAGTATAAAGTATTTGCGATGCACTTTGCCAAGCTTAGCATGCTATATAAATGCTAGCTATTACTATTATTTTCTGGTCCAAACCTTCTTATTTTGCAGAAAGGAGAAGTGATTTGCCCAAAATTGTGCAGTGAGTTACCATATGAGATAGTCCAAGAACCGGTATCTTCTGTCTAATGCTCTTTCTCTTAGACATGCTTCCTTACATGACTGACAGACTTAAAATAGGGCATACTCTGAATGGAATGACTTTTCCAGCTCTGGTGAAGGATTCGTATTGATGTTTCAATGATTCTCCCCTAATGCCTTTTGGTCAAAGGCACATTTGCAGGATTCCTTGGATTTAGGAATACAGGTCATAGTAGATACTTTACTATTACTGACACTATTCATCCATTTAAAAAAAGTATTTATTAAGCACCAAATAGGATAGAAACAAAACCAGTTCCTCCCCTCAAGGAACTTAAAATGTACTGCTGTTCTAGTCAATTTGCCATGCCTGGGCAAGTTGCAAGCTACTGGATTGAAAGATTTTGACTCTATTATGGGTGAGGATTTTTTTTACCCTTTAAAAAGTTTTTGATGGACTCTAAGCTCCTTTGATGACAGGGTCTGTTTCATTTTTGTCTTTACATCCCTAGTGCCTAGCTTAGTGCCCGCCATGTTGTACATGCTTGAAAACTGCTTATTGGTTGATCCATTTAAAAAAATATATTTCATGGTTATTTTTTGTCTTTATATCAAATTCTTTTCTAGGAGCAGGGAATCCTTTCCTTTTTGATATTGAAACATAGAAAAAAATAAAAGCAAGAAAAAGAATAAGAAAGAAAGAAAACCACCATTGATCACATCTAACAATGCCCTACCTGCCCTGCCTATAATTCTACCCTGCCAGGATTGTACAGCTAGTGCTGAAAGGATGTAGAGGCCATCTAGTCCAACCCTTTCATTTCAGATAAGGAAACTGAGGCACAGGGAAGTTAAAAGACTCGCCTTAGGCCACACAAGCAGTAAAGTAGTAGAGATGGAATATCAACCCTAGATCACAGTGCTCTCTGCACTGTACCACCCTGCCTGCTGAGGTAGAACTGTCATTGATTCCCATTCATCTGTCATTGATTTCTTCTCCTCAACTTGTTATAGAATTCCACATGCCAGGCAGAGAAAGAACCCACTAAAGTAAAATGGAGTTCCCTGTGGAGAGCAGAAGGCAGAGGCCAATCTGATCTCTCTCTGCACAAGAACTATTATTATTCCTTTCACTTCTTAATGAAAAAAAAAAACCTTCATTCTGCCACTCTGACAGCAAGTTACTTGCATGTCATAGCTGAGATCCAAGAGAAGAAAAGGAGATTCACTAGGAAATTGAAACCTGGTGGCTTATTTCTCTTAATCCCTAAAAGCAGCCATGGCTTATAAAGGACACTGCCAGATATTTTGTCCTACAGCACATGAATCAGTAAGGAGAAACTGAATTTGCATCATCCATTGGCCTTAACCAAGCCATCATAAATCTTGAGTAAGAGCACTTAAGTCAACCCACAGAACATTTAAATAGTTGATAGAATGTCATTTTCCTTTGCAGGTTATTTTTGAAGTTGCTTTTAATGGTCCCAAGGGAGGATACATTGCCCTGGATGATATTTCTTTCTCTCCAGTTCACTGCCAAAACCAGACAGGTAAGGAATCTGATTTTCTGTTTCTACCCCTCTACTTTTCTCCTGGATTGTATTCTCCTTATGTGATACATTTAATTTAGCCCCACTATTACAGTAGTCCCTGCTTTGGATGGCAGTGCCTTATTTAGGCTTGACTGAGGTGAATTCTAGACTTTACTCAATAGGATAGAGAGTAGGTGTGGGAAAGCAGGAGGTGGTAACAGCAATATGTGAGTATAGCTGAGGTACTGAAGAAGATGTGGGAACAGACAAAATAACGTGAGGAATTGTACTCAGATGAGGGTTGAACTCTCATAACTTCTTGGGGATCTGACTGTCATATACCCCTATTAGGATTGATACCAGCTAGTCAATAGCAGGCTATTAACTCCAGGACCACAGGATAAAATGCAAACTCTTCTGCTTGGCTTTTTAAAGCCCTTTACTGGATCCAGTCTCTCTTTCCAGGATTATTTCACATTCTGTCCTTTTCATACCGTTTGGTCTTCAGAAGGCCTATTTTCTCTTCCCAGAACTCTCCATTCCCTTTCCTGCCTTCATTGTCCCTCCTGTGGGAATGTATTTCCTCTTCCCCTCGGCCTCTTGGAATTCCTAAGGCTCAGTTCGAGTCACTTCCAACAGGAATCTTTTCCTGATTCCCTCCATGATTTCTCCTCCTAAGTATCAGGTACAGGATAATTAGCTCAGCGTTTTGCAAAGAGTACATGTTTAATAAATAGCACAATCTTTTGCAAATAGTAAGCATTTAATAATTTTTTCCATTCATTCATTTGTATGTACTTATCTGACCATTTTTTAAATTCCTCCAATAAAATATAAATTCCTTCAGTGGAAGGACTGGTTTTCATTTAATCTTTGTATCTCCAATATCTAATGCAATACCTTGTACAGAGCAGGTGTGTAATTAATGTTTGTTATACTAGATTAGACCCTGTTTCCTCTAGAGCACCTTCACCTTTATACATCCATACACACACACACACACACACACACACACACACACACACACACACACACACCTATATATAGTATAGCCAGATCTCCATTTTTCTGGGTCTCTATTCTTTTTAAGTGTGAATATGGATTACCTATCACTGTAGACCAGAGTAGATATTTGGATTACAGATTTAGATGGGAAGTACCTTAGAAATCTCTAGTCCAACCATCTCATTTAAAGAAACTGAGGCCCAGAAAGGCTGATAGATTTGCCTCAGATTGCATGGAGTCAAGGTTGGAAGCCAGTTCCTTTCATTCCAAACCCAGCTCACTTTCCTTAAGAAATTCTCAGCTTCTATGCTTATTAAGTGCTTATGACAAAAATAATGCTAACTACCTTAACTCCCTTCAAGGAGATATTGAGTAAATTAATTAACTAATGAGGCAAAGGTCTTCCAGCTTCACTAATGACTATGTAAATGCTGAATTTACATCTGCTTTACATACAGAATTTACTGCTTCGATGTCATGAATCCAGACATCCCAAGTGTCCTGATGGTGATGGCCACAGCATATGCCACAGTTCTTTATTCTGGTTTCTGACAGTGTAATACAAGCACTTAATTTTATACTTTCTCTCACAAAATGAATATTCAAGTTATGTGTCTTTTCCACAAAAGCTGTAACTCTCAAAAGGGGGTAGAGCATTTTTTTTCCTTTGAGTTACTAGATAAAAACAGTAAATTTAATTCTGAGCATTTTAGGACTGGAAAGATAAAGAGATTTGGGTAAAAGGGCAGAAAAATTGTCCAGACTTCAGTTCTCAAAGTTTTTCAATTATTGGAGACAGTATGAGAAGTTGCAGAGGTCCAGTCTGGTCATCAATTATACCCGCTTGTTTATAGCTGCTTAAAGGGCTATCTGTCTAGCTGACCCACAGAGGATCAAACCAGATATCCAAATTTGACCTCTGGGGTAAGACTTTCATTTGATATCATATGACTGATGCCAGTTTTGATCTGGTGATTCTATAGGAGATGTAACCTGACAAAGGTAATTATTTTTTATAAAGGATGTGAACTGAAACTAACCCACATCAGAAGGAATTGTACTAATCTATTGAACACAGAACTGGAATATTCAGTTTTTACTGAACTATGAACCTTTTTAATGACCCCATGTTTCTTCCTGAAATAAAGGCGCAGCTTTTTAACTCTGTTTTCTTCTGGCATTCTGTATGACTGAAAGTCACTCAATACAATGGTTTCTGCAAAATTAAAGCTGTAGGTCTCTGAAAGGGCAACAGAGAAAGGAGCATGTGGTAAGTGGAAGTAGCTACCAATTAAATATTACACAAGAGAAGAACCCTAACAAGAGTTCAAGAGTAACATGAAATAAATACATCCCTGGAAGAGAAGGTGGGATGGTCAGATAGTGAGAACAAAAGGTGATGGATATCAATACACAATTCAAAGAGATTTAAGTGCTTCAGGTTAGGGAAAACTGAGTTCAAATTCTGCCTCAGATACTTGCTAGCTGTTTAACCCAGAACAAGTAAAAACCTCTCTCAACCTTTCTTTTCTCATCTGTAAAATAGGAATAACAAAAACATCCACTTCCCATGGCTACTGTATCAAATGAGATAATATATGTAAAATACTTTGCTAACCTTAAAGCACTATATAAATGCCATTACATTTGTACTCAGCTCAGTCCCCCACAGTCAAAGATATGGGTTACAGTGTGATTTTGATAAATATCAAACAAAAAAAGATAAGATGGACATTTTGTATTGATATTGAGTGGGACACCACACATCCACTCCATTCCTATCCCAGAGTATTAACAGGAAGATGTGCATGGGCATCACATGAGATTAGAAGGTTTGGATGGGCCATAGTCTGCATCGTTGAGTACCATAAATGGAATCATGAAGCCTTCTAAGTATTGAAGCACACCCTGGTGAAACATTAGAACCAGAATCAAATCCACAATCTGTGGAAAATTACTTCACTAGAACAAAACTGAGACATAAAATAAATAGTATCCAAATGGGCCAACATTTCACTTGGTTGGAGTTCCTTACTCTTCTACGTAGAATTCCTCAAGGATTTGTTCTGTTTGTTAATAATACTTTGCATCTGGGTTGTTTACTTTGAAATTCATAATTTTTTTTATTTTCATAAAAGTGAGAGAGATTTTCATGAAATGAGATTCATATGTGTATCTACTAGGCTGTCTGAAAAAAGTGCTAATTCTTATCTACTACATTTTTAGTTAAGATTAAGAGTGGGGGAAAAAAACCAGAAGTTTGGGCCTTCTGCCAGGGGAGCCAATCAATTTTAGCCCTTCTGACTTTGTCTAGAATAATGATATTTATTCTACAATTGCATCTACAAATAAGCACATTTGCAAGTTATGTAGGAAGGAAGGAAGGAAGGAAGGAAGGAAGGAAGGAAGGAAGGAAGGAAGGAAGGAAGGAAGGAAGGAAGGAAGGAAGGAAGGAAGGAAGGAAGGAAGGAAAGAAGGAAGGAAGGGAGGGAGGGAGGGAGGAAACTAAATAAGTGCCTGTTATATGCCAGGCATAAATTGCTAAGCACTGTGGAAAAAATTTTAAAGTGAGCTGTCCTCAAGGAGCTTACTCTCTAAGGAGGTAGAGTACATATATAGGAAATGGAGGGTAGGGAAGGAGGGTTCACCAAATGCTTATATTAGTATTCATATAGTCTTTCATATATCCTGGGATCTAATAATCAAGGTCTGGCTAATAACCAGAAAATCATCTACTCTCTATCAAAAGTCCTGTCAGATGGAAACTGAAAAGAAAACAGAAGAGAGACCTAAATTGTTGTCAGCTGGAACCCGCTTTATGACTTTCATTTAGCAGATGTTTGGCTTGACTCAAAGTCTTAGAAACCAAGCCCTGTTACTTTATACTTCATATTTATGTTTCATATCTATTTTAGGGCCTTCTGTTTCATCAGAAAGTGTCCAATATTTTGGCCTTATCTTGCATCTTTGATGCTGGGAGAAAAAAAAAAATCATACTGTGCCCCAAATCTTTGGCTTTGGGTAACTGATCTGAGCACAAAGCTGTCTTTACAATCTACAGGGCTGATGCTGGGTTCAGCTCCATGGGGCAGAGTAAAAGATGAGAAACATTCCCAGCTCGTCTAAGTTTCTTACTTATTGTGATTCAGACATGGATCCCACCTTTAATTAGTTCTCCAGTATCAATACCTAACCCATCTAAGATCCCAGCTGGGAAAAGCAATTAATTTGCTCCCCCTCTTCTGTGTTTGGCTTGCTAGAATTCTACTTTACAAAAAGGAGAATTACTTAATCTTTCTAGGCCATTTTCAGAGGCTTCCAGTCCTCTTATTTTTCCTTCTTATTATTCCTTCTTATTTCTCTAATATGTCAAGACCCTACCCTACAGCCTAATTATAACATTCATAGAATCCTAAAGCTTTAGAGCTGGAAGGACCCTTAACAATCACCTATTCCAACCTGAGAGTCTCAGCTCTAATCCAGTATGTGATTATGAACAAGTCATTTAAACTTCACAGGGCCTCAGTTTCCTTGCCTGCACTCCTCTGTAAAAATGAGGAGTTTGAACTATATGACTTCCAAGGTGCTTTCCAGCTATCAATCAATGATTTTTCAAATGGGGCAACTGAGGCCTAGAGCTAGGTGGTAAGGTAGATGGAGCTCTGTGACTAGTGTTATAAAGACCTGAATTCAAATGTAGCCTTAGACCCTTACAGACTGTGTGACTTTGGGTGAACCTCAGTTTCCTCAACTGCAAAATGGGGATAATAATGAAAGATAGTGTAGGATAGAAGGGTCTGGCATGGTAGGGTCCGTGGGGGTCACAGAGTCAAAGACGACCGAACAACAAGAGTTGCACCTACCTACCAGGCTTGTTGTGGGGATAAAGTGAAATAATAGTGGTAACGCACTTGGCGCTGTGCCTGGTACAAAGTGGGCTCTTAATAAATCTTTGTTCCCTTTCCCTTCCCCACTCCTCTCATCCATATTGTCCACCTCTTGAAATTTCACATAAATTGGGACTGTCTTCCCAGAAAGATTCTTTTCTTGATTTTTTTGAATTAATCATCAACAGACCTTTATTACAAGTTTACTATGTGTCAGGAACTATGCTAACCCCTAGGGATACAAAGACAAAAATCAAGGACAAATAAACCTGAAACAAGTCCCAGCATATTCTGCCCTCAAAGGGCTAACATTCTGTTGGGGAAAACAACACAGACATAAATGAGTCTATGCAAAATTGATACAAAACACATTATACAAGGTAATTCTTATAGAAGTGCTAAGCAGGCCTTGGAATCAAGAATACAGTGATGTTATCAGACTTAGTTTCTCACATTTTATTTTTAGATGTCCTTTCTGGGACTTTTTTTCAATGTCCCAGACAAATTCTTCCTTTATTTTTTTAAGGGATATTCCTTTAGGAATGGAAATCTATTTTTCTGACTTACTAAAGAATATGATGCCAACCTCTGAAAGTGCATTTTCAAATACCTATCAAATCGAAATCACCTCTTTACATGGAGATAAACAGAGCCACTGGTCTGGCTTTTTTTTTATCGTGTGTAATCCCTTTTAGCCATTTGATAAAATGCAATTCTACTACAGTATTGATTTTGGTGGGATGGGGGTGGGGAGCAACAGGGCTCTAGGTTCTGAGTGAATGATGGAATGTACTTGAACTTTTCTAAGTTGTTGCTTTGGGGAATGACCTTCTAATGCCTGAACTAGACATTGATCTGTATGCTTTGAGTTGTGATCTGAGTTTTCATTGTCAAGCAGGAAAGGGGTGACTAACCTTGAATCCATTCATTGTTTGGACATGGCCTTGCATATCCTCATAATAAGAGAGACCTTTTTGATGATCTGAAGGTTTTATATGGTCATGAAGACCCTTGTCCCAAATCTGACAAAAAAAAAAAGTCACCATGAATGTTGAAGCTTTTCAGATAATTTATTAAAAGAGTTTTCAGGATTTGACCTAAAAAGCAGAAATCATACCATTCTCAAAAGGTAATCTAGCCTGAGATACTGTTTTTAGAGCTTGACAAACTCTGTCTGAATTCATAAAAGCTAAACAGCAGCAGTAGAATCACAGTTTGAAGAAAACATTACCATAAAGAGCCATGATTTTCTTCAGACAGATAAACACATACTATTAATGTCAATGGGGTGAAGCTAAAGGTAACCCAAAACATCATAGAGAGATAAATTGTAAGTATCAGAAGAACAGTGACTATCCAAAAATAAATGTCATTTCAGGAAAGCACAACCAAGATTCACAAAGGTATCTGTGCTTTCATGAGCATGGGAACCTTCTAGGATGAGACCTCCTTAAATCAACTTATAACTCACCTATAATTATATGTAACCCATTATGCCTAGATTTATAACCCAGATTATAACCCACCTATAACTTTGTAGATAAATCTTGGTAAATTACCCAAGGCACACAGAAATTAAGGATCTTCCCCGCAGTCACAATACCAGTAAGTGTCAGAGACAGCACTGGCACCCTAGTCTTCCTGACTGAGCACAATGCTGTATTCTCTACTTCATGCTGCCTCTATTCTGGAATTACATTTTGGGGGGGAGGGCTAGTTTGAGGGTTAGAGTCCAGATGCATGAGTTCTTTAGTATAACACTCCCAGAGAGGAAACGACCTCTCCCAATTCAGGTCAGAAATTCTTCTGTAACTTAGAATCTCAGAGAGCTGCCTCTGGGAAATAATCGTTGTGAAATGTCTGTTTAGACTTCTTTGAGTATCTTCTTGAATGATGAAGGAGCATGAAAATAAATGCTGATAGTCTTGATGCGTCATGTCTTGATGGGAAACTGTCTTTTGGAATCTGGATCTTACGTACTTTAACAAGGAATACAGAAAAATGGGGAGGGACTAAGGGGTTCACAGGGAATACAAAACAGATTTACTTTCCCTGCCAAAAAGATGACTTGATACTAACCTGTCAGTAGGCCACATGTGTAAAATATTCTTGCCTATCTGATTTCCACAGTCTATCCTGATACAAAAAGCAGACGAAGATGAAGCCATAGAAATAAAATCTAACAACTGCATAGTATCTGATAATGCCTCATGGGCACTCATCCAATCGATCAGCAAGCACTTCTTTGGTACCTATTGTGTACCAGGCACTTTGCTAAATGCTCAGGATATGAGAAAAATATCAACTCTGAGTCCTCAGAAGGCTTACCAGCTATCAGGGGAGAGAATGTGTACAAACAGGAGGGACAATGATTACTCTGGCACACTGAACTCACAGTGAGGAACCTCCTTCTATCTAGACTGGTTGACACCTTTCCCACAATTTATACTTTTAGAGAGTTGCCTAGCAACTCAGAGACTTGTTCAAAATTTCATGACCAGGAGGCATCAGGGTCATGACTTGAACCCAGGTCTTTCTGGCTTTAATATCAACTCTCTAGCCCTCTATACATCACTGCCTTATACATGCATTATGTAAGTGAATACAAAACACACACAAGGTAATTTTGATAGGAGAAGACATCAGCAGCTGGAGAAGATCAATGCATTCACTTATTTGAACTCTACAATAAATCTAAGACATCGCATTGTGCAAATATTTTTAAATAACCCTAAATCTATGATCCTATGCCTTACTCAAGATCATAAAACTGGAAAGTAACAGAATCTGTTTACCCCAAAGAGATCAAAGAAAGAGGAAAAGGTCCTGTATGTAGAAAAAAAATGCTTCTTATCATCTCTTTCGGTAAGGTAAAAAAATTGAAAACTAAGAGAGTGCTCACAAATTGGAGACTGGCTACCAGAAGTGTGGAACATGTGGCCTTGAGGCCAACTATGGCCCTCTAGATCCCCAAATGTGGCTCTTTGACTGAATCCAAACATCACAGAACAAATTTGTGAAGTTTGGATTCTGTCAAAGGGCCACACTTGAGGACCTAGAGGGCTACATATGGCCTCAAGACCTCAGGATCCCCACCCCTGGAAACAAATTATGGTTTATGAATATAATAGAATATTGTTGTGATATGACAAGTGAAGATAGAGAAGGTTTCAGAGTAACTTAGAAAAAGACTTGTGTGAACTGATACAGAGCACAGTGAGCAGCACAGGAGAACAATTTATACTAATAACATCAACATTGTAAAAATGAAAAATTTTGAAAGACTTAAGAGCTCTGATCAAAGCTGTGATTATTCAGTTTCTGACAGAGAGGCGATAGACTAATAAGCTGAATGAGAAATATTTTCAGAATAGCCAATATGGGAATATATTTTGCTTGATTCTGCTTATTCTTTACAGGGTTTTTCTTTTTCTTTTTTTAAGTTGGGGACTGGGAAAGATGGGAAGAAGAAAAACAAATGCTTGATAATTGAAAAAATAAAATTTAATTTAAAAAAGGAAGGGGTGCTCTAACCTCAAAGTCTAGTATTCTTTCCTATTACATCACATACTGTGTCCTGTTTCCTGTGGTTTGACAGACTTACGTATTCCATTCAGATATTTCTGCATAGCAGATATGTGATTTATTTCTTGCAGGGCTCTCTTTTGATGCTTCAGAAGCAGGCTGTGATTTTGAGGAAAATCTGTGCAATTTCTATCAAGATAAAGATGGCCCTGGCTGGAGCAGAGTAAAAGTGAAACCTAATATGTACCGAGCAGGAGACCACACTACAGGATTTGGTACATAATTTGTGGGGGTGCTGGGGGTGCTGGCATCCCCTCTTTTGCTTTGGATTCCAACTGAAGTTTTTTTTAAAAGCATTTTAAATGGATTCTTTAAAATCATCAAACATGAGGCTAGATTGGAACTCAATCTGCTTTATTTCTAGTAATAGTTGCCCTAGTAATGGTCTGACTTTAGGAGACTCATTTTAAGTGGGGAAGTTATGTTCAAGAGTAGTAATGTGTGAGGATCACAGCACTGGAGTTAGAAGAACTTTAGTCATTATCAAGTTCAACCCTCTTATTGCACAGATGAAGAAACAGGCCCAGAGAAATTCTGTCACACAGGTAGTAAGTGGGAGAGCTGGCACTGACTCCAAGCTCAGCACTCCTTCCACAGCACCACATACTTAGAAGCAGGAATCTGACTTGGTGATTGATGGGCCCTTTTAGAAGCTAGGGTTCTTAGCTAACCCCTAAGTACTCTGAGAGCAAAGAAAATGATCCATTCTCATCCCGAACAGCAAGAATTCCACAGCTGGTCGGTCAGCATTTCTGAGAGAACATTTTGTGAAATAAACTAAAATGAAAGGGAATGGGAAAAAGGAGAGAGTAAATAAAGATGATATTGCCTCTACTCTCTTAAGTGCACACAGTTTATACACAGCACACAGACATGAAAGCAACAGAAAGACATGTTGAGAATCAGTACAGTACAAGCTGAAGACCTCAGTGATGAGCGGGTACCAAGTAGAGCAAAGAGCAGAGATGGGCAAAGGGGAGAAGAATTATTCTATTTCTTTTCATGCCTCTGTCTTCTGGGACCAACAAAAAACCACTACTCACATTTCTAAAGGGTTTTTCTCACACCTACTCTACCAAAGGAGGTAATAAAAGTAAATAGGCTTATACGATTGCACATGTATAACCTATATCAGATTGCTTACTGTCTCAGGGAGGGGAGAGCGGAGGGAGGAAAGGGAGGTCTAGAATTTGGAACTCAAAAAAAATCCCCATTAAATAGTTTTAACATGTAATTGGGGGAAAAATAAAATATTACATATATATTAAATAGGCAGCTAGGTGGTATGAAAGATAGTGTTGAACCTGAAGTAACCAAGAGCTGAGTTCTAATCTCTCCCACAGACTAGCTGTGTTAACCTGGGCAAGTCACCTAACTTCTCCAGTTTCTTCATCTGTAAAGTGGGGATAGTAATAACACCTCTTTCAAAGGGTTTTTGTGAGGATCAGAGATATTATGTTATATATTAATATAATCAATATGATCATATAGCACACATATCATGTATATAATATCTAATGTAATAATAATGATATAGTGTATCATCTTTAATCCTGATACCTAAATATATTATATAATTATATTAGCATTATATAATTTTTGTTTTTATATGTGTTAACTTAATAATATGATACAATAATAGCACCTCTCTCAGAGGGCTGTTGGGAGGATTCAAGATAACAAATGTAATAACGTAAGTGTGAAGTGCTTAGAAAATTAAGTGCCACATAATCGTCACTATTATTGTGACGAAAACTAGTACTTCCATTATGCTTCCGGTGTGTCAGGCACTGTGGAAGAGCTTTACAATTGGTATCTTACTTGTTCCTCAGAATAAACCTGGGAAGTAGGTGCTCTTACCATTTTACAGATAAGGAAACAGAGGCAAACAGAGGGGAAGTGGCTTGCTTAGCTGCTAAGTGTCTGAACCCAAATTTGAACTCAGGTGCTGGCATTTCGAGGTGCTAAGTGGTTATTGTTATCTTCATTTTATAGCTGAGGAAACTGAGGCACAGAGAGGCCAAGTGCCTTCCTTGCCTGTGGTTGTGACAAACTTGAAACTGGAGCCCAAGTCTCCTGACTCCTCCATGTGCTCTTTCCATTACCAGGGTTTTTTTTACCTTTTTGTGTCATGAGATCCTTTGGCAGCCTTTGGGACACTTTGTTGAAATACTTTTTAAATCATATATTTTTAATCAAATATTTTAAATCAAATATTTCTAAGTCATGAAGGGAATTATGGTAATAATCAATATGACACGTGTAATGAATGTGCTAATAGACTAGACTTTTCTAGCCCCTCAGACAGAAGGTTACGGTGCAGCTTGAAATGATCCATCCAATGCTGACAGTGCTCACAGTCACTGGCGTCCTTGTGCCCGCATCTTAAGTGAAGGGAATCAAAGGCTGTAAAACCTATTCCCATCCCAGAACTCTGGGGCTGTAACCCCCAAAAACATAAATGATGTTGTCCTCACAGAATACCTTAGTATTATAGGATTTGTGGGTTGGTTGTGGGAAATCACTCTGGCCCTGGAAAGAATTATTTGTAAACCACTTTCCCCCCTTCTTTCCCATTGTGATTTACGAAGATAATCTCTGTCTTCACTTCAGCAATGTGGAATTCTGATCAGGAGAATTCCTGATTTGCAAATCTGTTCCTCACAATGAAACTGATTAATTAAACAGCTACCTGATTACTGGTATTTTGTCTCTGACCTGCTATTTCATCATTCTCAGATTAGAGACTGGCTCAGTAAAAATCCTGTTAAAAAGTACATAAAATAAAATGCATGGGATTAGAAAGGAAACCAATTATATTGAAATACAATTATCAAAATATTTTTTTAAAAAAAGAAAAATTCACTGACATCAGGTTAAGAACCCCTGGTCTACACTATAGCTACCACTCAAGTTGTTCATCATTTCCACACTTGCCCCAAAAGAATTTGAGCTTACTACTTGGTGAGGAAAAAAGTGGGAGGATGGGAGAAGAAGCTCTATGAGCCCAGGAGATCACACTGGATTTAAACCTTCCCAGACAGGAGCTCAGCTTTCAAACACATGTATGGGCGATAAGAAGTGAAGGAAAAATAGCATACCAGCACTAGTTATGGGAACTGCCGCTCACCCTGCTTTCTCAGGCCCAAGCATGAGAGGACCTCAGACTCTTATCTCTACAGTACCAACTGGTCAGTACAAAGACAGGAATAAATAATCTGCTCTATAGCCTCAGTTCACCTTTATTGTTCAGCAACCAAGAGCACTGAACTTCAGTCAGGTTGCCAGACAAGGGGACAGGCTGCCCCAAGATAGATTTAGCCTTTCTTATTTTGTTTTATTTTATATATTTTTATTATACATTATATATTTTATTTTATATATTAATCTCTATGATGGCTGGAATCTTTCCATAAGAAGCCCCATATTAGAAATGACTTATGGAAATTATTGTGGAGTCCTCCCGTCTGCCCCTCCTTTAAATATAGCTCTGTAAAACACATATCCCAGACTTGGAAAATGTATCAACCAACAAAATCTATGAGAATAAGAGAAAACAACTCATTGTTGTTTCATGTTTTAATACCAGATCTACATGACTTAATAATAACAAACCTCTGCTATTCTTAGGTTACTACTTGCTGGCGAACACAAAGTTTACATCCCAGCCAGGCTACATCGGACGCCTTTACGGTCCCTCCCTACCAGGAAACTTGCAGTATTGTCTACGTTTTTATTATGCCATATACGGATTTTTTAAAATGAGTGACACCTTAGCTGTCTATATCTTCGAAGAGAACCATGTGGTGCAAGAGAAAATCTGGTCGGTTCTGGAGTCCCCACGGGGAGTCTGGCTTCAAGCTGAAATCACCTTCAAGAAGCCCATGCCTTCTAAGGTACCGTCCCATACCTCTCCTGTTGAAGTGCTGATTTATATGGGGCAGTGAGATCCCAGTACAATGTGGTTTAGTGGATAGTGGGCCAGTATTGGAGTAAGATCTAAGTTCAGTTCTTATCTCTGATATTCTGGCTGTGTCTCTGAACAAGTCAATTTTCAGAACCCTACTCAATTATAAATTGCAGAGTAGGTTTTGATCTCCATTGATAGAGTTCCCCCATGGGGATGAATGAAATCACAGATATGGTAGCACACATTAAAAGAGTGCTGAAATGACACATATAGGTGGTGCAGTGGATAAAGCACTGAATTCATCTTCATGAGTTCAAATCCAGTCTCAGATACCTACTAGCTATGTAACCCCAGGCAAGTCAATTAATGTTGTTTGCCTCAGTTTCCTCATGTGTAAAATGAGCTGGAGAAAGAAATGGCAAACTACTCCAGTATCTTTGTCAAGAAAACCCCAAGTGGGGTCATGAAAAGTTGAACATAACTGAAAACAACTGAACAATGAAATGCCATTTCTTAATTCAGGATTAGTCAGTTTTCCTTCTATTGAGACTGATAACATTCATTGGCAAACAAGATATTCTTGCCTTTATTTTTCATCTCTAGGGCCTCTGTCTCTGTCCCAACACCACCCAAGGAGTTTACAAGTTGTTTGTTTGCTTGCTTCATCCAAAACAATTCAAAGACTGTGAGTGTATGTACAAGGACCACATACAACAATTGAGCTTCCATCTAAAAGCCAAAATTCCCCATAAAAAGAAAGTTGGAGAAGGTTAAAAGAGGGTCAACACATTGTGTCACAGTCAACTTATGAGGCCTCTAACTAAAACAGAAATGGAGTGGAAGTGGAATTCATAGCCCAAAGGAAATTTTTGCTGCTGGTCATCTAAGATTTAAATCCAGTGACCACTCTTGGGACCCTCTAGCTGATCTTCATTTTAATTAGAAAAGAATCTCTTCAAGTATACTTCAATATTGTGGGGCATACAAAAAAGTACAAAACACAATTCCTACTAGTCAAGTCTTGTTGAAGCAGCTATATTTCTACTTTACATGAGTCCAAGTTTGAGAGCAGTAAGGGAGTAATATTTAAGTAAAGGTTGAGTAATAATTTGTCCTGTATATTATAGAGTGAATTCTTGTTCAAGTACAATTTAACAAACTAGATGGCCTTTCATGCCCCTTCCACCTCTGAGATTTTGTCATTTGGGGATGTCCATAGGCAGTTTCAAGCAGACCTCACTGAAATTATCCTTCCAGGAGATCCCCAGAATTCTGAAATCACTAGAATGATGCTGGCATAGAGAGTACTCACAACCTTCTTGACCATTAATTGTCAAAAGTTTATGTACTTATGGCCAACCCAGGGAATTTACAGAGAGGTGGAGCCTTGGAATGAGTCTCAACTTGTGACTTTCTGCTGAGAAAACACAATCAGGTCCACTGAGTCTCTGTTACTAGCTTCTAGTTTGCTCAGTGAGAAATTATCATCTAACCTTTGATCTTTCCTGCCCAAGCACTAAGAAAGTGTTTGCTATAAGTTTCCTGCCTTCTCTGATGTTGTTTTCTTCTCCAGGCTATGATCTTAGAAAGTGTATCATTGTTAAGTATATCATTGCTTCCTTGTGTAAATGGGGTTTATTGAGAGTTCAAGGTTTAATCCTGTTGGATTTCATTCATTCATTCATTCATCACTGATAAAGTCTATATACTCTTTCTCCCATCCCCAAACAGTAATGATGGTCTTGGAGCAATAGCACATCAGTAATTCAATCAATAAGCATTTATTAAGCAGCTGCTGTATGCCAGGTGCTAAATTCTGGAGGTATAAACACATGTAAAACAGTTCCTGTTCTCAGGTAAGCTCACAATCTAATAGGAATTCTATCGGAAATACATATGTTTACCCAGAGCCTTCCTAATCCAAGAGATGGCAGAAGCTGGGGCGACTACTGAGTTCCTATAGAAACATATGATGGAAATAGGTGTGCTTGCCTACTCAGACAAAGAGAAGAGTTCCAGACCTACGTCACTGGATTCCAGCCCACTAATGAGGAGGGAGGGATTTGCATTTTCTAGTCATGCATTATTCTGCAATCTAGCCTTCTAGTCAGAGAAGGGAGATTTCTTAAGTAGTGTCAGTCTTGAACTGCTTCAGGGGTAGCACTATGTTTGAGAGTTGGTAACTGTCTTTCTAGAAGAGGGGAGAGTTCCTGAGCAGCATGCTGCTTGGAAAAAGAAGAGGGTCGTTCATGTGGCTCTAGCATCCAGAGGAATTAAGGAGAAAAACCACAACTTGGAGGTGGAAAGAGCAGAGAAGAGTTCAGGACTTTGTTCATATCTCTGATTTCATCTGTGTAGGGAGAACTTCTGAGGAAATCCCTTTATCAGTGCACATTAGTATTTGTTCTGTAAATTTGTAAAGAGTTGCCACAGGAGCTGAGAAGTTCAATGGCTTACCCGGTTACACAAGCTGTATGTGTCAGAGGTTGAATATGAACTTGTCTTCTTGCCTTTAACCCCATTTTAACATGGCACCCCCACTATTACAGTAAAATCTTTAGACAGTGCAGGTCTAGGGGGAGGGATCCAGCATTCCTGAGATGTATTTGCCTTCCAGATGGAACTCAAATGGCAAGGGTAATTATGAATCTGGTGGGGGTTGGGGAGGGGTTTGCTGTGAAGGACTGTGAGATAAAGATAGATTTCACTACAATGTTTGCTTTGGTGGTATCCTCAAGTTCAGGTCTGTTTATGAACTCCTTGTCTGTCCTGTGTTTTTTTTCCATATCAGTTTATTGGATCCTATGCCTAGGCATCCTCTGCATTTACCTTGGGTGTGCGTATGGGAGCTAGAGATCCTGTTAACTCATGCTCGGTGAAACCTAGATATGAGCGATATCTAAGTTATATTTGGAGATCTTCCTGCAATAAACTCTGGGTGATACAATGAGGCAAAGAGAATGATCTTGGGGATCACCTCCTGAGATTAGACCCAGCCTTGTTGAGCTCCAAACTTTGGGTATTCTTTGGGGCTTGAATTATTTTGTAGTAAGTTATCAACAATAACACACTCATTAAGTGCAAAAAAAAATCTATTTTGGCAGATTTAAAATATTGCTAACTATATACAAATAAGAAATTACAGGTATAATTAAAGACCAAAAAAATGTTAATCTGATCTTAGTTTGCATTAATAGAAGCATAGTGGCCAGAATAAGGACCCACTATACTCGTAGAATACAGAAGTCCAGAATCTGCCCACTGTACTCTTCCCTATGTCAAATAAAGCACCTCTAGAGTATTGTATTTAGCTCCAGACACTACAGTTTAGGAAGGACGTTGAAATGCTTCCCTTCCTACCTGGTTGATCTGTTGAGACAATCATCGTCTCAAGAAGCTTACCTTCCTATAAGGTCATATCAACTCTGAAACTCACACCTCCTTTGTATCTCCTACCTTAGGAACTCTTCTCTCTGATTGGAGAAGGTAAAAAGTCAGCACTTTTTACCAAAGGTAAAAGGTGAGAGGCTTCCTCCTGGATCAAGGTGGAGAACCTACAGCCTCAAGGTCACATGTGACTCTCTAGGTCCTCAAGTGTGGCCCTTTGACTAAATCCAAACTTAACAGGACAAATCCCCTTAACAAAAGGCTTAATAAAAGCCATACCCAAGGACCTAGAAAGCCACATGTGATCTCAAGGCCACAGGTTCCCCACCCCTGGCTCAGATCCTCTACTTCACAAGGGGGCCCAGGACAGTCATTACATCTCTTCCTACCCAACTGCAGAACTTCCTCATGCTCTGCACTTGGTACCTTCCCTCCCCCTTCTCAGCTTCCTTTTGTGTGTCTTCCTTCACTATATTAAAAACTCCTGGATTAGAGAAACGGTTATTCTTTTTTCATATTTACATATCCCCAGTACTTAGCATTGTGTCTGGCATATAGTAGGTGCTTAATAAATGTTTATTGACTAACAAAAGCTGACCAGGGTGGTGAGAGGATTCAAATCCATGCCATGAGAGGATAAATGGAAGAATCTAGAAAAAAGAAGACTTAAGTGGGGTGGGGCTAGTGTAAGGGAATTAATGCAGGCTTCAACAATTTGAAGGGCTGTTTCATGGCAAAAAAAAAATTGTTTCACTTGCTCTCAGAAGACAGAATTAAAAGCAATGGATAGAATTTAGTGAAAGGCAAATTTGGGGTCAAGATAAGGAAAGATTATCTAGTCATTAGAGTCAACCAAAAGTGAAACGAACTGCATCAGGAGAACATGAGTTCCATATTGCTATTTGAAGGTGAATAATCACATACCAGGGATACTATAGAGGAGATTCATGCTGTGGGCAAGAATTGAAGTAGAAAACCTCTGAAGTTTTCTACTCTGTCTGATGCTGTATAAGGAGTAAAGAGCATGCAGTTTTGCCAAATTCCATAGGGATAAATCTTACTCTGAGCCCATCCTTATTCTTTAGAGTATACATACTTGTGCCAGAAGTCACTGGACCCTGGCAAGTTTGGTATGGTTCTGTAGATAGGTCCCACATCCTAACAAGATAATGAAGAGAACCAGAGCCATCTTCTTTGGTAATGGGAAATTTTTTAAGTCCACCAGATTCATTGAGGGAAGACATTAATGAAACCTATAAAGAAATGATAGATGTAATAATTCAATTGTTGGGCTATAGCCTGGAAATATTATTTTTAGGAATCATCAAACAAATGAGATAGATATATCTGTTCAAAGAATTTTATAGCAGCACTACTTGTAATTGTAAAAAAAAAAAACCAACATAACCTGGAAGCAAACTAAATGCCCAGTAACTGTGGGGCAGTTAGGTAAATTGCAATATATTAGTGTAATATATTTTTGATGTTCAGTCATTTCAGTCATGTCCAACTCTTTATGCCCATTTTTTGTGGTTTTCCCAGCAGAGATAGTGGAGTGGTTTGCCATTTCCTTCTCCAGCTCATATTATAGATGAGAAAACTGAGGGAAACAGAGTTAAGTAAAACAGGGTTAAGTGACTTGCCCAGGTCACACTGCTATCTGGTCACACAGTATCTGAGGCTAGACTTGAACTCGGGATGATGAATCCTCCTTACTTCGGGCCTGGCACTCTATCCTTGTGTCACCTAGTAGCCCGGTGTAATACATAATATAGCGTAATTACGATCAACTAGAATTAAGAAAAAGGACAATATCTTTAGGAGACAATACAAAGCCAAAAAAAACCAGAACAGAGGATGTACTATCTATGAACATTTAAAGGAAAAATGGAAGAGAACGGATAAGAATACTGATAGACATTTAGATGGAGAGAATGATACTGTGTTTCACAAAGTAAACTTCATTGGTTATACTGATGTAAGGTAAGTACTGTGGCATAATGGATGCTAGGAAGTCCACAGATGCCAGGGAGGAGGGACTTCAGAAGTTACCTCATCTCACCTCTTCATTTTACAAACGAGGAGACCGAAGTCCAGAATAAACATAGTGACTGGCCTTGGGATAAGGTCAGGTCTCAGTGTTCAGTGAGTGGGAACAGGGCCAAGTTAGACCATGTAAGTGACACCCATGGATAGATTACAGTCCTATATTTAGAGATGGATGACTTAAGGTAATACAGAAGAGGAAAGTGAGGCCCAGAGAAGAGAGGATTAGAACTACTGTAAGATAAGACTTTGGCGCTCTGTGATTCATCCATTCTGTAAGCTATTTTAGCCAACTTTATCCTCTTAGTTGTGAAGTCAACATTTCCAAGGCAAGCTTATTATATCTAAATCTAAATTATTTAATTATTATTTTATTTTATTTATTATTTATATGTATTACATATTATACAGAAATCTATGATAATATATGACATTTTGATTATATCTCACATATTGTCTATATATAACATAATATATAATTATGTTATTAATTGTATTATAGATGATCATATTTTGTTTATATAATACATTGACATAATGTATTATATTTTTTGTTGGGGGTTTTTTTAGGTACCATGCCCTGTGAGGTTGGGTCATTGGTGTGGCAGGTGTACCAGATGTTAAGACTGGAGTTTGGAGATATATTTATGTTTCCCTTCCCTAGACACCCACAACTAAATGTCTAGGTAGGGCTATGGGTGTGGGAGTGGCAGGCTGTGGCCAGGGTGTTATGGGAAGGAAACCAGTCTTTGTGTTCCCAAGTGACGCTAGCATTGAAGGACACAAATCAGGAGGGTCCAAACACATCTGCCATCCACATGCATGGCAGAGAGGAGAAAGAGACAGCACTCTGGAGCTGGAGAAGCCAGGTTCCTCTCTCCCCTCTGAAGTTCACTGTCATCTATAAAATAAGGACATGAGAAAAGATGACCTCTGAGGTCCCTTACAACTCAGGATCCTTGAATCCTTTATATCCATGCAATCCCCTTTGAAGTTCTAAAGAGTCAGGATTTGACAGTCATAGTATTTAAGTTTGAATGATTATATGGTACCTCTGTGTGGTTTTTCTCCACATAGAAGCAAAATAAATCATTCCCAAAATATTATTTTCCCTTGGAGAGTTGTGTAAAAAATCCCAACAAAAATAAGCATGTAGAAAATAATTGTTGACAATGACTATCTATAGGCATCCATCATGGTTTAGTAGAAGGAGCTCTGGACTTGGATTCAGAAGACTTAAGATACTATGAGTATTCTAAGGCAGTGAGGGGAAGAAGTGGAGTTAGGCTTATGGTCAAGAAGACCTGAGTTCAAATATGACCTCTGATGTATGACTTTGAGCAGTTTCTGCCTCAGTTTCCTCACCTGTAAAATGTTGTGAAGATAGAATGAGATAATATTTATAATCATTCTGTAAATGCTAGCTATGATTATTACTGACCCTACTGTTCCTATTTTCTACCTATATGATTCTAAGTCTCTTTAAGTTCTCTAAGCATAAGTCTTCTTATCTGTAAAGTGGGGATAATAATTCTTGCATTGCCCTCCTCACAGGATTGATGTGAGGGCAGCACTTTAGAAAATCTTAACATAAGTGTGAACTACTCTTATGGTGCCTAGTTTATCCAAAATAAACTGGAACTTGGAGTCAGGAAAAAATTTGGGTTTAAATCCCAGAGTCAAAATTTACTCTTTGGGTAAGTCACACATTCATTTCTCTGAATCTTAGTTTTTCCCTTGATAAAAAAGGAGGATATCGATCAGATGTGAGGCAGCTGGGTGGTACAGTGGATAAAACACTAGGCTGAGAACCAGGAAGACTCATCCTCCTCAATTCAAATCTGGCATCAGATACTTATTAGCCGTGTGACACCCTGGGCAAGTCTCTTAATCCTGTTTGCCTCAGTTTCCTCATCTGTAAAATTAGTTGGAGAAGGAAAAGACAAACTACTTCAGTGTCTTTGTCAAGAAAACCCCAAATGGGGTCACAGAGAGTAAATATGACTGAAAAATGACTGCATAATAGGTGGACTGCCTACCTCACAGCACTGTTGTTAAATATGTGTTGTTTAAAATGTTTTAAACCAAAAAACTCTAAAGTCCTTTACAGATCTAAATCCCATTATCCTGTATAACCCTAAGTTGTTATGATTTAGTGTTAATTTTAACCAGTTACAAGCTGCTGGTGTGCTAAACTTCAATAAGTCACAGAACTTATTTGAAGGCATTATTTTTCTGAGCTTGGCATAGCTTTTATAGCTGTTAGATCTCATGCTGCCCTGTGTTTTCCAGTGGGCAAAGGCCCAGAAAAAGCCTTGCCAACTTCTCTCAAGAGACCAAGATAATTTTCAGAGATGACCTAGCCACAAGAGGGCAAAGGATTATAAACCTTATAGAGCCTTAGTGAACTATGGCCTTCCCCACAAAAGTAGCTATGTCCTTGAGTGATCTGAGAAAATGAACTCCTCCCTGCCCGCCCCCTTCCAGGCTTACCTTTTAGTATTAGCATCTAACTTTCTTAGCGGTTATCAGTATGGGATTTTTTGTTGGATGTGGAGTTACAGCTTGGGGCATCAGATATAGAGCCAGCCTCGGACCTTAGAAGATCTAGGTTTAAGCCCTGCCTCTGAAACTTTTTAACCTCTCAGTGTTGTGGACAACTTTCTCAGCCTATTTTGCAGAGAAAGTGTGGAGGGGCATTGATAGAAGGGATTTCTTCATCTAGGGAATTCCCTAAGCCACTGAACTCACAGACTTGGTCCCTATCCTTGTCCTATCTGGGATTGTGGCCCAGCAAGTCAAGACTTCTCTTTGTCCAAGCAGCTTTCTGACTATGAATTACAGAGTAGCTGCTCATATTCAGCAACAGAGGGAATTTCCTTACCTGATGTTACCCACAGGGATAAAATTGCAAGTCTAAAACAAAACAAAACAAAAATTAACTCAATATATTAAATATAAAATGTCATAAGACTAATTCTTTATCTTTTGATGACAGCCTCCAGGCTGGAATGCTCTCCCTCTTCTGCTCTGACCACTGACCTCCTTGGCTTCCTTTAAGTCCCAACTAAAATCCCATCTTCTACAAGAAGTCTTCCCTAACCCCTCTTAATTCCAGTGTTTTCCCTCTTTTAGTTATTTCCTTTTTATTCTGTATGTAGCTTGCTTTGCATATGTCGGTGTGCACGTTGTCTCTCCCATTACATCACAAGCTCCTTGAGAGCAGGGACTATATTTTGTCTCTTTTTTGTATCCCCAGTGCTTAGCACAGTGCCTGGCACATAGTAGGCACTTAATAAATGTTTACTGATTGATTCATCGATCAGTTCTTAGGCCTGTGCTGAAAATGAGATTGAAAAATCTGGCCTTAGGAGCATATATGCAAGAATTTTGTACGAATAAATGGGGTAAGGACTGGACACATAACATTATTCATAAAGGAATTGAAGGGATCCTCTCTAACTGTGCTTCTTTGCATGTATACTCTTAGAGTTGCCTAGAGCATTGAGCATTGAGAGGCTGTGGCTTACACAGCCAGTATGTCAAAAATGAAACTTGTATTCAACATATTCAAGGCATTCCTTGATCTGAGAATGATTCTTGACCTTCTTTGCCACACTGCCTTTCATGAGCTGTGGGTCTCATATAAAGGTGACTGGGAAATGGAGGTGAGTATCTTTCATCTGGACCCTGGGCATCTCCAAAAAAGAGCAATGTATTTGTTCCCCTAGGGATCCAATATCTTTCTTTGGGATTCTCCTTCCATTCCCCCAGTGTCTACATATTACCTGTTATCAAGTGTCCCCCAGTGTGGCAGCACACCCAAAGCCAGCATCATTCTTCACTCTGGACTTTGCTTTATCACTCTCCTATCTTCTGTCCCTCACATCACCTCCGCTATAGATAATCAAATAAACATCTCTGCTAATGTTACCATTCCTTAGGCAATTAGGTAGCATACTAGATACAGCACTGGGCCTGGAGTTCAAATCTGACCTTACTGGTTATCTGACCCAGACAAGTCTCTATTTGTCTCAGTTTCTTCTTCTGTAAAATGTGGATAATAATAGCATCCACCTCCCAGAGAAGTTGTAAGAATCAAACGAGATGATCTTGGTAAAGTGTTTAGCAAAGTACCTGACTGTAGTATTAAGCACCCCAGCGTACACCCCAGGGGCCCTGCACAGGTTCTTAGTTCTGCTTTTCTAAAAGGAAAGCAACTTTTGAGGGGTCAACAAAGAGCAAATACAAGCACAGAAATAAAGACCAACAGATAGGGCTTCCAACCATCTGACCATAATACACACATCACAGATCAACAGACAGACAGATCCAGCTGTCTGACCATTACATACACACATAGTTACCAGAAAGAGAAGCACCAAAATCTGGGCTCCCAAAGTCGGGGGGAGGCCCACCTTAATGGCTACCCAGAACCCAGAGTTTGTTTGATCAAATGAGCACTTCCAATGAGTTAACCCCAAAGTAAAACCTCACCTCAGAGTATATATACACTTGTCAGAGCTGGAGGGCATCAAGACCCTTGTGAACCAGTGCCTTGTTAGAAATTAACAAAAGGTGTGGGCCTTCCTACAAAAGAAGTCTCCCCTAATCCAGCTTCCCTTAATGGGCAGGCCCATTAATGGGTTGGGAAGATCTTTAACTCTTATTAACATAATTAACATTATACTGACATATAGCAGGCATTTACTAAATGCTTGCTTATGTAACATAATATTTTAAATTAAAATACATAGCACTAATGGTGACAGATTTTGTGTCCAATTGATGGAGTGAGATAATCTGGAGGTGGGGGGAATGTGGCTTTTGGGAGACCCTCATCATCTTACTACAAATAAATAATGCCTACTTTGATTCTGAGTAAGGCTGGTTCTAACTGACTTACAAATGGCTAAATGGAGAGAAGTCTGGAGAACCAAGCCTTAGATGTGGGATCTCAAGAGTTTCATGGTCATATGTCATAGGGTTTCATAAAGGTCAAGAGTTTCATAAGATCAACCTGAAAGTGAGTTAGATCATCTTCTAGCCCAGGCCTCTCATTTTACGGATGAAGAAACTAAGTCCTAGAGAAGTTAAGCGACTTGGGCAAAGCTCTCCAGAACCTATATTTGCACTCGGGGCCTCTGACTCCAAATCCAATGCTTTTCCCACAACTGTACATGTGTAGAGATAAATTGTTAGTTGTATGGACCCCAGGGCAGGACTAAACATCAAAGACAGAAAGTCTAAGTCCAAAAAAAGGGAGAGGTACTAAATTTGAAAGGTAGCTTGAGAAAAATCTATGCATGGCCACTGCCCCCAATGAGGTTTTTAAATGTTATTTTTCACTTTTCCCCTCATAAGTGGATAACCCTGACACTGGCTACAAAGTACACTTTCTTGTGTCTCAATAATTCAGCAACTAAAATTCCAGCAGAAAATGCGGACCTTTTTTTTAGCTAGTGATACTAGTGATACACACTCCCAAAGACTCCATTCTGTGTCTGCTTTTGTGTCATTAGTCTTCCAAATAGCCTGCAAAGACAATGTTTTTCAGATGTTTCAGAATCTTTTCAGGTGATGCCCACATTTAAAGATAATTCTTGAAAGGTCACAAATCAAGGGAAGGCTTTTTTTTTTTTTTTTGGCAGAACAGGGTTTGTTTTTTTTTGTTTTTTGGGAGGGGTTTTTTGTCTTTTGTCTAGGCTAAATGCTGAGCAGATAACCAAAAGTCATCTTGACAATATTTCCCAGGCTAGAGGTGGGGAGAAGACAGAATAATTCACTCCAAAATATCTCTTAAAAGCCAATTCTTGGCTGAGACTGGAGTGATTATTATAAAAAAAACAAAACTGTAACAATTGAGGATAAACACTCCCCCTGAAGCATTCAGATCGTTGGTTGAAGACTGCGCTTTGATGTGCGAGTGAATCACCCTAGGACATGCAGATTTAGTCTTTCAGTGCAACCTGTCTGAAACCAGTCTTTTCTATAACATGGCATTTTTAAGTATTATGTTCATTTGAAGTAAAAAAACCTAAAAGGCACATAAGCAAGAACTTAGCTAAGTATTGCCTAATGTTTCATTCTGTTGAAGGGGGAGGATAATGGGTTGAATTATTAAAACAGTGGAGTATTAAGCCCAGAAATCAGGAGACTTGGGTTCAAGTCCCAACTAACTTACCAGCTAAGAAATACTTAATACATTTACCTTTCATTGTTTCCTCATCTCTAAAATGGAGTGGTACAAATGAAAAAACCCAAGAGACAGAGTTCCTTGGTAACTAATAATCAGTTTAAAAATTAGGCTAGCTAATAATAAATTGATGATCAGTACTTTCTCTTGTAAGAAACAAGTGCCTTACTAAGAACTCCACATGGCCATTAGTGAATTCAGGAAAAGATTTTTATTTAACATTCTTTTGAATGAGAGACCCATACGTAGACATACACTTGTATTGCAAAAACATTATCTTTTATCTTCCTCTCCTGAATGCAAATCCCTGTCCTGGTTCCCCATTAGTTGGGTACTGCAGAGTTTATAGCCTATCCAAAAACACCTAGACTCTCCCCAACACATGAATCTCTGCCCCCATGTACATTTCCCTCAAATTTCAAGTCCTAAATACATTTCAGGACAAATTCCCCACTCAGGATGTCTGTGTTTCCCCTACCATTACCATAAGAGAAGTCTCATTTTTCAAGACAGTGCCAGGGTACCTCATCTGACCTTTGGGGCAGAGAAGCCGGCGAATAAGGTCGTTAAGGTACCCTCCGCATAACTGGAGAGTCGTGAGAAGCTCCATCCATGACATCCTATTCCCACTTTGGTTTCCCCAAGGAAATGCTAAAGGATGAGACACAGACACTTCCCTATGAACTCCATGCTCCATAACCAGCACCTATTCAGGAACAAGGATATCCAGGATATGAGCTCAGTCGCTGTCATCCTCTGCATATTTTTTTTCAAGATTGGGGATCATCATCTTGGACTATGCAATGAATATTGTTAAAACCAATAAACTAACAGACGACATGATGACCATCAAGGGGAAAGCAGAGGAGGTGCAGCTGCCTGTTGCAAGGAGGATGTGATCATTAAGGAGTGGTCGGGAACCTCCTGTTCCATGAGTCTGTGCTCAAAACTGTCCTGCAAACTCAAGACAAGTGGCTGGCTCCTGATGACTCGTCCCCTGATACAAAATAGTGCCGTAAATGCCACCAAGCCCTGAGAGGATGCGGATCTGTATAAGATTTACAAGATCCACTAATGGGGAAGCTGGATGATTTAGTGGACAGGGTACCACTTAGCCCTGTCTGCCTTAGTTTCCATATCTGTAACATGAGCTGGAGAAGGGAATGCCAAACACTCCAGGATCTTCGCCCAGAAAACCCCAAATGAGGTCGCAGAGTTGGATGTGCCTGAAAAGACTGAAGGACAGCACAGATTGGGAGGTGGTGCAAGGATGAAGAAATTCGGAGCTCAGAGAAATTCTGGACTTAGAAAGCTGAAGTACTAGGGGAGATGATGGAAAAGACACACAAGCTGGGGAATTCCAGAGGCCGAATTCAGAGAACCTGCTGAAAAGAGATTTGAGGGACTTTGAGAAAAGCATTTTTAACCTAGAATGGAGAAGTGGACTGAGAACCCAGACAAAAAGAACAAAAGTTTTTAATAATAATAACTCACATTTATTTAGTGCTTTAAGATTTACAAAGGGCTTTCCTTACAATAATCCAGGGAGATAGACAATACAATTTTTAATCTCCAGAACTTTAACTAGCAATTTTGGAAGCTGAGAAAAATAATAGAGAAAGCATCCTCAAATCAACTTTGCAATTCATGATGTGAAAATAATGTAAGAAATAATTAAGGCAAATTCAGATTAACTAGAGGGGGAATTAATTACTATAGTAACTGACAGATGGATGTTATTAACAATGCAAGCCATCTGGGAGTTTCCTATTTTAACTAAATATTCTTGCTAACCTTAGTTGTTTCTATACTGCTGAAGTAGTGCATGTACTATCAACATCAAACTGTGTGTGTTCATCCTTTGTTGCCAAAGAAGACCATGCCATCAGAGAAATGATGACATGACTTGCATTTGACTTTGTTTTGAATGAGGGAGGGCTGTGCAGGTCACCAGCCTCACTTCTCCTCCAGAGCCATCTGAATCCAGTGACCAGGTATTCATCAAGATGACTGGAGATGACCCAGGATGAGGCAACTGGGGTTAAGTGACTTGCCCAAGGTCATAAAGCTAGTGAATGTCAAGTGTCTGAGGTGAGATTTGAACTCAGGTCCTCCTGACTCCTGTACTGGTGCTCTATCCACTGTACCACCTAGCTGCACATCAAACTGTACCAAATATGAAAATTGTATAATCTTTAAAGTCATGCTTTTAAATATTTTCACTCTCTAAATTTCCTCCTGGGATAAGTATGGAATGGTACCATGACACAGTGGAAAAGTCAGTCAGTTGAAATTGGAGGTTATGGTATGTATGAAAAGTAGGGCTTGGTAAAAGAAGGCAGAGAGATAGATGAAAAACCAATAGATTATGGTCAAATAAAGGGGTTTTGGAATTCTTGAACATGGAAGTGATATATTTCTGGATGATGACAAGATCAAGGCTATGATCATCTTTATGTGTGTCTAAGGTAGGATGGAGGAGTGCATCATGAGAAGTGAACTGATTAAGGAATTGAGTGGTTAGGGTATTTGAGGGAGAGTCAATACACATACTGAAGTCCCATAATATGAGGGTAGAATTTGAGGAGGGGAGAAAAATTATGAGCCATGTACTAAACTCATTAAAGAAGGAAGGAGAGTGATCTGGGAATCTGTAGACAACAGCCTGGAGTCAGGAAGACTAATCTTCCTGAGTTCAAATTTGGCCTCAGATATTTATTTGTAGTGTGACCCTGTTTTGCCTCAGTTTCCTCATCTGTAACATGAGCTGGAGAAGGAAATAGCAAACCACTCCAGTATCTTTGCCAAGAAAACCCCAAATAGGGTCACTAAAAATCAGACACAACTAAAACTTTGAAGAACAAGACAACATCTACCAGGATTTTGTTTGTGTGGTAGATTTGAATAGCATGAACCTCAGAGGAGGAGAAGTTATGGAGTGATGGAGGTAGGGAGAGAACCTGGAAGTGGCAGTGGGGAACAAGGAGCCTCAGTGAGTAAACTGAGGGGAAAGAGTGAAGGTACAGCCAGTACTGGAAAAAGTAGCCAAGGAGGCTGTGTTATCTGGGGGGGGGGGGGGGGTGGGGGGGAGACAGGTTTCAGTAAGAGCTGGTAGATGGAAGGAGTGGGAGAGTAAAGGAGAAACAGATGGATAACCTTGAGCATTACAATGGTGTCCATAAAGGATTGAAAGAACTGGAGAAAGGCTTCTAAGATACTGGACTAATCCTCTTTGGAGAATATCTAAAAGAAATAAGAAAGTAACTGATTATGCTAACACTGATACAGCAAAAAACACTCATAAGGTTCAATCAGCAAGGCAGAAATTAAGCACTTGCTAGGAAAAACAGCATCTATATATCAATAAGCATTTAATAATATCTATAATCTACCAGGCACTGCACTGAAGAGACAAAGCACCAAAAAAAAAAAGCACCTGCTCTTAATGAATTCACAGTCTAATGAGAGAGACAACATGCAAATGACTATGTACAACAACATACAGAATAAATTACAGATAATCTATAGAAGATAAGACACTAACATTAATTGTATTATTAACATTGAGACTATGTGTATAGGTACATATAAAATAAATTGAGGGTGTTTTAAGGAGAGGATACTAATAACTAGGGAAATTAGAAAAGTATTCACGTAGGAAGTGAAACGAGGTGAGGTCTTAAAAGAAACTAGCAATCTGAAGAGAAGGGTGTTAGGAGGGAGTGTACAGTCATGGTGAGACAGCCAGTACAAAGCCACAGAGGTGGAAATGTAGTGTCAGGTATGAGATTCAGTAAGAAAACCAGTTTGACTGGGCTATAGAATGAAAATATGGCTGGACTACAATGTATAATAAGGCTGGAAAAGTTGGTTGGGGCCAAGTTGTGAAATTCTTCAAATGCCAAATGAAGGAGTTTATATTTTAATCCCAGAGGCAATGTCAAACCATTTAAGCTGACAGAGTAGGGGAAAATCTGACAACTGAGTGAATGTGTTGGATAAGTGAATGGGAAGTCAGGGGTAACACTGAGGTAACAAACCCAGGCACTGGGAGGTGTTTTCAATGGAACTGGGAAAGTCTGGAAGAGGAGAGAGTTTGGGGGAATAGATATCGGAGAAGGGGAAAAGTTGACAAGTACTGATAGAAATGTCTTAAAAGGAAGAAAATAAAAAAATAAAGCTTCAATGGAAGATTTTTAAATACATAGAAAAGTTCAAAAGGATTTTTAGAAGAGAACAAAGGTAAACACAACAGTTTTTTCAGTACCAAGTTCAAGTTAATAAGTACAAATCATAAATCATATGTGACCAAAATTCAGTTTTATGCCAGTCCTCCTTTCTGTTCTTTGCATATTGAAATGTTTGTGATTGTTGACATTTGCTAAATTCATTATGAAAACAAAAGTAAAGAGTTTTATTTTGATGTCCTTAGTTTGAGATGTCTGTTCATGGGACATCTAGTTCTAATATCTAATAGGTAGTTAATGATGCAAAACTAAAGTTCAGGAAAGAGAACCAGCCTGAATATGTAGATGTAGGAGTTATTTGCATAGAGATGATCACTGAAGCCATAGTTCCTATGGGAGCTGAAGAGGTCACCAAGAGAGAAAGAAAATTTGTTTAGGAAACAGACCCTACATTTCCCCTTCTTTTGGAGAAGTTATATGTCAAACTTACCTGCCAACATCTTATTTTATACTATACCATGTAATAGGTGTCAGCACATATGATGAAGCAAAGGTAGTATGAGCAAGGTTAAATGTACCTTCATTCTTTGAGAACACTGAAATCAGAACACCTAAGCAATTTGTGTGGCAGTAAAATTTAAACTGGAACCCTTGAAAATTCTGATTATGGAAATAGAAAAACTCGAGAATATAAAGGCTGCAATATGTTTGGATACCTTGCACAGAGATTTAATAAGTTGAAAAACTCAGTTTATTTATTAACTTCTAATAATAATCAACATTGTTTATCCTCTTAGGGAAAACAATGAAAATTTAAACTTGCAGTTTGTAGATGTCTTAAAACCTCTATGATCCTTTCTTTTAAATTTAAATACTTGATGATGTCAGAATGAATCCAGGTTCAAAATCTACCAGGCTAATATTCTAGGGGCAATATGTTTAAAGGAAATTTGCTCAAAATTTTAAATACAAATCTGTAAAGTTTCTGGAAAGATTTATCAGCAGCTGCCTGCTTGGTACACAAGACATCTCTTATTCAGAAGAGATCAGACAAATGGCAACAAGGATGTGGGCAACAACTATACCAGGAAATGACTTTCCTGTCATGTCATGAATCTCTAAAAATGAAGAGGTATATTGCTAGATGATTGTTCCAGGAAATTAAGGTCCCACTATTAAAGGGTACTGGGCTTAGACAAAAGTCTGAGGTTGAAGCCCAGTTCTAACATTCATTCGTCCTGTTACCATGGGGAAATCACTTCTTGTCTCTGGGCCTCTTTTCAGATGGTCTGTACAGACCCTTCTGGCTCTAATATTCTGAGTGCAAAGTAGTGATAACAGTCATTAATTAATCAAGGCATTAATCAATACCCTTTAGACTGAACTTTTTAGAATGATTATGGATCTCATTTAGGAAGTTTTTGATGGCATCAGCACAATGCCATCTGGAAATAGGAGCCATTTGTAGGACCTTACTCTATAAGAAATCTTTCTTCCATTTGGACTCTTGTTAACTCATCCTCTAAGAGAGTAGCAAACACCTTTGATGTTATCAGTCTCCCTTGTTTTTTTGTCTTACTTTATATTAATAATCAATAATAATAGCTAACATTATATAGTCCTTTAAGATTTACAAAGTACTTTGCATACTATGTATGGAGTTATGTAAATAGAGAACTAGATGTGTCTTATTCCTCCCCTGCTGGCAACAATAGCAAAGAATAAATATTTTTTACATTACTGCTTTTCTCCCTCCCTCCAACTGATTCTGTCTGGAAGGAGGGCTCCATCATCTTAGAAATTTACTGCCAACGCAGGACTTTCTGATGAGCCTAACCACCAAGAGATGTATTTACCACAGGAACAAACTTCACCTTTAGCAACTCCACACCTTGCAAATTTCTCCCACTGTAAACTCTAGGGGAGCTTTAAGAGCTCTAAAAACCTAGTCTGTACAATATGAAACTGATGCTTCTACTGGCTGAAGTAGTCTTCCTTAGTAAAATCATAAATTTATTTTCCATTCATTCTACCTACCCATTACCTATTCATATGTCCTGCAGACATGATACTAGATGAAATTCTCCCCTGTGCTCTCAAGGAACCAAGCCTGGGAAACACCCATAACAACTGGCAAGAATCACACAAGATTCCTGTGGATAAGATATAGGATATATAAGATATATATGGGATACATAAGATACAGATAGCTTATGCTCTGTACTTCTAACAGCAGTACCCATATTGGCAAGATTACAGATCCATCAAAGTATTAAAAGCATCATTCAATACACAATGAAATGCTATAATACTGAAAAATGAATGAGGAATATATATACACATATATACGTAACCTTAAGTAGAACTGCATTTTAAGCGGGGGCGGAGCCAAGATGGCGGAGTAGAAGGACGCACGTTTACGAGCTCCGAAACCAAAGCCCATGGAATTGGTGTAGAAAGAGTCCCCCATAGATTCTGGGTGAGTGCAAGGTGTGCAGAGGCAGAGTGGAGGAGATTCCCGTCCCAGGGAGCCCTCAAGACCCATCCCCAGGGTCCGGCGCGCCCCGGAGAGTAAACCCGACCCCCAGCGCTGCCCGGGCCGAGGCCTCAGAGAAGCGGATCGGAGCAGGCTTCAGAGACGGAAGCTGAAGCAGCCGGGAAAGTCCCTCCGCCCACAGAAGCAGGTCAGTGAGAGAGGCCGGGCTGAAGGAGAGGGGAAGCAGGGAGCCTCCGTGACTCGGGCCCCCTCGGGAGGAAGCGGCGGAGGCAGAGACGGGGCAGGAAGCGGCGGAGGCAGAGGCGTGGGCTGGGGCTGAGGCGGCAGCGGCCCAGGACTCAGGAATCCCCCAGCAGCAGGCAGGATCTTCATTACGGAAGATTCCCTCATAAAACCTGACGGAGCTGAGCCTGAGAGACGGCCCTGCACCCAGCCCGCTCTGTTGCTGAAGGTTTCTGCTCGGGACCCCCAGGGGAGCTGAGATTGGGAGGCGGGCCCCCCACCCCGCCCCCACCCGCTCCATTCTTGAGAGTCGCTGCATAAAGCCCCCCCCCCCCCGAGGGATCAGAGTCTCGGAGACAGCCCTGGCCCCGCCCCAGCACCTGAACTAAAGCCCACTGATTGACAGCCAGCAGGAGGAAAGCCCATTTGAATCTCAGAGGCCAGGCGCTGGCTGGGCGGATCCAGGCGGGGGTGGAAGGGAATCTCAGAGGTCAAGTAACTGGCTGGGAAAATGCCTAGAAAGGGGAAGAAAAATAAGACTTTAGAGAGTTTTTTCCAACAAATGCAAATGATCCCAACCTTCGGATCTGATGGGGAGGACGAGAACGTATTTTTCCCATCAGGGAAAGATGTGGAGGGCGGGGCCTCAGTACCCCAGACACCCCAGGGGGGTGTTGGGTGGGCTCAGGCCTTGGAAAAGCTTAAAAATGATTTTGAAAAGCAAGTTAGACAGGTGGAGGAAAGACTGGGAAAAGAAATGACAAAGATGCAAGAAGAGTATGAAAAAAAGGTCAATATCTTGGTAAAGGAGACCCAAAAAAATGCTGAGGAAATTAACACCTTGAAAAATAGGCTCACTCAATTGGCAAAAGAGGTTCAAAAAGCCAATGAGGAGAAGAATGCTTTCAAAAGCAGAATGAGCCAAATGGAAAAAGAGGCTCAAAAGCTCACTGAATTTAATAGTTCTCTCAAAATTAGAATGGAACAGATGGAGTCTAATGACTTTATGAGAAACCAAGAAATCACCAAACAAAACCAAAAGAACAATAAAATGGAAGAGAATGTGAAATATCTCATGGGAAAAACAACTGACCTGGAAAATAGATCAAGGAGAGACAACTTAAAAATTATGGGACTACCTGAAAGCCATGATCAAAAAAAGAGCCTAGACATCGTCTTGCATGAAATTATCAAGGAAAACTGCCCTGACATTCTAGAACCAGAGGGCAAAATAAGTATTGAAAGAATCCATCGATCACCACCTGAAAGAGATCCAAAAAGAGAAACTCCTAGGAACATTGTGGCCAAATTCCAGAACTCCCAGCTCAAGGAAAAAATCTTGCAAGCAGCCAGAAACAAACAATTCCAGTACTGTGGTAATACAATCAGGATAACCCAAGATCTAGCAGCTTCTACATTAAGGGATCGAAGGGCGTGGAATAGGATATTCCAGAAGGCAAAGGAACTAGGACTCAAACCAAGAATCACCTACCCGGCTAAACTGAGTATAATATTTCAAGGGAAAATATGGTCTTTCAATGAAACAGAGGACTTTCAATCATTCTTGATGAAAAAACCAGAGCTGAAAAGAAAATTTGACTTTCAAACACAAGAATGAGAGGAAGCATGCAAAAGTAAACAGCAAGGAGAAGTATTAAGGGACTTACCAGAAATGAACTGTTTGCATTCATACATGGAAGGACAATATTTCTAACTCTTAAAACTTTTCAGTATCTGGGTGGTTGGTGGGACCACACATACATATGTACACGCATGCACACACATACACACATGCATTCACATGCAGAGACAGAGAGCACAGATTGAACTGAATAGGATGGGACCATACCTTAAAAGGAATTAAGGTAAATGATGAGAGAGAAATGTAGTGAGAGGAAAGAGGGAGAAATGGAAGGGGGTAACTATATGTCATTTAAGAGGCAAGTAGGAGATGTTTTTAGTGGAGGGAAAAAGAGGAGAGCTGAAGGAAAAAAACAAACAAACAAACAAACAAACAAAAGTTTACCCTCATCACATTTGACTAAACGAAGGAGTGAAATGCACACTCATTTTGGTATGAAAACCTATCTTACAGTATAAGAAAGCGGGGGAGAAGGAGATATTGGGGGGGGATGATGGAAGGGAGGGCAAAGGGAGGAGGGAGTAATTGAAAGTCAACACTTGGGGAGGGACAGGATCAAAGAGAAACAATGAGGGGCAGGTGAGGAGGGATGGCAATTCAGTTAGTCTTACACATCACGACTATCAGGAAGGTCATTTGCAAAGCTACTCAGATATGGCCTATAATGAATTGCCTGCCGTACCAAAGGGAATGGGTGGGGAGGGAGGGATGGGGAGAATTTGGAACTCAAAGTTTTAGGAACAATTGTTTAGTATTGCTGTTGCAACTAGGAAAGAAGACATACAGTTAATGAGGAATAGAAAGTCATCTGGCCCTACAGGAGAAAAGAGAAGATAGAGACAAGGGAAGGGAGGGATGACAGAAGAGAGGACAGATTGGAGATAGGGAAAATGAGATTGCTTGGGGTATTGGGGTGGGGGGAGGGGAGAAAAAGGGAGAAAATTTGGAACCCAAAAATTTGTGAAAATGAATGTAAAATAAATAAATAAATAAATAATTTAATAAAAAAAAAAAAAAAAAAAAAAAAAAAAAAAGAACTGCATTTTAACATGGTATTGCAAGTGTTTTAAGTTTGGTAAACCTAGTCTTCACTCATAGAATCTTTTAAAGTCCAACTTCATCAGGAGACTGTCTAAACTATAATAGCTATGATTAACAGGCAGCATAGCTATGTGTGTATACATACATGTGTACCTATCTAAAGATACTTACATACATACATTAACACACTAATACTGTACTCTCTGGTTTTAGGTTCAAATCTGCCAGAAATAATTTCATTTAATTTAACATTAATCTATATCTAAGCCATTTCTAGCTTAGAGAGAAAGATGTCCTATCTATCATAGTTCTACTTATCCCTTCCAATATGACAGCCCTAAGACAACTTCAGGTTAAATTTTCAACCAGGAAAAGATTCTAGGTTAACATTCCAGAATTGAGCAACCGAAGCACTATCCTATTCCTCTTGGACTGCTCTCCTTACTGCAGAGGTAAACAAAGAGACATACTCCCTTCTCTTAATCTTTTCTCAATGGAAAAGGGTGATGCTAGCTTATCAATCACTTCAGGTGGAAAGGCAGACTTTCCCTTAGATGAAAGGTTCCCAAACTTATTTATCCTACTGTCCCCTTTAAAAAAATTACTCGGAACCTCCCTGGAAATCTACTTTATTTAACCCTTTAATGTTTTTTTTAAAATTTGTGTCATTTCAAAAATAGTTATTTTAAAATTATGAATCTTAAATTTAAAAATTTATTATAAATTTGTGGAATTTATCCTGCATTGAAATTTTGATGATGCAATATTGCATCATGCAAGCCTATAGTATCATATTGTAAATAAGTCATTACATGCACATATTCCTGCATGCTTGACATTCTGACAATGCACACTATGTTGGCCTGCTAACATTTGTTGTTAAGACCTGTCTTGATGACTGATGGTTGAGTGGGTTATAACTGCATTTTGCACATTTATTTGGGAAATAATGTAATCACTATGACTTTAACTCTGTGATACAACAGATGAAATGTGTACAAATGGCTTTTCAATTTTTTCTTCTCTTCTTTCCTTATGCTTCCACTGTCCCTTTATTGTAATTCAACACCACCCCCCCAGTTGCACCCAAGGCTCCTGCCACCCCCACTGGACCATTCCAGTGCCCTCCATCTATGTGAGATGAGATGATCAATAATCAAATCATTTGGGGGAGGGGGGAGGAGGGAGGGAGAAAAGCAGTAGTGTAAAAAATATTTATTCTTTTCTATACTGTTTGGTATTACCTTTAGTCCATTTCCCTGAGAAAAGTATTTTAGTGTTTAGCCTCATGCCAACCATTTCAAGCTGCTTTTCCAGCAAGTCTGGAAAGAACTTTATAGGGTAAAAAAATTTCTTTATATTTCTAGAGGAACCAAAAAGAAGGTTTTTAATTTTCTTCCATAGTTTAGGGGGTAGAGTGCTGGCTTTGGAATGAGGAAGATTGGCATATACTAATTGTGTAACCAAGGACAAGTCACTTAATCTCTGAGTACCTCTGGAATCTCTAGGATGGTGAACTTCTGGTCTGCATCATTCCCACATCGATGAAATTAAAGATAAAGACCAAAAAGAAAGAGAGCTTCGAGTCAATCCTTAATCATTTTCTTTTATTTACATATTCAACATTTATTGAGTTTTTCCTTCCCAAGATGACTATTCCACTGAATTTTGCAGCTGGCTTTATGAGAGAATAGAACTGAGAGACTGATTAACACGACTTGAAATTCTGGTCATATTGATTATGTAAGTATTTCTTTGAATTATAGCTGCTACTGCCAGGCCAGTCTTTCAACCTTATATATAAATTCAATTCTCCTGGATTTTGAAAAGTACCTTAATTCACCTAAACAATAATCCTATTCTTATTACACTTGTCCTATATGAACTGATTTATTCTATTTTATTATTTTATTTTTGGTCCAGACATATGATTTCTTTGGTATAATGAACACACTTTGAAATACATGAACATTTTGATGAGTTACAAGACTTGCTAGCACATGAACTTTTAGGAGAGAATTTCTCCCATAATGCAAACAGGAAAAGGCATTAAGAATAGTATCTGTCAATTGAGATTATGATCTTCAGAACCAACCCCAGGGTTCAGACAAACAGCCCAGATATAAAGGAAGCACTGGCTGGATCCCAGTGCCAGATCCTGAGTCACTAGGGAGGCAGACACAGAAGAAACTCCCTGAATGCATTCTTTCTCCCCCTCTCCCCAACTATCAATCCAGAGAGATTAATGGGACAAGAACACATTTAGCACATCAAGAGAGAGAGCTGGGGGGCAAATCTATGTGCCTACTACTCACTTCCCATGTCCATCCCCAAAGATAACCTAAGGATGTGGCCAGCCTAGATGCAAAAAAGATGAAATGATGTCCAAGTTTGTTCTTTATTTTCCCCAGTTTGTCAAGTCACATGCAAGAGAATAAAACAAAAATACCTTACCCACACCAGTATTTTTATGACCCACCAGCTTTTCAGCTACTCTTAGAGGTTAGAAGCAAAATTAACTCTTCTATATCCCAAAGCTCCATACTAAATCTACTGTAGCCCAGTAGAAAGAGGTAAGATGAACTTTAGAGACCATCTATTCTAATTTCCTAAAGAAGGAAACTAACCCAGAAAAATTAAGTGACTTGCCCAAGGTCCCATATGTAGTAAATGTCAGAACTGAGATTTGAACTCAGTTCCTTTGATTCAAAATGTAGTGTTCTTGCTGCCATCTTCTATTTGAGTTTTTTCCTTCTTTTAAGGGAAAGGATAATTTTGTAGTGTTAAGGGGGAATTTAACAATAAATAATATAAGGCTATTTTCCCAAGCATAATAGCATTTATTTAAAGAGCATGCTGTCAATTAATAAAGGACAGATCAATGGTATGCCTCCATTTGAGCCAAAAATCCAGAGAAAGGGCCGATGGTGTCTTTTATTGAGGTAGGTCTTCCTTCTAATTGGCCAGAGTACATCATTGGGACCTCCCCTGGCAATACTGATTGGTGGTTATTTTAATGAGATAGGCCAAGAGTTTTTAACTCCTCCCCATCTTTGGGAGGGGGAAAGGCAGTGTGCTGGTACTCAGATGTGGTCAATCACCTCCATCTCTGACTCCTAAGAAATGTGAGTTGAGCAATCTTAACTAGAAAAAATAATCTGTCTCAATCAGGTTTTCACTGGCTCTCAACTCAAGGTCTGTAGGGAAGGATCTTACTCAAACTGGGTCTTGTTTATACAGTAAGCAAAAGCCTGGGTTCCATTTGAGTGGGGACCAGACCAAGAGCAGATGCTTTAGGGGCCAGGAGTGATCGCATTATTCAGTCAGACATTTCAGAGATTTTCTGGCCTTTTCAGTAGTGGGGTGTTGAGAAAAATAGGAGGAAAAAGGATGGATCACAAATTAAAAATTGATTATTAATATAATATAATAAATATAATATAATAATATAATATTAATTTCTCTCATCACCAAGAAAGCCCCACCTGCCCCGTTAGCAAAAGATGTTTGCTGTATCGCCAGTACAGTTACAAAGTAAATCACTGCTGTTGTCTCTAAGACTTAATATTGTGGAAAGCTCTAATGGATGTGGAAAAGTTATCGCGCAGAATCAAGATCTGAAAGAGATCTTGGAGCTCTGGTATAATCCCTTCCTTTTATACATGAGGAAACTGAGACTCAGAGCGATTATGATTTGCCAAGATTATTGTGTTAGTAAGTGGCAGAAGTAGAATTCAAACCCATATCTGGTTCAAATACAGTCTTCTTTCTCCTTCCTCCATAAGATGTAGTCATAATATGGAATAGATGTGATGGTGGTCTGTTTATGGGGCCTTCATAAAGGGACATAACAAGGGCTGGCAGAGCCGATACACGTGTTGATCGGTAAAAGCTGAACTAAAGCTGCAGACTTATGTCCTGAAGAGGATCCCGAGGCATGAGGAAGAGTGCCCCAGAAGAATACTGGGGGAAGAAACATGTCCCCCTAAATTTTAACACCCTGGCATAAATCTCCAGCCAACCTGTCCCAATTGTAACTCTTCTCACAACAATCCTTTAAGTTAGGTAGGGCAATTATCATGAAACCCATTCCACACCAATGTGGTATATCTATTGCTATTTCTCAGTTCCATGTTTGACGTTTTAATTTGTCCTTCTGTTTCTCTTGCTTATCCAATTTTGTTCATTGGACATTTCTTTGTCATCTTTAGAAAGCTAAGATTCTCCTTGTCATATGATAAACTTTCTGTTAATAGGCTTATAACGGAACCAAAATAATGCAGTTTCTTCTGTTCACCTCACCCTTCAGACTGATTATACAGAATTTGCCTTGACATCATAAATCCTCTAATATCATAGGTGCTAACAGAATTCTTATTCTTTTGACATTCTTGTCTTTACAATGTTGTTGCTCTTGTATTAATTGCTCTCTTGCTTCCACTCACTTCATTCTGCACCAGTTCCTATGGTTTCCCAGGTTTCTCTGAAACCATCCCTTTCATCTTGTGCTATAATATTCCACTGGGACTCCAATGACTCTGGAGGAGAGAATGAAACCAATGACTTTGTGCAGCTCTTGCCTCACTTAAATTCAGTTTGCTTGCAAGTCAAGACATCACCCTCCTGATGTCCTTGGTCCTCTTAAGAATGAAGGAAGAAAATTTATTGTTATAATAATAATATTTTTATTAAATTTTTAGGAGGGCAAACTAAGCCATCTTTGTCTCATTTCCTACCCAGCCTTCTATCACTGGGCATTACCTCACACAAACAGAGACATGGGAAAGGCATTGACTTAAAAAAGTCAAGGTCCTTGTTCCTGTAATGTCCCTACTCTTGGTGACAATTTCCTATAGTCAAAAGGTTTGTAAGCTTAATACTAGACCTGTTAAATGATAGATTATTGGTAGGGGAACATCCTTTAGACCAATAATAACAAGTTAGGGTCCTTTAATTCTTAGTAATACTGTGGAGACAATTAGGTCAAGAGCTTGTGAAGTTAGCAACATAAATATTATTTGTGTCTCACTTGGTTAATGTTTAAAAAAAAATTCTTTTGTGGTCCATATTGTAAATGCTTTAAAAAGAAATATCACCTGAAAAAAAAAAAGAAAAGGGACAAACACAAATTCCGATCAGAGAGAGAGCACGATAGTGGCTAGAAAGTTGGCTTTGGACTTAAGGAGACCTGAGTTCAAGTGCGACACGTATTGGCTGTGTAATCCTAGACAAGACCTATAATCTCTCTTTAAGACCACCCCCCCCTCCAAAAAAAACGTCAAGGTCTTTCACAAGGGCCATCACCAGTCTTCTTGTCACTGGACTTGGATGACTCTGGAGGAGAAAGTGAGGCTGTTGACTTTGCACAGCCCTGCCTCACTTAAATCCAATTCACTTGCAAGTCGAGACATCCCCCTCCTGAAGTCATTGGTCCTTTTCAAGGAAAAAGGACAAACAACAATAATGATAACATCCTGATCATACACTTTTTTCATACCAATTTCTAATGAATTCATTTCCTAAATTATTGACTTTTAACTTTGTAGCAGTATTGTTGTTTTGCACAGAGACTCTTTACTTTATATTCTGCAAAGGCTTTTAACAATGTAGCAAGTAGTTATCAGATGGTTCTAATCTAAGTCATTTTACCTCTTGAAAATACCAAAAGAAGACAGACATGTTCATGATAGAGGGGCCCTGATTTTTCAACAGAGAGTAGTACAACTGACAGCTGACTGTAAGCTAATAGGAAAAACCAGACGGATTCCTACTGAATGACACATCATATCACTTACTGTGAATGGTAACCATATGTCCAGATTTTAGTAGGACTGATTTCCCTTTCCTAGCCTTTTTTAATAACAGTGAAGGAAATGTCCACTTTTCCTCCCTCAAAGTTATGACCCTTTCAAGTCATCCTAGAGGAACCTGTCAGGAGTAAGGAAGAAGGCACAAAGGTTTAAGAAAGAAGGGCTGATGTACTGTGATTGCATAACTCTAGATTACAGCAATCCATTACTAGGGTCTATAGTCACTCATATACAGGTGATTTAAAAAATAGGGGTAAACAAAAAAAAGGGTATTTGCCCCTGGATATCAGCCAGGTGGTGTAGTGGATAGAGTGAAGGGCTTGGAGTCAGGAAAGCTCCTCTTCCAGTTCAAATCTGGCCTCAGGTACTTACTAGCTGTGTGACCCTGGGCAAGTCACTCAACCCTGCTTACCTCAGTTTCCCATCTGGAAAAGGAAATGACAAACCACTCCCATATCTTTGCCAAGAAAAATCCAACTGGGGTCAAAAGGAGTAGGACAAGACTGAAAAGGACTGAACAAAAATCAATTTGTAAGTTTCAGAGAAAGCATGCTAGAGAGAATGTGTGTTCCTGTTTATGGACAAAATTATGGTTGAAATAAATAGCTTCTCGTAGTGTAAAAGAAGTCTGTGGTAAAGACTGATGGAGCATTTAAGGGTGAGGACAAATGCATCCAAGTCTGGTGAGAGTTTGTTATGTTGGCAAGTACTATGCTTCCTACATGTGTCCTACTTTAAGCATATATGTATGCTTTTTACATTTCTTTATAATTTAACATACTGTATGTATGCATATATGTAGATGTGCATATAAATACCCATATCTACAAGCTATATGTTATGTGTGAATGAATGAATGAAAGATAATATAAGCATTTAAGTTCATTTAAGATAAGCATTGTTGAGTTCTTGGTATGTGCAAACAGTATGGTAAGCTGTTATTTATTTTTGAAGAGGACCATGATGTCAGGAAAGTGACGTCATGACTAGCAAGTGAACTGGATTTAAGTGAGGGAGGGCTGTGCAAAGCTATCAGCCTCACTTTCTCCTCCAGAATCATTTGGGTCCAGTGGCAATATATAGATCAGAATGGCTAGAAATAGCCCCTTATGCAGTGAGACCTTGGCCTTTTTAAGTTACGGTCTTTTCCAGGTCTCAGTTTGAACACACGTTCAATGATTAAGTCTAGGTAAGAAATGAGACAAAGAAAGACATCTTTTTCCTAGTAAAAAAAAAAATCAATCTGGAAGGGTAGGACCCTTAGAGTTTCTGGACCAAACAGAAACAATTGCTATTTATATTTACTCTGAGTCAATCAAGCCCATACAATGACTACTAAGTGGAGATTGCACTGGGACCTATTGGTTGGTCCATCAGTGAGAGCCAGAGTGAACTGGTTTAAGGCATAGTCCTAAGAAGGAAAACTAGCCCATTAACGCCAAGACATCTTGTGAGGTTTCAGATCAAAATTTACATTCCTTTAGGCAGAGCACCATAGGTAAGCAGATAAGAGTATTATACACTATGTGGATAGAGGGAAAGGAAGAAGGGAAGGGGAGGAGAGGGAAAAGAAGAAAGAGTAGGAAAAGGATGGGAAAGGAAGAGAAGTGAATGGGTGGGCGGGGTGGGGTTAAATTCTTACTCATCCTTTAAAGCCCAACCCAAATGCCATTTTTTCCACCATGCTGACTGATCTCTATCCCAGTAAATAATAACTCAACCCTCTTAGACATCAAATAATACTTCTTCCTAGAACTTTCTATGTTCACTTAGATATCCTATACTATAGCTGTATATCCTATACTATAGCTGTGTTGATATCATACCCCTCTATCACTCAAGATACAAATAAAATAGCAAGCTAGTCACTAGACTGCCCTCCCTCTAGTACAGGTCCTTATTACTCTATACCTGGATAATTGCAATAGCCTACTGATGGGTCTATCGGCTTTAAGTCTCTTCTCAATCCAATCCATCCTCAATTCAACCACTAAAGTGATTTTCCTAAAGCTTAAATTCTAATGAGGAAGATACACTTACAGAAAAATTGTGGTTATGGAAAAGTACTTTGAGCTCAGAAGTCACAGGGAGTAGAGCCATGGGACCATTGCTTAACATCCCCTTTCCAGAAACAATAGCTGTATTGATTTAATTACTATTTCCAGAGCAAGAAGTAGAAGATGGGCAATACATGCATGACAACAGGGTAGGTTGCAAGGAGATGGACACATGATCAGGCCTAGGGTCAGCTAGATATGGAAGGCTATCACCAATCAGGACAGTCAGAGTGTGAGAATTCCAAAGATGAATGGCCTGACTCCCCCAAAGCATGGTCTCCGGAGTGTAACAGCTGCAGGGCATATTGTAAGAACTTGGTTGGGATGAAGCATGGAGGCCTTAGGGTAATAGAGTAAGAGCCAGAAAAGAGCACTGAGGCCCTCTAATCCAACTCTCATTTTACAGTTGAGGAAACTGAGGCTAAAAAAGTTAAGTGACTTGTTCATGGTCATACAATAATTGGAAGTATTCTTTTGCAAACCATCCTGGAGAAGGGGGAATATGTGTTATGATATGAAAGTAATAGGAAAGAAAATAAAGCAAAGGCTACACCAGGGTATATCAAAATTTATCAATACCAGCACCAATTGGAAGAATGGAGTTCAAAGCAGGAGTCTAAAATCAAGCATAAATAAAGGAGAGCACACGACAAAGGGGAGTAACAAGTATTGGTAAGATTATGATTTGTCTTATGCAACTTCCTTGCTTAAGACAGCATTCTTTTATGGTGGCAGCATGCCAACTTTGCCTCCTCCTCCCTCCTCTGTATCAGTGTTACCATGGCCCTGGACCACACCCTCTTCTAGTATTTATCCCTTGGGCTACATCTCAGTTGTCAGACTTCTTTCCCCAGCTTCTTTTTCTAATTCAACAATAATTTTCCTGAGGAAAGAGTAAGAGTTAGAATTAGGTATGGGTAGCATAAATGGTTGCCTGCTCTACCTTGCCTTCAGGGGTCCATTGCTTAAATACAACTCAAGAAATATTTCTTAAACATCTACTGGGTGCAGAGCACTGAAGTAGGAAGGGGAAGATCTTCTTTCCTGTTACTGTACATACTACATACTCTCTTTTCTCCAGGATAGCTATAAATGAATAAATCTAATTATTGCATGACCACAGGCAAGTCACTTAACCTCTTTAGCCTCAGTTTCCTCCCCTATAAAATGAGGAAGTTGGATTAGAGAGTCTCAGTTCTCCTTTCTAGCTCTTACTATGATCACTGCACTCAAGGTACTAACGGTGTAGCAAGATGTGACATACACAGATAACACTAATATACAATAATGTAGTATGCTTGTCTTAGAGAGGGGCCAAATAAAGGCTCTATGAAGTCTGAGAAGGTAAAAATTGCTGCCAGCTTGGGCTCTCATGAAAGACTTCATCTGAAGACAGTTTTATTCTGAATTATGTGACTAAACACTACAGAACAAGAGAATGCAGGAAGGCTATCTTACAGGTGCCCTTAATAACAGGTTAAAAAAACACAATAGATGTCTTATTTGTAAAATTGTCAGGAAGCCAGTGTCACTGGATCAAATAGTACCTGATGGGGAGGGGAGGGCTAGGGTATGAAGAGCTTTGAATGCCAAACAGAAATTTTTGTATTTGATCCAGGAGGCAGTAGAGAGCCACTGAAGATTATTGAATAGGAGGATAACATGGTGAGGCCCATACTTTAGAAATATCACTGTAGTGGCTGAATGGAGGATGGATGGGAGTAGGGAGATACTTGAAGCAGACCCACCATCAACAGTCTAGACACGAGGTGATGAAGGTCTGCACCAGCATTATGACAGTACCAAAAGAGAGAAAGGGACATATTGGAGAGATGTTGCACAGGTAAAATCAACAGGTCTCATCGATAACTTGGATATGATGGGGGTAGAGGGAAGTGAAAGAGAATGAGGAGACCAAGATGAATCTTGGGTTGGAAGCCTGAGGGACTGGGAAGTTGGGGTTGCCCTAGATAGTAACAGGGAAGGTGGGTGTGGGGAGGGTTTAGGGGAAAAGATAATGAGTTTTGTTTTGGATGTATTGTTTAAGATTTCTACTGGTTATCTATTTCAAGGTATCTGAAAGGCAGTTATAAATGAGAAATTGGAAGTCATTAGAGAAGTCGGGGTAGGATTGTTAGATTTGACAATCATCAGCCTTGAGATGCTAATTAAATCCATGGGAACTGATGAGATCACCAAGTAAAGTAGTAGAGAGGCAGTAATAGATGAGGGCCCAGCACAGAACTCTGTGGGACAACTGCAATTAGAGGGCATCATCTGGATGAGAATCTGTCAAAGTAGAGGGAGAAATGGTCAGGTAAGAAAGAGGAAAGCAGGAAAAAGTAGTGTCCTGAAAACTTAAAAAGAAGATAATATGAAGGAGTAGAAAGAGGGTAATCAAAGGGTCAAAAGCCTGTAGAGAAGCCAAGGAGAATGATGACTGAGAAAAGACCATTGGATTTGACTACTGAGAGATCACTGATAACTTTGGATAGTGCAGTTTTGGTAGAATGATGTTTGGAAGTCAGATTGCAAGGGGCTGAGAAGAGAGGGAAACAAGAGAAAGTGGAGGCACCTATTATAAATGCCTTAGAATCCCTGACTTCCTTCAAAGCTTAGCTAAAGTGTTACATACCACGTAAGTTATTTCTAATCACCCCAGATGTTAGTGCCCTCCCCAGAATTACTTTTTATTTATTTTCCATATATTTTTTATTTACATATGTGTATATGTTGTTTTTGCCCAATAGAACTTGAACTCTTTGAGTACATGGATTATTTCACTTTTTTTCCTCTGTAGCCCCAGTGCCTAGAAAAGTACCTGGCATGTAATAAAGTATTTAATAAGTGGTGATTGAATAAATGAATGAATGATGTGAGAACCTAAATTCTTCAAAAACATTTTCTGAAATGTAATTCCAAGTAGATTACTCCTCATCAATTCCAGCTCTCTTGATTCTATAGCTTTGTCTATAATGTTGTTAGATCATGCGATTCGTTAGATCATGCGATTCATTGGAACATCAGCTTTCCCATCCACTACAGCTACTGAAAGGAATGCTGGCTACCCAAATGAGTCAAGAGAATTGGTTTATACAATGCTAAAACTTATACTTTACTTGGGAATAAGGAACCACCACTAAAATCGCAATGGAAAATTCAGCTTACAGACCTGTAGAATATCATCAAGACCCCTCTAACCCAAAGCTTGAAAGAATACTACTAGTACAGAGGAGCTTTCACACTAGGAAATGCTGGAAGCTCATCGATTTTTGTTGCTTTTCAAAGCCAAATGTTGAACTAAACCAGATGCACCTATGAAAAAGGAAAGGCGTAACCAAATGAAGCATTGGTCAGCTAAAAATCTATTTTTAAAACAAATCCTCAAATTGCCTTCCATGTTATCCAGAAACCAAATATACATTTGTAAAGGCGTATTATTACAATTTAGCCACCACTTCTAAAAATACATCCTGCCATTGAGAACTTGGAAAAACTTGAGCTTTCTCTTCTAAGTGTACCTTCTACTCTTCCTAGCATAAGTTGCATGAAAACACAAGCTCTATAGCTGTAAATACTGGGTTCTTCTATTTTGTTCTCTTTTATGATATCATTTTATCTTCATTTACCTTATGGTTAAATAGTTAAGTGAATGTTCTCAAGATGGATAGTATAGGCTGCAACTGTTTGTGTCAATAATGTCTTAATTACAGGACACTGAACTTTTCTACTGAATGGATTATAGTAATTTCCTAAAGAATTATCCTCTGAAGTCTTTAGTCAATGGAGCCAAGTTCTTTCCTGAGCATGTGTTTTTTTTGTGTGTGTTTTTTTTTTAAGATTTTAAAAATAGGATTTTATTTCATCTCTCTGGGCCTCAAGTTTCCTTTTTTTATTCATTTTTTTTGTTTATTTTTATTTTTTGGTGTTCTACAATCACTTCCTTAAAATTAAGATTTTATCCCCCCCACCTTTCCCCCAATATCCCCCTCCCTCCCTGCGACAGCATACAATTTTGTAATAGGTTCTACATATACTTTCCCATTGAGTATATTTTCACAATAGTCATGTTATGTAGTCGAACTAAAATAAATGGAAGAAATCATATAACAAATCAAAACATAATACACTAAAACCCACACACATACAAACATGATCTGCTACATTTTGCAAATGACTTCCATATTTCTTTCTCTGAGTGTGGAAGACATTTTGTGTTAGAATACTACCATAGGGATTTTTTTTTTTTTAGTAAGTTCTTGCATTATTATGAAGTTCCAAGTCTACCAGAAAAAACTCTCACACTCTGTGGTCATTGCTGTGCACAAGGTTCTCCTGGTTCTGTTCCTTTCACTCAGCATCAGATCATATAAGTCCTTCCAGGCCTCCCTGAAGTCTTCTTGTTCATCATTTCTTATGGCGCAATAGTACTCCATTACATTCATATACCATAATTTATTCAGCCATTCCCCAATTGATGGGCATCCCCTTGATTTTCAGTTCTTGGCAACCACAAAGAGTGCTACTATAAATATTTTTGCACATGTGGGACCCTTTCCCATTTTTATGATCTCTTAGGGATACAGTCCTAGTAGCGATATTGCTGGGTCAAAGGGTATGCACATTTTTGTAGCCCTTTGGGCATAGTTCCAAACCATTCTCCAGAATGGTTGGATCAGCTCACAGCTCCACCAACAATGAATTAGTGTTCCAACTCTCCCACATCCTCTCCAGCATTTATCATTTTCTTGTTCTGTCATGTTTGCCAATCTTATAGGTGTGTTGTGGTACCTCAGAGTTGTTTTGATTTGCATCTCTCTAATCAGTAGTGATTTAGAGCACTTTTTCATATGATTATAGATATCTTTAATTTCTTCCCCTGAAAATTGCCTGTTCATATCCTTTGACCATTTATCAACTGGGGAATGACTTGTATGGTTGTACATTTGAGTCAGTTCTCTATATATTCTAGAAATGAGGCCTTTATCCCCAAGATTAGCTGTAAAAATTTTTTCCCAATTTACAACATCCCTTCAGCTAGGGTAGATACTATAAAATACTTAGGAATTTATCTGCCAAAACAAACCCAGGGATTATATGAACACAATTACAAGACACTTTTTGCACAAATAAAGTCAGATTTAAGTAAGTGGAAAAACATCAGTCGTTCATGGGTAGGCCGAGCTAATATAATAAAAATGACAATTCTACCTAAATTAATTAACTTATTTAGTGCCATACCAATTAAACTATCAGATAATTATTTTCTAGAGCTGGATAAAATAACATCAAAATTCATTTGGAAGAACAAAAGGTCCAGAATATCAAAGGGACTAATGAAAAGAAATGCCTGGGAAGGTGGCCTAGCGCTACCAGATATATATAAATATAAAGATAATATAAAGCAGCAATTATCAAAACCACTTGGTATTGGCTAAGAAATAGAGGGGTAGTCAAATGGAATAGACTTGGCACTCAAGACACAGTAGGCAAGGAATATAGCAACCTCCTGTTCGATAAACCCAAAGACCCCAGCTTCTGGGATAAGAACTCACTGTTCAACAAAAATTGCTGGGAAAACTGGTTAACAGTGTGGTGGAAATTAGGTATGGACCCATGCCTGACACCATACACAAGAATAAAGTCCAAATGGGTACATGATTTAGGTATAAAGATTGATACCATGAATAAACTGGAGAAGCAAGGAATAGTGTATTTATCAGATTTATGGAGAGGGGAAGAATTTTTCACTAAAGAAGCGATAGAAAGCATTATGAAATGCAAGATGGATAATTTTGATTACATTAAACTGAAAAGTTTTTGCACAACCAAACCCAATGCAACCAAAATTCAAAGGGATGTTGTAAATTGAGCATGTGTTTTCAAAAGATGTGTAACCTCATTGGGAGAAGGACTAAAAATTAACTCAGAATCAAACTCTTTGGTAAATTGGCAAGGGATTCAGGTACCTAACATTGTTTGTTTTGTGAACCTCTGCACTTTCTAGTATTATTGGCCCATGGATGTTCCTATCTGAAAACTGATGACCTTTTCTGAAAACTTTCCCTTCATACTGATGCCTGAATGGTGAAAAACAGCTGCTCAGCCTGTACACTGAAACCTAACTGGGGACACTGGTTATGAAGCATTCGTAACCCAGCCAGAAAGCAAACTATTTCTCAACAATGTTTAAGGGATCCTTAAGCTCACTTTGAAAAGTATTTAAAAATCCAGTTGAGCTGCCAAACAATAGATTTGTGGTTATATCATTTGTAGCTGCCTGAAAATTTGGAATTGTACCAAGAAAGATCCTTTCTGCTAGTTTGTTGGGCAGGTCTTCAATAGCGGGGGAGATTTTACAGGATCTTATCATAGGATTAAAGGATTTAGAGTTGGAAAGGAACTCTAGATATCATCTAGTCCAAGAGTAATTAATAAACTTTTTTTTAGTTTGTGGACCCTTTTGGCAGTCTGGTGAAATCTATGGACCCTTTCTAAGAATAATGTTTTTAAATGCATAAAATAAAACACATTAAAAGATTACAAAGAAACCATTTATCTTGAAATCATTATCAAAATATTTTTTTTAAAAAACCATTTACAGTCCTGAGATTAAACACCCCTGATTTAGTCCTACTTCCTCATTTTACAGTAAGAAAATTGAGAGCCAGGGAGGTCAAGTAATTGCAGATCATGAGTAGTAATGAGCTTAATTAAGTTTTTACTTTAATCGAGGCCTCTTCCTACTAAACCATGATGAAGTCAGGTGTTTGGGCTTTGCTGTTGTTTCTAAGCTTTTGGTATTGAATTTCAGCATGGAAAAAAGAGGTTATTTTGTTGGGTAAGAGAAATCAGCTGTTGACACTGCCGCCCACCAGATGCTCTCAGAAAAAAGTAGCTTTGAATGGTATCAGTAAAATAATCACAGCCTGTGTTCCTCAGTGGATGCAATTGAAATCCTATTCATGGGTTGCAACATAGACTTAACATGTCTCTTCTACACACCCTCACATGTACACACCCCTCTGGAAATAATCAGTTCTTAAAACGTGGTCAGTTATTTTGTGCAAGGTGCTACCAAAACATTATTTCCAGAGAGTAGATTATCCTCTTTCTAAAAGAGAGCAAAAAGAATAATACTAAAAAGTCTCCTGCTTGCCTCTTCTGTGAGAGATAATTTGCCCCATTCCATTTCACCCTCTCTCCTCCCAATACATTTCTATTATATATTTACCTTAATTTTTTTAAAGATACGATCCCATCCTATTCAATTCACTCTGTGCTCTCTGTCTCTGTGTGTGCTTGCACATGTGTGTGCGCGTGTGTGTGTATGTGTGTGTAATCCCACCAACTACCCAGATATTGAAAAGTTTTAAGAGTTACAAATATTGTCTTTCCATGTAGGAATGTAAACAGTTCAACTTTGGTTAAGTCCCTTATGACTTCTCTTTGCTGTTTTCTTTTTCATGCTTCTTCTCATTCTTGTGTTTGAAAGTCACATTTTCTTTTCAGTTCTGGTCTTTTCATCAAGAATGCTTGAAAGTCCTCAATTTCATTGAAAGACCATATTTTCCCCTGAAGCGTTATACTCAGTGTTGCTGGGTAGGCGATTCTTGGTTTGAGTCCTAGTTCCTTTGACTTCTGGAATATCCTATTCCACACCCTTCGATCCCTTAATGTAGAAGTTGCTAGATCGTGTTATCCACAATACTGGAACTGTTTCTTTCTAGCTGCTTGCAATATTTTCTCCTTGACCTGGGAATTCTGAAATTTGGCCACAATAGTCCTAGGAGTTTCTCTTTTTGGATCTCTTTCAGGTGGTGATCGGTGGATTCTTTCAATACTTTTTTTGCCCCCTGGTTCTAGAATATCAGGGCAGTTTTCCTTGATAATTTCATGAAAGAAGATGTCTAGGCTCTTTTTTTGGTCATGACTTTCAAGTAGTCCCATAATTTTTAAATTGTCTCTCCTGGATCTATTTTCCAGGTCAGTTGTTTTTCCCATGAGATATTTCACATTCTCTTCCATTTTTTCATTCTTTTGGTTTTGTTTGGTGATTTCTTGGTTTCTCAGAAAGTCATTAGCCTCCATCTGTTCCATTCTAATTTTGAGAGAACTATTTTCTTCAGTGAGCTTTTGAACTTCTTTTTCCATTTGGCTAATTCTGCTTTTGAAAGCATTCTTCTCCTCATTGGCTTTTTGAACCTCTTTTGCCAATTGACTTAGCTCATTTTTCAAGGTGTTATTTTCTTCAGCATTTTTTGGGGTGTCCTTTAGTAAGGTATTGACCCGTTTTTCATGCTTTTCTTGCATCTCTCTCATTTCTCTTCCCAGTTTTTCCTCCACCTCTCTCACTTGATTTTCAAAATCCTTTTTGAGTTCTTCCATGGCCTGAGCCCATTGGATATCTATTTCAGATGTTTGGGATACAGAGGCCTTGACTTCTATGTCTTTCCCTGATGGTAAGCATTGTTCTTCGTCATCAGAAAAGAAAGGAGGAAACATCTGTTCACCAAGAAAGTAACCTTCTATGGTCTTATTTTTTTCCCTTTTCTGGGCATTTTCCCAGCCAGTTACTTGACTTCTGAGATTCCTCTCCACCCCTGCCTCACCAGTGCTTGGGGTCTGAGATTCAAATGCTGCTCCCCAGTCTCAGGGCTTTCAGCAGGGGGAGGGGCTGCTATTCAGTGACAGATTAAGTACTGCTGCTCAGGTGGGGGCAGGGCTGCCTCCAGGCTCAGTTCCCTCAGGGGGTTTATGAGGAGATCTTCAGTAATGGCCCTGAGCTCCCACCTGCTCCTATCCACAGCCTCCCCTGCTGCTTCCTCCCGAGGAGGCCTGAGCCACTGAGACAGCCTGATCCCCTCTAGGCCAGTCCAGAAGGCTGTCTCACTGACCTGTAGAGCCTGTGGGTGGAGTGACCTCTGTAGCTGCCAGAGATTCCGTCCCTGAAGCCTGCTCGGATCTGCTCCTCTGGGGCCGTGTGGCCAGGGCAGGGGCTCCACTCCATGTCCGGTGCCCAATGGACCTTTGGGGTCAGTTTTTCAGGGCTCTCTGGAACAGAAATCTCCTCTCCTCTGCTGCTCTGCAGCTTCCACTGCTCCAGAACTCATTGGGAGTTCTTTCTATAGGTAATTCATGGGCTGTGGGTTCAGAGCTCGCATATGTGAGTCTTTCTACTCCGTCATCTTGGCTCCTCCCCTCCTTGTATTTAGTTTGGTCAACTTGAAGATTCATTAGCAATGCCTAAATAGAATCAGGAAAGAACCGGAAGACAATGAGTGGTAGAACATCTATTTGCCCAGTTGCTGTTTTTATCCACCATGTTGAGGATATCTCTACCTTTTTGCCATCAGATTCCTGAGAACACAGGGTTGCTCTTTGTGTATGTGTGTGTGTGTGCGGTATGGTTTTTTGTTTTTTTTATAAATGTACTTGTTACAAATTGAGGAATCTATATAACAAAGAATTTCCTTATGAATAATATCATTCAGAAGTGCTTCAACCAAGAGACTAAAGGAAAGGGGGCTTTATCAATAATCACTACTGGTGAAGTCTAATATGTAGCAGACAAGTGTGAGAATTGACAAATGGTAGAATATTTCTTTTTGTCACTATTCCCACCCCTTTTCAAGGGGCATGTGCAAACTAATAACAATAGTAGTAATAATAGTGGGCATTTAAATGGCTTTACAAAACACTTTACATGTTAACTCATTTGATCATTACAATATCCCTATAAAGTGGGTCCTATTTTACAGATAAGGAAACTGAGGCACAGAGAAATTAAGTGACTTGTCCAAGGTCACATGGTTTAATACATGTCTGAGCAGAATTTGAACTTAAGTCTTCCTGGTTCCATTTTTTGTACACTATCTATTGTGCTGCCTAGCTGCTGAAAAGGAAGGCTAAAGACCAAAAGCACAAAAGTACCACATATGACAGTATTAGGGAAAATGTACAGTTCCCAGAATTCCATGGACCAAAGACTCATAGGAAAAGAGTACTGCATAGGGACTTCAAGGAGAAAGAAAGAGCAAGGAGGCAGGAGGAAGAAGAGATAGCCATGACAGTGAGAAGCATCAAATCATCTAAGTGGTGACCGAATATCCAGAAGTGTCCCAGCCAGGACCAAGAACTGTATGACCATGCTGAAATCCTCCTGGATCTATAGATCTAGAAGTAGCAGCAGGGGCAGGATTCCAAAGTTAAAAATGGTGGCAAAGGTCAAGTCAGGATAAAGCCAGTTTACACCAAACTACCCAAGCTACTGAGATTTGTTTCCCCCATACTTTTTCAAGTGGTACTGTGAGTACTGGGGACTAAAACCTCAACATTATGTATGGAAAATGGTAAAAACTCCCCTGGGCAGGGATCATATTATTTCCAGTGCTTTAAAGGATCGCAGACTGTGAGCTGAAGGGGGCATTATAAATGTCATCTTTTCCAATTCCCTCATTTTTTGAGAAACCAAGACCCACAGAAGATGTGATTTGCCCAAAGACATACAAGTATTAAGTCATTGAAGCTCAGTGTCTTTGCCTTAAAATCTACAATTATGCATCACTAAGAGAACTGGGATGCTGGTCCTGTGTTCAATATTCTAAACAAATACTTTATGTCTAAATACCTGGGTTGAAAACAATGGATTGCTTGTATACATAGAGTTTGATACCCCTGGGGTGAACTAAAATGAGTCAGATTATTATGTTCTCAAAGGAAAAAGCCTGGGAGATATCATGAGCCATGATGTGGTTCCATTAGAAAGCCTCCACAACTAAACCTTAGTCAATAGTTTTCAGGCAACACAATTTAAGTTACAACTGGATTTAGCATGTACAAATGATGCTTTTGAAACTCATTTTATATAATCATTACTTTAGTAAATTATAGCCCAGAAAAATTTTGCTCAGTCTTTAACAATAAAAAAGGCATGGGTAGAACCAAATTTGTGATTGATTTCATTGGTGGGGAACTCTTGATGTGACAATTCTACTAATATAAATCAGTACTTTCTGGGCAACTTAGTCTTATAGAGTTGTCTTTGGCATTGAGAGGTTAAGTTACTCATCCAATGTCACACAGCCAATATATGTCAGAGATGGCACTTGAATCCAAGTCTTTCTAACCTTTAATTTGCTACACTGTGCTACTGCTCAATAAATGTATATACGGATTAAAATAGGAATACTAACAATTGTGGCTAGAAATTAAATTCCTTCTAAAGGCAGCTCAGTTTTCTCTGTAAAATAGGGACAATAGCAGTACCTACCTCACAGACTATCTTACAAATAAGATAATATAAGTAAACATAAGTAAAGTGCTTTGAAAATCATAAAGTCCTATATAAATATTAAACTATCATCATCATCTTCTTCTTCTTTGTTATATGTTCTTATGCTACCTCAGCATGGCATGGAATTAACCCTGTGTTCTTAAAGGCTGTGCCAGAAGAATGGAAATGGTTCCTTCAAAAGAAAAAGATTTTGAGAATGATTCTGGGGAAATTTTCTGCATCCACATCTGCATTGTCTGACGATCTCAATCTCTCTCTCTCTCTCTCTCTCTCTCTCTCTCTCTCTCTCTCTCTCTCTCTCTCTCTCTCTCTCTCTCTCCCTCTCCCCCCCATTCACTCTTTCTCTCTCACACACACATGCATTCATACACATATGTATATGTGTGTACATACACACAGACTTGCACACACACAACTCCTATACAATAAATTCCAGTGTCTTCCTACCATTTCTAGTATCAAATACAAAAATCCACTGTTTGGCATTCAAAGCTCTTCATAGCCAACCTTCCACCACAATCACCACCACCTTTACTTCATCACACACTCTTCAATCCGGTGACACTGGCCTCCTTGTTCTTTCATGAATGAGACACTCCATTACTTGACTCTGGGCATTTTCTTTGCCTGTTCTGTCTTCTGGAAATGCTTTCCCTCTTTATCTCTACCTCCTGGCCCCGCTGGCTTCCTTCAAGTCCTCACTAAAATACCATCTTCCACAGGAAGATTTGCTTTTTATCCTTTACATAGCTTGTTTATGTACATTTGTTTGCTTGTTGTCTCTACCATTAGACTGTGAATTCCTTGAGAACAAGGATTATTTTTTGTCTTTTGGCATCCCCAGTGCTTAGCACGGTTTGTGGCACATGGTAGTCTTTTGTTAAGTGCTTATTCACTGATTGACTGTTCTGTTATCTGAGGATTGGATTAGCTAGGATAAGAGAAGCACATCACCAAAAGTGTGACCACCAGCTGACAAGGTTTTTAATGGGCACAATAACTTAGGAAACTCTGTTATTCCATGGAATTCCAGGGATTCAATGCGTTATAGTGGTGGGGAAACAGTGGACCCCCATACCAGTGAACTGATATTTTTGGAGATATTGAAGAAGTAAGATCATGTATAATTAGAATCCCAAACTGTCTTTGTAGTCTAAAATTACTGAATGCAGAAAATTCAATCATAGCCTTAAAGGAGAAAAAAAAAACAAACAAAAGGCAACTCTTGGGTGAAACTTTGATTCCCTAAGCTCTTGGTCTAAGAACTTTGTATTTTTTGAGTAATTGCAAGCTGACTCTTAGTTATAAAGGTTCATCCAATTTTTGAAGCACTCAATTTTATTTTTTTAAGCATCAAGCACCTAATGATTGACGGGTAAAAGGACCCACCAGAAAAGGCAAGCTATACTTAAGACTGAAAGTGATAATGGGACCAATTTTTATATTCTGTTGTTTCTTCCTTTGTCTTTGTTTTATTTTTATTCAGAGAATGACTTATAAGATTGAACATGTACTGTTACCTCAGGTTCCTTTTTGGAGAGTGCTCTTCCATCATCATACATGTGAAAAATTGGCTTTAAAAACTCCCTAATGTAATATAATCCAAGGCACTTCTCTCTCCAGAACAATGAATTTAATAAATTGTGACACACATAAGTTTGCATTCACCTGTAACAAGAAAAATGTATATCCTGACAAAATGATAACTGCATTTGGGCTTTAATTCAAGAGGTTCTATCTCTAGACCCAGATTTTTATCTTTGGAAGAAGAGACTGTCCCCTGATGGAAAGTCCAGGAGAGGGTGTGCACAAGATGAATAAAACAAGTATGAGAATGTGCTTTTCAAAAATCAATAGTATTTGTCTAAAAATCCTTGGAAAAATTCCCACAGAAAAGTTAACTTTTGATCAGCTACTTTGTGGACTGTCATACGTTTTTAATCATCAGTTGCCTTTTCCCTACCAATGGAAATATGTCATGGAGATTCAAATGATGTGACCACTTCATGAGATTCATATTTGTACTAATGAGGACTTAGCTATAGTATGGGACAATGAATACAAACTACTTTAACTATTAGATCTATTTGAAGAATAATTATGAAGGTAAATATGTTTGAAAGGTGAAAAATGTTTTCCAGGGTCAAAGATCAATGGCACTCACTTATTACTATGCCATTTAAAACAGACAGTCAAGAGTTCCTTATAGTTTGATTAAACATTCCTAATGCTGTAAAAAAAAAAAAAAAAACCTTCAGCTATTCAAATTCCTGCATCTTAGACAACGGAATTCATGGGTACTTGTGCTTGTAAATTGCAGGTTGTTTTCATGAGTTGGTGTAAAAGCTTTTGGGACTGTGGCCTTGTAGCCCTGGATGATATAACAGTACATCTGGGAAACTGCCAGTCTACCGGTAAGACTTATGGTCATTTTTATTCTCTAGACAGTTCTGTTCTGAAGAATAGCACTGGGAAACCTAATTTATTTTAAGAAACTCATTATACTATTCCTATGCCAGTGCTATTTCCCAACTTGAATGAAAAGAGACATTTACACTGTTATATTCACTAAATTATTAAAACAGAGTTATACTTTGATGGATCTAGGATTTCACCAATGAGAGTACTGTCTCTGACAGCACAGACTAAGTTTCTCCTCCATATTCTTCTATAGATCCTCCACTTAGATGCCACCCAATGGAGGTCTTCTTGTACATCTTCTCATATGTTGTGGGTACCAGTATAGGACATAGATCATCATCCCCTAGGCTTGCCACAGCCTTTTCTAATCATACAGTCAGGGTCATATCACTATCCAAATATTTTTAATCACAACTATATGTTTCTAAAAACATAAAAGGAAATGTATAGTAGTGACTCAAAATGCTTTCTTTGTATCCCCAGGACTTAGCATAATGCCTGGAATATAGTAAGTACTTAATAAATGCTTGCTGAGTGACTAAAATATGCCAAGTACCATGCTTGGCATGGCACAAGCACAAATACAAAAGTTAAGAACTGCTGCCTGAGCCCATCCTATAAGTATAAAAAACATTGGATTTGGAGTCAGAGATCTTGTTCTTAAAATTACATATTATTTGTTAATATACATATATACTTACAAGTTTCTCTATTCATATACATATCTCTACCTCTATTGGGGGATTTTAATCAAAGAGTTAAAGCCGGAAAAGTGTAAAATCCCTTTTTTTTACTATTGAGGAAGCTAGGGCCCAACATTATTGTCCATGGTCACCTATAATGATAATGATAATAAAATTTCAGTTTTCAAAATTATCTTAATTGACATTGAAACTACTGTATAAGTATTCATAGGAGTAGTCAAATAAAGGTAATTTTAGCAAGCTGAATATTAGGCTTTCTACTGAGCATGAAAATAGTATGTTCTTCAATGAGGACCATTGGCCTGTATCAGCCAAATACAATTTATGACAAAATGAATAATTCCTGCACCTTGTGGGGAAAAGGGAATACCAAATTTACACAGCATTTTGAAAAGATTCTGAATGTGTTTTGGATAAAATTTTGGATCAAAATCTGGCTGTGGGAAAGCATCTAACGAGTCAGAAAGAAGAAGATCCTAAGACGCCAGCAGGAAAAGCATGCAGTCTTCGTCTTTCAGCAAGCAGAATTGCATTTTACAATCCATTTCCCCTCCCGTACCCTCCACTTTGGTCACGTTCTGCAGTGTCTTCTTTTCCTAGTTATCTCCTAGCCATGAAGAGAATACAGTGTTTTACTCCAAGTCAGGAAGACCTAAATTCAGATTTAGTCTCAGATACTTACCATTTGTGTGACCCTAGACAAGTCACTTAACTTGTGCTTACCTCAGCTTCTTCAATTGTAAAATGTGGAGAACAAAATTAGATAATATTCATAAAGTGCTTTGCAAACCATAAAGCACTATATAAATGCTAGCTCTGATTCTTGGTGTTTGTATTATTGTCTCCTGTTCCCAGACAATGCATAAGGGATAGAATCCAGCTAACTATGGAAAATGGGCCGGGACAGATCGTGAGAAACATTTCATCTGACCCTCTTCCAGTCTGTATTCTAGTGTGGACTTGTTACTACATTTTATCATCATCTTAAAGGGGCTTGCAAGTGCACTGATAACAATTAACATTTATATATCCAGCACTACGTACCAAGCATTGCGCTGTTACAGTGTGGTGATCATAGCTCACCAGTCAGATATTGTTGAGTTGCATCTGTGCTTGGAATTAGAAATGAAGGGATGTGAATGCTTACATGTAAATGTGCATGTATGGGGGAAAAGTGCACAGCATTCTACCATATATATATAAGGAAGACATTGCTTTCTAGGCAGTGCTATAATGGATAAGAAAATGTAAGAACTCCCTGGCCATGTGCGTGAAATATCATTTTGCGGCACTTATAAATAGATCTCATACTGTAGGCATTTGAATGCATATTTATGGAAATTGACTGAAGCAGTCACCAATCCTGCTGTTTTCTTGCAGAGATGCTTCCACCCCCACCGGGGGAGTGTACTTTTGAGCAAGATGAATGTACATTTACTCAAGAAAGAAGAAACCGGAGCAGCTGGCATCGAAGGAGAGGAGAAACACCCACGTCCTACACAGGTCCAAAAGGGGATCACACTACTGGGGTAGGTGAGTCAAACCTGATGGTGAGCTTTCTGAGCAGAGGGAAGCTATGCGGTGTTCTTCCAAGAAAATCTTCCCAAACAATGTTCTCTGAACTACCCAAGCATCACTTAGAGACTGGTCATCTAGAGAGTGTGCACTTGATAACAGGCAAACTTATTCGTGCACAATTTCTATATGGTACTCAACATACATGTATTAATTTGATATGGGACTCACCACTAACATATGCAACTCAGCATACATGGGTTAATTATATATGGGATTCAACATACATATGTTAATTATATATGAGACTCAATATACATGTTAGGTCCTAGTAGTGCCAACGTGATATTCACAGTGCCTACTGCAGCCATGAATATGCAGGCACAATTCTGAATCACAAAATACAAGACTCTTCACATGAAAGACAGAACTAAAACATTTATTCAGACACCAGAAAGCCAAATCCATCATAATAACAAAAATCTATACATAATAACAATGCAGAGAACACTATCCCCAAGCCTTCCCATAAACAAAATCCCAAACAAGCTTTCACTCACATTAACCAGCAGCAGCCTGCATCCTTCCTAGCTCTAACTGCTCTCATGACTAACTTCCCCTCAGCTCTGCTCTAGCTCTGCCTCTTCCTGTTCAGTAAACTCCTTCCCCTACATGTGACTTGGACTTCCATGTGATTTAACAGGTCACATGGGCCTATTAATGAATGGGAAAGATCTTCCCATTTAAATTACCATTAGTCATTTACTGTGCAGGTTTAAAATAGCACTTGCCATTTGTTTTGGTGTTTAAGTAAACTTCCTTCTCATTGATCATATGGGGAAAGTAAACTTTCTGCCCTAAATCTTGTTTTTCCTTAATTATTTTTGCCTTGGTTCCAGGGCTAGGGCATCTGTAGCCTCGAGGCCACATGTGGCCTTCTAGGTCTTTTGGTATGGCCTTTTGACTGAGTTCAAGTTCTACAGAACAAATACCTTTATTAAGGGGATTCAGTCAAAAGGACCTTGAGGGCCCAATGTGGCCTAGAGACTTCAGGTTCCCCATCCCTGGTTCTATTACTTTGCCTAGATTTTATTTCTTTGCATTTTCTTTAGAGGAGTGGGGAATAAGTTTCCATTGAGGAGTAAAAATAATAGAGACAAGGCAGAGTCCCTAGAGGATTCAACTCAGTTTTACATAAAACAAAAAAGGAGCTGAGAACATGAACTCTTAAAGAAACAATTCATCCTTCATTGTCACATTACGTCTCCATCACATCTTCACTTACACTGACACTGTCTGGGAAGAGTTCAGAATGTTATAATAATAATAACTGCAACTACGAGGACTTGTCTGGGAGAATAGTCTATTCAAAGCAATTATTTAAAAGGTGTTTTTAAAATAAAAGCCCAGGAAAGAAACTTCCCCTTTCCCACATTTTGCCAGCAGTCACTACAGCATCTGGTGACAGGGACCCATGCATGTATTCATTCATGAGCCTTTCTCACTTGCCTCTGAGTATGTTCACATCCAGACAGACAGTTGATATTCCTCTTTTTTGCATAAGGAGATGCCTAAGGAGTCAGAACCATGACAATCAGATGTGTGTGGCAGGGGCGGGGCACTGCCAGGGCTTGTCATCACAGTCTCTGGAATGCTGCTGTCATTCTGCAGGGACTGATACAGACCCAGGTCTACACCCTCTCTAACCAGCCTCACAAGCAGGGGTTGTCTGACCCTGCTTGGCACTGGAAACCCACCTGAGTCAGCAGACAAGAGCTCTAAGCCTAGCCTTCTTTGCATGCCCTAATGAACTGATCTGCAAGAGAATGAGGAGGGTGAAGGGGCTTGAGTTGCCATTTGAAGATGAATTTAGCCCTAAGACAAGAAGTCTTGCAAGACTAGGGGTGAGGCAAGCAGAAAGAGCTGTCATTATGAATTTGAAAAATTGCCTAATGAAAGGAAGATCAGACTTGCTCTTCCCTGTTTGATCCTGGAAGGCAGAACTAGGAACAATGGATAGGAGCTGAGAGAGGCAATCTTTATGAGGGTAAGGAAGTCACAGAATCACAGAACCTTAGAGTTGGAAGGGGCTTCAGAGGCCATCTATTCCAACCTGTACCTATACAAGAATCCCATCTACAACAACCAACAACCCATACCAACATACCTAATAGGTGGTCATCCAGCCTCCCTCTCAGACCTCTGCAGCAAGGGGAGAAATACAGTGCCTCCCAAGGCAGCTCACTGCATTTTTATACAGGGCATCCTAAAAGTTCTCAGTTAGACTTACATTCATTCTCCAGTATTCAACATCTAATCCAAATATGTTGTTCAGTCATTCAGTCATATCTGACTCTTCATGATCCCAAGGATTTTGTCCATGGATTTTCTTGGCAAAGATACTTGAGTGGTTTGCCATTTTCTTCTCCAGTGAGTCACCATTTTATAGATAAGGAACTAAGGCAAATAGGGATTGACTTGCCCAGGGTCACAAAGCTAGTAAGTGTGTGAGGACAGATTTGAATTCAGATCTTCCTGACTCCAAATCCAGTGATCTATCTACTGCACCATCTGGCTGCCCCAATCCAAATAACTATACCAGTAACTACAGTTACAAGCTTAGGTTCTACTTCATTCTTTTAGTGACTGCTCTATGCTCCATCACAAACACTCCCAGAGCCCAATTTCACCACCAACAAGGCATATCAATAACCAAAGAACAAATCAACATTTTCAAAATATCAGTACCTCAGAGCTGATACATAAACATTATGTCTTCTCCACATAATCAGCGGCCTTCCTCTTGGGATTGACTTTAATAACTAAAACTATGCAATATTGTATTTTTAGTATAATAACAATGATAGTGTACATTATAGTTTGTGAATAGTACAGTATAACACTTCATGGTCTGTGAATCCTGACTTAGGCATTTATTAGTTGTACCACCTTAAACAAGTTATTTAAGGTCTCTGAGCCTCACTTTCCTCATCCATAATAAAATAGGAGTAAGAAGAGCTTCTAGGGATAATACTTCATGGGATTATTGTGAGAATTAAAAGACAGAATATATGTCAATGGCTTTGTAAACCTCTGAAGTGTTAGCTATTATGATATAAGATCTCATTTAATCAATATTTGACTTAGCCAGAATTCATATTTTATTAGAAACATATTGCTTTTATATTAGTTATATGGTTGTCAAACTACCCTTAATTTATTTTTAAATCACATCTTTTGTAATTGGAATGTGATGTTCAATGGCAAAAAGGACCAAACTCAAGAGTCCATTTTGAGCATCTCTCCTACTATGAAATTTGCTGCAAAGTGCATCAATTGATGAAGGAACCATTGTATGTAAATTTCAAACACGAATTACCTAGCAACTAAAAAGGTGTTTGAGAAATGGAATGTCTCTGTCCTCTTAGTGAGAGTTACCTGGTTGAAGCTTCTAAATAAGGAAAAAAAGAAAAAGTGAAGTTTATACCTTCTCCCACTAAATGTTTTATACCTTCTCACATAGGGAAAGAGAAGGAAAAAAGAGAAAACACAAGAAGATTAACTTTTCTCTTCTCTTCTTCTTTCTTTTCTTCATAGACTGTTCTCTTTACCACTGGCAGTTTTTTCCTTGGGTTAATTGGAGGAAGGCAAAACTAGGAAGATAGAAAACAAATTTTTTGAGAAACAAGTGGCTCCAAAGAAAGACCACCGTAGTCTTTGCTAGAGTTCAGAAGAGGGACTGATTACTTCTGGCTTGGGGCATCAGAGAAGGCTTTATGAAAAAAGCGACAGTTAAATTATACCTTGAAGACTGGCTAATATTTGATAGGTGGTGATACAGGATGAGTGAAGTCATTCCAATAAGGAAGGAACAGCATGAGCAAAGGCACATAGCAAACTGTGGGGCACATCTGGGAAATTACTTAGAGCTATAGGAAGACACCAAAGGCAGCATGGACTTTTTGCTCACATAGAATCTAATGGGGAAAAGGATTACTAACATATCTGAGCAGCCAACAGAAAATAGATGATTAGATATGAGGTTACAGGGTATATTAAAGGTACTATTGTAATTCAGGAGAGGGATAAATGATGGCTGAGTAGTCAGGGAGGACCCTGATGGAGAATTTAGGACTTTAGATAGTCTTAAAAAGAGGGTAGAATTTGGATAGGTGGAGAGGCATTGCAGCATCAACTCAATATTCACAGCACCTATGGCAACCATGAATATTCTGGAGCAATTCTGAATCACAAAATACAACAGACTTTCCACATGGAAGACAGAACCAAAACATTTATTCAGACACCAGAAAGCCAAATCCATCATAACAAAAATCAATACACAATAACGATGCAGAGAACAATACCATCCCCAAGCCTTCCCCCACTAGGCTTCCCACAAACAAACAAACACTCAGGAGCCTAGCTGTCTGCTTCCTCTCCCTCTCTCAGTTCTTATTTCTTTGATCAGTCAATCAGCTCTGTGCCAGCTCTGCCTCTTCCTACTCCACCCCTCCTGCTCCACCCCTTCTTGTTTCATGTGACTTAGACTCATGTGACTCAGGCTTCCGTGTTACCTAACAGGTCACATGGGCCTATTAATGGTGGGAAAGATCTTCCCATTAAGAAAAGAATGCTTGGAAGATAACATTGGTACAATGGAAAGGGTATTAATCTGGAGTCAGAAGGCCTGAGTTTGAATCCCAGTTCTGACATTACCTGTATGATGACCTTGCTATTTCTTACACATGACACATCATCTTCTTTCTCCATAATTTTGCACTGACTTTCCATGGCCTAGAAGGCTCTTCCTATTGGCCTGTGCCTCTTAGAATTGTTGGCTTCCTTCAAGGAACAGTTCAAGTCCAACCTTCTGGAGGCCCTGGGTCCCTTTTAGTTTTCATAGTGATACCATGGAGCTATCACATCACTGGGAGTCAGTTTCCTCATCTGTAAAATAAAAGAATATGACTTAATGACCTCCAGGATCCCTTCCAACCCTAAAGCTATAACTCTTATTTCCTATGATGTCACAGGATAGGGCCCTGGATAGCCAGGAGCTAGCATTAGGGTCCTAGGTATACTGGCCCAAGATAGAGAGGCAGAGGCCAGAAAGTAGAAAGGATGAGGTGGCTAATGCCAAATATTACCTGCTTTACATTTTGACTAGGCCAGTCTTTGCCATTCTTTGCCCCGCTTCTAGCCAGTTACTCAGGTACTTTAGGTGTACCTCTTGTTTCCCTAATTGAATTAGAAATTCCTTAAAACAGGGATTATCTCATATTTCTTTGGTACTCTTACTGCGCAGCAGGTATTGAACCAGCAAGGTGGATTGTTGGACTTGAAAGCAAAGACACTTGAGTTCAGATTCTATCTCAGATACTTACTATAGCTGTGGGACCTTAGGCAAGTTATTTAACCTCTTTCAGCCTCAGTTTCCTGATCTATAAAATGGACATAATATCAGCATTACCTACCTCACAGAGATGTTGTGAGGCTGAAATCAGATAACATATATAAAGTGCTTTGTAAAATTTATAGAACTATACAAATGCTAGCAATTATTGTTAGATACTCAGACATACCACACTTAGTAGGAGAGGAAACGGGGATCTGTGACTTCACTGGGGTAAGAAGCTCAGATGGGGAAACTCACAGTACCCGCATAAGTCAGTGCCTTCTCTGCAAAGCATAGATTTAAGAGAGTTGCCTAGCTCTCGCTGGTCCTGTGAGTTACTCAGGGTCACACCGTTAAGTATGTATCAGGACTTTTCTTGAGGACTTGACTCAAGGTTTTCCTGGCTTGGAGGCAAGCTCTCTATCGACTGTCTATATACTGTGTATATACACATTGGAGGTTTACGGTAAATACTTGCTGAGTAGAGAACCAGCTCTTTTATTTCTCCCCGAATCATTAGGCTAGAAGAATGCGAACTTCCAAATGTTCTTGACTAGCAATGAGTGTCCTAGTTTCTCTACTGCCAAAACAGAAATTCCATGAAAATCTAATAAAAAGCATGCAGAGCTTATAAAATTATTTGAACTATATTCACTGATTTACATCAAGTCTGAAGACTAAGCATATGAGAACTTGTTAAAGAAAAAAATGAACAAAAGTTTCATTTGTTTTGCATTGTAAAGATCAAGAGTTTTGTGTGTGTAACAGGGGTTGGAGAACTGTCATCCTGAAAGTAGTAATTCAGAGAGACTCCATCTTTTTGTACACTCAGAAAGGAAGTTTCAGAAAGGAAGCAGTTGGTAAGAAACCACGATGGAAAATATTATGCAAAAACTCTTGGTAAACCTAAGAACTATTCAGGTTACACCACTGCCCCATTAGATGAAACTTTCTAATGGTGAGAAACATGGAAAATCCCATTTTTTCAGCAAGTTCTTTCTAGGGCCCATCTTTTTTTCTTTTCCCTTGCTATTTCATTTCACCTGTTAAACTTTAAAACAACAAGCTTTTTAAAGCACCCTGAATTGTGTGCCAATTAAGTACTTCAGTGTTTGAATGATTTGTGATTTCATTAATTTATATTTAAATTAATTTAAATTAATTTCATTAATTAACTCCCTCCACTAATGCAGATTACCTCTCATAATAGGCAACCTTCACATAATCAGGAAAACTTATTACCTACATAACAAACTTCTGGTGAAGAGTCCAAACTCAGAAGGGTTTATCCTCAGAGCACAAAGTAAATAGATCTAGAAATCAGAGTATCCTTAGCACACATATAGTCCAACCTGCTTATTTTACGGGGATGAGGAAACTGTGGGCTAGGGATGCTAGGTGACTTGCCCAAGGACAGGTAGATAGTAAACACCAGAGCTAAGGTTGGAACCCAAGTCCTCTGCCTCAGAGCCAGGGCTCTTTCTCCATTGTAACACACTGCTTCGCAGTCTTACTGAGCCAATCTTCCAGTTTTTAAAATATTTTGATAACTATTCCAGTGTAACTAGCTTCCTCTATAACATTCTATATCTTATTTTATGCATCTCAAACACAACCAATGAACCCAAGATCACCTCCAGACCAGGATAAGGCATTAGAAGAAAATTTTAGTGGAAATGCTAACTGAAGAAAATGGCTTTAAGTTTAATACCCATTGTGTACATCCTTCCTCTCCCATAAAAAATATGTTCTGCCATCAAAAAAGAGCAATTTATTACACTGGTTTTAGTTACCAATCAGCAAAACGTTCAAAGAATTTTTTGGTCTTTAACTTTTTGGGAGGGTGTTTTATTGCTGCATAAAGCAACAATCACTCTGCTGCTCCCTTGTTTGATCAGACTAGATACCATCTTTCTTTTATTGAGACAAAACATGACCCAGGACAGCTGCCTATACTTGAATCAAGTGACATTCTCACCATGTGTACATTCTCCCCTTCAATGCCAGAAGCAAGGATTGAACTGTTTACCTGAAAATGGAAAATTGAAGTGAATGGTATTTATGGGTCCCCAGCAATGTATTTAGCATAAGGCAATGGTATTATTAATTTCAATGATTTTTTCTGTTTGTGAATCTGTGTTAATTTGGGAACCCAATCAAAATTTCAGAAAAGGCCCTTACTTTCATTAATCACATTGTCCACTGATGAACTCCCAACTAACATTCCACCACCACCATCTGTGCAGCTCCAATTGCTTAAATAATATTAATGCCACAGATATGGATCCTGGAGGAGGATGTGAGATTAATTCACCAATTAAAGCAAAAATCAATTGATATTTCTTCTAGAGTATTTACATGTATTAATAATGACAATTCACATTCACATTTTAGTTAACAAAGGGAGGCATTAGAATTAATATTCAAGAAGGCTTCCAGTAAAACTAAAAGTTTTAGATGGAACTTGAAAGAAACCAGGGAAGTCATCAGAGGGCGCTCAGAAGGGGGAGTTCCAGGGATAGGGAACATTCAGAGAAATGGCTCGGAGCCAGAGATGCAATCTTGTTTGAATAGCCAGGAGGTCAGTGTCACTTGATAGAAAAGCAAGTAATAAAGGCATAAGAAGACTAGAAAGGTGGGAGGGGGCTAGGTTATAGGTTAGAAAGGGCTGTGAATGCCAAACAGAGCATTTTGTATTTGATTCTGGAAGCTTTTGAGTTTACTGAATTGTTGGGTAGTGACCATGGTCAGACCTTCACTTCAGGAAAATCACATGAATGACTGAACAGACTGGATTGGAGTGGAAAGAAACTTGAAGCAGGCAAACCCACCAGCAGGCTATTACACTAATCTAGGAATGAGGTGATTAAGAGCCTGTCCCGGAATGGTGTCAAAGGAGAGAAGGACACATATTTGAGAGAGGTTGCAAAGACTGAATTGACAGGCCTTGGTGGAGAGAGAGTGAGGAGTTCAGGATGACATCTGGTTGCAAGTCTGAGAGACTGGTGTTACCCTGGACAGGAATAGGAAGTTTGGGAGGAGGAGGTTGTTAAGGGGGAAAAATGATGAATTCCGTTTTGGACATGATAAGTTTAAAATGTCTACTGGAAATTCAGTTCAAGATGTCTAATTACAAATCTACAAATATCTATGCATAAGCCACAGTTCAAATGGAAAATTAAGGAAAAGAGGAGCAAATTTTCTTCCTTCTGTAGATATACAATATATATGGCTATGTTCTGTGAAACTGGAAGGGGAAAAATCCAGTAGAAAAATCACAATAAATTAGATTCTTATAACACACATCAAAGAACTTTGCTTTTTTGTTCCAATCTTACTTTCATAGAATCTAAAATTAAAAGATATCTTAGAGGTTATCTCTTCTAAACTCCTGTACAGTACACAAATCTCTTCTACGTCATTTACATGACAAGCAGTCACTGAAACTTTGCTCCTATTCACACAGTACTTTCTGATATACAAACATTTAGAATGACAATGTCCCCATTCAATCCATAAGCACCTCTCAAACATCAGTTGGACTTCCCTATATGGAACCTTCCATCTAAATCCATTCATTGAAACCCATTTCCCCCATCCTAGTCACTCTTCCAGGTTATGCTTTTTCAACTTTTTCAAAATAGCTCTCATGCCAAGTGGATAGACAGCCAACCTGAGAACCAGGAAGACTTATCTCATACCAGCTATGGGACCATAAACAAACCACTTAGAGTTGCCCCAAGGCAACTCTTGACAGTAGAACTTCTTAGCCTTCCATTCTTGAACTTGGTTTTTAAAAATACATATTTTGATAACTGCATTCCAATATAAACGGCTTCCTTTGCAATCCTATGTATTATATTTTGTGCATTTAAAACAATTCTTCTAAGAAGGGGTCCATTGGCTTCATCAGTCTGCCAGAGGGGTCCATTGAACAGAAAAAAATTAAGAACATCTTCTCTAAAACTGTAAGTTATAGATTAATTGCTAATTTGCATTGACTAAAATAGTTTCCATGCTGAGAGTTCCCTATATTGACAAAATTGTAAGTCTGGAAGGAAAAAAACCATCTTCCTTGACTGTCTCCTCCTCATGAGCACTGCCGGACACCCCTCCTTTAAGGATTTAGAGTTTAGCCACTGACGATCATATATGCAGCCCTGGGCTGAATCTCTGATACACATCCTCATTTGTATTCTTGCTTGATATCTCTGTGTCCAAGTCCCAGAGTAGTACAGACACACATACATGTGCTATAGGAACTCCTGGAGTAGTGGAAAGCATGCTGGATTTGCCATCAAAACCTGTGTTAAAATCCAGGTTCTACCTGTGTGACCTTAGGCCAATCACAGCTTCTCTGAACCTTCGTTTTCTTCATCTGTAAAGGGAGAGGGTAAAGCTAGATGACCTGGGCTCCGACTCTAAATCTATGGTTCTGTGAAACAGCTGTAAACCCCTATGACCAAACCACGGTGTGGCTTTGCGTATCTTTGGCCATTTATTCTCCTGCTTTCTCACTCCCTTCCTGAGAAATGGCCACAAAGATCAGTTGTACGTCCACATGTAAGCACTGTTCTCCATGGTTGCACTTAGATCCTCCCTCCTTCCAACCCTGCTAGAGGCAGAGCTGGCATGGTTCTGATGCCTTTTTAGTGCACACCTCCAGTTGAGTTTCACTCTCCCCATTCCTTCTGCTAACTTGATCTCCTGTTTTCCAGGGTAAACATCTCCATTTCCTTCAACCAGTCCTCAAGTTCTCTCACCATCCTTCTCGCTTTCCTCTTGACATTCCTCAGTTTTTAAGGTCCCTCCTAAAATGCAGTGACCAGAAAAGAAGCAAATGCACCAGTGTGGTCCCTCCCTTGTTCCAGTCATTCTATGTCTGTCAACACGTCCTAGGATTGCTTTAGTTATTTTTAGCTGCTACATCCTAACTTTGACTCATGTTGAACTTGCAATCAACCAGAACCTCTAAGTTTCTTTCCCATGAGTTGCCTTCTAATCGCATCTGCCTCATCCTGTGCTTGTACTTTTGACTTCTTTTCACTTAAGTGCAGGACCCAACAATTCTCCCTATTAAATTTCATTTTATTTGTCCCTTGCAGATAGGGAGGGGTATTTGGCAATAATTCAATTTTCCCAAATGGAAAACTTAAATAGAGATTAGGTAAAGGACTCAAGAAGAATTATTCAGTTTTAGTCAGGACTGGGCTTCCAGCCAAGACTCCTGTCCTCTGCCTGGTCCCCTATACAATAGGATACACTCTAAGGAGTAGCTAGAAAAGTAACTGGTAGCATGTTAATTTATCAAATTAAAAGCACACACTTATTAATAAATCTGAGATCAATTAACTGGCAAGTGTTTGTCACCTACAATGGAATTAGTGTTCTAAATAAATTGAATATAATTATCTCTCTTTGCAAAAATCGTACCTTCTAATGGGGGAGACAACAAAGTCATATATGAGACAGGATAAATATAAAGAGAATAAATACAAATAAATATGTCCTTTTCTTTTTTCCTTATCAGTGGGTCTTGGCATAACTGAACTCCATAAAATCTAAATGCCTAATTCTATATTTGCAACCTATTTTTAGGTTCAAACCTTCATTGAGAACATTCAGTTGATTTTCATTTTTATGCCCTTAAGAATATCGATTCTGGTTATTGTGAATGGGTGTTAAAGCAAAGTACTGTCCTCATCCCTGTGTCATCAGAGACAGAATAAACAAAAGGAAACATCTATTTGTTTGTTTTTTACTGAGCTAAATGAACCCAGCTCACATCCCTATGGCACAGTAGAAGTTTGGAATATAGAGTGGAGATGTAAAATAAATGGAGCTCATATTACATTTAGGATAAATTTTTTGAAAAGCATGGCACTTGAATCTTTGTGATGTTATCAAATGTTCACCTGGAACTGCAAAAAAACAGATAAAATGCTCTCAATACATTTGATTTCTCCCCCTTCATCACCAATGACTTCCTCCTTTGCATTGTGGCTTCCTTATTTGTTTCTCTATAGGCAGTGAGGTAGAGTAGTAGAAAGAACTCAGAGTCTGGATTAAGAAAGAACAGAGATGAAATTTGGCCTCTGACACTTACTAGCTATGTGATCCTGCTCAAGTCACTTGATCTCTCTCTAGTTCAGTTTCCTTAGCTGTAAAATGGGGATAACAATAGCATTTATCTCACAGGGTGGTTGTGCAGGTCAAATGTGCCTGGCATATAGTAGATGATTAAGAAATATTTGCTGTCTTCACTTTGTACTAAAAGGGTTCTTACTCAACTTATCAACAAATTGACTTATCATACTCAACTAATCAATCAAAAGCCAAGTCTTCCTTTAACCCTGTTACATGCCTTTTTATCTATTTGGGTTCTTTGAACTCTACTCTGACAACTCCTTTTCTTTCTCTTTTGCTAAATACTTTTCTTCATCCTTTCCACTAACTGTGGTTGCTAACAAAGTTCATCCTAGGTCTACTGCTTTTCTCCTGCACACTCTCTTGGGTTCTATCCATATGAATTCAATCATCACCCATATAACTCTTAAATCTATTTCCAGTGCCTTTTCTCTAATCTGCTATTTCTTGGAGTCTATGAATGATTTATAGAATGGCCCCTAAAACTTATTCAAGGCAAACATTTCTAAAATTTATCATCCACTTCATCGTCCAAGGGGCAGCTAGGTGGTGCAGTAGATAGAGGACTGGGTCTGGAGTCAGGATGATTCATCTTCCTGAGTTCAAGTCTGGCCTCAGGCACTTGATAACTGTGTGACCCTGGGCAAGTCACTTCACCCTGTTTGCCTCAGTTTAAAATGAGCTAGAGAAGGAATGACAAACTACTCCGTATCTTTGCCAAGAAAACCTCAAGTGAGATCATGAGGAGTTAACCAAAACTGAAAAGTGACTGAACAACATCACCAAGCTCCCAAGCCTCACCAACTTTACCAACATAATTAATGACATAACAGTCATCTTCCTTCCCCAGACTCATCACTTTGCCACCCACTTTGAGTTGCCTCACACATTTAGCCTATTAGAAAGTATTGCCTGTTGTTCCATAATTCTCAGATTTTGCTCCTTTTTCCTCCCACAATATGGCCCCCATGCAAATTCTGTCTAAGGCCTGGACTTTAGCAATCTCCTTATCAGGTTTCTTTTCCATGAGCCCCTCTAATTCCTTTGTATCCTACATCTAATAAAGAGATGTCTCAGCTGTCATGATAACCTTGATCTTACACAAGCATTGAGTTTAAGAGCTGGAAAGTATATTTGAAGCCCTAACCCATACCTGAACAACATAGCCTCCAAATGATTATCTAGTCTTTATTGAAAATCTTCAGGGACAGGAGCTCCCTATCTTCTAATGAAGTTTATTCCACTTTCAGACAGCTCCAACTGTAATGAATTTAGACTTATAGTCTAAATTTGCCAGGGACAAAATCTGCTGTGTAGTACCCCTAATGTTGAGACAAAAACGAAAAATGGAATTCGCAGTGCTATGGATGGCAAAGACTATAGCTCGAATATGTCTATAACTGTCCAAGTTTGATCTGCTTTATGTCTATTCCACACGGTGATCAAAATGTTCAGAAGATGCTTGAGATTATGAGTACCTATTCAACTCTTTAAAACATTTCTTTTGGAAGTGAACAAATTTTTCCCATGTGGTTTACTCCAAAACCTTCCTTTGAAAAGAGAAAGGTGATACAGAAGGGTGGGGGAACCTGGTATTTGCTAAATCCCCTAAATTTATTTGACTTCCAAGGAAGATTAGAGCAGAGTGTCTACCAGTCCATAAAGTCCAGTATCAACCTCAAAAATTTCCAATGAATTATTTTAGCACAGAGTTTACACACACGTATCTTTTCATGTATGTGTAACTATATACTATGTATAGATCATATTTATCTGTACTTGAAAAACACCATGGTCTAGTAGAAAAAGCAAGTGTATTTGATATCAGAAAATCTAGGTCTACAGCTATGAATTTGAGCTAATCAGTTACTCTCTTTGAGTCAGTTTCCCTATGAATAAAATCCAAGTAATTCTTAAATCCACTTGCCATGAGGCTACAAGAACTCCAGAAACTCCTGATTTTGAGTTCAATACACTCCTTCAGTTGCACCCAACTTATATAATTGGTCTTATATCTTGCTACACCCGAGGTCATATTCTCTAAGACTGCCAAGCAAAATGTTTACCAGTTTACATGTCTTTCTTCTGTTCTCAGCTCTAAGTTCTTACCTACCTATTCTTCCTACCTGGAATGTTTTCCTACCTCCCCTGTGCCAGATGGTGTCCAAATATTTTTTCAGAATCCTGACATGTATGAGGGGATGATGTATGGGTCTTCAGGAGGACTAGGACTTCTGGTGTGAGAGCTTGCCAAGCCCTGTTTTCAGGGCTGCTCATTCACCTTTAAAGTCCACTTGATTCACCCAACTCTCACTTGTGGCTCCAAGAAGGTGTAGCATGCACGCTAACCACACCCAGTAAACCATCTTACCAGATGTGCTTAGCCAGGTTGAGGGTCACTGACAGGGCTCAAACTTGTCAGTGAGTTAGGAAGATGCCTACCCCAAGCATGTGAAGACTTTTCCTGGCAGAATAGGTGGGTGAGAACAATTTGTTGCAAAAGCCATGAAGGCAGTTGAAGCAGGCACTGCGTAGCACTTACATCTGGGTCAGGTATCAAAGACATCAAGGTCATCTACAGCGTCCCAGGTCATCACCAGTCATCTTGACTTTTGCCTTGCCACTAGACTTCAATAATTAGAAACAGAGAGTGAGGCTGACTGACAACTTTGTGCAACTATGCCTCAATTAAATCTAATTCATACACAATTAAGACAACTCAGTTTTCCAGACAGCAAAAAGTCATTTGTAAGTGCCTAAATATTGAATTCTAACCTCTTGGAAAACGAACTATTCAATTCTTTGCCTTCCTAAATAAATCAATAGATTAGTGTTTTGTCTGCAATGTTCTTTCTTCTCAACAAACCTGAGAGCTTATCAGTGTAAATCTGATTATTCCCATTGTACAAATGAAAGAATGGAATATTAGGGAGGGGGAGTGACTTGTCCAAGGTTCTGAATACAATTTACTATCTTTCCTTGAGTCTGAATCATTGTTATGAGCATCGTTTATAACGATGATCTATAAATGTAGCAGATAAAACACTGCTCCTCCCTGCTTCCCTTCTGATTTGTGTGGTTATCATTCCTTGATGCACAGGAATGCTCCTGGAAGGTAAAGGGTGGAACACAAGAGACTGTTCTCCATGTATTGATACATATAGATTTTAAAGATATTAATGTAATTAGTGACCATGACTTCAGAGAACCAATGATGAAACACGCTATGCACATCCAGAGAGAAGTGAAAGACCGAGTACAAAGTGAATGAAACATTATGATATATATATATATGCAAATATACATATTTGTACGTGTGTGTGTGTGTGTGTGTGTGTGTGTGTGTGTGTGTGTGTATGTGAAGACAGCAATGTCTGGCAGTAGATAGAGGAAGACCTGAGTTCAAATCTGGTCTCAGACACTTACCAGCTGTGTGACTCTGGGCAAGTCACTTAACCCTGTTTGCCTCACTTTCCTCATTTGTAAAATGAGCTGGAGAAGGAAATGACAAACTATTCCAGTATCTTTGCCAAGAAAACCCAGAATAGAGTCACAAAGAGTTGGATATGACTGAACCAACCGAATAACAATAACATATATAAATTACCAATGTGTGAGTATATATGTACACATATATGCATATTTACTGTGTATTCATGTATGGCAGCAGCTTGGTGGCTCAGTGGATAGAAGACTGAAATTGGAGTCAGGAAGACCTGAGTTCAAATCTGGCCTCAGACATTTATTAGCTGTGTGACCCTGGGCAAGTCACTTAATCTCTATTTGCCTTAATCCATTGGAGAAGGAAATGGAGAACCATTCCAGTATCCTTGCCCAGAAAACCCCTCGGACAGTGATGGAATGCTATCTATGGTCCACGAAGTTACAAAGAGTTGGACATGACTGAACCAACCGAATAACAATAACATATATAAATTACCAATGTGTGAGTATATATGTACACATATATGCATATTTACTGTGTATTCATGTATGGCAGCAGCTTGGTGGCTCAGTGGATAGAGGACGAAATTGGAGTCAGGAAGACCTGAGTTCAAATCTGGCCTCAGACATTTATTAGCTGTGTGACCCTGGGCAAGTCACTTAATCTCTATTTGCCTTAATCCACTGGAGAAGGAAATGGAGAACCATTCCAGTATCCTTGCCCAGAAAACCCCTCGGACAGTGATGGAATGCTATCTATGGTCCACGAAGTTACAAAGAGTTGGACATGACTGAACAACTGAACAAAAAATGTGTATATGTATATTGTGAGCATGTATGTATGTACAAGTGTGCATGCAAACGCACACATGCACATGTGCGGGTGTACTTGAACCCAGGTCTTCTTGATTCTGAGGACATTTTCCTGTCACTCTTTATCATCTGTAAAATGTGTACATAACTAGGCATATTTTTTGCCTGTAGCATTTACCTCATATTTGTGAAGATTGAATTAGATTTTATAGGCAACATACTTTGCCAGCTTTAAGGTGCTACATACATGTCAGCTATTCATAATACAAATATGTCAGTTTTTTACTTTGCTATCCATGTGATAAGTGTAGGTCATGCCTCATCTATGGGAGAAAGAGTCTGCCTGTCAGTTTTGTATCTGTGACTGTTCCACCAAATCTTCTTCATTCAAAACACTTTCCTCAAATCCTTTCTTTGATGTCACATATACACAATAGGGGAAAGCTACTAGGTTTGGGTCTATGATAAGTGATTTAAATGGAACTCAAAAGAATACAGTGAACGATTGGTACTAAAGCACCAAGAAGGAACACTCCCATCACCATCACCAGATTTATCACCAACAACAAATGCCATCCCTCATATCTAATTACATTATTACAGATAAACTTAAATTTATATCAAGGTGAGCAGATTCAGCAGAATTTTCTCTTCCATGTCCTATTCCAGTCCACTTTATTAGTCACTCCCTGGAAGAATTAGGAAGTTCCCAGTCCAGATGCTCCTTGTTTAATGAGGCAATGAAGAACATTCTCAGCTCAGTTTCTGAGATTTTATTACTCATTGCTGTCCTATTAGCATGTACATGGTGCCATATTTTCAGAATGTTCTGTAATCATCCATTATTTGTTGTAGTGCCCTTGATGTTTATGGGGGTACTTCATGGTAAAAGAAATGTCATCTGTCTTACTTAGAACATATCTTAAATATTGCTGAATTGAAACTGCTGCATCTTTTAGCCCTGGTAATTTGCTGATGAATGAATCTTCATAAATCATGTTTCCCTTCTTTCTGAGTAAAACTACCCTCATTCCATCTCAGGAAGGTAGTTGTACATCTTATAACCATAGCTTTATTTAGTGGTGCTGCAAATGACTCAGAAGTCCTCATGATCTTAAGTAGTTAAATTACCCTCCAAAATAATAGCATACAAAGTCAGAGGTGTTTTTAATTCTCAGTGATTATCTCTTCGTATGTCTATATAATGCTTTCCACAATTTGGTCGGCATCTTCATTTTTCTCCTTCAAGAAGCCTGGACCCTCCCCATTCTGACTGGTGAACTTTCACCTCATCTTCTCCTGTACCAGGCCATCTTGACATCATGCCCTCAAGAGCACTCATGTCACCAATCTACTTCCACCACCATCCTTTTGTGTGTTGCCTTCTCCCATTAGAATATAAGTACCTTGAGAACAGAAATTGACTTATTTACTTGCATTTGTATGTGCATCATTTGGTATAGCATCTGACACATAGTAAATGTGTGAATGCTTTACCCATTTATCTTTCTATATTTATAATCAGAAAATCATTGCAATGGTGCTATTGCTAATATATTAAGAGTGTCGATAAAGACTAATTTAAAATCTATTTGAAATTATGAGTTTAAATTATTAAATGAAATATTAATAAAATTAAAATTATGAATTTAAAATTATAAATTATAGGCAAAGAATCTTATTCTTTAAAAAAAAGATTAATGTTTCAGTTGAATTTCAATAGTGACCAATTTCAGAGTTTGTGGGGAGGTGTTTTTGTTTTTTAACAAGGCTTGACCTTTTATAGCTATTAGTATCTTACTGAGGCCCAGAATGACTTCCCTAAGTGAATTGCCTGAGGTCACACAGGTGGTACATGACAGAGACAGGACTTAAATACATGTCCTGTGATTCTCCTTCCAGAGAATCATTCTGCCTCATCCTCATACTATTAGATAGTCTGTAACATCACAGAAGGGAAGTTCATCCTAGTTATTTTGATCTGCACTTGCCCTCAACCTACTTTTGTGTCAGGTAAAGTCTTCCCCTCATACATGATCAAAGAACTTTTTAAAAAACCATTTAATCCCACATGTATAATCCTAATACTATTCTCTAATTATAAGGAGAGACAAGATGACATAAAAGATAGAAACTCTGGACCTCTAGTTGGGAAGATCTGAGTTCAAATCCTGCCTGTGATATCATGTGTGTGGTCATGGTTCAGACACTGAACCGACCATGACTAGTTCTCTCTGAGCCTCAGGCAACTCTCTAAGGTTCTAAGTTAAGCTCATACGCTAAGTGAAATAACACTTAATATTGTTTGAGCTCCTGTGTTAGAAATCTGTCATTTTCTCTTATCACCTCTAGGAGTCCCCATGAACTGCCCTAGTGTCATATCTTGCCAACTGCTGCTTAACCACAGAAACACCATTGGGAAGATATTTAGCTAATTGGAATCAACGAGCATTTAAAAATAGTTAAGAGCATTTTCTGAGGATTATCCTATAGCTATTCCTCCTATGATACATGAACAGCTAACCTAAAGTTTCATTGATTTCTGAGAATTCTCCATATCGCCAGAGTTACTGTGCATAACTCTTTACTACTCACAGTGAATAAAGTCACATGAGACACTTAGGCTGTGTCCCCAACTCAAGCAGAAGGAAGCCAGGAGGCCACAGGAACAGCTGCCACCCAGTTCAGCATTCCTACTGTGCTTTTTGCTTTAACATGTCTTACTGCTGCTACACAAAGGACAGATAGGACCCTGGAATAATTCCCTCATCCCAAACAGACCTGTTACAGCCCCAGACTTGAGTGTTAAACAGTGACCCTCGGAGGAAAAATAATTTGTTTTCACCATTTAATAATCCATTCTACAAACTTGTGTGTGCTGGACCATATGAGCTCTACTGTGACTCACAGCAATCAGATTTCTTGGGCCAGGTCCACAGTTTTTATTTGCTGAGACTGAAATGGCATTTTCTGCTTTAAATGTGGCAGAGCTTTTAAACACATAAGACTTCTGTCTGTTTTCCAAAATGTAAGTGACTGCTATGGATGTCCACAAAGTCCTGAGCTTTTTAGAGGGAGAGGCACTATGGAAATATTATATTGCTGGGCATGTAAAGATGAAAATCACATTTATCTCTGGAAGAGACTAAATTTGGACTGTGTATCAAGAGGAGTAAAGGATTGATAGAGTTATAGATTTAGAAATGGAAGAGACTCCAGAGACCAATAGATCCAACTCTTTCCATACAGGTGAGAAACTCAGGTAAAGAGTAGTTAAGTCACTTGCCCTGGGCTATATATCTAGTAGGTAACTGAGGTGGAATTTGAACCAGGTTTCTTGATTCCAGATTGTATCCTCTCTGCACCTGGATGTCACCTAAGAAATATTTAAGTGAAAAACAAGACAGACAACAAAGAAAAAGCAAGAAATTGTTTACCCTTCATTGTTAACCCTGTGATATCAATAGAAATCAAGGAATAGTTCCAGCACATTTAGTGGACCCTGTGGTAAATTTAGAAGCGCAAATGAACAAAAGTCACACAAGACAAATAAGTGTGGATGGGTTGCCATCAGCTTATTGTAGAGACCAGGAATAATTTCCACATTCTACCCACATTGATAACAGATATCATAGAGTTAGAACATACAAAGTCATCTAGTCCAACCCCCTAACTGTATAGATCTGGTAAATGAGGTTCAGAGATTTTAACTTGAGCAACGTAACACAGAAGCAAGTGGCAGAGCTGGGATTTGCCCCAAGTCTCATAACTCCAATCAACCAATATTTTTAAGTACCTACTCTGTGCCAGGCACTGTGCTAAGCACTGTTAGAAACTCCTTTCCACTGTACCACATGCAGTATATTCTGGGCAGGTTCATGATTTTCCTTAAAATTATTTTTGGTAAAATTCTGATCTATTTTGGTGTTGCCTTATGAAAAATCCAGATGTGTTCAGAATGGAAAAAAATAGTTCATATTTCTCCGAAGAAATCTAAAGAAAATGGTTAATTTGCCTCAGTTCCCTGCAAAGGTCACCTATACCCTTATATTTCCCTGCATTTACTGACCCCACAACTCCAAAATTCACTTAGTCATAAATGTCAGCATAATCAAAGAGAATTATTTTGGTTTCCACTGTATTTATTGCAAACTGAAAACTCTAACATTATGCTATATCTTCAGCTGATACCCAAGACTCAGGCTCAGGAATAAAAAGGATAAGTTTTGGGACTCAAAAATGCATGGATACCACTTGTTTAATCAATGCATGTGTATTTTCATTCGGAATATCATAACCAGGAGTTATTTCACAAGTGATTCAGAAAAACTGACTCAAATAGTTATCTGTAAAATATTAATGACAATAAAGATGGGCTAAATGTTTTCAATTCTTTCATTCCCTCTTTCAAGCATAGCAGAATGAGATATGTGAAAACTGGAGCATAAGCATGAATAGGTAGACTGGGATAGAGATGGAGAAGCAGAGCTTAAGTAAAAGATGTAGTCAGACAGTTAGAGAACTGAAAAAGACAGGATTCCTTGTGTAGACCTAAAAGTAAAGGCATGGGACCTAAGGTACTGATGAGGGTTCACCATGAATAGGAACCATGGTAAGATCAGTGAAGATGGTTGGTTGAAGCTTGATCAACAGCCAGATATTAGGGCCAGAGTAACTAGTAATGAAGGTTCTAGGGTTCGTGGTGGAGAAAGTCCAAGGAATAGTTTCTAGAGGGACTCTATTGTTCCAAAAAGAATCTGGGGATGATTGTTGCCTTAGACAACTTGTGTCCTCACTCTAATCAATTCTGTCCTGAAATGGTCTCTCCTAAGGCTTTATGCCAGATATGTTCAGGCAATCCTTGCTCTCAGTGGAAGTAGCAGTAGCCATTACCCAGCAGCACTTAGGCAGTTAGTGGCGTAATACCTAGAGTACTGGACCTGGAGTTCCAATCCTGCTTCAGACACTTATTGCGCTGTGTGACCTCCCTAAGTCCCAAATTCCTCATGTGTAAAATAGGGATATCAATAACACTTACCTCCCAGGGTTAAAAAAAAGGATCAAATGAGGTAATATACATAAAGCACTATATAAATGCTAGCTATCATTATTATAATTATCCTGTCCATGTAGGATGCAGTGCTACAACTTGTAACTCCATTTGGGAGAGCTCTGGGGGTTGGGTGGATAATTCCTCAAGGCTCTCTTCATTATATCTTCTTCCTCTAGGTCCTAGTATCTCACCCACCAACAACTACACTTTGACTAAGGCAAGGGTCCTAATAGCTTGACAAGTGTCTCACACATCTCAATCGCTGATCAAAAACATGAAATACTAGGGAAAATATGGCTTAGCACTAAACTACTTACTAATACACTATCACTGGGGAAAAAAATCTGGGTATAACATTAAATCAAAGGATCATAGATTTAGAGTTGGAATTTAGAGATTATCTTCCTCATTACTTGACTTTATCATTACTTGACCTAGAAAGGTCAAGTAATTTGTTTGAATCTACATCCTTTGGTCCTGAATAAAGTGTTCTTTCCATTGCATCACACTGATGATGGATCATTTGTTTCTTCTCAATATCCAAAGGACATTATTATTCAGAAACAACTCCAAGAATTGAATGTCCTAACAGACTTTTCATTTACCCTCCCTCCAAGGAGGGAATTTCCTATAAGGAGCTCTTTTGTCATTTGAGGACTCCATCCACCATGTAGTAGGGGCAGGGGGAGGAAACAAGCTAGATTTGGCAAGCCATAAGAACTTGGTGTGAAGCCACAATTTGCCACTTATCAACCTTGCAATTTTGGACAAATTATTTCACTCCTCTGGGTTTCAGTTTCATCAGCTATAAATGAGAAGGTAGGATTAGATGATCCCTAAAGCCAGAACTAAATATATGATTCCACAATCTATATTATTCAGAGCCTTTTTCTTAACAAAGGCCCTACAGTCTCTCTGCACCCCACCCCCTCCACCAGCAGTATGACTGCCTCTTCAAGTCAATCTTGAAGCCATGCAAGGTTCCTCTTTTTGCAAATGCAAAGATGAGAAATTTAACGGCATAAATATTTGTATCTGAAGGACAAAATTTTATCAGAGAAACAAAGTTGATGTTCAGTTGCCATTTGTATGGGGAATAATCTGGTGTGCTAATTACCCTCCTGCAAATTAAAGTGGATTATAAGCAATTGACTTTAAAGTATATTGAGATTAAAGTTTCTCAATAGATTTTTTTTTTCTGAGATGACCCCATGGATACAATGCTGGGCTTGTCGTCAGGAAGAGTCATCTTTCTAAGTTCAAATCGAGCCTCAGATAGGTTCTGGCTGATATGTTATTTTGCATATATAAGCTATCCTTTTTCAATATTGTAGTGTAGGCATTGATTTCTCTCAGTTTATTGCATAGGAACACATTGGGTGGAGGAAGGATATAATTTAATTTATTGTGCTTGTTTTTGACTTTGTATCTCTCTTTAGGTTACTACATGTACATCGAGGCATCTAATATGGTTTATGGGCAAAAGGCACAACTGGTGTCAACATCTCTAAGAGGAGTCATTGGAAAGCACTGCCTCATGTTTTTCTATCACATGTATGGAGCAGGAACTGGACTCTTAAATGTTTACTTGAAAAAGGAGGGTTATAGAGAAGAGTCCCTCTTGTGGAGAAGAAGAGGCGAACAGAGTATTACCTGGCTAAGAGGACTGGTTGAATATAGCTGTGAAAGGCAGCATCAGGTAAATGAAATAAACTGAAACTCAGATTAAGGGAGAATCTAAATTCAAATCTCTCAGCTGGTCTTTTTGGTTTTTTCTTCTAAAAAGAAGGCTGATTTCCTTCCTGTTCAACATCACAGTTGATTTCATCTGACAATTCTGAGCAATAGTCTGCTCTTGTAATCCTTTGCTTCTCTACAGAGGGGCTGGGGAACGTTTGATTGAAAGGTCTCTCATAGTATTAATTTTCTTAAACTTCACTCAGACTTGGCTTTCTTTTAGTGACTCTTCATTTAGATTGCTATAATTGCTGTGCATATTGTCCTGCTTTAGTCATCCTGTGTCCATTTGTACAGTTCTTGTTTTCTGAATTTCATATATTTGATCACATTTTTATCAATTTATTTATTATTAGCTTTCAACCTTCATTTCCACAAGATTTTGAGTTCCAAATTTTCTCCCCATCCCTCCCCTTCCTCTCACCCCAAGATGACAAGCATTCTGATTACCCCTTCCACCAGTCTGCCCTCCCTTCTATAATCCCCTTCATTCCCTTCCCCTTTACTTTCTTGTAGGACAAGGTAGATTTCCATACCCCATTGCCTGTAAATCTTATTTCCCAGTTGCATGTAAAAACAATTTTTAACATTTGTTTTTAAAACTTTCAGTTCCAAATTCTCTCTCTTCTTCCCTCCCCACCCACTGTCACTGAGAAGGCAAGCGATTCAATATAGGTTATACATGTGTAGTTATGCAAAACATTTCCATAATAGTCGTATTGTGAAAGATTAAATGTATTTCCCTCCATCCTATCCTGCCCCCACTTACTCTATTTTCTCCTTTGACCCTTTCCCTTTTCAAGTGTTTGCTTCTCACTACCCCCTCTCTCAATCTGCCCTTCCTTCTACCAAACCCCCTTACACCCTCCCCTCTTACTTTCCTGTAGGGTAAGATACCCAATTGAGTATGTATGTTATTCCCTCCTTAAGCCAAATCTGATGAGAGTAAGAGTCACTCATTCCCTCTCACCTCCCCACTCTTCCCTTCCATTGAGAAACCTTTGTCTTCCCTCTTTTATGTGAGATATTTTACCCCATTCTATCTCTCTCTCCTTCTTCCAATATATTTCTCTCTTACCTTTAATTTTATTTTTTTAGATATCATCCCTTCAATTTTATCTATCTATCTATCTATCTATCTATCTATCTATCTATCTATCTATTTCCTCCAACTACCCTAATACTGAGAAAGATCTCATGAGTTACAAATGTCATCTTTCCATGCAGGAATATAAACAGTTCAACTTTAATAAGTCCCATATGATTTCTCTTTCCTGTTTACCTTTTCATGCTTCTCTTGATTCTTATATTTGAAAGTCAAATTATGTATTCAGCTCTGGTCTTTTCAGCAAGAATGCTTGAAAGTCCTCTATTTCATGGAATGTCTATTTTTTCCCCTGAAGTATTATAGTCAGTTTTGCTGGGTAGGTGATTTGTGTTTTTAATCCTAGTTCTTCTTTGATCCCTTAATGTAGAAGTTGCTAGATCTTGTATTATTTTGATTGTGTTTCCACAATACTCGAATTGTTTCTTTCTGGTTGCTTGCAATATTTTTTCCTTGACATGGGAACTCTGGAATTTGGCTACAATATTCCTAGAAGTTTTCCTTTTGGGATCTCTTTCAAGAGGTGATTGGTAGGTTCTTTCAATTTCTATTTTACCCTCTGATTCTAGAATATTAGGCCAGTTTTCCTTGATAATTTCTTGAAAGATGATGTGAAGGATCTTTTTTTGTTCATGGCTTTCAGATAGTCCAATAATTTTTAAATTATCCCTCCTGGATCTATTTTCCAGGTTAGTGGTTTTTCCAATGAGATATTTCACATTGCCTTCTATTTTTTCATTCTTTTGATTCTGTTTTATAATTTCTTGATTTCTCATAAAGTCATTAGCTTCCATTCTCTTTCTTATTTTTCTAATTTTTAAGAAATTATTTTCTTCAGTGGGCTTTTAGATCTCCTTTTCCATTTCGCCGATCATATTTATATATCACAATTTGCTTTACCATGCCCCTGTCAGTTGACATTCATTTTATTTCCATCTCTTTGCTGTCTCCAAAAATGATGTATTAACATTTAGGCATATGTGGGACTTTTTACTTTTTATTTGTTTTCTTTTTCTGTTTTTACTTTTATCTCTTTGGGGCATATGGCCAGTAGTGGGATCTCTGGGTCAAAGAATACGAATAATTTAGTTATTTTTCTCACATAATTCTAAATCATTTTCCAGAAATGATTGGATCTAGCTACAGGTTCATTAATAATATGTATGTATATTTCTACAGCTAGGGCCACTCAGTGGTGCAGTGGATAAAGTACTGGGTCTGTAGTCAGGAAATTTCAACTTTCTGAATTGAAATCTGACCTCAGATAGTAACTAGCTGTGTAACCCTGGGCAAGTTACTTCACTTAGTTCCTCATCTGTAACTGTGTGTTTGTCCTTCATTGCTGAAGAAGACCATGCCATCAGAGAAATGATGATATGACTTGCACTTGACTTTTGTTTTTGAGGGAGGGTTGTGCAGGTCACCAGCCTCACTTCTCCAGAGCCATCTGAATCCAGTGACTAGATATTCATCAGGATGACTAGAGATGACCCAGGACAAGGCAACTGGGGTTAGGTGACTTGCCCAAGGTCACACAGCTAGTGAGTATCAAGTGTCTGAGGTGAGATTTGAACTTAGGTCCTCCTGACTCCTGTACTGGTGCTCTATCCACTGCTCTACCCAGCTGCCCCTCATCTGTAAAATGAGCTAGAGAAAGAAATGGCAAAGCAATCCAGGATCTTTCCCAACAAAACCCCAAATGGGGTCACAAAGAGTCATGTGACTGAAAAACCACTCAACAACAACAAACCTTCTGAAAGTTCCTCAAACAATTTTGGGGGGTGAACTCATCTTTGCCAATTTTCTGGCAAACTCACAGTGGTTTTAATTTGATTTTCTGTTATTACAAATGCTTTTGAGGCTGACTTCATACCATTGTTAATAGTTTAAAACTCTCCCACTGAAAACTATCACACTCAACTTGTGAATAAGGACCAGGTGTCTTTACTTTTGCCCTGCTATCTTGATTCACAGTTTACTGACCCAGCCTGTCAAGTCATGCTATCAGCTTTCCCTAGGTGCTTAGTAAACCAGCTTCTAAGGATATGGAAAGACAGACACACATACCCTGTTGGTAGAGCTGTTCAGTGGCAATCATTCAACTCTTCTTGAATGAGCTTTGGAATTATAATAAGAAAGCAAGTAAACTATTCCTATTCTTTGACCCACAGACCCCCTGCTATGCATATGTAAGGAAGAGGCCAAAAAGACAAAGAAGTCCCAATATATTAAAAAAATTACTTTTTTTAGTAATGATAATAGATGTCCATCGACTGAGGAATACTATGCCACAAAAAATGATAACTACATGAAGCATTTAGAGGAGTTACTGTACAAAGTGAAGTAAACAAAACCAGGAAAACAACATATACAGTAACTATAACAACGTAAACAGAGAGAATAATAAAAGTAATAAAACTGAACACTTTATGATTATAATGAACATGCTTAGTTCTTAAGGAGAAATGAAAAAATGTACCACCTTCCCTTCTTTGCAAAGGTGGGGAATGGTATTTGTGCTGAGCTGATCTCTCTCTCTCTCTCGCTGTCTCTCTCTGTCTTGTCTCTCTCTGTCTCATCTCTCTCTCTCTCTGTCTCTCTCTCTCTCTCTCTGTCTTGTCTCTGTCTCTGTCTCTGTCTTGTCTCTCTCTGTCTCATCTCTATCTCTCTCTGTCTCTCTCTCTGTCCCTCTCTCTCTCTGTCTCTCTCTCTCTCTCTCTCTCATCTTTGTTGCAGGGGATAACGATAGCTTGATGGGTAAGAGAGAGAGCAAAACATACATATAGAAATAACAGTGATAGAAAAACAAAAGATATCCCCCCTCCAGCTTGTTTTTTTGAAATCCTTCAAATCCCTTCAAATCCTTCAGCATCATGGCAATTAGAAGCAACAGAGTAAAAAACAGGTAGTTAAATTCACACAATAACTAAGGGAAGCAGCTAACCTGGCCACATTGCCTTCCATTATTGGTACTTACTGATATATAGTTAAGAGATTTAAGGAGAAAAAAATAGCAGAGGCTGATGCTGGTGGGTAATTAGAATGACTGAAACTACATATATTTTTGGTGAATTTGATTGTTTGCAAAGAGACATTGAAATACAGATAATTGGATCTAGGCAAGGGCATGGCTTCACTATTTGAGACCCTCTAGAAATTTCTCTGATAATTCTCTCTCTTCATCTTTCCTGATATGCTGGCCTGTAGGAATGAGAGAGAGCTGAGAGTTATGTCTGCATTTTTTTTGTCCTGGCCTCTTATGTGTACTGCCCATGCTTAGTAGATTTCCCAGCACCTTGGGGGTAACCTTCGTAGGTGAGTCAAATATGAGATAATGCCACTCTAAAACACCTAGGCTGCACCTTCAATAAAACAACTTTTAAATTCTGCTTCCATCAACTTCAGGGCATACTGGCAGCACCATGCTTGAAGATTATATACCTTCTGCATATTACCATTGCACTGTCGCAATTACATTATTTTCCTAAACATACGTATGTGAGCTCAGGTTTTAAAGGAAAAGAAAGAAAAAGTAATTTATCTAAATAATTAAGTGATCTCTCCATCCCTCAGACATATATACAGGAATTTGCTCACTTCCAATATTTGCCCTGAAACTGTACAGTTAGAAATCTAGGTACCTGAGAAAGCAGTGTTTAAGTTGCTAGTAGTACACTTTGAGTCCTTTGCTTTTCCTGACAGCAACTAGTGCTGAGTAGGTAGCTATGTGGTACAGTAGATAGAGCACGGGCTGAACATCAAAGAGACTCAACTTTGTGAGTTCAAATCAGGCTCAGATTCTTATTAGCTGTGTGACTCTGGGAAAGTCACTTAACCCTGTTTACTTTAGATTCCTCATCTGTAAAAGAAACTGGAGAAGGAAATGGCAAACCACCTCCAGTATCTTTGCCAAGAAAACCCCAAATGGAATCACAAAGAGTCAGAAATGATTTAACATCAACAAAAAACTAGTGCTGAGTACATGCTTTTAACAACAGGCATTTGTTATGACTTTCAGTATAATTAAATCCTTTTGATAGAGCTAGGTCATAGCAGTGTTTTTTATTTATGGTCATTTCCCAAGAAAACATTTATATTTTAGCATATTTTTCTTTACTTTTCTAGACCACCTAAGTTAGATATACTTTTAGAATAACTAAATCTTTTTGATGAAGCTGAGTTATAACACAGAGTTTTAAACTCTAAAGTTATTTCCAAGGAATACATTTATATTTCTGCATTTTTTCTTTAGTTTTCTATACTACCTAAACTAGGGTAAGCGGAGTAAATGTTAACAAACCAAAATAATATTAAATATCTAAAATACATGTGGGTTCAATTGTTTTAAGATGTAAAAGAATTAGTTCTATTATTAACAAATGTTCCATGGTCTAGTGCTTCAAGATTTTGGTGGTGAATCAGTATTTACTTACAGTAGCAAAATAGACTATTCTAACCTTTAACAAACAAAATGAGTAATCAACATGCATATGTGGCAAGAGAGCCTATGTAATTACTTGGGGCATATATTCATTTTTTCGGACTGGCCTAGTGGAAGTTATCCATAGTACATGATAACCTTGCTTATAATTGGTGCTCAGCAAATGTTTGTTGATAACTGACACATTGTATGGATATAGGATAGTAGAACAGGTCATGGCCAAAGAGCACAGAGGTACACTAGCATGATTCCAGTTCCACTCTGGAAAACTTTGGTTTAGAGTGGGTGTCATACTGAAACAAGGAAGACTTTTCTAACCAGGGCCTATCCTGGATTATCGGACAACTCCTAAGGGAACTTGCTTTGGTGCCACCTAACTAATACAAGGAGTTAAGACAGGCTGTCTAAGATCCCCAGAAATATGTCAGAAGAAATGTGCAGTTGCAAAACCAGCCTATTCCTGACATAGGTCACTTTCTCCAGGATAAATACCTTCTAAAATCTTATCTGTTTAGGATCCATAACTCTATGGCAGACCTGTGACTTCTAAAACTGCACTGGAATTCAGGGGTTCACTATAGGTCCCTATAAGATGACATTATGACATAGATATACTTATAGATAGATGGGTCATTGGCCTCTCCTGCCACCTTGAATGGTATTTCAGGGAGGTGTCTTTCCATGCATCCATTGTAGTGAATTATCACAAGAACTAAAGATTAAGTAATATGCCTCCCTAAATTCCAAACTTTGTAACCAAAGGATTGATTTTGGCCCCGCAGAAATGCTGACCCTTAGTGGATTAGGAACTTGAAAGTCATTCTCTACATTTTTATTTTGCACAAAGCTGTGCCTATCTCCTTCCTAATGATTTTCCTTCTCCTCTTCTCTGCTAATGTTATTCCATAGGGATGTTAAATAAATTCTCAGTTCATAGAAATTTCAATTTCTTTGTATGTTATCCATTTTGCATTACTATGACTGCAGATTTGTGAGCCTCCTGACTCAATCACAGATTACCTGAGCTAGGGGTGTGGAACCTGTGGATTTGTTTTATGAAGTTTGGATTGAGTCAAAGGACCACACTTGAAGACCAAGAGGGCCACATATGGCCTTGAGGCCACAGGTTCCGCACCCCTGACCTAAGCTGTAACTTTGCCTTGCAGCTTGGCTATTTTGTTTTCTCACCACAGCTTTACAGATCAAAAGTCATCTTGTTTTCCAATGAAAACTCTTAATTTCTCTCTTCTCCCAATACTATCTTATCTTCTTGGTTTACAGCCTTCCCTCACTTTTCCCTTTTCCTGTGGTCCCATATCAGTAGAATATTTTTAGAGTTCTTGTTGCTACCATTGTTGCTGTTTTCACGTTGGCTATATTACACTGTATCTGTCATCAAAACTTCTCTGACATATTAACTTCAAGTCATCTTCAAAGGCTTGTTAACTGCCCAATTTACATTCCTTTGAAATATTTAACTCAAATCGTAAACCAATCCAAATGGGAGACACTTGCTCATTACTATGTAGACTGCCTATCTTTTCTGAGAAGGATTTGCTAACCATCAGTCTCCCTGAGGTATTAATTGGGTCACTAGCCAGTGTCTTGGAAACCTTATTACTAGCGAAATAACTCAGTCCTTTACAACTTCTGTTTTTAGAGCCAGGCTCTAAAATCAATTTTATAAATAAAATCAATTTTATTCTCAGAGTCTTTAGAGTAGTGAGACTGATCCCCCTTTCTTCTGGTGGCTCCAGTTCCGATGTTATACTGCTCAGCATGACAAATGTACTTCTGTATACTTGATCAATTAATTTAATTCTACTTGGTTTGTCCATTTACATGTGTACACATCTTCTTTAATACTCCTTTGAACCTGTTATGTCTTTGATATGGGTACTAACTCAAGGTCAGGTGACAACCTCTCCATACCTGCCCATCCTTTGTGACTCTAGACCATGTCCTCCCACAAATCCATCATCAAGTGTCCAATCCAATCAACCTCCTGCTTGTCTGCTGTCATATGGATATTAATGGAACATGCATGCTACTCATCCTGTGTTCTATTGAACATTGAACACCCAAACTCTGGGTGAGTTTTTTCTCTGCAAAAAGCCACAATACTCTTAAATCCAATGCAAACTGTTTTTCAGATTGTTTTCGAAGCTATTCGGGGTGCATCAATAAGAAGTGATATTGCTATTGATGACATTAAATTTCTGGCAGGACCCTGTACAGGTAAAGCTTATTTATTTTTCCTAATTACACAAGCTTGATTGAAATGGATTTTACAAAGTGATCTCAGTCTGGCTTATTAGATGTTTCTCTTTGTCAGTAGAAAAAAATAAGTATTGTTCACTACTTGTTTTTCTTTCGCAGAAATAGAAGATATGACTCAGCAGTCATCAGGATTTTCTGAAGATCTGAATGAAATTGAATATTAAGAAACATTTTCTAAGTTGAATGACATGCCATATCAACTAAATAACTGAACAACTGCACAACCTCTCTCCCATCTTGAAAAAAAAAAGCAATTGAATACTGAACAGTTTAAAATATTTCACTGGTTTGTAGAAAGAATTTGGAACACCTTCCCTCCTCACTTTCGCAAGATTACTGACTCAGGGTTTTTTAGACCTTTCTGATTTTATTTTTTTTTCTTTCCTTTTTTTGGCATGTGACAACTGTTACTATTTGTACAGGCTATTCTATTTTGCACAGATCTTGTATCTTAATATTTTTATTGATTGTAAGTCATTTTTAAAGTTCACAGATCAAGGTAAGAAAAGAGGTACAACAGGGCTGTATGTAATAATTTTGTGCTGATAGGCCCTCAGAAATAGCAATGGGCACATTAAAATATGCAACTTGGCAAGACATAGGGAGTGGGGGCTTCCTGGTAGGCCCTGGGTGTCCCCAGATGGGGCCAGAATGACCCACTGTGGCTATGACCTTGGGGTATAATCCAAGACAACATGTGCTCACTTAAATCTGCATTCAGTGAATGTTTGTATTGGGTGGAACACTGGTCTTATAGGCATTTGGTTTGGTTTTAATTTCAAGAATAATAAATGTTTAAAGTAAGTAGTATTGGATATTGCTAATATCCTGCAGATTGAATGCAGTTTTTCATAGTGACAAGTTTGTTTGGAGAAAAGTCTTTTACTCACTGTACCTTGTGTTCCATAAAAATGAATTTTTTGCTACTTGTTGCCACAGCAATTACTATAATGAACCTATTAGTCATTCTTGTGTATGACAAATAGGCCTCCATAAATGTTCTAGCACCAGTCATTTAATGTGATATCATTGTACAGTAGCATCTTATTTTTTCCCCTTCAAACTATACTTTAAAGAAGTCACCAGTCTTCAGTGAGCATGTGGGTAGAGATTACACATTTTTATAAAGCAGGTCTGAAACTATTTATGCACACACTCCCACCACTTTTTATAAATATATTAAATAATTTTGGTGTGGTCAAATGTTTTGATAGTCAAGTTTTAAGAAAGCTGGATCCAAAAAGTTAAATAGAACTACTGGCTATTATTGAACTTTTAAGATGGTCTATGCATCTATATACCTTGTCATGATGTTTTAAATGACAAAAATATCCAATAAATGAAATTTTAAATTATCTTCTTTTTGGTTTCATTATGTAAATAAATTTGCTTACTAGTACACAAAGAATTGTGTGGAAAGCACATTGACCTGGGAGTTTTGTTTTGTTTTTCTTTTAAAGCTAAACATTCTCAGAGAAGCTGCATATAAGTATAGAGGATAGACTATTAGAAGGCATAGAGAAGGGAAATGGATTGTCACAAAAGAACAGCTAGTAGCCATATTTGGCTAGAATGTGAAGGGAAGGAGGCAGTGCAATACATGAAAATAAGTCTGGAAAAGTAGGTTTGAATTAAATTGTGCCAGGCTGGGAAGTTTGTATTTTATCATATTAGCAATGAGGAGATAATGGAGATTTTTGAACAGGGAAATATCTTTATCAGACCTGCATTTTGGGAAGAGTATTTGGGGAATTGTAGATTAGAGAGGGAACAAACTAGAAACAGAGAGACCAATTGGAAGACTATTGCATTTAATGTCATAAAAAGTATCTATGTAAATCCAAAAGCAAGCACACTAGGAGAATGTACTGAAAACTTTCCCATTAAATGCAGAAGTAAAGCAATGATGACCACTTGCCTCCACAATTATTTCATATGGTTCTAGAAATCATAAAAACACTAATAAGAAAAAAGAAAGATGTTAAAGGCGTGAAGACAGGCAAACAGGTAATAATGGTCCCTATTTGTTGATTACATTATAGTTACTTAGAAAATCCTAAGGAATCAACAAAGATATTAACCATGATCATGCTGAAACATCAACAAAGTTTCAGACTACAAGGTAACCCCACAAAAATCGGCAACATTTTTAGATAACAAAATCTAAGAGACAATAATAAAAAGGGAAATTCCATTCAAAATAACTACAGTAGCCATAAAATATTTGGGGATCAATCTACGAAAGCACATGAAGTTTTTGATAGCTTCGATTACAAAGTACATTATTTTTTCCTTCGGAAGGGGGAGGCAAGACAATTGGGGTTAAGTGACTTCCTCAAGGTCACACAGCTAGTAAGTGTCAAGCATCTGAGGCTGAATTTGAAGTCATGTCTTCCTGACTCTGGGGCTGGTGTTCTATTTACTATACCACCTAACTGCCCCTCAAAGTACTTCTTAACAAAATAAAGAACAACTAAAATAAATGAAGTAATATTCAGTGCTTGTGGTTGAGTTGCATCAATATAATAAAAAAATTAAAATACTACCAAAATTAATTTACAGTTTTAATTCTTTACTAATGAAACTATCAAAGTTTATAACAAAATTCATTTTGAAAAAAAGATTTAGTATATCAAGATAAATATTGGGGGAAAGGTTGGAAATGGAAGGGGAAATCACACTTCCAAATCTTAAAAATATAAAGCATCAGTAATTGAAACCATTTGGTGCAGGCTGAAAGATAGAGAAGTAGATCAACGAACAGACTAGACAAGGGTTAATCAGAAACAATGGGATACAATAACCTAGTGTTCAATAAAGCAGAACACATAAATTAGGAGGAAACTCCCTATTTGATAAAAAAAATATATTGCTGGTAAAATTGGAAAGCAGTCTGGCATAAGGCAGGCTTAGATAAACATTTTATAACATATTCTACAATAACTTCAAAATAGATTCTAGCTGCATAATCCTGGGCAAGTCACTTGACCCTGCTTGCCTCAGTTTTCATCAGCAAAATGAGCTGGAGAAAGAAATGACAAATTTCATTATCTTTGCCATAAACATCTTGACCACAAGGCCTATAATTTTTCATCTTTGTATTCCTTTCACTTACTGAAGTGCCTCATACAGAGTCGATGCTTAATAAATGTCTACAGAATTCAATTTTAGTAAATGAAGGAAAGAGATAGAGTGATTTGCGGAAGTCCCATAATGTCAATCAATCACAGCACTCAGAATGACATCTTTTCTTTTCTTTTTTTATAATTTTTAACTTTTATTGATATATTTTGTTTTCACGCCACTTTTGTTTCCATAAGAATCCCTCCCCACCACAAAGAGGGCAACACTCCTTATAAGGAAGCAGTAAAAAGAGAGGAAAAAAGTTCACCTAAAACAAAATATATCAACCAGGTCTGATGGCAGATGCAGTGTTCACACCCATAGTTCTTCACTTTTGAAAAGAAGAGAAGGAAGTGTACTTTTCACATCTCTTCTCTGTGGACAAGAGGTCATAATAATTATACATTATTCATCTTGGAGGTTCTTTATTTTCATTTTTGTTGTAGTCATTATATGTATCTGCTTACCCTCACTCTGTACCGGCTCATGTAAATCTTCCTATGTTCTCTGAATTCTTCATATTCATAATTATTTATGGCACATTAATATTTCATTATATACACATACCACAATTTCTTTAAACTATCCCTTATTTCTTTGCAGACTCTGTGCTTCCTCTACTAATATTTTATATGTTCTTTTTCTGATTTAAATTCTAAGCCATAACTCGGGTTAGACTAGAGTTTGCTAATTATTAGCTCCTCAGCCCTACTTGCCTGTCTATTTAGACTTTAAAACTACTGCTTGCCCTGAAACCTATTACTTTTCAGCTCCTTAATTCTTATAGTAACTGTTTATATTCCTCATTTGTTTATTACTAATTTCTGCTAATTGCTTATCCCTTCTTTCTTGCTCAGCTCCTTGGATTATAGAAATTCTCACTGTATAATTCTGAAGAAGGGTGAGACTTAACCCTACTCTTGCTAGCTTAGGTTTCTGACCTAATGTTTACCTTGAATTCTATTTGCCCCTAATCTGCTGATACACACACACACACACGTGTATGTGTATGTATATATGTATCTGCATGTGTGCACAAGGCATATATGTCCATGTATGTGAATGTGCACACACATATACATGCATACATACTCTACATGCCTTTGGATGCTTACTCTGATGCTACCATAACCCCAGCATTACAACAATGTAAAAACTCAGGTTTTATTACTTCTCAGCCAATCACATATTTGAGTACTTCTGGTTTGTCTTGTGTGGAATATAATACTAGCTCTATTCTGCTAATGTGGCTCTATATGTATACTAACCCTCAGCCCATATTTGCTGGGCAAAATATATTCCTTAATTAAAAAAAAAAGGAAATGCTCTTTTTTTCTAATCTCTATACATTTCTAAAACACAACAAACCACTTAGAGTTCTGTCAGTCAACAAGTTTGTCATTTTAAAGGATCATAGTTTCAGTAAATTTAGACCTGGAAGGAAGCTGAGAGGCCATGTAGTCCAGCCTCCTGAGTTTACACATGAGCAACTGAAGTCCAGAGAGATAAAGTGTCTGATCCAAAGTCACAAAGACTTTGTGGTGGCAGGGCTGGGATTCAAACCTAGATTTTCTGACTCCAAATTCACTTTCCACTGTAACCCTTACACACTAACTCATGGTTATGAGACTCTCTCTTTACTGATGGAGTTGAAAGCCTTACCCTGCATGAAGTAGGAGCAGAATAGAGTTGGTGAAAATAGAAGAGTTCCAACCTTCTCCAGTTCCCTTTTGAATTGGGCACTCCTTGCTTTGGGCACTCCTTGCTTCTAGCTTCAAGAGAAAGGCTGGAAGAGGTTAACCCCTTTTCAAGTTGCTAGAGAAAAATATTCTGGGGTGACATGAGGGAAGCTGGAAGACTTCATCATGTGCCTATCCCCAGTTTGCTTCTCTAGAGACTTTAAGGCACATTGCCTGATATGAGATAAAGGACTGTCTTTTGGTTGAGGTGAGTTACCTCCCTCTCAGAGAGTTCCTTCACTCTGTATTGCCTGGTATATATCATCTTATGTATAACTTCTTTGATTTGTGTTTCACTACCAATTTGGGTAAATATTTTCTTGGATATTCATTGTGTGTGGTGTTCATTGTGGAATCAGCTTTAGGTAGGAAAAAAGATTAGGTCTTGGATATAAAATTTGGAGGTCCCATTTTCCCTCCCCCTGCCCCAAAATGTCAAAGCAATCAAAAGTTAGAATACTATGTTATGTTAGACATTCAAGAACAGAGTGACTTTCCCAAAATCCCGGCCACTCTTTTCAAAGAGGCAAAACAAGACAATGGAAGCAGGAGGTGAAGGGATTTTGTCCAGTACTAAGGCAGTAGATTTTTCCCTGAAGTAGTAAAAGAGTAGAGAAGAGAAATAACACTCCCATTACTGTCTCTCCTCCTGACTGTCTTCAGGCCAGCAGATAGGGCAGCCATACCTCTTCCACTGATTCTCTATAAACAGCACTGTAGAGGAAACTGCTCCATTTCACAGCAACTGCAATGTGACATCTCCTAAATTTCCCACAAGGATGACATCTTTCTCCTCGTGATATTTCCCTCCTTTTTCTCCTCACTAGCCCTGTAAGGGAAGACTCTTGAATTTGGAAACCTAGATAAGTAGTTCTTTCCCTCCCTTCCGCACCCCCACAAACACTTAAGTCTTTTGATTTACCGTCCCCTATGGGTATGGCAAAAGGCAGGTGACATATGTGACTATGAACTTAATTTGCTCAACTTCTATGTACCTTGATTTATTCATCTGTAAAATAAGAATGATAAGAAGAACTTGTGCTTGTATTGGAGAAAAATGCCTTAGAAGCCATAGGGTGCTAGATAAGTGACAGTGACTATTTTTTTTTGGACTTCTGGTAGATGTAAATTCACTTTGGAAACATCAAAAACCCCAGTATTAGTTTGCACAAAACTCCATATGGCCTTTTTAAGTCCCCAGTCACATAAAATAAATACAACTCTCCCACGCTTTCGTGGGCAGGAGAACCAAATTGGCTATGACATAAATTTCCCTCAAAGCAAATCATATTTGTTAATCATAAAATACAAGATGTTATAATTATTGAGAAAAGTCATCAAATATATTTGAGAACTTTTGGTGGAAAAAAAAGAAAACAACAATAAGATGTTACTTAATGTCATGCTCTGATGGACATTGCAGCACTCCCAAAGTATTACTCTCTCTTCAGAAAACTGTAGGTCATACTCACCCAGGCTGTCTTCCCAGCTTAGCACTCCCTCTTATGGTAAGATCAGGGAAGACTTTGGTCAGATATGTTTGAATCCTTATTAGTTAGCAGAGCATAGAGAGTCTTTCCCTGTCATATAGGCTAGTTTTCACCATGACCTGAGAAATCTGGCCAGGTTGCTTCCCATGGGCAATGAAAGTTGAGAGAGCGATTTTATTAGCCTTATTATTAGCCTTAGAATCCCTGTTCATCTCAGCACAAAAAACACAAGACAAAATGTACTAATCATAAGAGTAGGATGAAACCCCAAGAATATCACTGATATACTGATACTCCTAAATATGGAACCCTACCCCAATATTCTGAATTACCATATATCTATAGATATGTAGTTATATCTAGATGTAACTACATAACCATATATCATACATAGTTATATACATTACATATCTATATCATATATATCATACCTATATAATAAGTATAGGTATTGACATACCATACATGTCAAACAGACATATAACTGTATATAATATATAGCTATACCTATAAATATTATATGTAGATATAACTACATATCTATAGTACATGGTATCATATATGTAGATACAATATATCTACATATATCATGTAGTTATATATGACATCTATCGTATTTAACTATATATGATAAATGGTTATGTAGTTTATCCAGTTTTATACACACACACACACACACACATACACACATATGTATTAGCTCATAATATTGGGGTAAGGTCATATATCTATCTAAGATCTATACATATATAATTAGCTATGACTATGTGTGTGTATATATAAATATGTGTAGTTACATATATGTAATTATATATAAGTATAAACACATATATAATTGTAAACAGATAAAATTGTTCTGGTTTTTTCAGAACTAATTTGGGCAGCTAATAATTAATATAATCAGTTTTGGCTCTGACAATACTTTAAACAGTCTTATTCTTAATGAATAAGCTAGAGAGTAAAGAGGAATAGCTGTTCCCAGTGACTATCTGAAAGCTACCAAGCATGCATCCTGACAATTGTCTCTCATCGTATTTCCATGTATAGGAGATATGTCAACCTCCTTTCCACAAGATCTTATGTCAGAGATTTCATTGTAACAATCACAGGATTTAGAGCTAGAGGACATTTTAGAGATTTTTCTAATCTAATCCTCACATTTTACAAATGAGGAAACTGAGGTCAGTAGAGGTTAATTAGCTTGCCCAAGGTCACAAAGATTATTACTAATAGCAGTTAGGAAATGAACTCTGGTTCTTTGACTAGAGACTTAGTTAGTATTCTTTCATTCATTAGCATACCGCACCAATGGTGATCTCACATAGGCAGACTTTGCTGACTACAAGGACTAACCACTACCGTTGGCTGCCTTCTTTTTCCTCTTGGACCATAGTAACTTCTCCAGTGCCTAGAGAGCCCTACTATACGTTAAGATATGACGATCACAGAACTTTATTTCTCCTCTTTTGCTTTTACAGAGTGAATGCGGTATTATGTGTGCTATTTGGTCCATTTAGATTATGTGTACATCCACATGGGTCTGCCCGGATGAGGTTCAAATGAAGTGATATTTCAAGGTATCTTCCCTTCACCCTTCTCCGAGGGAGACTTTGATCCTTGCCAGAAAGGGAAGTAGGAGGTTGGAGCCAGAAACTGGTCACTCTGCTCTCCTCAGAGAGAGGTATTACCAATGTAGAATATTTATCTGCTCTCTCAATTATTGTTAGTCTAGGGAAAATAACTCTTAGGTACAAGCTATGCTCCTGATTGCTATCCCTTAACAGGAAAGGAGTTCCACAAGCTATATATCCAAAACTTAACCTCCTTCCCACCATCTGCCAATTGTAGAAAGAACAAGATAGAGAATAAACCATTTCATTCAAATCAATATCAAAACATAAATCAGAGAAAGTATATATAGGAGAATATATAGCAGATAGCACTGAAAGTGAATGAGTTCTTCCATTGGGAGCAACATAATCAACTCAACCAAGAGAAAGAGAATCATAGATTTCACCCAACGGGAAATTCCCCAAAGTCTCTACTGTATTCAGCTAGGTATAGAAATATGATTGAGTTCGCCTTTTCCTCTATCTATTGTTTTCTTCCCAGACTCTTTCTCTCTCTTCAGGGACCTAAGGGGAGTCAGGGACCATGTATCTTTTCTCTCAAAGCCAGAAGCTAGAAGACCCGAAGAGAGCTTCTCTCAGTCTCTCACCAACTTGTCCCACACGCAGGCATGAAACACTGAATAATCAATCTCCACCAAATGAGAAGAGTTTTAGTCAGTTGGCTTTTGAGTTACCTGTTACATTAAGGTAGTAGCAGTGAGTCATAGAACTAAGTTATAAGAACACACTGAACCAAGAGAAGCAAGATCAATCCATCAACAAACATTCAAGTGTCTACTATGTCCTAACTAGGTGTTAGAGAAAAATGAAAATCTTCATCCTTAAGAAACTTGAATTCTATCATGTTATATTCTACTTTTAAAATTCCTTAAGGTTGAGACTTCTCATGAGGGTTATCTCCAAAACAAGATATTCAATTAGGGTTTCAGTGTTGCTTCATTCAATTCTTCACCCAACAAGCAATGATTGAGCTTCAAGTATGTGCAAGTTATATGAGGTAGGCACTGAGTATACATTAAAAAAAAAAAAAAAAAAAAACAATCCTTGCCCTAAAAGGAACTTACATTCTTCAGGATATTTTGTATTTCACATCTGAGTAGGCTTTTTTCATTGTTATAGATTTGGAAATGCAAAACCAACATATTTTCTTAATATAATTATAAATCACTTTGAGATTTATAGAATATTTTATTCATCTACACTAACCTGATAATTTTATTGATGAGGAAACTAAGGACCTGGAGATGAAATGCTTGACTAAATTCACATACATAGTTAATGTTAATGCTAGGAATAGAACTTCAGTTCCTTAATACCCTAATGCAGTGTCCTTTTCAGGATACTCTCCTACCTTGCCTTTAAAGGATGATATCTATCTCTAGTCTAAAATTCATTACATTAATATCACTTCCATTTTTAGGAAACAGCATGAGGGCCTGTGATCTTATCTAGTGACAAGTAGCAGAGTTTCAAAAGGTAATTCAAGTTAACACGTCCCTGAAAATACAGAAAGGAGTCATTGAAGAAGTTGACATCTAAGGTTAGACATGATTTTATAGAGGAGAAAGAGACCTCCCAAAAGGCCTTGATGAAAATGTACCAATGTATTTTAATGCTCGTTGGGAAAAATATTGTAGATAAAGTTTGCCTGACTTTTAGCAAAACATTTGATAAAAGTTCTCCTGCTACTATTACGGAAAAGATGAAGAGATGTGGGCTAGATAATAGCAATGGGTTCTGAAATGGTGGAATGGACAGACCCAAAGAATAGTATTAATGGTTCCATATCCATTCAGAAAGCAGTCTCCAGCAGAGTGTCCCAGAAACTGGGCTTGGGTCTATATTACATAACACTTTAAAAATTAACTTATTGAATAAATATAGAGATTACATCCTTTCTAAATTGCAAATGACACAAAATTGGAAGGGATAGCAAGAGTAGGAATAAAAAAATAATTTTGATAGGCTAGATTACTGAGATGGTCTTAATAAGATTAAATTTAAGATATAAATGTCCATGATATAAAAAGGATAACTCAGATCATTTGCAAAGTTGCTAAGTGAAAAGAATAACATTTGATAGGAGAAATGGTGCTACCTGCAGCTGGTAAGATGGTTGAAACGATGCTTGACAAATTGTATACAAACAACTCTGCTTGCAGAAAATTCAGTGGGAAGAAATGACTATATATCAGAAGCTGTTTTTTCAAAAAATTAATTGAAAAACTGAAATGTTGCCATTTTGCATTGCAAATGGATGATTCAAGAAACAATAGAAGATATTCATTTAATTTTTTGTTATTTAGTCATTTCAGTCATGTCTCTTTATGACCCCATTGGGGTTTTCTTGGCAAAGATACTGAACTGATTTGCCATTTCCTTCTTTAACTCATTTTACAGATGAGGAAAGTGAGGTAAGCAGTTTTAAGTGACTTGCCCAGGGTCACACATTTAGTGTCTGAAGCTAGATTTGAACTCAGAAAGATGAATCTTTCTGACTCCAGGTCTGGCACTTCATCTACTTTGTTACCTAGCTGTCTCACTCATTTAATTACATAACATGCCTTGCAAGATGTTAGGGAAGATTTATTACTTTACAGATCCATTTACGTAATGCCGTATCAAGATCAATTGCTAGGATAACAGGTGCATTGTTAATAAAAATTATGTTGTAATAATAATATTTATATTGAGCTTTAAGGGTTGCTTTTTTAATCACTTAATATATGAATAAGCAATGTTCACTTTATTCTACAGATAGAGGAGGAGGCACAGTGGGTGTTGGAGCCACAGTTGGACTTAGAGTTAGGAAAACTTGAGTTCAAATTCTGCCTCATGAACCTTTACTAGTATGACCTAGGCAAGTCACTGAACCTCTTCCAGCCTCAGTTTCCTCATCCCCCACTCCACAAAGTGTACTACCTCCTTCTGGGAGAATAAAAGCTCCTTGAGGGCAGGGACTATCACTTTTTGTGGTTTTGTCATCGGGATTCAGTACAGCATGTGACTCAGTGAAAGCACTTAATAAATGCTTTTTTAATTTATTCATAGGTATTTTCTGCTATAGCTGATATCAAGACAAGCTGTTGAACTTCGCTGGTGGTTTAAAAAAGTAACACTATCACTATTATACCATATTTTCAGAAACTTTGTACCAAAATACTCATCACATTAATATTGTTAGACATAAGAAATTATTTTTTAAAAATACCAATCAGCATATACTATTTTTTTTCAATTTTTAACATTTTTATTTAAAGTTTTGAGTTCTAAATTCTATTACTCTCCCCTCCCTAAGATAGTATTAAATATAAGTTACACATATGCAATTATGTAAAACATTTCCATGTAAAATATTTCATTTTGTACAAGAAGACTTGAATAAAAGAAAAAAAGAGAGAAAGTGAAAAATAGCATGCTTCAATTTGTATTGAAACAATATCAGTTCCTTCTCTAGAGGGAGATAGTATGTTTCATCATTAGCCCTTTGGGATTGTTTTAGATCATTGTACTGCTGAGAATAGCCAAGTCATTCACAGTTTTTCATCAAGCAATATTGCTTTTACTGGGTACAGCATTCTCCTGGTTTTGTTCACTTCACTATGCATCAGTACATGTAAGTCTTTCCAGGTTTTTCTGAAATCATCCTGCTTGTCATTTTTTATAGCACAATAATATTTCATTATATCACAGCTTGTTCAGTAATTCCCCAACTGATGAGCATCCCTTTGATTTCCAATTCTTAGCTATAAGAGCTGCTATAAATTATTTTTGTACAAATAGGTCCTTTTCCTTTTTTTTGGATGTTTTTGGGATATAGACCTAGCAGTGGTATTGCTGCATCAAAGGGTATGCACAGTTTGGTTGTCCTTTGGGCATAGTTCCAAACTGCTTTCCAGAATGGTTAGATCAGTTCACAACTCTACCAACAATGCATTAGTGTCCTGGTTTTCCCACATCCCCTCCAACATCCAGCATTTTCCTTTTTCATCATACTAGTCAATCTGAGAGGTGTGAGGTGGTACCTCAGAATTCTTTTAATTTATATATCTCTCATCAATAGTGATTTAAAGCATTTTTTTATATGTCTATAGATAGTTTTGATTTCTATGCCTGATAATTGTTCATATCCTTTAATAATTTATCAATTGAGGAATGACTTGTATTCTTATAAATTTGATTCAGTTCTTTATATATTTGAGAAATAAGGCCTTTATCAGAGATACTTGTTGCAAAATTTTCCCTCAGTTTTCTTTTTTCCTTATAATTTCAGTTACATTGGTTTTATTTGTGCAAAAACTTTTTAATTGTATATAACCACAATTATTTATTTTACATTTGTAATGCCCCCTATATCTTCTTTGTTCCCAAATTCTTCCCTTATTCATAAATCTGACAGATACCTATTCCATGCTCTCTTAATTTGCTTATGGTATTACCCTTTACATGCAAATCATGTACCCATTTTGACCTTATCTTGGTATATGGTGTGAGATGTTGGTCTATACCTAGTTTATGCCATACTATTTTCCAGTTTTCCCAGCAGTTTTTGTCAAGTAATGAGGTTTTTTTTTTTTGTTTTGTTTTGTTTCATTTTTTACAAAAGCTTAGATATTTGGGTTTATCATATAGTACATTACTATGTTCATTTACTATAATGTAGTTGTACCTAATCTATTGCACTGATACACCACTCTATTTCTTAGTCAGTATGAGATTGTTTTGATAATTACTACTTTATAATACAGTTTGAGATCTGGTACAGCTAAACCATCTTTCACATTTTTTTCCATTAATTACCTTAACATCCCTGAGATTTTGTTCTTCTAGATGAATTTTGTTGTCCTTTTTTCTAGCTCTATAGAATTTCATTTTTGTTATATTGGGTAAGCCTACCCATGAAAAATTGTTTAGATCTCAGTGTATTTGTGTGAAAAGTGTCTTATAATTGTGTTCATATAGTTCTTAGTTTTGTCTTGGCAAATAGACTCCCAAGTATTTTATATTGCCTACAATTATTTTAAATGGAATTTCTCTGTTTCTTGCAGCTGAACTTTGTTGGTAACATATAGAAATGCTGATGATTAGTATGGGTTTATTTTATATCCTGCAACTTTTCTAAAGTTGTTAATAATTTCAAATAGTTTTTTAGTTGATTCCTTAGGATTTGCTAAGTATAACATGATGTCAGCTGCAAAAAGTGATAGTTTTGTTTCCTCATTGCCTATTCTAAGTTTTTTCATTTCTTTTTCTTCTCTTATTGCTATAGGTAACATTTCTAGTACAATATTAAATAATAGAGGTAATAATGGGCACTTTTGTTTCGCCCCTAATTCTATTGGCAAGGCTCTAGCTTTTGCCCATTATAGGTAATGCTTACTGATGATTTTAGATATTACCTATCATTTCATAGTAAGCTCCATTTATTCCTATGCTCTCTAGTGTTTTTAATAGGAATGGGTGCTGTATTTCGGTCAAAGGCTTTTTCTGCATCTATTGAGATAACCGTATGGTTTCTATTGATTTTGCTATTTATATGACCAATTTCACTGATAGTTTTCCTAATATTGAACGAGCCATGCATTCCTGGTATAAATCCTACCTGATCATTCCGTATGATCTTTGCGATATATATCTGCAATCTCTTTACTAATATTTTTTAATCAATGTTCATTAGGGAAATTGGTCTATAACTTTCTTTCTCTGTTTTGGCTCTTTGAGGTTTGGGTACCAGCACCAAATTTGTGTTCTAAAAGGAATTTTACCTAGTTTTTTCAAACAGTCCATATAGGGTTATGATTAATTATTCTTTAAATGTTTGGAAAAAAACTCACTTCTGACTCCATCTGGTCATGGGGAGTTTTTCTTAGAAGGTTCATTGATGGCTTGTTCAATTTCTTTTTCTAAAATTGAATTATTTAAATATTTCATTTCTTCTGTTAATCTGGGTATTTTATATTTTTGTAAATATTCATCCATTTCATTTTGATTATCAAATTTCTTGGCAGATAATTTGGCAAAATAGCTCCTATCAATTGTCCTAATTTCATCTTCATTAGTGGTGAATTCACTCTGTTCATTTACTACATCAGTCATTTTCTTCTTTCCTTTTAAAAATAAAATTAATCAATAGTTTATCTCTTTTATTGTTTTTTCCCCATAAAACCAGCTTCTAAGTCTTAGTTCAATGGTTTTCTTATTTTCAATTTTGTTAATTTTGATTTGCAGGATTTTTGGATTTCTAGGATTTCCAATTCAGTGTTTAATTGGAGATGTTAAGTTTGTTCCTTCTTGAGTTTCTTTTTAGCTGTATGCCCCATTCTTTGATCTGCTGCTTCTTTATTTTGTTGATGATTTTTCTCTTTGATCGACTTGTTTTTTTAATTTAATTTCCAATTAATTTTTAATCTCTCTTTCCATTGTTCATTATTGAATGTAATTTTTATACCCTAAAAAAGATGGGCTTACTATTTCTTCTTTTCTGAATTTGCTTGTGAGGTATGTCCTAATTCATGGTCAAATTTTTTATAGGTGTCATGTACTGCTGAGAAAAAAGGTATATTCCTTTCTATTTACATTCAATTTTCTTTTCTTTTTTAAATTTTAATTAATTTATTTATTTCTGGTTTTCAACATTCATTTCCAGAAGATTTTGAGTTCCAAATTTTCTACTCATCTCTCCTCTTCCCTCACCCCAAAACACCATGCATTCTTATTACCCCTTCCCCCAATCTGCCCTCCCTTCTATTACACCCCTCCCTTCTTTTATCCCCATCTTCTCTCCTCTCTTGTAGGGCAAGATAGATTTTTATACCCCATTGCCTGTATTTCTTACTTCCCAGTTGCATGGAAAAACAATTCTCAACATTTGTTCCTAAAATATTGAATTCCAACTTCTTTCCCTTCCTCCCTCCCCACCCATCCCCACTGAGAAGGCAAGCAATTCAGTATAGGCTATATATGTGCAGTGTTGCAAAAGACTTCCATAATAGTCATGTTGTAAAAGACCAAGTATATTTCACTCCATCCTATCCTGCCCCCCATTGATTCTATTCTCTCTTTTGACCTAAAGTGTTTACTTCTAATTACTCCCTTCTCCCATTTATCCTCCCTTCTATCATCACCCTCATACCCCACTTACCTCTTTCTCCCCTACTTTCCTGTAGTGTAAGATAAATTATCATACCAAATTGAGTGTTCATGTTAGTCACTCTTTAAGCCAAATATGATGAGAGTAAGGTTCACATTTTTGCTCTCACCTTCCCACTTTTCCTTTCCATTGAAAAAGCTTTTTCTTGCCTCTTTTATGAGAGATAATTTGCCCTATTCCATGTCTCCCTTTCTTCTTCCAATATATTCCTCTCTCACCCCTTAATTTTATTTTTTTAGATATCATCACTTCTTATTCAATTCACCCTGTGCCCTCTGTATATATATATATATATATATATATATATATATATGTGTGTGTGTGTGTGTGTGTGTGTGTGTGTGTGTGTGTGTGTGTGTGTGTGTATAATCCCTCCAACTACTCAAATACTGAGAAAAGTTTCAAGAGTTACAAATATTATCTTTCCATGTAGGAATGTAAACAGCTCAACTTTAGTAAGTCCCTTATGGTTTCTCTTTTCTGTTTACCTTTTCATGCTTCTCTTGATTCTTGTGTTTGAAAGTCAAATTTTCCATTCAGCTCTGGTCTTTTCATCAAAAATACTTTAAAGTCTTCTATTTCATAGAATGACCATTTTTTCCCCTGAAGTATTATACTCAGTTTTGCTGGGTAGGTGATTCTTGATTTTAATACTAGTTCTTTTGACTTCTGGAATATCATATTCTAAGACCTACAATCCCTTAATGTAGAAGCTGCTAGATCTTGTGTTATCCTGATTGTATTTCCACAATACTCAAATTGTTTCCTTCTGGCTGCTTGCAATATTTTCTCCTTGACTTGGAAACTCTGGAATTTGCCTATAATATTGCCAGGAGTTTTTATTTTTGGATCCCTTTCAGGAGGTGATCTCTGAATTCTTTCAATATTTATTTTATCCTCTAGTTCTAGAATATCAGGGCAGTTTTCCTTGATAATTTCATGAAAGATGATGTCTAGGCTATTTTTTGATCATGGCTTTCAGGTAGTCCCAGAATTTTTAATTTAGTCTCTCCTGGATCTATTTTCTGGGTCAGTTGTTTTTCCAATGAGATATTTCACAATTTCCTCTATTTTTTCACTGTTTTGGTTTTGTTTTGTAATTTCTTGATTTCTCATAAAGTCATTAGCTTCCATCTGCTCCATTCTACTTTTTAAAGAACTGTTTTCTTCAGTGAGCTTTTGAACCTCCTTTTCCATTTGGCTAATTCTGCTTTTTAAAGCATTCTTCTCCTCATTGGCTTTTTGGACCTCTTTTGCATTTGAGATAGTCTATTTTTAAAGGTGTTATTTTCTTCAGCATTTTTTTGGTCTCCTTTAGCAAGCCACTGACTCACTTTTCATGATTTTCTTGCATCACTCTCATTTTTCTTCCCAATTTCTCCTCCACCTCTCTTACTCAATTTTTCAAAATTCTTTTTGAGCTCTTCCATGACCTGACACCACTGCATATTTGTTTTGGAGGTTTTGGATGCAGAAGTCTTGACTTTTATGTCTTCCTCTTATGCAATGCATTGTTTTTCCTCATCTGAAAGGATGGGAGAAAATACCTATTCACCAAGAAATTAACCTTCTATAGTCTTATTTTTTTCCCTTTTGGGGGGCATTTTCCCAGTCAGTTACTTGACTTTTGTGTCCTTTGTCAAGTAGATGAAACACTCTAGGGAACTATAAGTTCTCAGTTCCTCCAAGGTGGCACAATCAAGGGAGAGGTGTTTACTCTTCTCCAGGCCTGTGCTCTTGTCTGGGAGCAACCATAAGCACTCTTCTGCCTAGGATCTGTGAGTAGGATTCCCTGTCCAGAACCTCCACCAGTCTGTGCTCCTCCTCACCCCAGGGACCACCATTCAGGGCTGAGACCCAGATCAGCAGCTCGATTCCTCCAGAGTATTTAGGCTGAGGGCTACAAAAATGGTGCTGCTGCTGCCTGGGACCATGGCTAGACCACATTCCCTTCTCACCAAGATGAAAGAGCTTTCTCACTGACCTTTGAAGTGATCTTTGGCATTTATGGGTTGAGTAATCTGGGAACTGCAGCCTGCTCCAGTCCTGTCCCTGCTGTGCTGCACAGTGAAGGCTGAATTGTGCTCCTTGGGCTGTGCTTCACTCTGAGACTGGTGTAATAGACCTTTCCTGTTGCCCTTCCAGGCTGCCTTGGGCTGAAAATCTTTCACTCAGTTGTTTTGTAGCTTCTGCTGCTCTAGAATTTGTTTATAGTCACTTTTGTACGTATTTTATGGGCTGTGGGGGAAGATCTTTTACAGGTCTATCCTTCTACTCCATCATCTTGGCTCTGTCCCCGCTCTATTCAATTTTCTACAGAAATCTACTGTATCTTCTTTCTTATTTTTTAAATTAGATTTATCTATTTCTGAGAGGAGAAAGTTGGGTTCTCCCACTAGCATAGTTTTATAATCTATTTCCTCCTGAAACTCATTCAACTTCTTAAAAAATTTACTATATACTATACTATATCATTTGGTGCATATATGTTTAGTATTGATATGACTTCATTGTCTATGGTCCCTTTTAGCAAGATCAAGTTTCCTTCTTTATCTCTTTTAATTAGATCTATTTTTGCTTTTGCTTTATCGGAGATCATGATTTCTACCCCTGCTTTCTTTGCTTTAGCTGAAGCATAATAGATTCTGCTCCAACCCCTTCCTTACCTTTACCCTGAGTGTATCTCTCTGCTTCAAATGTATTTCTGGTAAACATATTGTAGGATTCTAGTGTTTAAGACATTCTGCTATACCCTTCTATCTTATGGGTGAGTTTATCTCCATTCACATTTATAGTTATGATAACTAAGTGTGTATGTCCCTCTATGCAATTTTTTTACTTGTTTATTCTCCTCTCCCTCTTACTCCCCACCCTTTCCCTCCTCACAAGTCTTTTATTTCAGATCACTGCCTTCCCCAATATACTCTCCCTTTTATCAGTACCCTGTCCCCCTTCTATTATCCCCATCCTTTTTTACTTCCTTATAGGGTAAGATAGATTTCTATATCCATCTGTGTGTCTTATTCTCTCTTTGAGTCAATTTTGATGAGAGTAAGGTTTGAGCTTTGCCCCAATAACCACCACAACTTCCTCCTTTCATAACTCTTTTTTGTGAAACAATTCACCCCATTTAATCTTCTCCCTCCTTCTTCTAATGCAATTTTCTTTCTCATTCTTTTACTTTGTGTTTGGGTGTATCATTCCATTAAAGTCACCTTTTATCTACAACCTCTTTCGACATATACTCCTTCTAACTGCTCTTACAGTAGTAAAGTTGCTAAGATTATAAGTATTATCTTGTCATATAGAAATATAAACAGTTTAACTTTATTGAATTTCTTATATTTTTCTTTCTTGTTCCTTTTTTACCTTTTTATGTTTCCCTTGAGTCTTGTATGTAGAGGTCAAATTTTTTATTCAGTTTTTGTCTTTTAATTAGAAATGCTCAAAAGTACTCTATTTTATTAAATGTCTATTTTTTTCCCATGAAAGATTACATTCAATTTTGCTGGGTAGGTGATTCTAGGTTGAAATTCGAACTCCTTTGCCTTCCAGTATATCATATTCCAAGCCCTTCAGTTCTTTAATGTGGAAGCTGCCAAATCCTGTGTAATCATTACTATAAGTCCACAATATCTGAATTGTTTCTTTTCAGTTGCTTGCAATACTTTCTCCTTGATCTGTGAGCTCTGGAATTTGACTATGATATTCCTGGGAGTTTCATTTTGGGATCTCTTGCAGGGGTGATTGGTGGATTCTTTTAATTTCTAATTTAACCTCCAATTCTAATATATCAGGGCAGAGTTTTGGGTTTTTTTTTTTTGTTTTGTTGTGTTTTTTGTTTTTTTACAATTTCTTGAAAGATGTTGTCCAGGCTTTTTTTTCTTTGCATGGCTTTCAGGTAGTCTAATAATTCTTATATTATTTCATTTGGAACTATTTTCTAGGTCAGTTGTTTTTCCAGTGAGAAATTTCACATTTTCTTCTATTTGTTCACTTTTCTGATTTTCTTTAATCATATCTTGATGTCTCATAGAATCATTTCCACTTCTTCAATTCTAATTTTTAAGAAAGTATTTTCTTGAGTGAACCTTTGTACTTCCTTTTCCATTTGTTCAATCCTATTTTTTAGGGAGTTATTTTGCTTGGTAAATTTTTATATATCTTTTCCCCTACTATTGACCCCTTTTTCATGATTCTTTTGCATCACTCTCATTTCTTTTCCGAACTTTTCTTCTGCTTCTCTAATTGGCTTTTTAAAATCTTTTTAAAGCTCTTCTAGGAATTCTTTTTGGACCTGAGACCAAATTACATTTTCCTTTAGGGGGCTTCATATGTAGCAATTTTGACACTTTTGTCCTCTTTTAAGTTTATGCCTTGATCTTCCCTATCACCATCATAACTTTCTATTGTCAAGCTCTGCTGTGTGTGTGTGTGTGTGTGCTCATTTTTCTGCCTTTTTTCTGACTTGATGTTTTATGCAAGACTTGAGCTCTGATCCTGTACTGCCTCAAGCTTTCTGTGGTAGGGCTCTGGGTCTTACTGCTGGTTTCACTGGGCTTTAGGGCTTAGCTCCTTCTTTTCTTTGGAGAGTAGGCTTCTGTTCTGGCTTGTACTGAGGGTGGGATCTCCCTATCAGCCTCCTCTGGGTGTAAAGTTTAGCTGTTGACATGCGCCAGGGGTGGAGCCTTGCTTCTGGGTTGCTAGGTCAACAGTCTTTCTGGTGTCTGGGCCTGGAAGAAGGATATTGTTGCTGATCTGTCCCAGGGGTGGGAGTTTCTGCTAGGTTAGCTGCTAGATTTCTATGGAAACACAAGTTTCTCCACTGATAGGCACCAGTGGCAGGGTCTCCCTGTTGGCCAGCCCCTGGCTTCACTGTTTACTGGTCAGAAATGGGGTCAAGACCTTGCTGTTAGCTTGTGCTGAGAGGTGGGTTTGCCAGGATGGGACCTTGCAGCTCAGCACAAAATTCTCATTTGCCTAGGGGGCTGCTAATTTGCAGGAGGGCAGGGCCTTGTTTGTAGATTGGCCCAGGTTTGGAGCCTTATTACAAGGGCCCCTGCTGTGAGGCTGGCTGATACTACTGCCCTTGAACCTTGCTGTCCTCTTGTCCTAGTTAAACAGATCTTTCCTGTGGTGCTGGTAAGCTTCTTCCCTGCTCCTAGATCAATTCTGAGGCAGTTTTCTAGTTGGAGGGGAATTTGGGAGGGCTTCAGAGGGTTCCTCACTCTATCATTTTGGCAATGGAAGTCTACTATATGTTATTTTTATTGTATGTTTAAGATTTGTATTGTTAGCGGGGTGGAGCCAAGATGGCAGAGTAGACACACATACACAGGGTCTCCCCACACAGTCCATAAAATACCTGTAGAGAGGAACTCTCAACAAATTTTGGAGCAGCAGAAGTGGAGAACAACAGAGTGGAGGAGATTTTCAGCCCAGGGTGACCTGAAAGGCCCATAGGAAACATCTGTTACACCAGACGTGGAGCTGAGCCTAGCCCAGCCTTGGCCGAACTGCGCACAGCTAGTGAACAGCCCCCAGGGGTGGAATTTCCAGTCTCAGAATCCCCAGTTGTAGCAGCAGCAGTGGGTGCACAGATCCCTCAACCCACAGGTGCCAAAGATCAGTGACGTGGGTTTTTTCAACTGGCCAGGAAGGGAGAAGGGCCTTCCCACAGCTCCAGCCTCAAGCAGCGACTCACAGATGCCACACTGGCCAGGTAGCAGCAGTTCTTGGCGACCCCTACATCAGTCCACATGCATTGTTGGATTGTAAAACCCCTGAGGGCCCTAAGGAGCTGAGTCTTACCCCAGCCCTTTGTAAAGGCCCTGAGGGAGCTGGTCTTTGTCTCACACTGAATGGTGGCCCTGCTCATCCTGATTATCTGAAATCAGCCCCCAGTGCTAACTTGGCAGAACTGGAGGCCAGGTGGCTGTGGAGAGGTAACTGCTAAGATTCTGGACACAAAAATCTCTCCTGCATCCAGACCAGTACACACTTGATTGTGTCACCTTGGAGGAACAGAGATATTACAGATTCCCAGAGTATACCCTACTCTTGACAAAGGACCCAAAAGTCAAGTAACTGGTTGGGAAAATGCCCAAAAAAGGGAAACAAAATAAGACCATCGAAGGTTACTTTCTTGGTGAACAGATATCTCCTCCCATCCTTTCAGATGAGGAAGAACAATGCTTACCACCAGGGAAAGACATAAAAGTCAAGGCTTCTGTATCCCAAACATCCAAAATAAATATTCAATGGGCTCAGGCCATGGAAGAGCTCAAAAAGGATTTTGAAAATCAAGTTAGAGAGGTGGAGGAAAAACTGGGAAGAGAAATGAGAGAGATGCAAGAAAAGCATGAAAAATGGGTCAATATCTTGCTAAAGGAGACCCAAAAAAATGCTGAAGAAAATAACACCTTGAAAAATAGGCTAACTCAATTGGCAAAAGAGGTTCAAAAAGCCAATGAGGAGAAGAATGCTTTCAAAAGTAGAATTAGCCCAATGGAAAAGGAGGTTCAAAAGCTCACTGAAGAAAACAGTTCTTTAAAAATTAGAATGGAACAGATGGAAGCTAATGACTTTCTGAGAAACCAAGAAATCACAAAACAAAACCAAAAGAATGAAAAAATGGAAGATAATGTGGAATATCTCATTGGAAAAACAACTGACCTGGAAAATAGATCCAGGAGAGACAATTTAAAATTTATGGAATTACCTGAAAGTCATGATCAAAAAAAGAGCCTAGATATCACCTTTCATGAAATTATCAAGGAAAACTGCCCTGATATTCTAGAACCAGGGGGCAAAATAAATATTGAAAGAATCCACAGATCACCTCCTGAAAGAGATCCAAAAAAAGAAATGCCTAGGAACATTGTGGTCAAATTCCAGAGTTCTCAGGTCAAGGAGAAAATATTGCAAGCAGCTAGAAAGAAACAATTCCAGTATTGTGGAAATACAATCAGGATAACACAAGATCTAGCAGCTTCTACATTAAGGGATCGAGGGCATGGAATAGGATATTCCAGAAGTCAAAGGAACTAGGACTAAAACCAAGAATCACCTACCCAGCAAAACTGAATATAATACTTCAGGGGAAAAATGGTCTTTCAATGAAATAGAGGACTTTCAAGCATTCTTGATGAAAAGACCAGAGCTGAATAGAAAATTTGACTTTCAAACACAAGAATGAAGAGAAGCATGAAAAGGTAAACAGCAAAGAGAAGTCATAAGGGACTTACTAAAGCTGAACTGTTTACATTCCTACATGGAAAAACAATATTTGTTACTCTTGAAACTTTTCAGTATCTGGGCAGTTGGTGGAATTACACACACACACACACACACACACACACACACACACTCACACACAGAGTGATCACAGAGTGAATTGAATAGGATGGAATCATATCTTTAAAAAATGAAATTAAGCAGTGAGAGAGAAATATATTGGGAGGAGAAAGGGAGAAATAGAATGAGACAAATTATCTCTCATAAAAGAGACAAGCAAAAGACTTTTCAGTGGAGGGAAAAAGAAGGGAGGTGAGAGAAAAAACATGAAGCTTACTCTCATCACATTTGACTAAAGGAAGGAATAAAATACACACTCATTTTGGTATGAAAACCTATCTTACAATACAGGAAAGTGGGGGAGAAGGGCATAAGTGGTGGGCGGGGGAGATGATGGAAGGGAAGGCAGTGGGAGGAGGGAGCAATTTGAAGTCAACACTCTTGGGGAGGGACAGGATCAAAAGAGAGAATAGAAGCAATGGGGGGCAAGATAGGATGGAGGGAAATATAGTTAGTCTTACACAACACAACTATTATGGAAGCCATTTGCAAAACCACACAGATACGGCCTATATTGAATTGCTTGCCTTCCCAAAGGGAATGGATGGGGAGGGAGGGATGAAGAGAAGTTGGAACTCAAAGTTTTAGGAATAACTGTCAAGTATTTTTCTTGCTATTAGGAAATAAGAAATACAGGTAATGGGGTATAGAAAGTTATCTTGCCCTGCAGGACAAAAGAGAAGATGGGGATAAGGGAAAGGAGGGAAGATTGGTGATAGAGGTAATTAGAATGCTCGGTGTTTGGGGGTGGCGGGAGGGGAGAAATGGGGAGAAAATTTGGAACCGAAAAATTTTTTGGAAATAAATGTTGAAAACTTAAATAAGTTTAAAATAAAAAAAGATTTGTATTGTTGTAAAACTATAATAATCTTAACTTATTTAAATAAAATATGAATGAAGAAAATTATTTGAATAAATTGTGTTATAAAAAGTGTGGGAGACATAATAATTTTTTATGAAAAAAGAGGGGCATCAGTACTAGAGTTTGGAAACTATTAGATTAAATTATCTTTAATGTCCCTTCCTACTCTAAATACTGTGATTTTAAAGAAACAAATCAAGCATATCTCTAAATAATAAAAACTTGAGGGCATATTTGATCTCAGATTGGCTTCTCTGTCAAACAGTATGCTGGCCACATTAATGACCAAAGAGAAGGAAAAAAATGTGAAACCAAAGAAAAGAAAGAGAAGAGACTTTGATTTATAGTCAGGCTTATAGAGGAAGAAACATGAGCTGACGAGGGAAAGAAGGGAAGAGGTGAATAGGACTCTGGCAAAAGCAACTCTGACAGACGAGGTCTACAACTGCACGAGAAACCTGGATTGTCCTGAGGTATCAATGATCACATACAGGGATGCTGATATATCAGAACAGACTGGATGTAAATAACCTACCATAGTAGGATAAGATTTCCCCTATATCTTAGCCAAAATTCTTATAAATCAAGATGTGCTCTAATTGGTGGTCTATATTTTTACTGTATTTCCAACATACTGTATTATTAAAAGGTTTGAGGGGAAATTCCAAATAAACTCCACTTATTTATTCATGGGTTAGTGTTCATTCTTTTTCTCTCATGAATTTTTAGTCTATACTGCCATCTGAAGGTTAAGGTAGTAATATATTATTCATTACTTTAGGTCTTTCATTGCTACTAAAATGTTTTAACAAAGTAGTGCTTAAATTGGAGTAACTGCATAATCTTTTCATAAGTCATGATTCATGCAAAAATTTTATCTGGCATACATTGTTCATTGTATATAGTTCATTGGCTGTTTATGGATGCCATCTTTTCACTAAGCATTCCTTCCATTTCTTAATATTCTATACCACTAAGTCAGATGAACTAGAGTCTCTGATAGCAGAAAAAATGAAGTATAGTCAATGGTCCAAATTCCATAAAATAACAAGAAGAATAAAAGAAAAGAGAAGAATGTACTAAAATTTTTAACAAAATCACTAGCTGAAATTTCTTCCTTCTCAAAGAGCACCATGACATCAGGAAGGTGATACAATGACTTGCACATAAATTGGATTTAAGTGAGAGAGGGCCGTGCTTTTATATAACTGTTATTTCCAAAGATATTATTTCTTTCCATCCCCACCCCTGATAAAGTAAAAAGAGAGAATAAGTTAAACAAAACTAATCATATCAAGTGAAAAAGTATTTATAATGTTCTATATCCACAGCCATAAATTATATTTATGCAAAGAAGGAAGTAGGAAAATTTTCTCATCTTTTGTCATTTTAATTATATAGTTTTCAATGTTGTGTTTTTGTTCTTCCAATTTAAGTTTTAATTATATAGTTTGTCATTTTAATTATATAGTTTTCAATGTTGTGTTTTTGTTCTTCCAATTTAAGTTCTTGTGGCCCTTGTATATATTACTTTCCTGGTTCTGTTTCCTTTATTCTGCTTTAATCAACAAGTAATTATTAAACTCTTAATCTGTATAAGCACTGTGCTAAGAACGGGCCCACAAAGAAAGACAAAAGCAATGTCTCTGCCCTCAAGGAACTAATATTCTAATGACAGAGACTAAATGGAAACTCATTCAACATAGGTTGATTTCTTATGTACATATTTTATATGCATTGGGTGTAGTATTGTTGCATGACTCAAAAGGAAGTAGAAAAGATATTTCTAGCCTCTTCTCCACAGATCCTTCTTCAAGGGAGACCTTTATTCCTGCCAGAGGGGGAAGAAGGAAGTCAAGGCCAGAGGTTTGTCTCTCTGCCCTCCTCATAAAGAGGGGTACTAGGCTAAAATTATAGCTATTTTGTTCCCCTAGTCTAGGGAGACATGATTTTGAAATCCAATGTAATGCTGTTTCACTAATAGAGCAAGTAGTATTCCCCAAGTTTTGTAATCACATTTTGATTCCTTTCCCATTGAAAACCAGTTCCACAATGAATATAAATAGTACTTAGCCAAGAAAATCATTTATTCAAACCGGTAGCAACATAGAAGCAAAGATAATATCTACAGGAGAATATATACCAGACAACACAGAGTGAAGGTACTGTATTCTCTCTTTGAGAGTGAAGTTACTCAGCTTAACCAAGAGAAAGTGTCCAAGATCTCAACCAAGAGCAAGTCTCATGAAAACTATATTGTAGTCAGTTGAGAATAGGACATGATGAAGACTGCTTCACTCAAGTCTTCCCAGAGTCTCTTCCTTCAGCAAACTGAAAGGAGTTTGGTTTCATCTATCTTCTCTCTCAGAGATGGGAGTCCAAGCAAATGCAGAGCATTTGAAGTGACTTAAAGTTTGAAGAGAAATGAAGAAACTGTCAAAAAGAAGAAAGAAACTCTCGTCTCTCTCACTTTCCCCAGCTCCACCCTGACTCTCATGCAGGGCACAGCACTCCTCTCTACTAAAGAGAAGAGACTCAGATTACATGAGCATATGTGAGGTAATCCCAGATAGAAAGCACTAGCTGGAAAGGAAGTGGAGAGAACTCTTGCAGAAAAGATTTAAGGTGAGCCTTAAAAGAAGCCAGAAAAGCCAAGGAAGTCAAGAGGTAGAAGTGAGGAGAGAGTATATTTACAGGACCATAGAGTATGGGGAGGGGAGTAAGGTCTAAGAATATTGGAGAGATAGGAAGGAGTCAGATTGTGAAGGACTTTAGAGGCCAAAAAAGGGATTTAATACTTGATTTTGGAGATAATAGGGAGCTGCTTGAGTTTATAGAGCAAAAAGATGGGATAGTCAGAAGTATGCTTTAGGAAAATCACTTTGGTAGCTAAATGGAGGATGAGCTGGAATGGGAAGAAACTTGAAAGTAAGGAGATCAAACAGTGTGAGTGGAATGAAGGCAGTATACTCAAGGGATATTGTGAAGGTAGAAATGACAAGACTTGGCAATAGAATGGAATGAGATTGCAAGAGAGGAGTCGAGGATAACACTGAGGCTGTGAGCCTAGAAAGATGGTAGTGCCCTCAGGAGTAATAGGAAAGTTGGAAGAAAAGGGAGTGCTGAAAGTAGGGAGAAATAATGAATTCTGTTTTCGGTATGGTGAATTTGAGATATCTATAAGATATCCAACTTCAGGAGTCCAGTGGGCAACTGGTGATTTAAACCCATGGGTCAAGAGAGAAACAAAGGCTGAAAAAATAACTGAGAATAATCAACATAGAGACAATGTTCATGTGATCACTAAATGAGATTGGATAGTCTAAAATAGCCCAAGGAAAGGGCCCAGGAAACAGTGCAGGGGGATACCTACATTTATAGGGCAGACCAATAGTATCCAGCAAAGAACACTAAGAAGTGGTCTGACAGTTAAGATGAAAACCAGGAAAGAGCAGTATCACAAAAATCTAGAGAAGAGAGAATGTACAGGGGGAAAAAATGATCAACAGTGCTAAAGGTCACAGAGAGGTCAAGAACCATAAAAATTGGGAAGAGACCTTTAGATTTGGCAATTAGGTCATTAGCACATCAGTTCATATGTCTTCCCATGCTTTTCTGAATTCTTTATATGTTTTATATTTTTATGAAATAATAACATTCTTTATATTCATATATCATAATTTGTTTGGCCACTCTCCCATCAGCGGGCATCTACCTTGTTTCTAGTTCTTTGCTACCACAAAAAAGAGCTGCTGCTATGAATATTTTGGCATCCTTTTTTCTGTCTTTGACCTTCTTGGACTAGCAGCGAGATCTTTTGGTCAAAGAGTGTAGACTGCTTAGTCACTGTTTTAAAAACCTTTATTCTACATCATTTTCAAGAATGGTTAAAACAGAGGCATAGCCAAGATGGCAGACAAAAGCCAGGAAGTTGCCTGAGCTCTCTTCAGTTTCCCTCAGAAACAAAATCAAGTCTCTAAATGGATTCTGGAGCAGCAGAACCTACAGAAAGATGGAGTGAAACAATTTTTCAGTTTAAGATTACTTAGGACTTCAGGAAAGGTCTGCCCTACTTGGGTAAAAGGAGAGTGCAGCCTTGCTCAGATGGCATCCAGGCAAGCTAATAAGTGGTTCTTAGCCATAGCACAGATCAACAACCAAGATCACTCCATCCTTGCTCACAATGGGATAGCAGCACAATGGGACAGCTATGAGACCTCCAGTCCCAGCACAGAAGGAAAAGTGCCAGACCCAGAACCCCTGGAAAAACAGGCATGACTAGGCTAAGCCACCCTAGTACAGTATACATGCCACTAGAACCAGACCCCTGACCACCAGTACAAAAAGCTTGAGACAGTACCCCCTGTGCACCAGGAGCATAGCTCACCTTTAAAAGTCACAAAATAGACTAAAAAAATGAAAAACAGAAAAGAGCCCTGATCATAGAAAGCTACTACAGAAACAGGGAAGACTGGACAACAGGTTAGAAAGAGATTTACAGGGGTCCCTTTGCTGGTACCAAGGGCAGGACTCTGTTGCATTGCCTATATATAGATCTGGGTCACAGTCTTGGGTCTTAGTCTCAGCACAAAGAGGAGCACTAACAGAGCAGAAACTGTGGTTGGCAAAGGAGCAGGGACCCTGGCCACAGTTCCTGGATTGAAAAGAATACTTGTGGTCATTCACAAACCAGTGCACAGTACAGGAGAGTAGTAAACCCATCTCTCCCTAGATCATACCACCTTGGAAGGGTCAAAAACTTACAGATCCTCACAATTACCTCTGAAAATAGCTAGACAAAAACCTGAAGCTTGGGAGAGTGCCCCCTCCACTTGGGAAGCAGGGTCCCACTTTAGTATACAGAGAAAAGCCAAGAAATAGGCTGGAAAATGAGCAAATAGAAAAAAATTCCAACCACAGAAAATTACATACACTCAGAAGAAGACAACAAAACCAAAGTTCCCACATCCAAACCCTCAAAGAAAAATATGAATTGGTCTTAGGCCATGGAAGAGCTCAAGAAGAATTTTTAAACTCAAGTAAGAGAGGTAGGGGAAAAATTGGGAGGAGAAATGAGAGTGATATAAGAAAATCATGAAAAAAATAATCAACAGTTTGGTAAAGGAGACACAAAAAATACTAAAGAAACTAAGTTTAAAAAAAACAGAATAGGCCAAATGGTAAAAGAAGCACAAAAATCCAATAAAGAAGAGAATGCCTTGAAAAGCAGAATTGGCCAAATGGAAAAAGAGGTACAAAAGCTCACTGAAGAAAATAACTCCTTGAAAGTTAGAATTGGGCAAGTAGAAGCTAATGATTTTATGAGACATCAAGAAACAGTCAAAGAAAATCAAAAGAATGAAAAAAATAGAAGAAAATATGAAATATCTCATTGGAAAAACAACTGACCTGAAAAATAGATCCAGGAAAGATAATTTAAGAATAATGGGACTACATGAAAGTTATGGTCATAAAAAGAGCCGAAATATCACCTTTCAAGAAATTATTGAGGAAAACTGCCCTGATATTCTAGAATGATAGGGTAAAATAGAAATTGAAAGAATTCACTGATCACCTCCTGAAAGAGTTACCAAAATGAAAACTTCTAGGAATATTATAGCCCAATTCTAAACCTTCCAAATCAAGGAGAAAATATTGCAAACATACAAAAAGACACAATTTAAAAATCATGAAGTCACAGTCAGTATAATACGAGATTTAACAACTTCTACATTAAAGGATTGGAGGGCTTAGAACAAAATATTCCATAGGGCAAAAGAGCTAGGATTACAACCAAGACTCAACTACCCAGCAAAACTGAGCATAACCCTTCAGAGAAAACATGGACATTCAATGAGACAGAGACCTTTCAAGTATTCTTGATGAAAAGACAAGAGCTGAACAGAAATTTTGATTTTCAATTACAAGATGCAAAAGAAGTATTAAAAAGGTAAAGAGGAAAGGGACATTATCATGGATTCTATAAGGTTAAACTATTTATATTCCTACATTGGGAAATGATGTTTGAACTCTTAAAATGTTTCTCATTATCACAGTAGTTAGGAGTATACACAAACAGAAACCAGAGATGTGAGTTGAATATGATAGTGTGATTTTCTGAAAAAATAAAATTGAGGGATGAGAAAGAAGAATGCACTGGGAGAATGGGAAAGGGAGAGGTAGAATGGGATAAATTATCTGGCATTAAAGAGGCTCAAAATAGATTTTACAGTGGAGGAGAAAATGGGGAAAGTGGAAAGGGGAGCACATACCCTTACCATCATCAAATTGGATCAAAGAGGGAATAATATACACATTCAGTTGCGTGTAGAAATCTATCTTGCCATATAGGAAGGTAGGAGGGAAAAGGGGTAAAGGGGGGAGGGGAGAGAGAGCTGATAGAAGGGAGAGGAAGGGCAGTTTGTGAAAGGTAAAAATCAGAAGGAAAACACTTTTCAGAATGGAGAAAATAAAAGGAAAGAGAGCAGGATATACAGGGAAAATAGGATGGGGGAAATTACCACATAGGTGGTAATCATTACTGTGAAAAAAAAATTACAGTGAGTTTCTCTGACAAAGATTTCATTTCTCAAACATATAGACAACTGAGCCAAATTTATAGAAATAAGAGTCATTCATCAGTTGATAAATGGTCAAAGGATATGAACAGGCAGTTTTCAGACAAAGTAATCAAAGCTATGTAATCATGTAAAAAATGATCTAAATCACTACTGAATAAAGAAATGCAAATTAAAACAACAATAAGCTAGTACCTCACACCTGCCACACTGACTAATATGACAGAAAAGAAAAATGATGTGTTGCAGGGGATGTGGGAAAATTAAAACACTAATGTTCTTACTATTGGTGAAGTTGTATACTGATTCAACCATTAGGAGAGAAAATTAGAACTATGCCCAAAAGGTTATAAAACCATGCATATACTTTGACCAAGCAATGCCATTAGGTCTGTATCCTAGAGATTTTTTTAAAAAGGAAAAGGAGATATGCATACAAAAATATCTATAGCAGCTTTTTTAGTAGTGGCAAGGAATTAGAAATTGAGAGGATATGCATGTATTGAGGAATGGCTGGATAGGCTGTTTTATCTGACTGGGATGGAATACTATTGTGCTTTAAGAAATGATGGGCAGGATGCTCTCAGAAAAACATGGAAAGAACTGATGCAAAGTGAAAGGAGTAGAACAAGAACATTGTACATGGTAGCATCAATATTGTATCTTGACCTACTACGAAAAACTTAGTTATTCTCAGTAATACAATGATCCAAGATAATTTTATAGAATTTATGATGAAAGATGCTGTTCATCTTGAGAGAAAGAATTGGTAGGGCTTGAATGCATATCAAAGACAATTTTTCTTCGCTTTATTTTTCTTGAGGATTTTTTGTCCATGTTTTCTTTCACACAATGACATACATGGAAATGTGTTTTGCAAGATGAAACATGGATAACCTATGATCAATTGCTTGTCTTCTCAAAATAGGAGAAGGGGAAGAAGGGAGGGAATTTGGAAATCAAAGTTTGAAAAAAGAATGTTAATACTGTTTTTACATGTAATTGGGGAAAAAATGAAATATTAAATAAGATTTTAAAAATACAATTGGCCAAATAGAAAAGGAGATACAAAAACTCACTGAAGAAAATAATTCTTAAAAATTAGAATTGGGCAAGTAGATGCTAATAACTCGATGAGACATCAAGAATCAGTCAAACAAAATTGAAAGAATGAAAAAATAGAAGAAAATGTAAAATATCTCCTTGGAAAAACAACTGACATGGAAAATAGAATGAGGTGAGATAATTTAAGAATTATTGAACCACCTGAAAGCCATAATGAAAAAAAAGGGCAGGCAGTATCTTTCAAGAAATTATTAAAGAAAATGGTTCTGGTATCCTAGAACATGAGGGTAAAATAGTAATGAATGCACTAATCTCCTCCTAAAAGAGATCCCAAAATGAAAATTCCAAAGAATACTACAGTCAAATTCCAGAATTATCAAGTGAAGCAGAAAATACTGTAGGCAACCAGAAAGAAACAATTAAAATATCAAGGAGAAATGGTCAGAATTACCCAGGATGGAAGGCTTACAATATGGTACTTTGGAAGGCAAAGGAGCTTAGTTTACAAGAAAGAATCAACTGTCTAGCAAAATTGAACATGATCTTTCAGGAGAAAAGATGGACATTCAAAGAAACAGGGAATTTTCAAATGTTTCTGATGACAAGACCAGAGTTGAACAGAAAATCTGATCTTCAAATATAAGACTCGAAAGTCTTTTCTTTCAGGAAGGAAAAAAAAACCTATTATTCAATAAGATTAAACTGTTTACAAAAGATAATACTTATAACTCTTGAGGACTCTATCACCATTAGTGCAGTTAGAGAGAGTGTAGCTATAAATTGATCTGATGATACAAAAAAGAATTAAGGTGAAAAAAAGTATTAAACTGGAGAAGAAGAAAGGGAGAGGCAAAATAGGGAAATTACATCACATGAAGAAGTACAAAGACCTACTACAGTAGAGGGAAAGAAGGGAGGGAGGGAGCATTGTTTGAACCTTACTCTCATTGGATTAGACTCAAAGATGGAATAATATACACATTCATTTGGGTATAAAAATTTATCTTACTCTATATGGAAGTAGGAAGGAAAAGCCAAAAGGGAGAGGGTGAGGATAGAAGGGAGGACATGTTGAGGGAGGCAGTGGTTGAGAAGCAAAACACTGGTGAGGAGGGACATGGCAAAAGGAGAGATAAAAGTATAAACAGGGGGGGAAAAAGGATGGAGGTAAATACACAGTTAGTAATCATAAATCAATGTGAATGGGATGAACTGTCCCATAAAATGGAAGTGAATAGCAGAGTGAATTAAAAACCAAAATGCTACAATTGTTGATGTTGTTTGTCTTTTGTTCTAGAAGAGGACCAATGACATCAGGAAAGTGATGTCAATAAAAAAAAGCATGGGTAGCAATCCTGATCTCAGACAAAGCCGAAGTAAAAGTAGATCTAATTAGAAAGATAAGGAAAGAAACTACATCTTGCTAAAAGGTACCATAAACAATGAATTAATATCAACACAAAACATATAGGCACCAAGTGATACAGCATCCAAATTCTTAGAGAATTTAAGTGACATACAATAAGAAAAAGACAGCAAAACTATACTAGTCAGGGATCTCAAACTCCTCATGTCAGAATTAGATAAATCTAACCACAAAATAAATAAGAAAGAAGTAAAGAAGATGGATAGAGTTTTAGAAAAATTAGATATGATAGACCTCTGGAGAAAAGTGAATGGGGATAGAAAGGAACATACCTATTTCTCAGCAGTATATGGCTCCTTCACAAAAACTGACTATGTATTTGTGAGGCCAAGCAAAGTAGGATCTTTTTGCTGTTTTTGTTTATACCAAGAAGTATAATGCCTCTGAATAATATGATTAAGAAGGATCTTTCCCACCTATTGTTGGGTCTGGCCATTGAGGGAAGCTTGATTAGAGGACCCTTCATAAGAGGGACTCAAGTACCTTTTGCTTTTTTCTATTATGGCACTGGGTCAGAGGGTCATGCTCTCTGACTCTCGAAAGTGTACAAAGCCTCTGTGGTGAGGTTTTACTTTGGGGGCTTACAAACAGGAAATGTTTGTTTGACCAGATGAGGACTCAGGGAAGCCACTAAGGAGTCTCCTGGCTTTGAAAACCCAGATGTCAGTATTTCATTTTCTGGTAACTATGGTCAGATAGTTGGATCTGTCTGTTGAATTGTGATGGTCAGACAGAGGAAACCATGCTGTTGATTTTTTATTTTTCTTTATTTTCTCTGAAGTTCAGGGTGCTGACTTTTTCCCCTGAACTAACTGAATGATACACACGTGCTTGATTAAAGTGATTGCTAACCCCTCAAAAGTTGCTTTCCTTTTGTGAATGCAGATCTAAGAACTTATGACAACAGGCCTCCTGTGTATCTTGGGGTGCTTACTGATACCGTATTAGGGCACAAAAAAACCTCAATCAAATGCAGAAAGGCAGATATATTAAATGTATCCTTTTCAGATCATGATGCAAGAAAAACTACATGTAATAAAAGCAAAGATAGATTAAAATTAATTGGAAACTAGATAATCTAATACTAAAGAATGGGTGAGTCAAACAACAAAACATAGGGAAAAA